>OZ010693.1:14873568-15509360 GCA_963932265.1 Thymelicus lineola | reverse complement strand
ATGTATTTATTAATTTTTTATGTTATTCAAAATTGAATCACTTATTGGACTATGTAAATTGCTCTCAACAATTATTGTTGAGACCAAACTTCTGGGACAATCCTCAATTATTGTAACTAGTTTTGATTTTTTTAGTTTGGTACTGAATTGACCATCAGAATATTTTGTAAGTTCAATGAAATGAATAGAATATAAACCAATGGAAAATATTTCAGTACAGATGTATAAACTATTTAAGGACAAATTGGTATAATGATACGAAACTTAATGAGTACCTAGTTAATGTTATATATTTTAAATGCCACTCCATTACTCCTTTGGTCAAAAATTTAAGTTGGTAAATGGTTTGCTGAGCGAACCCTTTAGGTTTTGTCTACATTTTCTGTTTCATATAACAATAATGGGAAAATCGTTGAGGCGAGGCTGATGAATAAAATACAATTGTTACTGAGACGTTATTGAATATTTATGTAGGTGTATGTCATTACTATTAATTATTATAATTTATAAATTTATAAGGTAATTCATGAATTACGTGTTTGTAATGGCAATATTGTTGTATGGTAGGTAGATTAAGAACTCACATTTGTGGCAACACTTGTCTTTGAGATGAAAAAAAATTGTCTTTGGTAATGCCATTGCGTCTGTGGTACGCAATGGACGCTCGTTATCTATGGTTCGCCGATTATAAAATAAAATGAATTAGGAGCCAAGCCATTAATATTTATTTCGTAGTGGAATTATAAGTTTCATCATTGTTTTATTGGCAGTGAAATTTAAATTGAGATTTTTAATGTGATTGACCTAGAGTCCATGACGTTACTGTCTGTTATCGTGTGGTTTTTATCGAGTTTATGGTATTTTAAATATTATATACCTGTAGATTGTCATGTTATCTTTAATTTATATGTACATGGACTCGCATGGTGACACAAAACTTGGTGATTTTGAAAGACGTTTAGCTTAGCAGCACTTTGCGGCCATTCACAGCTGGGAAGATACTATAAAGAATATCTTAATTTGAAACTCATCTCTTTACATTAAGTAGGGTACACCTAGATACCTCTATGAGAATTATATTGACTCCATTATTACATTATTCTGTCCACGTGTGATCTATGGTTAATTCGTAAACTTAGGATAAATATTATGGTATCTTCGCTTTGTGATTTTATAGTACACAAGATTCCCAATAAAAATATATTTTTATGATTATCATTTAATTTTGTCATAATAAGAAAATATATTTTTAACTTTTTGTTTTGGTCACAATAGTGTAAAAATAAGTGTTACAGTTGCGAATACAATATAATGTGAACGCACATGCCGGCTTTGATGTAATTTGCTTCTTAAAATGTTACTTTAAAAGTGATTCGAAAGTTTTGGTAATTCTGCAATAAAACTTATTTAAATAATAAAATAGTTTTCCCTGAAAACCTTAATTCGCTAATTATTACCAGCAAAATAAGATTCAAGGTGGAATATACATTGTATTGTATATTCCAATAAAAAACTATAAGCAACTCAAGCCTGTTACAAAATGACAGAATCGCATCTATCACAAAATATTTATACGCCTTTATCTCGATAAATATTTTAAATCACCAAATGATTGGCTGAGAGTAAATAATTATGTCCATTTACGATTCTGCAAGATATTGAATGAGTATCAGTCTAATCAACAGTAACTTTCAAAGGACACAGTTATGTCAACTTATGTCGTAAACCCGGCATGTGCGTCGAGGGCCATTGCTGGGGCTGGCTAGGATATTCCTAAATGTCTGTATACCTGCATCTCAGTTGTTTAGTTTACAGTTGGTTTTCGTTTACACTTACACTGTATTAGTTATATCTATCGTAAATAGGTTAATGAAATAAATTTGCTATCATATCATACCTTTTATTTTCCTGTAATAATATGATAAACAAGTAAATTAATTCATGAATTAAAGTAATTCATTTTCGGACTTAGACTTGCTGAAGACCCGACTGCGCAGCACGGTGGGAAGGGAGTCTTCTTGTTTCCACAGCTTTTGACCGCGTATTTCTATTTCTTCGTGCCACGCATCTTTAGTTTTTCTGAAGAAAAAATATTCCCTTTATTTTAATCTACCCACCTAACAGCATTTTACGATAGTTTAATAAACAGGTAGGTAGTTTTTATTACGGGGTCATGGGCGTACAGATCGCGCGTTCGTTAGTTGGATGGGTGACCGATAAAGCCAAAAATTTCATTAGCGCTTCCGTGTTTCGGAGGGCACGTATAGCAAGGCGGTTTCAACGGTTCCATGGTTGTTATTGTATTATTGTAAGATAACAGTCGCTAAGCCATGCCGACACTTGAGTTACCCACTTAACCCTCCACCAATCCGCACTGGAGCAGGGTGGTTGAGCATGCTCTAGGCTGCTAGAGGAGACCCGTGCTAAGTAGGGCCGTTTGTGGGTTAAAGTCAACGACGAGTTAGTCAAAGTCAAAAAATATATTGGTATCACTGATACACTTATATAAAAAATATTTTTTAATCTACCAGCTTTTCGGAAAGGTGCTTTGTCATGAAGGAGAATAAAAACCGTAAAGAAACTCCTCAGCACATTTTTTAAAAATTTATAAAAATATTTACTAATCAGAGCGGAACTGGTTGCAGAGCTGGTCATTTCCATGTATTTTGATCATTTAAATACTCGTCTACACTACACCCTTGCCTAACAATATCCAATAAAGTTGTAGATGTAGGCACATGTAGGCACCTGCAGTTGTCCGTGAGCGGGCCGGTGTTGGGGAAGACGTTCTGCAGCAGCACGAGGCACGGCAGCACCACCACCGACAGGAACTGGATCTGCTCCGCCGGCTGGTTGGCGCGCCGCCGCCGGTCCATCATGCTCAGCGGCGTGTAGCCCATCTGCCGCTCGCGGTCGCCCTGACACACACACACACACACGCACACACACACACACACACACACACACACGTTGTATGTCAACAGACCAGCAGACACACATAGCATTATTGAATGGGAACAGACGCCAAGCGAACAGATAAGCCGACATACATACAGCATTATTCTGTTAGACGTGCAGTTTGCACACACGGCATTACTGCATCAATTTTGCCTCGTCATTCGTTATGCGTATAGAAAACGACTGAAATAGCTTGCTTATGTCCATGTTCCCGCCTAATGTCCTCAAGAAAGAGTATAGATTAATGGGATTTTAACAGATATCTTTACTGTGATTTTACTATGTTAGCCTGCTTTCCACTTACCAACAGGTGAAATTTATGAAAAGTATTAACCGAGGCGGCCAGAATGTAATTAGTAATTACATTATTTTCAGCATTTGCACTATATTCACCTGATTGTAGAACTCTTCGTACACTGATTCAGCGATGGCCTTGGAGATGCCGAAAGGCTTGCAACATCCAGATAGATCACTTGTGGTCATAAGTATGCCCTGACAATAATAACAGTTACTATAGAAAATGAAGTATTAAAATAACACCAGCATAAATTTAAAAATAAAAAAAAACCCGTCTGCTATCAAAAAAACTATCATGGTATACCTTTTTGAAATCCTTATGGTGAGGTCTTTAATTTGATACCCATAATGCATTATTCGATTTATTTTTATTTTTTGATACTTCAAAAAATGGAAAATGGCATCTCACGGCCGCCATATTAGTTTTTTTTAATTTGCGAGCCCGTTATGTCACGTAAAACTCGCACTAAGGCCTGTGCACAGAGTACTTTGTTATGGCCTGTGTTGTAATAATACATAACTTTTCATATCTTGTTACCTTTAGAAGTCTGCGATGAGAATTGTCTGTCCAATCGAAAATGCGTTCCGCCAACAACGGAGTCAGTTGAGCTCGCACCTGAGGGTCGTTTCTTGTTTTACTTTTATAGTTTTATACCTATTTTATATTTCGCGGGGAAATTATGAAAACGACATGGAAGATTGATAAATTCCCTTTTGTTTGTTTGATAAATAGAGATGACCAATTCACAGAAGACTTAATTACTTGTCTACCTTACTAACATGATCCATCCCATTAGGGTTGCCAGATGGTCTGAATTGTCCCGACATTTCACATGATGTCTAGACAAGTCCCGACGAAATACAAGTACAAGTCCCGATAAATACATAATGTCCCGACAATTCCAATGCAAATTTTTTTGTCCTAACAAATCCCGCCTTTTTGCAGTTTTGTCCAGATATTTTAGTCTTGCCATCTGGCGACCCTACATCCCATAGGGCGGTTTCTTTAGAGAATTTTCTCTGATGAAAAAGTAGGGTGAAGGAGGGTAAAAGGGACCTCATGAATTAAGTTTTGTCTAATTTAACAAGTCTATGAATTTAACCTCATCTTACTTATCTTTCTTATCCAACTTTTATGTAGGTATTTGATTTTAAAAAGGAAAACATGAATACCTGAAAGTAAACAGCTAGATCGGTACATAATATGTCGTATTTGATCTCATCCAGGATGCGTTCCCGGTCCACTATTGCCAGCTTGCCCAGTAGATTCTTATCCTGCAATCATATTTAGGTTAAATTGGTTTATAACCATGTCCATCCAATCCATCCATTCATCAGCCCTTGTAGATCAACCAATAACCAGGACCACTAGAAAAAAAATATTGCATGATTTTTCCAGTTTCATTTTAAATTGCTTCGTTATTGAGTGATATAGTGATACAGCATAATAACCATACTCACCTTGGCTGACTTCAATCCACAAATGGCCCACTACTGAGCACGTCTCTATCCTCTCGAGGAGGCCTAGAGTACTCCACCACGCTGTTCCAGTGGATTAGGGGAGGATACTTACCAACTATATACATACTACCACATACCTACTGCGCCCCAATACGAACCTCAATAATCTTCTTCGCCAGCAGATAATGATGATTCTCCAGGATGGATGACTTGTACATGTTGGCCAGCGGGTGCTTGCTGAGCGCCAGGAAGTTGTTGTTGTAGCCCGGGTGGTCCAGGTCGTGGCACAGCCCGGCCAGCATCAGGGCTGCCGTCTGATGGTGATATTTGTTACGGAGTAATTTTATACCTCAAGTAAAGACAACAGAGGGACAGAAATGGTGGGGTGTGGGCTGTGAGCAGAGCTCTAAGTAGAGCTATCAGTAGATAAAGCTGAGTAGAGCGGAGTAGAATAATAAGCAGAGCTGGTTGGCTGGTTGCCATAAAAAATTGATTTAAAAAAGAGATAGTGAAGAAAGTATTGTCAAAAGTCATTGAATAAAATTATTGCAGAGTGTAAGTGTATTTATTCTCAGCGTAATATATTATGTTTGTATTACTTTTGAGACGCGACCAATAATCAATGAACTATAGAAGCAAGTCCGTCGTGGTCAACAGTCACCAATCACCAAAGGGTGTCCCGTAAGTAAACCAACTTTAGAAGACGGATAGCTTGAGGGTTGAGATACTCGTACCAGATGTCAAAAAATTATCAAGGTAAAAGTCTCACCATTTTAGAAATTTTGACCTTTGTTTGTTTTTGTGTCGGAAATTCGGTTCCTTTACCCAACTTTTTACTGTTGAATTCACAAATGAGCATTATTTTTTATTCAAAGAACTATCAGATAGTTGCCAATGTTAAGATCAACCAACGAACATTTTGTACTTTCAGTACCTAACATACACGTTCTTAGGAGACGGTTCTCCGTTCCTCTCATAGCAAGCAGTAGGCATCACACACAACATTCGCTCGTCCAAACTTCAAACTCACCTCAAGAAAGTCAAAGTATCCACAGTTGTTGGTGAGTATCAGGAACAGCGTGTGTGTGAAGCAGAACGCGTGCTCCGCGTTGTGGTAGGGGTTGGGGCGGTAGCAGCTGAGGATGGTGAGCGTGAAGTCGGCCAGCGCGCGCCGCTCGAAGTGCCGCTCGGCGAACGTCTCCACCAGCATGTAGCACGCCAGCCCCGGCATGTCCTCGCGGCTGCCCTCGCTGATGTGGTAGTCGTAGCTGGTGGGGCGGTGGGGAACAACTACTAAGTACTTAACCTGATGCCAAGTGGTTAGACGCCCATGGTGATCAGCGACACCAAAGGCATTACCTACTTATGCGATGCCGGTCAAGAAAGAGAGAAGAAAAAAGTTTTACCTATGTAAGTAATGACTAAACTACTTAACAGAACTCTTATAGTTTCGTCATGTCGAGACCCTTTGCTGGAAAGCTGTAACTTGGCATGGATTTACATATTTTTGTATGGGTTTCAATGGCAGATAAGGGCGCCATAGAAATCTCGTCCAGGGCGCTGATAGTGCTAAAACCGGCACTGTTTGTCAGAGACGTCTATGGGTGACTGCGGATGCAGGTGGCACAGCAAACTCATTTGCTATCGTCATTACATAACAATAATATTTAGTGGTGCCTTGCCAGATGCATTTTAAAGTAAACGATATCTAAAAGCTTATTAATATTGAAAAGGCATATTATAGATTATGTTAAATGGGTAGGTACACCACACCAACCTTCTAAAATTACTGGGCGGCAACACAACCCCGTTGGTTTCCATCAGCTCGTCCATGTCGTGACGGCACGGAGTCAGGTGCAGGTTTAGCAGTTCCGAGAATACTTTGTTTAGATTTTCCTAAACAAACAATGTTAGGTTTGGGATTATTGGTTATCTCCTGAAGAGCAGAATGCCCAGAATACTTAACAATAAAAAAACAAATTTATTCTTAGGTTGATTGAGCCAAGCCCAGGGCATTCTTTAATGAATTCTCTTCAAAAAATAGCCTATATTAGTTCGCGGAAGGACATGTGGATGGTGGTGCTAATTAAAATCCCACATAATCCCTTAGTATTTTTTGGAAAATTTCTTCCTCGGAAAAAGCAAGCATTCTTAGGTAAGTAGTTGAGCTTGGCCTTGTTCTAATTACTAAGTAGTAAATCGTATCGTACATGATAGATTTTCTTCTGCTGCATGTTGTAGAAGTGCACGATGAGCGAGCAATAGTTGACGAACACGTTGAAGATCACCTCGTCGTCTGCGTCAAACGGTTTGGCGTTTACCTTGTTGGTCAGCTGAACTACGCCTAGAATGGGAAATATTATAAGAAATCATGTAAAAATATTGCTAATAATTATGGAGAAAAGGTAAAAAATTAGAAACATTAGAAATTTTGTCTTGTAGGTAACTAGTATGTTTAGGACGTAATACTTCGTTCTTTTTCAACAACCTTTGCATCACCTACACCTTCGCATGTACAGATTCTGAAAAATCTTGTAGGGTTTCTGAATTTCGTATACATATACATTTTCCATCACATAAAACTATAGGTACTAAGGTGTTATATGAATGGATCTTTGTGTTCAGTTAGTTATATTCGTCTTTTTTACTTTGTGTTTTATTCCTTCACCAGCGAAATAGAGTTGCGGAACTAACTGAAGAGTCCCTGAGCTAAACATAAATTCCCTATGTCCTACACAATTAGTCACCAATGATAGACAGCATTTTTTTCGAATGGACCTATTAATATGGATGTTGGCCCTAGCGAGCTTTACAACTTCACGCGACAAACGACGTTTGGCATTTATTTATTTATTTAATCTTTATTGAACCAAAGAAAAAGTGGTGCAATTGGAGGACTTAATGCTAACTAGCATTCTCTTACAGTCAACCTTCAGGATGTGCAGAGAATAGTTGAAGGCGGCTTTCAACAGATTCCTCACCAATAACACCCGTTTTGTCCAAGATAGGGTACGCCAGACAGGACCTGACGACGGTGCCGGTGGTAGGGTCTATCTCCTTCACGAAGCGGGGGTCTTTGTACGCGTCCCGAACGTTAAGAGGGGTTCCAGTCTTCGCCACTAGACTCGCTGGTGTTTGCTCAAGACTTAAGCTGTAATCGATTCTTTAATGAGGACAAGATTTGTTTTAGGTGAAAAAATTTCTAATCTATCATTAATTATAATTATCAATTTAGCCGTATTGGGGCGTCTTAGAAATTAGAATACTGACCCCAATCCCATGCCGGGCCATACTGGGTTGTTATAAAAGACATAAGTACCTGCTCCTACTATTCCTACGGTTATTTGATTTGAGACCGTGGCGGATGCAGCATATGCTTGGATGGGGTGACTTGAACCAATTTTGTTTTGGGAGGGCTCGAACCTTGAACCAGCTGCAAAATCCCTCCCCCCTGGATCAGCCACTGATTTGAGACTGCTACCTAGGTATTTCATTGACGCCCGCTAGCTTAGCATCCAATTCACTCACTTAACCTTGACCTTCCGTTTGGGCATGGCGGAGCGCTCAGAGCCCCAGCCGTCGTCCCACATGTCGGCCTGCGTGTGCTCGCCCACGTGCTCGCGGTCCACGATGTAGAAGGTGCTGCGCATGGCTCCGATGAACGATTTTACTACGGCCTACAGGGATACCAGTAGCTTGTATATTATACACTCAGGTCTTCTGTACTTGTTAGGTATTCCAAGGCATTTGTCAAGTTTTCTAGGTGATCACTGATCCTAGCTATCTGACTAGGTACTACTACTCTAACCTATCATCCTGTTAAATGTAGCAAGTGGTGTACAAAATAGGTACGATTAGGCATTTTGTAACATTCAACGCAAATATTCTTCGTACAAGCAAAAAGTAGCGCCAACTTTCTCTTACGAACGAGATGAGCATCGCGGTGTTGAATGATACGAACTACTGAGCATTGGTCTAATCTAATTGGACTAATCTCACTGCCACGTTTGAACACTTTAGTCTGGGATGTCATAAAAGGCGACTAATAGGATATTCCAGGAGACGGACAGCAGCGTCTCCCTGCGAACTAATGAGATCTACTGCGGTCACCAACACGCACTGACCAAGCGTGGTGATTACCGGCTACAACCCCCTATGAGATAGCCACAATTACGTAAGACTCGCCCCCCAGTCCCCGGCAGTCCCGCTATTCCTAGTTACAGTAGCAGCTATGGTAATATGACGTTAGCCCTGAACCTTCGAAGTAACAAACAGTAAATTAATGTCTAGGTACGCCGTATTACCAGCATATCAGTAAGCATGGTGTCGATAGAAGCCAGGTCACAGAAGTAGTCATGTAGCAAGGCTCGCAGCTCGCGGTGCAGGTGACCGGTCCGCTGCAGCGTCACCCGGGCTTGGGCCTGGTGGACCGCAGCACCCGCCCAGCACGACACGCTCACCACTGTGTAGAGGACGTTCTGGGGGAGGAAATTAGTAGGTAAACGCTTACCTTACCGCCTTTAGGAACGATCCGACACTTGGCTAACTAAGGAAGCAATGCTATGCAAATAATGATATTTATCAGCGCGTTATGGCGGGCCTTGTTTCACAATCGATGGCTGAGCGGACGCATCTGTATACAGCAAATGGACCATTTCCAATCTAAAATGGCGGAAATTATCATTCCCCCACACTTGCACGTTATTCCTGTCTTTAGCGTGCGAGTGAGGGGGAATGATAATTTCCGCCATTTTAGATTCGTTTCTTTAATGGCGCGGCTTAAAATGGGAACATTATTTACAATTTCCCTCTAAAACATATTTCACCACCTCAGAAGCAGAACTCAAGTCGGATTGTTCCTATCGATATCTATAGACTCAAAAGTGATGACTTACAGTATCGTAGGGCTCAGCAAACGTCCTGTAGAGCTCAAGGACCGCGTAGCAGTCTCCGTCGGGCTTCACGATGGGCATGCAGAGCGCTACCTTAGCGTCAATCCACCTCAACCCCTCCGAGAACCGTCGGTCCCGCTGGACATCGTCTAGCAGAAGATATTCCTTCGTAGCCGCCGCGTGTGCCGCTGCTACCTTTCCTTCCTCTATACATTTGAATAAATGGTACTCTAATAATAATAATAACGCTTCACACTCATAGCCCCACACTAGGATTCCCTGTGTCGTGGGTGCCATGGACAGCACACAAGACAAGGACATTCACACATCCAGACCGAGAACAGAAATCCAAACTCATCATTAAAATTTCCGCCTCGCTGGGACTCAAACCCAAAACCCTTGGCGCGGCGATCCGGCATGGTAACCATTGCGCCACGCGGGTCGTCCAATATTCTGTAATGTTTAATATTACATTGTTGACGTTATTAACAATTTTAAATCATACCTTACGTTAACAGGTATCATTTAATATCGGTAATAACACAAACAATCTGTAATATCAAAGGTTTTAGAATCATGCTCTGCATACGTAATTCTTTTGCCGACTGTACATAAATAGCTATACTGAATCCTACTAATGTTATAAATGTGCTTTGTGAGGATCCCGCAAAAACTACTGAATGGATTTTCTTGAAATTTAGCATATAGGTCCATGATCTGGAGTAGGATGTGGATATCTACTTATAATCCCGGAAAACGCGGGCAAAACCACGGCCAGAGCGCTAGTTATCAGTAATTTAAAAACTTAATCAATCGTCTTCGGGCGGTACCATGCCACAAATCGTTTAAATATCAATAAATTCCAACCAATGGGAATGTTGACTTCGTGGCGTTCTGGATTCTTTGTATTTGGAGTCATGAGCACTATTTCATTCCTTAGCTTGTCGACTATGTAGACGAAGACACCTGGAAATTTTTAAGATGCCTTTGATTTTCACCAATAACATGTAGGTACCTACCTATTGGATTTGTAACGGTATCATGAAGTTGTATACCTATACCAATAGGCCTCCAACCGGCGGCTTAGTGGTTTAGCCAATATTACGAAAATGGTTTAACCCATATGCCACACGTATGGTCTACGACCTGATGTAGGATCTAGATTTAATACCACAATTCTTACCAGAGCTTCCAGTTACAGTTTTCAAGACATTGGCCGTCTCATTCAACAGTGAATCAAGATCTACAGTGTCTTCTAGAAATACGTTGAACCTGTTAATATCCAAGTACGTCTCTTCCTTCTGATCATCTTCTTTGACTCCCTTGCGCTCTATTCGCGCGTAAGGTGCTATCACGCGTCTCGTTACCTTGTCCAACTTCTCACACGGCACCAGGAAATGGGACTGAGTCTTTGATATGGTAGACCTTTTACCGCCTTCGTGGTCTTCGCTCGACATAAATGTGTCGAGCCTACTTTTGACCGACTTAGCACTTTTAGGCAGAGGGTCGGACATTTTTCAAGTTAAAATGTATTATTGTTTATAACAATTTGACTTTGGATAGTCAAACATGACAATGTCAGTTGTCATGTTTTTAAATACATACATGGCTTTGTTAACATTTTTAACAGCATTTTTTTATGCTGACCGTGGTGTGGTCTCGTGTCGTCACCATGCGCTCGTTCTCCTACCGTCTTTTCATGCGGTTCGATCGGCTGGATGTAAAAGCGCTCATTGGTTCGGCAGCTTATGTGGATCCTAAGTGATGGGCGCGGTCGGTAGGTGGATGGCAATGAACTAATATACTAATATAATGTTCGTTCACTGGTGGATGGGCTAGTGGCCTGTGGCACATTCTTGAGCGCTTCTACACTTCGGAGGATACGTAAAGTTGTTATCGTGAGACAGTCGTTAAGCTATGTTGGAGAGCTTCAGAGGTACCTAATAAAAAGTAAAAACCTGCAACACTTGGGTTGACAATTAACCCCTCCCGCACTGGAGAAGCATGGTGGAGTCTATACTCTAAGGCTGTCTCTTCAAGAGGAGAGACTAATGAGATTAATGAGTTGAAGCCAAACTAGTAGAAGATAGAATTTGCGAATAAAAATCTAATAGTAATAATAATAAATCTTATATATTTACAATTCTCTATCAGGATCAGATCAGAGGATCTCAATAGGTTTTAAAATATAATACAACAAAGTTAAGAATTTGTACACAAGCTCAAGGGCATTCAGTACATAAGTTGTACAAGTATGGATGTATTTTGTGACAAACAGTAGGTATAATTTTCAAATCTTTGTAATGGAACTTTTCAATCCTTAGAATGTATGATCAGAGCATCAAGTACAATATTTTTTACACCATTATACCATATTTTTCCAATTATGTATTTAGATTGTTGATTTATGCACCTGCTACATAATTAGTGCTGATATACAATGTATGAAAACAATGAGTAAGTGCGTTATCCTTATAGTTACAACACCTTATTATTTTTACATGATTCAAAGTAAACTTAACATAAACATATACAATTTAAACACAATAAATTAAATCTATGTCCAGTGTTCATGTACCTTTAAAACAAATTTTTTTTGCACCTATGAATCCATGATTTATACAAAATAAGCAATATTTACTTAACTATTGAGTTAGCATCATCAAGTCCTAAGTATATAGTAGATGCTTCTTTTCGGGGCGATACACATATTGGTGCTGGTATGTATGTTGGTATATACTTTTAATTATTGTAGTGCAGGTTTCCGTTGTAAGGAGGGAAGTGCCGTGTATGTTTTAAAGTATATACCATCATACATGTTAACCGCAGATTGTTGCAAAATAGACTAATACTAACTTAATAACAATGGATTTCCACAAAGTAACACCTGATACTATTAGCTATGTTTACTTAACTAATGACCAAAATGCATTTTATAGTACCAAGCTGACCCAGTTTTGAGATATGAGAATTACATACATCAATTTTCCCCATAAACTTCTATATTGCTTTTCATGTAAATTTTTCAGCCATTTTCAAGAATATCATTACAAATTACGTATGTATAGAAAAGTGATGATATAAGACTTGTTTATAAAGAAATGGGGCCATATTAGTTAGGTTGAGGTAAGACCTTTATATTAGCAGCCACTGATGTTTTGTACCTTGAAGTAGCCATGTAAAGCTAAAATAGAAGAAAGTTATCAGTATAAGGGATGAATTATGCTAGACCGTGCCGGGCATGAGACTTCACTAACATGTTACGAGGCTCGGACACGGACGTTGCACGTTATAGTATAAACAGTCAATATCCACATCATATAAAATGTTAGTGAAGTTTTGAATCAGTGCCTCATATGGGGCACTTGCTCGTGCCTGGCACAGTCTAGCATGATTCATCCTTAATACTCTTGGTCATTATTTTAGTAAGTATCTAAAAAACTAAATTACACTAAATCATTACAGATATTCATTTAAAAACGCAACTTAGGCTTAACACGCATTACGATTTTTCACCGCGCGATTTTTTCCGCAAAATTCTGTGAGATATGGAGATTGTATGAAGCTGCATGCACTTGCGAAAAAAAATCGTGTTGATTATGATTCAGTTCGCGATTTAAAAATCGTCAGAAAAAAAATCGCACGGTGAAAAATCATAATGCGTGTTAAGCCTTAAGTTATTTCCATATAACTATAATTGTGCTAGGGCCATGTTATTTGTTTTCGTTCTTTTTTCTGCGGAGGACTGTCTGTGGCAGAGATATCCTGGAAAAGAAAAATTAAAATTTCGTTGTAAAATTGTGAAACACCCAGACCGAGAACAGAAATTCAAACTCATCATTAATTATTTACGCTATAAATTATAATGCTACTCAACAAGATTTAATTTTTAATTCATGTAACTGGTTCGAAATATCAGTATTAAAAATATGAATTTTGAGTACCCATTGCATTTAAAATGTTCAGTGTATTTGATGATATAAGTATAAAATCTGTGCTCTAAGCTTTGCAGTTTGGTACTTCACAAAATAGTATTCTTTTCCATTGAATCCAGACTAAATAGGTGACAAATGGCAATAATATGACCACAATACACCACACAGAGCATAGCCGAACATGTGAGTTGTAAAAAATCTTTTTCTAATTATTGGGTGCACATTTCATACTTACTGAGCCTAAAGTGATCTTGCGTTTGAGGTTATTATCACTAATTGGCACGGCGAGGGTGGCTATTTTGATCCTCTTCATATGACCGGCAAGAGTGTCCGGGGGTGGCTTTAATCTATCACTGTTATCTGTATGGACCCTTCCACCATTTTGGTTGTTATAAACTGTTAAATTCATATGGCCGTTGCCAGTATTTAGTTTTGTACAAGGTTCGGGACTTGACTGACGAGCCCTATTCAAATTCTTTCCTGTACCTTTATCTCTGCATTTTCTTTGCCCATAAGGAACACAATAACTATGAAATAATTCCAACAGATCTTCTCTTGCCATGTTCTGGAGATTGGTTATACGAAGGTGCCTCTGAAATAATAACAGCATGTTTATGTATGAGTCGGATAACAATTCCGTCGCTTATGTGAAGAAGCAAGGTTCTATCTTTAATGAAGTTATACCTCTTGAATAACAGCTATTAATTGCTCATTCGATAATAGTTCTGGGTGCACCAACATTCCCAAGGGTACAGCCATATCTGTTCGTTACAATCACATATTTTTTTAACAATAAAAACTTATAAATTTCAATAAATTTTTAATGTTTTCGATATTTTTAGAACCGCCATTTTTACTGTCACTGTCAAAAAGCACCTACCTAAACAGTCAGGTCAGTCACATAATCGGATTTCAATCATATCCACAGAGTAAAACACAGTACTTAAAATGGATACACAGATTTATAATATGTTTATACTTTATATATTAAAACAACCATGTCTTGTTTCACTTTAAGAAAATTGCATAAATAATAGGGTATTAGATAAAAATAATGGTGAATATTTTTGTGATCTGAGATGATTAAGTGAACCCCTTTGATTTAATGATTTATGAAGAAACATTGGATTCGTTTCTTATCTTGTCAAAGCTGTCAATAGTGTCAAGTACTGTCATGTCAAGTTAATCAATGATTGTCATTCTGCAGGCAGTCCTCGAAGCTGCGATTGTTTGCTACATTGAGTTTTCTTCTAACATTTTATTTTGGACCGTCGGAAAACCATTCTGTTTATTATTTTTGTTTAATTTGTCGGCATTAATTTTCTTATGAGTGCTTCTTTCTTCGTGCGTCAGTTCAATACATGTAGGTGATTTTTTGATCTCGTTTGAAAAAAATAAAATAAAAGCTGGAGACGTGAATCTCGTAAATATATTCATGTTACCGAAAATACCGTGGGTGCTGCCGGCGCCGTGGTACAGTGGGATACAGTAGGCCAAATGCCCGCCGTCGGCGGGAAGATATCGATGTGTGTAGCGGGCCGGGGGTGCGTCGGGCGGGACTATGTTGTTTCTCAGTGCCTTAGCGTTCGGGGTTATGACTGGTCTGCAGAACGTGACGGAGGTGCCCAGCAGTGACGTCACGACTGCAGGGGAGGAGATGGTGCTGGGCACGACGAAGCTGCCGGGGCCGGTGGCGGGAGACTTCGTGAACGTGACGCTGCAGGAGCGGCCCTCGATGTGGGACATGTACCTGAACCACTGCCCCAAGTGGCGGCCAGTTAACCACATCTTCTTCCAAGTGGCGAATGTGTTCTTCCTGCTGTCGTTCCTGGCGCCGCACACCAGCAGTGGGCTGATCTGGCTCCGAGTGGCTCTGATCCTGGGATGTGCCTTCTCTGGCATGTGGGCGTGGAGCATAGAGTGCTATCTCGATGCGGTGTTGTGGAACTGTGCGTTCATAGTTATAAACTTTGTATACTTCTCAATCCAATTCTACCTGATGCGCCCCATCAAGTTCCATAAGGATATTGAAGAGGTAAGTGCATCTTGTCTATACTTGTAGTTATGGTTTAATTTTTAACTTTGTTCGGGACGGGGAGAGGATTCAGGACATAAATCTGGAATACTTATAATCTGTCTATAGAGGTATTCCATGAATTTTACAGGAAATCTAAAATATTTTAAAACTATGCATCTACTTATGCTTCTAATTTCTACACTATTGGGAAGTCTCTTAAGCTATTAAATTTCAGTCTTATGTTTGGCAAGAACAATCATGTGTAACCTAGATTTTATCTTTTAATTATTTATCATCCAATAATATTTTATCTCTAATGCAGAACTGCACTGATTTCTCAGAAGTGTTACATTTCTTATCAGTTATATAAATATGTTACAAATCTTACAGTCACACTTGTTATACAAACCAATCAAGGAAGCGACTCTACTCAACCACAAACAACCTTGGGGAATATTGCATCATGATATGCTGGTCGACTTACATAATAGCTAATATGTTAATGCTAACTTGCTTTCAATATCCAATGCTAGTAGTAAACATATTCAATAATCAATAGAAAATAAAAGCAATTAGACTTTTGCTGTTGTTGCTAGAAAATGTGGTAAAACTGCTACAAAATAACTTTTACTAAGTTAATGTGCTCACCACCTTGGACCACATCTCCACTTACCATCAGGTAGGATTGTGGTCAAGCATTAACTTATTTGTGTAAAAAAATATGCCACTTCAAAAATGCTGTTATAAATTGTAACATTTTTGTTGCCTTAGCAGCATAATAAAATTATGTCTGATGCAAGTTTCTGAAAAAAATCTTTCAAGTTGGTTATATAGTCTTTGAGATGCAGTGCCTTCTGGAACAAAATTCGACATAAGTTTCTGAAAAAAAATCTTTAAAGTTGTTTTGATGCAGTGCCTATTCCCACCCAAGTCAGTCACTTGTCTTATAACTTCTATGACTGCAGAAAAATGTTTTGTATAGTTTTAAGTTTTAATAAAACATAAATGAATAGCTCTGCTGGGTGAATATCCTGCAATGTAATATGTATGTGCATTTTGCAAACATACTATGTTGTATGTATTATGCTTGTATTTGATGACATTTGAATAATGGTCAAAATAATTAAATTATCTTGCAGGAATTTTAGTGAGAAAAGGACAAAGTTAATATGTATAATGAAATAAAAATTTATTTGAATTAAGTTTGGTACAAACACTTCAATAAACTTAAATATAAAAAATGCGAAATCAGTTGTAATTTACAATAAGCTAATAATTGCGATTAAAGGAACCTACATTTACTTTGTATACTGGTTATGGGATTGTATGATACATCATGCCATAAATCAAGTGTGGCCCCTATTGTCATAAATGGGGGCATGACATTTCCTTAAAAGTCAAGCTAATCATTATTATCCAACCCAATTTGACATCAGTTTGTGTCAGGCACTGTGCCAACTTTCAATAAAATCTGTTTAATTTTGGACTGGGTGGAAAATACTTTTTATAGGTAAAACATCCATGTTTGGTACAATTAAATCTTAGCAATCTTTCAGGTTAATACAGCGTGGACTTAATATTGTAGCATATTTTATTCCCCTTATTTCCAATTGCCACTGTATTATGTACATATAATACACATTAACACAAAATAGATAAAAACGAGAGAGCTGTTTCCACACAGGTTTTTAGTTATCTATAATTTAAATTACCTATTATAAAAAATTATGATATTATCTGCGCGATTTTATACCATGTTGTAAAGTTTTGATGTTGAAATCAAAATTCTTAAGAAACACAAAATAATGATGAATAGCAAGGACACCCAACATTAGATAATGTTTTACGAGCCACTACATTTATTTTATTTCTTAAGTAAAATGAGCTCTGCAAATAGCAACAGCTTTTATTTACAGGACTAATTTGATATCTGAATTTATCAGTTACAATTGACGACGTTTTGTTCGTATCGGTAGACGGTTATTCATCGTTAATTAATGCAGTTGAAATTATCAGAATTGCGCGAATGAAACCTTAAAATGACATCAGTTTTCTGTTATCAAAAGCAATAAAATTTATCAGATAGCCAAGTAGGTTCCTACGTAGCTAATTGAATATCGAAGAACAGAGAATATACATATACCTATGTATATTCTCCGTATTGACGGAATGATAAAAATTAGCAGAGACATTGAGAGTGTCCCAGTATTAATGTAAAGGTCTGCAATTGCATAAATCGAATGTATCGTTGCTTTGTGCCATATTTAATATTTTTTTGTCGAGAATTCCGGGAACATTTTAGTATGAAGCCCCTTATTTCGTTTTTACCCTTTTTCTCCGAATTAATCCTTTACTATAATATTGTCAGCATTGAATTAAAAAGGTATATTTCACTGGTTGGCATCAACCCATTAATGGCTGATTGAGCACGGGTCCTTCCTCTTGAGGGTTAGTTGCCAACCCGAGTGTCGGATGTTTTCAAGCCGCCCGGGGGCCTCCAATATGGTTTAAGCAATGCTGTCTTACGATAACAACCGGGACCGATGGCTTTACGTGCCCTCCGAGCACTTGCTCAAGAAATTTTTACCCCCAGGTAAACCATCCAACTACCGACCGCGCCCACTGTCATGTCGCTAAGCTTTGTCGATCTCTAGGATCGCCGCAAGCCGCCGGGCTATGAGCGCTTCCTTTAATTCACTAATGACTGCTAATCCTCGACTTAAATTGTGCAATGTCACCATCACAAGGTTCTTTTCCTTTTAGCAATGGTACATTTCTTAAATTGAATGATGAAATGATCATTGAAATGTTTATGTTCGGTTTACGCTATATCTTGGCCGACAGTGCGCTGGTAATGCGTTTGTTACTTGTGCCAATGGTCATGGATGACGAGTACCATCTAAAGTAATCTAAATAATATCAGGAGGTGTACTCGTTTATCGGCTATTTACCTAAACGGTGAGCTAGTTAATAGGAGTTTGATCGGTTACTTCTTATTCAACGAATGTGTCGATAACGCCCTTGGAAATGGACGCAATTTGACTATGCTTAGCACTTACCGTATGTGATCCTTGCTGCTCGGTTTCAATAAAGAAATAATGAGACAAGTCACAGTAAAGACAAGTCGGTGGCAATAAGTAGACAAATAGTTTGGCGAAAATGTGCCGCAGTAATTATTGGGTTATCCGTGGTAATCCACACAGCTACGTCATCTGCGTAAATCTTCTTTGAACCCCGATTGACGCACGAGGGTCTTCGATCACTAATAATCGAAGACGAGGGCCCTTGAAAATGAGCTTACTATAATATGTAATGTTTGGGAAATGTGTAGAAAAGCGCTACTTCATTGTGTAATGTTCGAATAACTATGTCGAGTAGTATAACGCTAATGGACGTCCTTACCCTTATATTAACAGAAAATTAGATTTTACCAGTTTTTGGGACGAAGGAATCCCAAACGGCCGATAGCTTGTGTCGACTCTTGTAATCCTTGATCAATCAAGAAATGTGGTGACTGTGATACAAACAGTAGTGATGGGATGAACAACATTTAAGTTTTTCCTTGTTTGGGAAACACATTATACTGTCTAATATTTGGGTTGGTAGTGGCCCTTTCACCCATTGCATGGCATTGGATCAACCAGGTCATATGCTCTAGGTTTCCTCAATCGGAGACCATATTCCTCACAGGACAAAACAAATGAATTGAATTTAAACACAGTTAACAAACTATTGAACTGCATGTTATTGTCAGCTATAAATGCCTTAATGAACAAGTAAGAGACTTAAAAATGAGTAAAAGCGAAAGAGGCTGCACAAATGAATCATAATATTGGTTTCGAAAGGCAATAGGCTGGGGACAGACGGGCGGGAACTCGAGGCCTAATAATAATTTGGTTCAAGTTATAGGCGGCTAGAGTTTAATCACTTATTTTTGAAGTTATACTTCTTTTTGGCGCATTTGAAAAAAATATGAGGTAATTTTTTTACGATGCAAGAATACGTTTTGCAAGAATTGTCTAGTAAATATGTATAAAATTGTTTATTAAATACGGCAACATTTTTCTTTTACTAGGCATTTGTCCAAAACTTGTACATTAAAGTTTGCATAGTTATTACTTCAATGGCAGAAAGGCAGAAAGTGCAGTAAGTAACGTCTGATGAAACTAAAATTCTAAAATCGCTATCGCCTGTGTCTGGTTGTGGTTCCAGAACGTTGCATTCGAGCTTATTGCCCAACTTCGGCGTCAAATAATATTTGTACGTTACAGGCGTTAGAGTTAGAGCCCACTAATTGTTTCCTTTTAGCTTCGGCCTTTTACTGTTATGATAACTGGAAATAATTGCATACTTGATTTCTTCTATGGCTTGATTTATTCTATATCTACTTGTGTAGCTGTGTACCTATATCCCTACAGTTCCAGACATTTCGTTTTTATAGTAGCACAATCAGGAAAAGAGCAATGGCTATTTGAATTGTCTTCGTCTCCCACGCACATCTGCTATCCTAGGACATCACCTGACCTTCATTAACCGATTAAGTAAGAAGCGGGAAGCCCTTTTTGGACCTGAATCCCCAGCAATACGCCAAGATATTTAGCGGTTTATTATTAGGGCTGTAACATACTCTACCTTTTCATCTATACTAATATTATAAAGAGGAAAGATTTGATTGTTTGTATTGAATAGGCTCCGAAACTACCGAATCGATTTGAAAAATTCTTTCACTGTTGGGAAGCTACACTATCCCCGGGTGACATAGGCTATATTATATATATTTTTTTACTATTTTTCCCGAAGCAAAGCGAATAAGATTTCCTCTTGAATGAAAGTTATGCGTTACACAGTACACTGCACACTAGTAGGTACACATTGTAAATACGATTTGAGTAAATCCGGGGTGTAGTTTTCACCTACACCACTGAAATCCATACAGGCAGACTATTAATACGATTATTCCCGTCCTTAATAAAATGACTGAACGAAAAATTCTTGTGCATTTTGCTTGTTCGAACCTAGTATACACCACGCCTTGTTTTACGAATTTTAGGACTTTTAAGTAAGTTTACGGTCTGCGCATCTGCAGTATTTGCCCTCGGTTAGCGCACTTAGCAGTTGTTAGTTCCACGGTTTAGTAAACGCCAACTTTGCATATTCACGTACCCACTTAGCATTTAAAGAATTGCATTGGGTGCGTTTAAAAAGAAGTTTTAAGGGTTTTTAATCCTTATGGAAATAATGACATGTAGGTGTATCTAAAAAGGGACAGTTTAATCTACGTGCAGTGTACGTAAAAATAACATGATATACCTTTCTGAGTAAAAGTTGCTGTGGCAAAATCACTAGCCTTAAAGACCTTATACTATCTTAATTAATCTTCCCATAAATAATTTCTTTAATAGCCAAAATAAAACGGATAAGGAACCTGTTTCTCCCTTTTAGTTTCCTGAAAGTCATTGCCAATGGTATTACATGGATGGTAGAAAACCTACTTGAAATAGGAGGTTGTCCTGTTTTCAAGGCAAATCTTCTGAAGACAATTTTGTGAGTGGTTATATTCCAAAACAATTTTCAAACACTGTTATCATAGATTTGGTAGAGGTGTGAGAAAGATTAAGATTTTTATTACCTTCATAAATTTTATTTTTAATTAACTTTATAAATTAATCATTAAAATTTGATACTGAAGCCTGTTTGTCGCTTAAAGAAAATTCATACATATTTACTTGGAATATACTTATTTTGACAGGCGCGTCACCTGGGCATATTTGGTTCCGGGAACCTACACCTCTATGACGGCTTCCTTTATCTTTATCCCCGGATTCATTTCTTTGCCTCCGGTGCAAGTAATTTCCTGCAGACAATAGGCTCAAGGAAGAAACAGTTGTGATTTTGCCCTGAATTGCACTGACGCTCGGCTTCGAGTAGGCTTATCTGGGCGTTTTTCTCAAACGTTGTTCACTACAATTTTACCATGTCCTACAACTTCTTAGTCGGTTATCAGCAAGACATTGCTTCAAAACATGTTTTTTTTTATTTATGTCGATAAAACATCTAATAAACTCTATCACAATATACACTGAACTTTACTGAACAATGTGGAATATTAAAAAAACCGCAAAATAGGAATAAAAACATGGCAAATTTTGAGTGTCCACCCTCAGTTACAATATTTCAAGTGAATATTTTTATTTCAAGTATTGCAAGATTTTAAGAGTTAAACGTAACGTAAATTAACATTTTCATCGTCTTTAAAATCGTGTCATGTGGAAATTCCTCAATACGTCACGTCGGTTTTGGTCAAGTTTAAATTCAAAAAATAGCACAATAAGAATTGATTTTGAATAAAAGCAATATTCCTTGTCCCAAGATACCCGCCATATAAAATTTTGAGCAGCAATCTTGCCGAAAAAGTCGTTCGAAGTGGTGGTCCGTCACACGTCCTAAATTATTGTTCCACTACGAACTGGCTTTTTTGCAGGTAAATGTTATTGTTTTACATTAAGTTTGTGTAGTTTATATCACAATAATTTTATATTTTCTGGTTATAGTTATAGTTTTTAGAAAATTCTATTGATTCAAGTGTAATTTCGATTTGATTGAAGGCCGGCGGAATACGTCACAGCTATTACGTAACGTGATGTACTAAAGGAGCTCAAAATGTGACGTATTGGAATTCTTAAGCACTGTTTAGATTGCTAATATTTAATCTGATATGACATTTGATTTTAAATATATTATACTGGATATAATAAAGATTTAAACTGGATTTAATAAAAATGCTAATTATTTTTAATTGCATTATTTTTAGACTTGTAGAATGGCTTTGACGGCTGCAGAGCGAGCCCAACGGTACTGACAGAAGATCAAGCAGAATCCAGAAAAATATGAAGAACACAAAAAAATGAGTTGAAGAGGTTGGAAAAAACTCAAAAAAAAAAGATTTAACTGACTATGATGTAATGATATGATGTCTAGCTCAAAATATTATAGACATTAATCTTTAATAATAGTTACCTACCTACCTCTAATTTATTTAATTTAACTTAATTTAATTAGCACGGTTATCGCCAATTACACTTTTATTAGTAATGGTTCTTAAAGGTATTGAACGATCTTTAATAATAAAATTGTCATTACTCTAAACATTATTATTATTATTATTCATTATTATTATTATTCTTGTTTATTAGTTAAGTAATTCCTATACAATGTGAGCTAATTTTAAACACTTGTGACCTAAATAATAATTAAGAAGAGTTCGTTTTGATAATCTATTTGTTTATACAATGGAAACCATGCCTTATATTTTCCATACGTAACGTCATCTTCCATTACCGTAACATGTCCTATTTTGGATGTGCTTATTAAATAAAATTTTCTGTTTAATGATATGAATAATGTGCAATGTAAGATATAAAAAATAAGGACTAACACAACATGCTTTCAAAGTGTTTATATAAATATGTCATACGTGTCTTATAGCCACACTAGCTGTTACCCGCAGCTTCGCATGCGAAAATTATGTTTTACCTTATTTGTGCCTCTTCTATTCATAGAATTAAAGTACTCGTGTTAAGCAATTTATATACTGAAATCCAAGATACAAACACAAAGGATTTCTTCAGGAGCAGGTTTTGAAAAATAAAAAATATTCACATTTTGTTTTTTTGTCTTTTTCCTGCAAAATTTAAAAAGATGGAAAATATGTATTCCATCGATTTAAGCAAGGAACGTTTGTTGCATTTGAAGCAAATCAGTTGATGTTCAAAAAACAAATTCGATACAAACTTACATCCTGTATCCCAGGGAAACCTATAAATTTTTAGGGATGAAAAGTTTTCTAAAGTACGGTACAAAGTATAAGTAACAACTTTGCCAATTTTCATAAAAATCCATTCACGAAACTCGTAATATGCCTGGACAGACAAACAGATAGACAGACAATAATTTAAAAAAATATATTATTTTTTTGCTCTAATAACATGTTATTGAAGTCCCCCTAATCGAAATTTTGAAAAAATATTAAATGTACAGAAAATTTGCCCCTTGAGTTTTATTACAGTTATTAAGTTTTATTATTTTAGAAATACTACTGGAACGTTTTTCAGTGTATCCATTACAAAGTAACAAACAAATACACCAAAAATCAAAACTTTCATATCAATTCACTTCATATTTCGTTATTTATGGATTATAAATTTCAATATTATTAAGAGGGAGACTCTTTCGCTTCCTCTCCCTCTCCCTCTTCCTCTCCCTCTTTCTCTTCCTCTCCCGCTCCCGGTTCCTCTCCCGCTTTCTGTCCTGCTCCCACTCCCGCTCCCGGTCTCTCTCCCGCTCCCTGCCCCTCCCCCTCTCACGCTCCCGATTCTTCTCCCTATCCCGCTCCCTCTCTCGGTCCTTCTCCCGCTTCCTGTCCCCTTCCCTCTCCCGCTGCCTATCCCTCTCCCGCTTCCGGTCCATCTCTCGCTTTCTGTTGCTCTCCTTCTCTCGCTCCCTTTCTCTCTTCCTCTCCCGCTCCCAGCCCCTCTCCTTCTTCCTGCCCCTCTCCCCTCCTCCTTCCATTCGTAAAGCCCCCTACATTAAATTTTTGTTTCTCACTATAAGCTTACATATTAATTTTCACATTTCTGAGTTCAAAAAATGACGTAGTTTCTTAAATATTTACAACCCCTTAGTTTTACCCCATATGGTGATGAATTTCGATGAAACCGTGATACAGTTATTTTTTATGTCTTCCTATAAGCTTATATGTATATAAATTTTCACCCTTTTAACTTTAAAACTGACGAAGTTTCCATATTAACTTGCGCCGTCTTAATTAACGCTTTGGGGGATGATTTTACAAAAAAAACGTAATATTTCCAAATTTTGTTTGTAATCTGGAGTTAATATAATATAAATTTTCATGTTTTTAACTTCGAAAATGACGAAGTTGCGTACTAAGATCCATCCCCTAAATTAACCCTTTAAGGGATGATTTTCCAAGAAAGATTCTTTCTTTCTTTTTTTTTCTTTAAATATTGAATTGTCATCGGTCCTCGATAAGTCTACGAAGTTTGAAAGAAATCTGACCGTTTAAAGCTAATTAAAGCATGTAATTAGGTTTTTCTTTATTTCTTTTTTTTCTTTAAATATTGAATTGTCATTGGTCCTCGATAAGTCTACGAAGTTTGAAATAAATCTGACCGTTTAAAGCTAATTAAAGCGTGTAATTACGGTTTTCTTCCTTTCTTTCTTTCTTGCTTTTTTTTCTTTAAATATTGAATTGTCTTTGGACCTCGATAAGTCTACGAAATTTGAAAGAAATCTGACCGTTTGAAGTGGGTCAAAATCAAGTCCAAAGAGAAGTTACAAACATACAGGTGAAGCTAATATAAAGCGTGTAATGACGAAGTATTACACCTTAGGGGATGAATTTCGAAAAAACCGTGATACACTTATTTTTTGTGTTTATCTATAAGCTTATATAAGTACAAATTTTCACCCTTCTTACTTCAAAACTGACGAAGTTGCCATACTAACTTGCCTTAATTAACTTAGGGGATGATTTTCCAAAAAAATGTGTTACAATTAACTTTTGTTTATAACTATGAATTTACATAAAAATATTCATGTTTATAACTCTAAAACTGACGAAGTTGGTTTGTATTTAAGTGACTTCCAATCGCTATTTTTATCCCTGGGGATGATTTTCCAATATCTTCTGAATGGAATGTCCGATTTGAGTAATTCAAAAAGTTATCAATAGGTATTGAAACAGTTTTGAATATGAAATGATTTATTTGGATAAGGATTAATACGAAGGTATGGTTATCATGGTCTGATGTTGGTCAGCTATTTTATTGACTTTTAAAATGTAAAAAGTGGTTATGGTGACTTAACTACAATAGATGGACATATAGTATCGCGACGTTTTTTGTAGATATTGATATGTTCTCTAATATTGTAGAACATTTTTTTGTTCTATCATCAATAGTTTCCGCAGCGTATGCGATGAAAGAAATTTTTAAGCAATTTTTTTACACCTTGGTTCACGTTACTGAAGTTTTAGCAAGGCTCCCTAATTTTTTCTAAAAATAAATATAGCCTATGTTACTCAGGAATAATGTAGCACTCTAATGGCGAAAGAATTTTTAAAATCGGTTCAGTAGTTTTTGAGTTTATTCGTTGCAAACATACAAAAATACAAAAATACAAAGCTTTCCTCTTTATAATATTAGTATAGATAAAAAGAATTGTTGTGAAGTGATGCGTACATAAAAGTGACGTAATCTTATATATTGGACTTGAATCACATTTATATGACAAGATAAATCTCAATGTGATACATTTATCAAGACTGATTTTAATAAAGATTCAAATAATAAAAGCTGTTATTCAAATACCTGGCCGGTATTTATTTGATAACAACTTGATTTAGTGACGTAAAGGAACCCCTCATTGGCAGAGTACAACTTTGAGTTTAATTTACCGGAAAATATATACATATTCCTGGTAAAGATTACTATTTTCTTATAATTTAATGTATTCTTAATCAATTAAAAAATAACTTCCTTTTAATAAATTTTTTAAATAACGGAATTCCGTTACATAACGAACAACTTTTGAGAAAACCGCCCATCTGCAATCTTATATGAGGTATTGCCAGGTATTCTTTGTTAAAAGGAACACATCCACCATGATGGTAGGGATCCAATTAAAGTTTTTTAATGCTGTGATGTATCTTAATTTGACAAAAAAACTTTAACAATCATTTTAACATTAAGAAAAATGATAATGGTCCTTCATGAAACTATTTTTTTTCCGGAAAACGTCCTAATATATGTTGATCACTCGTGCTTCAAATGTAACGATAAACGCCAGAAGGTATTAAGACATCTGCACCATTTATTTATTTATTATTAAGGTACACCAACGCCGGATACACAATTCATTCACCATATCAAGTTAACTTATTTCTAAAATCGTGTTCCCGCAATTATATTATACCATTAAATTTAATATTACCATTGTTAATCGTAATTGCAACTTGGTGTCACCATGAACTAATGACACTCTCGATCCCACGTGTTTCATTATCATTACTATTCATTTATTCGTTCATCGTAGGCAATGTTAAATATTTAACATCAAAATATATAATTATGTTGGTTCGTGGCCAAACCTGTTTCTTCATGCTCATGACAATGCGATGATTATGTTCATGAAAAGAAAACTATACTTACATGTACCGCTAATAGTCTCCCACTGCGTTCAATGACTTTGCCACTTTGTATTCATGTACACATGTTCCTATTGCTACGATTATGAACTCTTCAAAGATATTATGCAATCTATTGAAAGTTTTGGATCGGTTTCATACAGGCAATCGAATACGAATCACTCATGCATGCATATTACTTCGGTTAAGTCACCGATCAAATGTTATTTTGCCCTAAGATTTTGGGTCGCTTGAAAATGTATTTCGTTTGTCATTTTGCTGTTGTGCAACAAAAAGTATTTTGAGGATGAGCCACAGCGGAAAGTTTTAATGATGTCAGATGAATTTTCAGCTGAAAATTTAAATACAATAAACGTGGAAGAATACCGAGATGTTGGAATGGTAGTTTCAATTTCTGTCTAAGAAACGTTTACCATTTCACTTCTTGTGGCTTGTCTTCTTGTTTTCCTTTATTGTTTAGTAAGTTACTGATTCAGTATAGATAATCACTGATTGAACTGTACTGTAAGTGTTAAATAGTATATTTTTATCCATACATTTTCTGATGCACCTTTAGATTTACAACATGCAAATTTATGGTTCTTCATACTCCTTATTCGTAGCGTCAAATACGTTCTTAATTAACATTCTCAACTTTAGTGTTCTACGAAGTATGTGTAGTAGCTTTTAAATCCCCCGAGGCGTCGTAGAAGTTTCCGGTGAATTACGCTCTCACTCGCACGGAACCGCAAGCGAGACCTGATAAACATATAAAAGCAAGTTGTATTAGTGTCACAGACGTTCCACTCCGCCGGGACATCTCGTAACCTATATAAGGTTGTGTTCCCTCTGACGGCGAATTTCAAAAAACATATTGCTAAGTATTTCTATGGATCATTATATGGCATTATTTTACCAATAGCAAATAATTTGAATGCTCGCGTGGAAATTTTTCTTACTATCACAATTGGGTAAGTTATTATTGAAGACGGTATGTTTAATCTGTATCTCCTGTGTACAGAACAGTACTATGTGATATTCCTTCATCGTCTTTGTCCTGGCATGCATGTTCTTTGATATGACAAGTGTGATTTTTATGGGTAATAATTTTTATTCCTTTCATCTTGCCAACTGTTCCACGTTATTTGCCTTCAGTGAAACCGATAGTAAACTGTACCCACACAATGAGCGCTGTTATTGGTGTTCCACTTGCGTGACTCCTACATGTTGGCTGCTATTTATCGAATTGATCAGTCACTAGTGAATCAAGTTGTTATTCGTTAATTGTGATTGGGTTTACGGTTCCCGAATAAATGGTCGTTCCTTTGTTCTGTCGAATTAATATTAGTTTTACAGATCCAGAACTATAATTTGGACTGATGAGGGTAAATCATGCTAAACATACTTTACGTATCCGAAAGTCGTTTAAACAGAAATATTAGTTACAATAATAACGTTGTCATTACTGTTGACAATAATATTTTATTGAAATTCAACATATCGTCATTCATTAACTGCGATTAAATTGATATCTTATTAAACTTGAACTTGACTGCAATAGAAATATTGTAAAATCATTATTTATGTAAGATGAGCTTGTGTGTTTCTTTTACGTTCTAATCATAAGTCCTAAGATTTAGGACTACCACAAACATCGTAAATGCGCTCAGATTTACGGCTCGCATGTCTATCACCCACTTAACATTCCCAAACTGTTCTCTACGCTTTAATTTGAACATTTAGAAGCACTTAGCGCAATCAATCCCGAATAACATTAAAATCAAGTTATGCTAGTCATCACGGTTGGCATGGCAGGTGCTGTAATGGTTATTAAATTCCGAAGAAACCCTGGATTGAAGTAGAAGTTTCTTTGGCAATCTTTCTGCATTATGGTTTGATTTAAATTTATCAAGAAAAATGCGCTGAGGTTACGAAGTCCATTATTGTTCGAGTATGGAATTATATTGCGACGTGCTGCAGTGGCCCTGCATTAACCACGCTCGTGAGTGCAGGAAATGCTTTGTTTATAACGTGGACGTGATTTGATTTCGGTTCTGTATTTGTATTGTGAGGGCCAAGTTACTTACTTCAAATCAGTTTTTATTTACCTTTAGTGTACGTATGTCTTGGTTTATGTATTGATGCTTATTTTCGTTCATCTAGACAGGTATCGATTACTTTTGCATTCAAATTATCAACTGTGTTTCAATTCGATTTTTATCCTTTCGATCAATCTGAAATTATTTCCAAGCTTCAAACAAGTAGGATAAATACAATGTTTATTGGAATTCAACTTATGATCATAGAGTAAAAGATGCTTTATATCAAAAGTAGGATAACAAAATGAGTAACTGACGAAGTTCATCACGATGATTGCACAAAAAGACGTGAGTCAAAGTCAAATGGTTATGAAATCGTTTCGAATACTCCGACGGCTTTCAGTGATTCTCGACTCATTGAAGTAGAAGCTTTTGTGAAAGGTTCACTCGTGCCATTTTTAAAAGCTTAAAAATAACTTCGTGCGTTCAGAAACTTTGGTAAGACTGATTGGTTGCTTCTGAATTTATAAAATAGTAAAGCATATTACTTTACTATTCTACTGTAGCGATGCGTAAAAATTAATTCATTTATATGGCAACGTACCGAACCATAGTAGCGGAAAGTGACATCTATTCCGTTGACACGTATTATTATTTCACAGTTTAATCGGTACATTGGTTCTCATCTTGTTCTCATCTTTCAATGACATTAGTGTATACCCTGTGGTAACTTGCCTGACCTTCAGAAGTCCTACAACGGAATTTTGTATGCGCTGTATTTTGTGAACTAAGTATAAATCTATAAAAGCCGGTGCACTTGCATAGCAGATATTACAATGAGCTTAACACTTCTGTAAAAGATATTACCAGCTAGAAGAACGTACTCTCTAAGCGGAAAGTTATTATTTACTTTGTCAAGCCTTGATGTTTTAAGAGCCTTCAACAATCATCCTACTGTTTAGCTCATCGGCTGCGTTAAGTGTACGTATTTATAGCTTATCTGTTAAGATCATTAATGCTTAGTTTAATTTACATGAGTTCAGCGATAACATATCTGTGATTATAATCATCTACAGTTATGTAATCGGAATTAAACTTTCATTGTGCATTTATAACCGGCTCAATGAGAACAAAATTATAGCTTTCATGATATATTTTAAACTGAAAAGCATAAAAAGTAATTTCATAGTCGACTCAAAGCAAAGTCAAATGGTTATGAAACAGTTGGAACACTCCACCAGCTTTCAGCATTGCTCTGCTCATTGAAACAAAAGCTTCCATGAAAATCTCACTCGCGCCATTTTTGTCCGATTTGGAACTTTTTGAACTTTGCACAGACCTCTGTTATGTCCATCGCCTGTCGTTGCATTTTATATTTGTTATGTTAATATGGGTTTAAAGAGATAATAAGGACTGGACAGTGGTAATATTTTTGTCACTATAGTCTGTTCCACCCAATTTCATTTTATTTTGACGGAATTTTTTGTATATCGTTGTATTGCCTAAATAGCTACCAATCTTCTAGAATCAACTGTTAAATATCTTTTAGTGTTTCGGTAACAGTATCAGAGAGCTAGTGAGAAGCGTGTTTCCGACTTCCTTACTTAAACCTCTTATAAAGTGAAAAAAAAACTCTTAAAGCAAATAGTAAATCGATGATTGATGATTTTGATTGGCTTATGCTTTTGATGTTATAATTATAGTTATTCAATGATGATTCTAAATTAGATAGTTGACCAATTAGTAGTGTGGTGTGGTACAAATGCAACTATAAGTGTACATGCCAGTGTTTCATTACGTAACAAAGTTAGTGGAGGTTTCCAGTTTCAGAGTTTAATTGTGCTCGATGACCTCGTAAGTCGTAACTCAAACTGGAACGTTACGTACTGTCAATATCTACAAACCAATGTCTTGTAACCAGATTCTGGCGTTGACAAACCGGTTACAATCCCTATGTGCCATTGCTGGTCAAAGTGGAGACAATCATAGCCAGTCATCGATTTGATGCAGATAATAAACGTTTCAGAATTGCCGTTAAATTTGATTGTATTGAATCATGGTAGCATATGAATAATTCTATATAAAGAACCTTGGTCCGGCCCGACCAAATTCAATAAATATTGTTATTAACCGACTTCAAACAAAAGGAGGAGGTTCTCAATTTGACTGTATTTTTTTATGTTTGTTACCTCAGAACTTTGGACTGGGTGAACCGATTTGGATGATTCTTTTTTTAATCGAAAGTTGGTGCTTGTCGTGTAGTCCCACATAAATTTGAACGAGATCTGACAATGACATCCATGTCAAAATCATATAAGTCTTAAATTTGCATTAAGTATGTGCGCGATAAATGGACGAATAACTCAATATCGCGCCAACCGATTTCGATGTTTCTTTTTTTAATTGAAAGCTGATGCTTGTCGCGTAGTCTCACATAAATTTGAGCGAGATCTGACAATGGTTTCCATGTCAAAAGTACAATGTACTTCATTTGAAGTCGGTTAATTTTTTGTTAAAATGTTAGATTATTTTAAACATCACTATTGGGTGTACCTAATATTTGCGATACCACGTCTTCTTTTTCCTTCGTCCCTTTTAAATAATAACCCTGCTCCCAAGTTCATTGTGCATTCAGTTCAGGTTTGCGAGCCAGATCAGTACAACTTTTAACTTGGGATCTGTTTTTGCAATTTAAGAAAAGTATAAGTCACATCTTTTGAGTTCGAGTTGTAATCCATTTTATTGTTTGTAAATAAAATTTTTTTGTGCAAAATTACCTAATATTAACTTGGTTTCCCGAAGTCTGCCTGGCTTATAGCCAGTACTTTCATTCTTTGTTCTATTTTCTTTTTTGCCACGTAACGTATGGGCAATGCTTACGAAGTTACTGCTGTTTATGTGCAATGGTAACCACTTACCATCAGTAATATAAGTACCATCAGTACCATAAAATTCAGCACCCCTAATATTATTAGTGTTATCTGGTTCGAAAGGACACTGATTATGCAGACTTTAAAAGGGTCCTGAAATATCTCTTGATACAACTATGACGTATCTGCAGGTTTATTGCCGACGTAATGACTCGGGTCATTAATCTCATTGTGTAATATGACCGGGCCTGGGAGATCGTTTGCGACGTACGGTTTAATGATAATGTGGAAGAAAAGAGTTGAATTAATATTTTTTACATATTAATTCTACTCTTTTCTTATTAAACTTTCAGACGTGAAAATTGTAAATCTTCGAAAATTCTAGTATTGCTCTTCTAATTTATTATTTCTACCATTGTTGTTGACGTGATACTCAAATATTCGGTTCATGTAGATAACGTTGTAGTGCTAAAGTTGATTGTTGGCACCTGCTCGATGTCAATTTGCACGCAAGTTACAGGGAATGTCTTATCATGGAAATGGTAATGTTGCATGACGCTTCCCATAATTTTCAAACTACACAACATACAACATTTAGAAAAACGTCGTGCCATAATTGAGAACTCTGTAGCTGGGTAGCGATTTTGCTTGCTCATGGGCATTCAGGGTCTCAGGTTAAATCACACCCTTTGCGGACGATGTGCCAGTTACCTAAATGTTTGTTTTCGGGTCTTGGTATGTTATTTTTATGAATTTTTTCACATGTCCATCTCCAACCGTTTAGCTGGCAGGGGATCTAAAATTTTTAAGGTCCATGCAGTGTGGTTAATAAATCGTAATGCAGTGTAGTGTATTATTTGTTTATCCACGTCACCATTTTTTTTTTGCGAGTCACGATTGTGTAAATTGTAGCTCTATCAATCATTCTCTTTGATAACGTTTCGAAAAACGTCAAATCAAATGAATTTCATTTCGAATTAACAATATCTCGCTGCTACGCCTGTGTGGATTAAAGAATTATCATGGAAATATGGAATTAAAAGTAAACAAATAAATCCTCTTTATTCCCTATCACGTGGCAATTTCAAATATCCTAAAAGTTTTGAACTATTAATTCTAATAACCCACTTATGTCTCAAAATTAAGGTCATATAAATCAAATTATTTCAAGACAGGTCTTCCGATTATTCCGATAACCCCAACAGCTAAATGTCGTAAACAGGGCATGCTCCCGGGAAATTCTGGTCTCAAAGTTTCAGCTTTTTGGAGCTGGTACTATTACTGCATGCCCTAGTCGTGAATCATATTGGTATGAAGTCAATGAATATTTAGCTTTCTGCTGAGGAAAGGTTTCAAGACTCTCAAGTGGACGGGAGCAATAGCCGATCTGTATTCATCTAAGGAGATCTGGCAGGTAATTGTTGTGGCGCGTAAATTTAGACTAATAGCGATCGCATCTGACAGTACAGCACCTCATTTTACCATAGCTCAATCGATCACGATCGATAGGACCTCGGGCGCTTAGGTTTATCGCTGTGGTCAGTGGTTCCTACCTATAATGATAGTGGTCAGACGAAAATACGTACAGGTAACTAAAATCAATATCTCGTTCGGCCGACATAACGTTGTTTGCGAGTATGTGGGGACGTGTTTATAAAGTGTAACAGCATTATCGCTTTAAGGTTTTCTATTTAATTGTTCACTATAAGGCAGATTACGAAAACAGATTCTTTCGATTAGCATTTTCCACCTTCCTTCCCTGTTATTTCGAAGGCGTTAAAGCCGAAAGAAACGTTTGAAATGCGTAAAAATTTGTATGAAATATTTTGCGATGTTCTTCAGTGCGATCGCTTATGTGCAGCACAGTGAATTATACAGAACTGAAACCAAGTAAACCAAACCACCTTGATTTACTTGGTTTCAGTTCTGGATTGTGGATTTGAAGTTTGAAACATGACCAGTACTGGCCTTTCTTGGAAGTGAAAGAATTTTCTCGCCAGGTTTGATGTTATCGTTCAATAGTAGTCGCTACAACTTGTGACAGAACTTGGCCACAGTTTGCCAGAATCACTCACAAGTTACAAACTTTTCAGAATGCCCACAGAATCAGACTAACTAATACAGAGAAATTCACATTCCCTTATATGTATTGCGCATTATAATCCAGTTCTTTATATAGGCCCCTGTAGATTTGGGGTCAATTAAGTAAAGTTGTCCCAACATTCATGGCCTGAATCGTTTCTAGTACCCGAAAATCCGCCTACAATCTCAATGAAAGCCCAAATTCCAGTATTGACAATACTTGGCGGCCGCGGTGGAAATTCGTTGAAATAGCGCTCCTTTCATGGGATCGGGTTAGTGGGCCAGGCCGGTTGAACGCCCTTCGCTGTGACGTCACGCTCCGAAGGATCGTTTAGCTTACGAACCGCGTAATTTGTTGTGAATAGAGATTCTGCTGTTAATATTACTTGGTTAAGGGTGTACAATGTTTAATATGTATGTGTGTTTATTTCTTTTCTATTTCTTGATGTTACATCATTTGTTCATCTGTAAAAATTGTTGCATTTGCACCAAATCTCATAAAATTCATAACTGATTGAACATTAAACGTCTGGTGTTTCATAGTTCCATTGCTTAATAATATTGGTTCAGTCTCGGCCATTTCGTCTTTTTCTCTCATCTCTTAACTATAAGCTAAGTTTAGGCAATTAGTATAAAATCTAAATCATAGTATCATTATGTCTTGAGAAATCATGTCTAGTTCACTTTCTGACTGGACCTATTAAGGATAAAGAATGGAAGATTTAAAGTTCCACTCCGTTGTCCGTCCATCTGTCAGTCAAGAACCTTTTTTCAGAAACGCGTGGCTATAAGTTCAAATTATTATAATATCCATAGATACTCAGATCTGTAATCCCTTAGACTCCTTAGAGCTTGTAACGAGGTATTTTACCTCGTTCATGTATTTTTCTTCTAAATTTTAAATTCACATTCCTCCACAAGACTGAGTTGGGACGTAAGTGTAGTATTATTTTTACTATTGTTAGTATTAATTAATTACGATATTCGATAAGTACTTTAAGTACCAAGGAAAAATGTTTTTTTGTACTTTCTCTTAATCTTTATTTTCTTTCATTTATATACTTACATAATTCTTTAAAACAGCACCTGTAAGTCCGTATGAGATACTTACGGTTGCTCAGCAAAAATTAAACAATTTATCTGTCACATAAATGTAACCTTAATTAATAAGAGCCAAGGTTTTGTATAAGCTACAAGTATAAATCGTTAGCGTGATTCAGGATCCGAGTCAACGCCATCTAGTGGCCGCTCATAGATTTATGTTTTAGTATGATTATGGTTATTTTGGCGCAATTTAGGTGAGGCCTATGTCCAATAGTGGACCTCCAAGTGCTGATGCATGGATGGATGGATAGTTATTGTAAGCAAAGCACCTATGTCTCCTATATCTTCTGTTTATATGTTGTTATGTAAATAAACTGGTATTATAGTAACTGCTTTCAGATTTAAGTATTTCACGCCGGAGATCTACAGTTATGGAATGGATGGTTATGATGGAAAGATAGATCTACTCGAAAATTAATTAATCTTATCAGTCCTATGACTGTAAGTTCTACTATATGTATTGAGTGGTATCTGATTACGAAAATGCGATCGAAAGCTGTAGCGATATCTCTCAGCGGATGGCACTCTCGCTGATAAAATTAATTCCTTAATTAAACATCCGCCCATATATCTGAAATCTCAAATTTATCCGCGGGAAACCCGTTGTGTGTATATTATTTTGATAGGCTGGTCTTATTGGGTACATGGCTAATATGTACGTTATTGGGGGCACAATGAATGCAAACAGAAATTCGATTTGATTTATGCTTCAAAACATTTGTTTTGAAGGGAAAATAACTCATAAATCACGTTATAAAACTTAAAATATGAGAGTTTTCTGCAATGCAGTATAACATTGTCCTAATAAAGTTATGTTGCGTTTAGTTTTTCGGTGTTGGACTTTGGTCTTATAACATTTTTTGTAAATTCATAATGCCTCTGTTTTGGATCCTCCATTCCCAGTATTTCCAGAAAACGTACAAACACTTAGGTAATATTCCACTCTCAGACATCCTTTTTCAAAAACTACCAAGTCCAACCATGCAACTCTTATGCCAACTCAAAATATTTTAAAAACATTATTCAAAGCCTTCGAAAACAAGTCAAGTATTATATTGTTATACAATTCGCCAAGGCGGAAAAGTTAGTGGCCGAGTTCAGAAAGTTTTAAGCTTCCCAAGATATCGATACTCGTTTTTGTGTACCTTTACCATTGCTGTCCATTTTCCAATGACCCAGCGGAATAACCGAGCATACAACTTTACGTGTGTCTACGGTGACACTTTCAAAACTAAGCATAGCCAGCGTATATTTCGCTCTGAATTTATTCTCGCTTCGGCCGAGCGCGACTCTATTATTCTTAGTTAGTTATTATTTTCCAGCTTCGCATTAGGGTTGTTCCCTGAAACGCTTTAATTGTAACTGTAATGGAATGAAGTGGAGGGAATGTACGAAACATTATACAAAAATGTTTGTTACAGTTTTTGCTAGCTGTTTTGTTTTGACTCGTAGCGTGTTTGGGGTTCAGTGGCTGCATTAACATGAAAACATAAACCGGGTTAAATTATTTAAATAATAATGTGAATTGTTCATTCTTTTCAATGAAGATTGTCTTTTGAAGTCGGTTAATAAATAACTTCTAAATCGTCGCACATTATTTTAATTTCCTAACATTTCCTAATTACTCATATTTTTATTTCCTAAAGGTTTGAAATCATTTTTATGCGTAAAAAAGAGACGAGCATTATTTCGCTGTGGTGATGAGACTAAATAGAACCATCCTTAGATGGTGTTGATTGTTCCCATTGTGTGTAGACTATAGTGCTTAATTATCCTCCAGGGCTGCAGGCTGCAGGATGTACGCTAAAACTGGGACTAACTTAATGGTGCGGAATAAGCTCTGCTCATTTTTCACAATGAAAATTTTAGTAAACTGTTACGCGAAACGGGGAAATTTTCGACTTGGAAATGGAAACTTTTAAAAATCTATTACAGTCAACCTGGATTATTTAGTGTTTCAGTGTGACACGATTTTTTTTGGGGGCTTGGCCTCACGAAAAATAACGTGTGCATAGTTAATTAAGATTAGTTTGATGTACTCAAACAGGCTTGTTGTCTATCTTAATTGTTCGACGAAGTTGGTAGTCGGGTGGGTGACCCCTAGTCTTGTTATCATTACGTAGACAGCAGTTGATATGCCATGTCTGATTTCTTTAGGTGGTATGAAAACTGACAAGCGTCAGGATCTCGGTTAGCCACTAATCCTATCCATACTTTAGCAGCCTGGTGAAGTAGGCTTCTTCAATCATGTGAATAGAGACGTGTAGCCGTAAACTAATGAATAGACGCTAGCATATGTATCGTTAGTTATTACCGACGTGCCATTTTACAAATTACATAAAAGATAAGTGAAATGAAAAAAATTTTTTTTTTTAAACGCTTTTATTTCAATAATGTTTAGTTTATAAAATTAGCTACAAGTTGTGAAAATTTCAAGTCTCTACGTAAAATAGAACATAGAGAATTATGCGTCTAAAGTCTGAAAATCGTTTTTTTTTTTTTAACAACAAATAAACAATGAAAATTAGTTTAAAATATGATTTTCGTGTATTGTCATGGGAAATACACATGTCTGCCAAATTTCATCAATTTTCATTAAAGGGAAGTCATTCAAATTAACGTTACAAGATTTGATCCACCGAAGTGAAAGTAAATAAAAGCGTTTAAAAATTGGCGATCCATCGTGTAATAATAAATAATGGTTGAGACACTTTGGAGTATTCGGACATCGCCAAGAGCTGATCTGGGTCGTGTTGTCGTACTTGTAGCGTGTTCGTGCGACACTTTGTCGATGACACTACGGTTTTCCTATGAATGTTGTAGGAGTTGAGTGGTTTTACTACAGTAATCCTCAGTTAGGTACACGTTACGCTACGGGTAAGTTCAAAAAATTCAGTACTTTGAATGAGGGTGTGAGAGCTCTCAGTTTGCCATAACGTGGAAAGTACTCGTCAGTACTTGAAACTTGGAATAAATAATTGTGCACGCTTTGAGCGCACATTACTGCATGACTTGTTGTGCGATGGGTTTCAACTGTTTATACGAGTACTTGACGTGCGTGTGTTTCGTGGTTACGTCACATGAGAAACTGTAAACTTGTTGGACTCCCTTTTTATACGTCGATCAAATACACACATACGAGTATATTTTTTTATAAAAAAGCTGTTGCTGTCCAAACCTATAAAAACATATTTGACGATGATATGATGACAATTTTAAAAGTAATTTCCTGTTATTTCTTCCATTTTCACTTTCATTGTATGACTCAGTATAGTGTATACCATTTCTTTATTTATTATATTTTATTCCTCCTACGGTACCATTTCTTTATTTATTATATTTTTACGGTAACAGAGTCGATAACAAAAGTTGTTTCTATAATACATTTTGCTTGCTAGCTGTAGCTGGTTCATATCTACTCAGTACTCAAAGCTATCTAGGAGTTGGATAACGAGTTTGCCACAAACAGAATCTTCCGTCAATACTTAGTATGTGAAATGCATTCGTCTATTCTAGCTGCGTAGACTCCACGATAGTTTTAGGGATTCTTTCTTGAGGAATAATTGGAACCCGTACAGAATTTTGAGTTTTGTCTCTTCCAGTCACAATTTCTGTCTGTGCTCATATTTAACTGTCGGTTTCTATATCCCCTACTGCTGGTTAATCGACTTTTGGTTACTGTAATTTGGGATGTAAGGATCAATACATCTTGAATGCAAATCAACCTCCTCTCCCCTCGTGGTGGTAATACCCTTAATGAACAGACGAAGCTATGGCGCTAGGACCCTTCTGTTCAGAGCTATCACGAAAAACCTATAAAAACTAAAATCGTCCATAAAATGTTTATACGTGTTTCGGTCGTAGATTCGGAGAGCCGGAAATAACGCGAAGCCGTCGCTTCTTATAATCATAAAAAAACACTGTTATCAAATAAAAGGGCGTAAAACCAGCTCTACTTTAGAGCCAGTCGGCGATGCATTAGTAATAAAGAATTACTGTATTATTAATAAGAATTAATGGGATTTGCACATGCCCATAGTAAATGCCCATAGTAGTAGTCAATAGCTCTTTAATTATTATTACGTGAAAACGTAATACATACTTACCTATAGTTTCAATCTGAAAGAAACTATGTCTTCCTAATCTTATTAACTGTAAATACGTATTTACTTACGCATTTTGTATAGCGTGTTTACAAATTGATTTAAGTAGATAAGGGGATGATTGACAAATGAGATGGTTTGATCAATATTCAAAGATTTATTTTTATAGCGATATCCCAAACAGGAATAAGGTATTATTTTTGTGTCAGTTATGTTATTTTGAAACTCCCTAAAGCAGGGGTTACAAAAGCGAACTTAATGCCTAATGGCATTCTCTGCCAGTTAATCCTGGGTGATGATGAGAATGTGAGGTACACAAAGAAAGAAAAATTTGAGCAAAATCGGGAAAGAAACATGTAATATGAAAAGATCATTTCTTTAATAAAAATCCGTCTGGCGTGTTCAAAGACTTCAAGAGTCATATCGAAAGCGACCCTTAGCATTCATAATAGATCACCGACTTACACAAATATTGCGTTCGCATGGCATTGGCACTGTTTTGTCTGCGATGTGAGACAGGCGACTGGCGTGCATAACAGAGATGTTTACGAAAGAAAATATCGATTTTATGCAGAAGTGGTGCACCCCTAGCGCTGCCAATAAGTCGGGGCCCCTCAACGCTGCGGCACCCGCTTGTAGGCCAGCTTGGCCTCAGTTTGAGCGATTATGACCCCAACTCGCAGGTGGCCGGACTGCCGTAAAGGTTTGTTTCCTTTGTTGGCATTTCTGGCAACCATAACGCTCCGATGGGTCCGATTTTGTAAACACGTTCGTTTTTGTTTCATAATTTTGGGGAGATACCTGGCATAGTAAAAGGTGATGACAGAAAAAATGTCGTCTAAAGGTTATGCTTGTGTATAATTTTGCTCTGTTCATAAAGTCCAGTGAGGCGATGAAATCATGCCATTCCATTGCTATTAGCGCTCGCCCCCAGTACAACTAGACCCTTTACAAAAATGTTCAATATTCTTTTGTTTCATTTAACAAATTGCAATATCGTTTCGCTCCATCTAGTTAATAGAGTTTCTTGTGTTGCAACGCATGCAAAAACTGTTGGAAACCAATCAATCACGGTACGCCGACATTCCTACCTTTTTGCTCGTGGACCCGGCCTACCTGGTTAACGCCTCAACTTGTCAAGGGATCCGTGGTACAGCGTGGCGGTAATGTTACTAGTTTTTGTCGTGACTCGCGTCGATGGGCTACGTCTCTTGTTTTGTTTGCATACTAGAAGAGCCTTCGAATTGAAACGTGGTTAAAGCTGGTTATCATTTGAGAATTTATTGTCACGCTTTCTGTAGATAACTTTGCTGCACACCATACATAGTTTTTTGAGTACCCTCATATTTTGTTTATATTCACCAGCTTTGCAAATGTAGTGGTACAGTGGTGTGTTTGATTTACATTGTAAGTAGAAATCAGAACTCTTAAAAAATCTCTCTTCTCTATTTTTTTTTCTTCTATAAAATGTAGAACATCAGGAATTTTATCATTATTATATACAGGGCTGCATATCTGACAGCGATAGGTTTTTCTTGTTTGAGACGTAGATCCTTGACGATTATTTAATACTGTGCTGTCTACTTTTTACTGGTAGGTGTCAATAACGAATTGGAAATGAAAGGGCGGTTATAGAATGGAGCCCTTGAACACAACCAGTTTAAAAATACCATTAAGGTCAATTTGCTGAACTGTCATAATGGCATGTTGATAGCGAGAGTGCGCGACTCTCTCGCCTTTGTGTAAGTGTATGAGTATGACATAATTATTTTATTATACGTAATTTATTCATGTTCCTTGAATACTTTTTGTTAATATTAATTACAATGAACCTAGTATTTTAAAGAATACCGGTATTTTTATGTATGATTTTGCTCAATTGGTGTAGACTGTAGCCATCGATTCCGGATTGCTATTAGATGACAAAGTTTCGCAATATGAAGCTAGGTTTCTTCCACTGAATTTTTAGGCTTTCCTTCTATTGACAACGATTGATAACGATTTTATTTAATTGACTGGTTCCATCCATCCATCCATCAGCCCTTGGAGGTCCACTGCTGGACATAAGCCTCCCCTAATTTGCGCCACTCTGACCGGTCCTGAGCCTTTAATTGACTGGTTACTACCGTCCAAATTAAATCAGCCGTAATTTGTTTCTTATTTTCCTTGAAGAATTTGAAGAACCACTTATTAACAGGTTCGGTTCAAGCTATAAATGTGAAGAAATAACTCGATCTCGTTCAAAAGCACTGAAAGTGATACCTTAATTGATCGACGTTGGGCCCACCGCCGTCGCTCCTGTCTGTATAAATTGCAATTAAATAACCCATTCCATTCGGCATTGATTCCGCAATAACTCGTCAGTTCACGGCTTTCTCATCCACAGTTATTGTATTGTTCGGACTTTTTGTCACCGGTGTAATTGCGAATACAAAGGTGGGTAAAAAGTCTTTTATTACATACCTTTCATTCGTTTGAGCGTAGTTCTTTGCATTGATTGATTTGAACTGAATCGCGCTTGCAATGTCATCCATTAATCGTCTAGTTTATTCATAAGGGTCAACTCTGGAATATTCATGTCATTCTATTCACAATTAAAATCTTTCAATTGCTTCTTTTTTGTTCTCGTTTGCATGATTGTCTCATAGTCTGTGATTGATGTAAGAAAACACTTTGTAGGCTGAAATTTGTTTTCTCTACATTTCTACAAGATTATGTTTAAAGCTTTTAAATGTAGCTTCGAGCTTTTTACTTACGAAGCGCATGTTATGACGTAGCCACATACATACCTCATATTCTTGGTCGAATGTGGACCTTTCAACCCTAATGTTGACAGTTGGTTGATAGAGCTCTACTAATATTGAATTAGTTATAAACCGGTATATGTACAACAAAATATCTGTGAACTTTTGTGATAAGATGTATCTGAGGATATTTAAATATGCTTTAATATTATGTAATTTACTTTAAATAAAAGTGATAAATGCTAGAAATTATGATTGCAATGATTGCACATGATAGTATGATAGCGATTATCACAATTTATGTGGTCATATTTATTTTACGCGTCTGTATTTCGAGTCTCGTAGTCCTTAAAATATCACTCAAACTAAAACATGGCTGCAGTAATTTTCTACTGAGTAAAGTAGTTAATAAAAATAATCCTGCATCATTCTGCTTCTGTTTATCTTCTCTAAACACAAGTTTCTTCTAAACAATGTTAACAATCCCAATTGAAGTGTAGACATCCACGAGATGCAGTAAGCAGTAACTGTCTCTAGCTTGCACTGCACAGCTATATTTATTAACCAACTGAAGCCGAGGCAACTCGTCTCGCTTCCACCGGAGACAAGGTGTCTGTGATTAATCACCTTCACATACGTTGCATTTAGCCATTGTCCCCTTTATGGTTGATTGTAAATGTCCACGGGATGCAGTGACAAGACGTAAGATAAATTGCACTTTCGTTGATAACTCCGTTGCTATTGATAAAAAGAATATTGTATCAGGCTGGGTGGGCTCTGCTAGTGCCTTGCGAGAGAATTTAGCATTATGTCAAGTTAGTTTTAAGAGATTAGGATGCAAAATAAGACAATGACAGAGCGAAGGAAGTTTTCATTCGATGAATCAAGAATGAAACTCTCAGACAACGACGTGGGCGGGATAGATCGAGATAAGATATTATTCGCTAGAATAGTACCTATTATGCTAATATGAGTAATATGTTACAAACTTTTGCATACATGTTATCCAATGTTCAAGGGGAAAGACATTTTCACTGATACCTTTTTTGTATTTAACGAATCTGAGGCAATTTGTGGTGTGCCAAAAAAACTCCTTGACAAACTCTCGTGGCAGCTTAAAAACGAGCATTTTTGTTTATCATATTAATCTATAGTTACTAGTATCAGGCGTTACTTTGCGCAAATCTATTGTTATTAAGTTATTATAGTATTAGTCTACTTTGCAACATCCGCGGTTAACATGTATGATGGTACTTTAAGACAAGCGTATAAATACGCCGCGCTCAGTCAGCTAGGTCCTCCAGAACCTGCCCCACGGTCCGCGTGAAGCTGTAAAGGCCAACAGGGCCAACAGCAACTATTCATTTGAAAAAAAGAAAGATGTTCACTTTGCGACTAACCATCGTAGAGTCAACTTACTCTGCTGATGCTCCATTTCGGGGCGAAACACGATTTGTTGCTGGTATGTGTATTATTATTACTTTTAATAATTGTAGTGCATGTTTCCGTTGTGGGAGGAAGGGAGGTGCCACGCATGTCTTAAAGTATGTACCATCATATATATATTGTATGTTAACCGCAGATTATTGCAAAGTAGACTAATAGTAACTTAATAACATATTAACTTAATTCGTTTTATAGCTACATTTAACATGAGAATATCGTAATTTTAAGTAGGTTATTGAAAGTACTACAGTTGTTAAGTAATGTTTTAAGTTAATAAATGGTGCAAATGAGCAAAATAGGTCATTGAAGAGTTATGCAGCTTGAGTAAAGTGGGAACAAAAGCTTCATAAACTCTTAGTGTGTGCTTATAGGGCGTTCCACTTCGTCGTCTCTGCTCGAGAGCTGACCTAGCCAAACTAAGACATTATACTCTAGTGTAACCTGGTACCCTAGCTGCGTGACGGCACAAAATGAGGCATTTACAAAACATGTTTTTTTTAAATGGTTCATGTTTACGTTTCAATCTTTCAGGTTTTAAAGGTTTTGCTACTAATGCAGTCAATACAAATGGAGATCTGGAAAATATTTAGTTAAATTCTTTTAAAAGATCATCAACTCTAATGTTTATCTGTTATTTATTTCACACAAATCAATTCACTAAAGAGATGCAAAATATTGACCATGATATCAAATATAGGATGTTATGTTACCATTTTAATAAAAGCTTTTTCTCAGTTTAATTGTCGATCAATTTTTTGAGCTGATCGGCCAAGAACGAAGGTATTGGCTGGATTTCAGTAGAATTCATTTCTTGGATTGAATATCTTTGCATCTTGGCTTTGACCAAAAAGTAAAACTATTGTTTACAAAGCTAGTTCGTTCAGTATCAAAACTGCATAGATCAGTATTTGTATTTAAACTAATATTAGCTTACGAGATTGGTATGATGTAAAGCAAATCCCATGGGTATAAAGCTAACCTCCCAGAGCACGGACACGAAGTAAGCCAATCAATTAAGTCCATCGGTCTCCGCTCGACGCGCCAAGTAATTGGAATAGATATTTTGCCTTATTTGTACCTCATGTTCAATTTGCAAATCTAGTGTTCTACGACTCCGTGATAGATTGAATTTAGTCAATATATTTTTTGCCTTTAATTATATGGCTAGTCGATCTTTGTTAATGTAACAGGTCCAGCTGAAATTAAAATCGGAATTAGAAACGTTTTGTTTTCGTCTTCATTTTACATGAAGAATTATTATTATTATTATTATTATTATTTTTTTAGAATCGCTTGAGTTGAGAAGAGATGTAGGTTCTCTCTGCGTATTCTACCGTCTGTATAATGGGGAATGTTCTGAAGAACTGTTTGGGTTACTACCTGCAGTTAATTTTCGTCACCGCACAGTACGTACCAGGTTCCATCAACACTATCTGGATACCTGGCGTTCGTCCACAGTCCGGTTCTCACGTCATTTTCTACCTCGCACGTGTAAACTGTGGAACAAACTACCTGCATCGGTGTTCCCTCTAAGCTATGACATGGGGTCCTTCAAGAAGCGGGTCTATCGTCATCTTCTTGGCCGGCAACGCGTTGGTGACGCCGCTGGTGTTGCTAATGTCCATGGGCGGCGGTGATCACTTACCATCAGGTGACCCGTCTGCTCGTTTGCCTGCTCAAAGCATAAAAAAAAAAAATGTACCTAGCCAAATACTTATGAAGTGTCTATAACGGTGTCGGTGATAAAGCGTTAATTACAATTTTATGTTATTGATCGTTAATTAGCAAACGCTCCATAAAATAACAACACAGAGTTTTTATTGCAGGTCTATTTCGAATTTGCGAACGAACTGAGTAACTTGACCCTTAAGAATTTTTAATTATTTTACTATGATGTCTATGATTAGAGACGAGCACTCGACTCATTTCAACTCTTATAAGTATGAGTTACATTCAGGAGTGAGTCCAATAGTTTTCTTCGTGTAAATAATTAGTGTGAGTGCATCTGAGCCGAGAGTTTTGAAGATCATTTCGCTGAAAGACTAGGCACAGAACTTCTGTATAAACAGTAACAGAGCAGCGGTGAAGTCTTTCTTGACTAATGAGGAATCTTACACACATCTCTTAGTTTTTCCAAGTTGAGCTGAGAATATTAGAAAATTATTGGCTTCAAGAAGTTTAGAGTGAACTTTAAACAACCAGCAATGAAAATTTCTCAAACATTAATACCTTCACAGTATACAATATTGACTAATGGGCTTTTATGGAAAAATTCGATATGAGATGGTTGTCTGTGAAAATTTTTGGTCTCTGAACGAGAGAACGACGGTTAATTTAGATTAGATACTATTTATTATAATAATTGGCGAATGTTGAAACTCAAAACATGATTATTGGTTAACGTATAACGGATACTGTTTCATAAACTGAAAAAGAAAAGAACCGCTGATACAAAATTTAAAATTATGATTTATATATTTAAAAAATATCCTATGAACAACGTATTAGATGAAAAAGTGGCCAGGAGAGAAATTAATATTTTAATCAGATCATAAAATCTGTCGAGATTGCTGTAGACGTATTTAATGCAAAATAAGGTATGAAAACAAAGTTCAGACACATTGATTAGATAAAAAGAAGTGCATAGGTACACAAGACGTTTTGCAAATCAACATTATAATATCGGAGAGTGCGTTCGACACAGCCAGCGCAGACGGTAGCTAGACAATAGAAGTGAACGCCGAACTCCAACACGGAGGCAGTCGAAAGCTATTGTTTGGTTTCCCCGGTTAAAGCCGGCTTTGTGGCGAGTGGTGGCCGGCACCGGTTTAAAGTTTCGATTAGATCGATTTTTTGTTGCCACGGAAGCTAGGGGCGAGCGGGTTACGAGATACCGTCGCTTACGAAAGGGTTAGAGTAACACCTGCTGTTATCTAAAATCGATTGTTCAAAGGCTTTATCGGTGAAGCGAATGATAAATACCGGATCATTATCATAGTCTCCGCGGACATTATTATAAACAATCGATATAAGGATAGTTACAATTTTGTTAGCGTCTTCATTATCCATGAAATATCGATGACTTCAAAACAGAATTTTTCCATTATCTTTAAAGTTGACCATAAATTCTTATATGCAATGCAATCTTGCACCTTTGTATGTTCCTAATTTGCAAATATTTTTGATGATAATTCCTACTTGTCCATCGTACTTTTGGGACTCAAAAGTCTGAAATAAGACTCCTATGTACAATAATTTGAAAAAATATTCACGTGTGGTCGCGTCGCGTGGCATAATTATGTCCTTACAAGGAGCTTTTACCGTCTGGCTGACGTTGCATAACAAAGTGTTAATACGTTACATCCTCCGTACTGTACGTAAGCCGGTTTCGTCATGAATGATTAGCCACAAGCGTTGCAATCTGCACGTATGAATGGAGCCCACACATTGACGCCTGCTAACCGGGTCTGGCTCGAGTGACGTCACATTGTCACACGGTGCACCGCGATTGTTCACTTTGTCGATAACAGTTGTGTTAGTTCCGCTATTCTATTTGTTTTAACTAAGGTTATTTAACTGCATATCTCGTTATCGTGATTGACCGTTTCTTTTTGTTTTGCTTTTGTCTTTTCTGATTTGAGACAGATATTGAGATGTAATTACATTGTCTACTTTTCGGGCATTGCTTGTCATTTTAATGTTTTATTGTAATTGCTTAAAGTCATGTTTGGTAGAAAATTCGAAATGATTATACTCTCTTTATTTCATTTTGGGAAATTAAATTGTTATTTCATGTTCAAAATCCATACACATTCTTGCATGTTGTTTTAATCTAGAAACTAAGAAACTACTATCCAGTAGTGTCGCTGTTGCAGTGAGTTTTCATTAATAAAGGAACAAATCGAGGGCAAAATTTTATGTGAAGCAAAAGCAAGCTTTTACAGTTTTAATAAGCGCGATCCATTATAAATTTCGATGAACATGATTTTTCCGGTCAATGGCTAGTAGTCTATAAATATATCTGTACTCTCCTGTATTAATTACTTTTGAGAGTAGGTACCTTGATGTGTTATTTTTTGTAATTATTTGTTTGTAGAAACCAGATCCATGTAATTGTTCTGATTGTCAAAGTACTGGTAGAATTTTTGTACAAACAATTTTAACTGGGACATGCATAAGTTAAGTTAAACCGATATACAGATCAAAAGTACATAGATGATATACCTGTTTTTAAAATCACCTTAAAGGTTTCTTTACATTAACTTCTTACGTTCTAACCTAGCCCTTGGCGCTCGAATGGAAACCATGTAAGTTTCTAAGTTAAGCGAAGGGTAAAGCGATTCCTAATTCCACGTATTTTAATTGGCAGTGAACTGGATGATCTAATTTCATATAGTTAATAGTATCAGACGTTACTTTGCGGAAATCCATTGTTATTATGTTAGTATTAGTCTACTTTGCAACTTTGAATGATAATAATTAAACGCGGATTGTTCCAAAGTAGACTAATACTAACTTAACCTAATTTCATGCATAATTATATTTTAAATGGAGATAAGATATCTACGAAATTAACGGAAACTGACTGTTCGTCATGTCCACAGTACAATTGAAATTTTGCTACTAAAAGTTAATCACTTTCGGTTTCGTCATTAATGTCGTTCTATTACTTCTTTCTCCGATTAGACGAATTGTATCGTTAGTGAAATTATTTCTTAAATGGGAACTATGAGATGCTTCTAAAATAACTAATGATATTTTGCTTACCATCGCATTCGTAGGTATTTGTCGACCTATTATAAAGGTGTTGTTGCTCGGCAATAAATGTTAAAATTGAAGCGCTCAAATTATCCGCCCTCGCAACTGGGCCATCCTCTGAATGGGTTTTGAATTTAATGAAAGCTAAATGAGATCAAGGTGAAAAGTTTTCTAGTAATAATAATAATAGCGTCTTTAAACCGGAATGATTCAAGAAGTATGCTTATATAGCATATAATAAATATATGCTTATATATCCATTTAAAAAATCTTACCATCATATACGGATATTTTCGAGATTAAAATGTTTAAATTTATTAAATCTTTTTGTGGTTTAAACATCGTCCTTTGTTCACAACGGTTAACCTCGACCGTGTTATCTTATCTGAAAGCTGCATCAACATTACACTACACTTAGAGTATAACGATCAGAAATTGTAATCGTAAATGAAAGTCGGTTCTATCAACCACATCGATTATTTGAGTATGCGTTTCAACAGCTTTAGCGGCTTTATGGTCGTAAACTGTCTCGCTATTAGTTTACAACTATGGTTGACAACACGTCAAAAGTTTTATTGTATGCAATTATGTTACACGAGGACAATAAATGGGACTTTCTATTTCTTTATCGCCACTAATGAAGTTAGTGATGTGTAATGGCCTATTGATTGCCTATTAATTCATCATCTCCGCATTTCATCGCATATTATTCTGAATGTTATTGGTTCTGTACATTAGTATTGGCGTTGGTATTAACTAGATTCCACCAATAGCGCTATGTAGGCTTATTCTTTGTTCTCTCTTTTCTTGGCCGGTAACGCATTGTTGATGCCTTTGGTGTCACTGATGTCGGGTATTCACGTTAAAAAGGCTAAATTACTCTTACCAATTTCAACTACGACGACCTCTATTTTTTGTCGCAAAACACATAAATATTGCCACCAAGGTGGTTCAAACAGAATCGCTAAGTTGAATGTTTTGCTTCACAACAACTCAACAAGCTTACCAGGTGTTTTATTTCGCAGAGATACGATTATTTGTTTACACCTAATGTAAAAAATATATAATAAAAGAACGAAAGTTTGAGCCATCGACCATTATATTTGTGTTTCAATTGTAATGATAAGTGACTTAAAACAATTCCGAGCGTGCTCGAACTTGGATGGGTCATGGGTGATAGCTAGGGGCACGTTAGGATGGCATTTATTATATTTGACAGTACTTCTTTAGATTTGCCAAACGATTGCTGTTGACTAGATACTTTCGATTAGAACGGTAATAATTCCAGCAACTCACACTGCACTGGAGCAACGCGATAGAATACGAAAAGGAACCAAGTGTCCTGATCCTATAACTCCTGCTCTGCTTATGTGAAGAAACTTTACTAAAAGAACAAGACAAGTGCGAGTCAGACTCGCGCACGCAGGGATATCGTACCGTACCATTATCTATACAACATTAGACACTATATTATAACATTTATTTTAGTTTCACCTGTCTCGCCTGTGGCCGTTATTAATATCGAGCAAAAAAGGCAAAATAATCACGTTTGTTGTATGGGAGCCCCTTAATTATTTATTTTATTCTGTAATACATCATCTGTGAAAATTTTCCATTGTCTAGCTATCACGGTTTATGAGATACAATACAGCCCTGGTGACAGACAGACAGACAGTAGTCTTAGTAATAGGGTCCTGTTTTTAACATTTTTGTTACGGAACCCTAAAAACAACAAATTCAATTAAGCGACGCATATGTATGTGCTAAACAAACAAAATTTTGATTTTGCGACGCGGCCTGTTTGCACACTGTTTTCGTGCAGCGTTGTTCGGCGTCGGCCTTCCCGCCACGTTTCACTTCGCGAGCTGATTGCTTGTTTACTAATTCACCTATTTGTCCCACGTCTCGTGTCACTTCATTTTGTTGAAGCACGTCACGTTTCGCAAGGATTTGTTTGAGCGGATATATTAAGTCTAAATACATATTATATTTGGATGTTAGTTGCTCTATCTCACGATCTTAACTCGGCGATTAGATTTTATTTTATTTGCAGGATAAAGGATAGGAGGAGGACTTTATCACCTTTGGTCGAATTTGCAAGTTCGTGATATAAGATATTTTATTCAATCTAATTGTAAAGAAATGTACTCGTTTACAAAGACAGACGAAAATTGCACTATATTTAAAGTTTGGAATGCTAACGCTGAAGATAAAATTTTTAGCAAATATTCTGCGAATATTCAGTTATTGTTAAGTAGGTTGAGTTGAGATCCCAAAAGCTAAATCAGAACATTTAACTTGCTATGAAATGGCTGGACGATTTGACCTAAATGGCCCAATTCAAATTACGGTACTTTAAATGACAAATGACACATTAATAATTCCAATTAAAACACTTCCAGTGAGTCAATTACGAGTATGATCACGGACTTTACAATTCAGAAGAGGTCCTAATATTATTACAGTAGCATGTAGCATGCTATAAAATTCATATTTTAATGATATTTAAAAACAAGTGAGCACGTGGAAATCCATTATAATTTCACTCGAAATCGAATTATAAAGATCGTCTAAGGATGAAGAAAGAGCAATCTTAATACTTATTCGATAGTTTACTTCGTGGGTTCTCAAACTTACACTGTCGTCTAGTTTGAAAAATTGAACGTCATTATGTGCACTCGAAATTGATACTAGTATCTCGTATGATCTAAGATCATGTTTAGTAGCTATTTTCAATTATTTTTTGTGTTGACTTATTTATCTTCCAAATGATAGACAAATAAAATTCTCATAGCTTGGTTATAAAAACCGGCCTTGCATTGACTATTTAGTTCGAACTATTAGCAAGTCATAGATTTTTGTCTTTTTTATTTTCCCCATATTTTTTCTAGAACTTCTATCGTCCTCCTTAAAGCGTTGTCGCCCACTTTGAGAAATCTTGGTTTAGTTGAAGATTGAAAGTTAGTGCCAAGCCGGCCAAGTTTTTTGTAGAATGTTCGATGAGGCTTTGGCATGCTGAGAGATGCTTTATCGGGATTTTATTGTTTTCAATCAGATTTTATGAAGCACTTTGTCTGATGCTTTAACGTTGCAGTAATCTCTTTAGATAAACGTAACCTATTATATATCTACTTATTATGTTTATGGACACCATAATTTTGCTCATTTATGTTAAACCGATAAACATTTCTATGGACAAATCATGGGCTATTCATAAGATTTATCAAATTTTTCTCAGCTGCAGCAAATGAATATATTGCATTGTTGTAAACGTTTATTCTTAAGAGCGAATTTTAACAAAGGTGATCCTAGTTCAGAGACATAAATAAATAAAGGTTACACACTCATATCTCCACTGGGATTTCCTGTGTCGTACGTAGGTGCCACACAAAGACAAGTACAACATACCCAGAATGAGAACAGAAATTCAAACTCATCATTCAAATTTTGCCTAGCTGGGAATAGAACCTTCGAATTTCAACATTATGCTATGTCGGTCGTCAATGAAACTTGTACATTATGTTTGTAGGAGCGATTTTCTCATATCATCCCTCTCTTTCCAGGTGTACATAGCGTTATTCAAGCCACTCCGGGTCTCCAGGCGACAGTTCCGTCGAGTGCTGATGTGCATGAGGAACGTGCGGCATCTCAAGTGCCATGAGCTGTACGCACACGAGAAGGTCACCAAGGTCGACAGCCTCTCCCTCGTGCTCTCTGGCAAGTGAGTATTGATGAGTCTTTATTCAAATTAATTAATTAATTAAAATACGCCAACGTAGCGAACATTGTCAAAAATCACTTAAGAATCTAGCTTGTCAAGTGCCATCACAATTATAGGCGAAGACTACATACAGAATTTGGAGTCAACATCAACAAATTATATAGTAATAAATATTTATGAAACAATAAATTCAAACTCAAATACTTTCATTCAAGATTAGCAAAAAATTACCACGAGATACCAAACATACTGAGGAGTGAGGGCCATTTCGACAAGGCGGGCGGGCCGAATTCAATTAGTGGAGAGTATCGTTCGAGAGAAATCTGTATTTTTTCTGAAATGTTCACCCCGCATGCAATATTGCATGTGCATGACTATGATGGAAAATAATAATTAAACTTATATGCCTTTCATACCATGCATTCGCTGGTTTATGCTATCTTTAATGCGATTATCGTGACATTTAACCGTGTTTCATTTAACTTACAAGGAACCTTCTGATGTCATTAGTAGTTGGTCTGAAAGAAATGCGATTTCAAAAAAGTCATGATTTTCTGAAGGTACATTTTGAAGATAATGTTGAATAGGTATGACTAGGATAATTCTCGAATGTCAAGAAAATGGTTAACCCTATCGAGCGTAGTTTTAGGAACCTAAATCGATGAATCCTTTTAATGAACTGAAAAATAAACTTATATGCAAGCATCTACAACTTCACTCATTACTAATCGATTACCATAATATTAAGTATGTTGTGACCATCCGGAGTACGAAACAACATCCAAGTTTGTTTCGCGGATGATTCATTCCTCTCACAACAAGTCGTTTCTAAGAAATTCATCTGGAGCGTGCATCAAATAAATTCCGCAATGGCGCCCTCTGTACGCGTCTTCGACCACAATCGGCTTGTGTTCTCGGATGATGTCACAGGCTCAAGTTGGCAACTGTTGTGCATGAGGTGATTTATAATGCGATCAATTCGTTAGCTCTCCTCGCTTTTTGAGATGGAATTTGAATTTGTTGCCTTGCTAAGGAATTTATGGAGTTATCAAACTTAAATACTGATTTATATTGTTAACAAGTAACTCGCATTTGTTTGCGTTCAAAAATAATCCAAGAAACAGTTTTAATTCGTCATACTCTGCTTATCGAAACCGCCCTCAGTAATTAATGAAAATCACGTTATAAGGTGCATTTTATTTATTTCTATCCGGTGAATCTATCAAAATAATTATGACACATTATTATTATCATAATCAAATTTAAATCTAGTTTAAAGTAGTTTTAAAATGACCGCGTGTCCATGACAATTTTATTTATGATCGATTAAATACTTTCTTCTCTCTAGAACAGTCCTTCTAAACGCTTGTAAACTTGTAAACGTTTGATAAACTTGTTTGCTTAGGATTTAACTAGACTGCTGTAGGCACTGGGCATTGAACTAATATACTAATATGGCTGTGGGTGTTCTAAAATTAACCGAATGACATTGGATTTTTCAAATGAACTAATATTTTATTTCTTTAAAGTTAGCCGCTTTATCTTTAGGAATCAATTATTAAGATTTTATTTCGTTTACTATAGGCACATTCAGTATTACGTCTGAACGATATAAATCCATTTGAAGTTTCATATTGATTGCCCTGCCACTGCCACCGAAAACATGTTCTAGCAAGGTGTTGTTAATTGTTTCCAATTTCCTGTTATTGTTGTTCTTTGTTGTTGTTGTTGTTGTATTGTTATAAGTGTTGCTTGTTACCTCACTCAGCCTCGTAGTTTCCTCGATACAGTAATTACATTACGGCTAACCGGTCATGGCTGTGTTCGACTCGGCGAAGATGAAGGTGAAATTGATAGCTCAGCAATTACAAGTCCTCTTTACTTTTATTTTATTGAACATATCGAGTTCGCTGCGACCGTGTCTTTACTGGTAACTGATAATTATGATCCACGGTCGTTTATAATAACTAGAACTTTGGTGAACTTAATTTACTTTGGATGGTTCGGAAAAAATTGTTCATGCAAAATTAATAACGAAAAATTATATTGGAGTTTTTGTAATTTTATTATTGTTAGCGACATTAAAGGGGCGACATATTGGCTGAATTTGAACTCCTATATTGTAGGTGGGTAGTGTTATCAGATCAAATAATTGGGTATTGGTTTTCTTGGATGGCAAAATATTTTTATATCTTAATTAATTCGTTTTCCTTTCATAATTATGTCATTATTCCCACCATTATTGACACCTGGCAATGTGGTTGTTAAACTGGTGATATTATTTCATTCTGCGGTTTCTTACACTGCTTGGTTCTTAGTTGCTACAGTTGTAAACTTAAGTATTATATTTCTTGAATTCAATTCATATAAAGCTTGATCTTATAATAGTAAAAATAAACGGTATTTAAGATCGACGAAAAATTAAAAAGACATTTAATTGTGGTTTCTGTGTTACAGGTAACCAATTCAAATTTTTATTGCAATAATACCGGTTTTTATGGAGCCACGAAATTTCAATGGCCAATTATAAAATAATAAACGTGCCCATTATTTTCCATTATAATGATTAATATAATTAATATTCATTTATTTTCAAATTAAAATACATTAAGATTTCTCTGTGGAAATTAAAATGCATACGTCAATGTAAGTGTCTGTCTAGTGTGAGGTGGAAGATTAGTGGTGTAAGCTTCACAAGGTTGTTTGCTCGCTCTCTTGTACTCGATTCAAGATACAGGCAGTTCAGAGTAGAGTGGAACGTAAGAAGCAAAAATAACGACGAAAGAATTTATCATTTCGCGTCTATTTTTATAAATGATTTTGATTTCATTTAAATGTTCCACATAATAAATTTAATATTATCTATACCTATGTAACAATTTTGCTTTAGGAAATAAATATGCCATTACGGCAAACATTAGTTTGTAACAGCATACATAGCAAATTTTGTTCTGACAAGTCGAAATCATAGCTAATCCCACACTTGATCACAGTGAGAACATGGCTGTCACTCCTAAAATTATGAGAAGAGTCGCCTTCTCCCTCGACTTTACAAATTCCGCTAATAAAATTTTAATTTCAAATCAATGCCTTTCACCAATAGCATCAGTTCCACCATACAAAGCGTTGGTCGTTCCTAATAGGGGTGTGTAACGGGAGCGAAAACAGGCATAAGTAAGGTACGTTAAAACGGTTCTCCGACCTCTGACTGTTCACGTGATCCATCCATTTGTGGCGATCGATCGTACTGCCATCTCTTCCTTGTAATGATAATTAAATAATTAATTAACTAATAGACACAAACATAAAGTTACCGTTAGCTATGAAAACGAGCCATATTATGTTTCTTGTTAATTAGCATTAGCAGCTAACACGTTTATTGCCTATTTAGATATCAGTTGATGATAATAATTATGAAGTCGATGATTAAGATAAACTTAAGTAAAATTTACTTAATAAGAAAACGAAACATTATTTTATGATTCACTTTCTTGCGAAGAAGGAATGTCTTGAACTAAAATGAAGCACTGCACAGAAATCCAAACAACATTCTGTTTATTTTCGTCCGCTCGATTCGGTTCATCGAAAAATTGTTTGAACTAATAAGGCAGAGTCGTGAGTCGTACTAATAAGTACGGGGTGAGTAGCTGGAACAAGTCGTTCATTAAAACGGTTCTCCGACCTCAACGTTCACATGGATCGTACGAATCGTATCTCAGTTAGTTCGATTGAGGTATTTTTTCCCAACGCTCCAGAGACATCGTTGTTGTGTGCGTGAGGGGAAATTGAATTGAATTGATTGTACCGGTTCACTGCTTTTACGTTCAGGGAGAATTTATTCCGTACTAACTGTTGCAGTTGGGCGTAGCTTGGTTTACGTCAGCAATGCTACTATGCTACCGTAGTCAAAAGACAAAAGGTAAATCGTAAGTGTGAAGACACTGAGCCCTTTTTTCTCACCCTCAAAAGTAATTAGTTACAGAGAATAATGTTGCAAGAAAACCCGCAAAAGTCAAAATCTTCCCATGAGCATTCAACGTCGCCTGAACAGTCAGTCAGTTATTCAATAAGCACAAAAAGTTTTATAATGTTGAGATCGAAACTGCTGGTTATTTTTTTAATCAAAAATTGTGAGAAATGTATTTTTTATGGTCTGAAGGGCAGACGAAAAAGCAAACGGGCCACCTGACGGTAAGTTGTTACCGTCGCCTATGGACATGAGCAATACCAGAGGAATCGCCTATGCAACGCCGGCCCTGAAGGAGAACACTTTTTACACCTTTTTTGAAGAACCCCATGTCATAGCGCTCCGGGAATACCTCAGAAGGAAGTTCATTTCACAGTTTACACGATTATTATTATGACTGCTTTCCTAAGTTAATCTGCACACCTCTTAATTTTCATCTCTGAAAGATTCCACTTCCATAGAAACTCTAAAGTGTGTCAATCGGCAATGAAAAACAAACTGCATTATGGAAGCTGCTATTTACTTTAGCCGGTTCTCATATGAAAAGAAATCTGAAAATATCTAGGATATTTATACGATCTGACACAGACCATGCTATCTCAGTTTGAGCTCGGAAACTAATATTATTTATTGACAATATTGTCGTAGCATAAAATGTTATCTATTGCAGTGAGATAAATAATTTATTTGTCTGGTTATCCGACCTTCATGTTTGTCGCTGGTAACTATTACATTACAATTGTATACGTACCTACTTTTATACTATTATTAATATTACTGAAATTGACATTAACGGCTTTATTAATTATCGATTTTTTATGGAAATAGCTGACGAATAAATAGTACCTAATGGTAAGTGGTTATCACCGCACTTAGACATTAGCGACACAAAAGACGTCAACGATGCGTTGGCGGCCAAGAAAAAGAATATGTTTAAGTCGTTATTATGTTATTATCATTACATTACATTGTATTACTTTAGTATTGAACCAAACAGTAGTCAATACTGTCAACCGCCTACCAATCAACGTTAGCAATGCTGGCATTACTTAAGCGATATCCATCTTGGCATTAACAAGGCTAACAAGCTTTTTGTGAATGAAGCGTCAATGGCCACATTGGCCACGGTTGAAAGCAAAAGTAATGAGCCTGTATGTTGGAGGCGTTGCGGTATTGCGTAACGGAGGAACGGATATGCAGACCTGTATGGCTGTGTAGTGTGTAGTCATACTTAACCATGGCCCTTCGAACTTTTAGGCGGCCCGGTGAATTTATATTGTAAAAGTTGTGGTAAAAATTAATTTTATTGATTTAGAGGAAATACCAGTGCAGAAATATTTAAAACTATTAATTGCCGTTGCATTGCGCTCGGGGTTAATTGCAAAACCAGTACATTATTATGGTAACTTAAGGTGTATCTTGGAAGCAAAATATGTAAATCCTGAACGGATGGGAGTAACTGAACAGGATTAAAAAATTTTTTTGTCAGTAACGTTGACAATCCAAAACCAGTACATCATTGAGCAAATTAGGGTCTGACTGTGTATCTTGCATACACAAAATATGTAACTTTTCTGCGAATAAAAGCTGATGCTTGATTAAAAAGCCACCTGATGGTAAGCAGGAATGAAGTATGGGTATTAAAGCGTAAAAGATAATTCGATTTTTCAAGGTTGGTATTCAACCTGTTTGTATCATTCGAGTGAGTATTCCTCACTCCGAATACGCGAACTGAAAACTTAGATAAGTCTTATCAAATCATTTATTAATACAAATAAATCCTCTTTAAATTCAAATAATAATCTTTCAGTTGTAAAATGTTCTAATATAATACATTAAAATAGTTTCGAAAAGATGGTTTATATTATAAAGAAAAGAAACAGTCAAAGACGATCCACTTTAATGGCATCGTTTGATGTCGCTAATATTTTCTAAGATTAACGTGCTATTTTCGTCGTCATAGTTTGTATCTACAAATCCGTAGATGCATAACATGGATGCAAATCAATGTACGGACAGTATATTAATCGATTCATCCATCGATCTAATACACGATATAAACTGTCCTCAATGTTAGTAAAAGGTCAAAAGGTCAAGTGCTTGAAACTTTCGTGATGGATTAAGCCTCAATTTATGTTCCGAAAAAGTGAATCTCATTAACCAAGGCTCGTTCGCGCCGTGTATTCTATAGACTTAAAAAGATTCGTAAGTGGGTAACGAATACAAGTCATTTTAACTCGCAAAGTTCCTAAAGCGGGATTTGTAAGTACAAAATGTAAGAAACTCACCAAGTTTAACTTTTTTTGGGTCACCCTACCTTTGGCGTAATAAGTTCGAAGAAGCTAAAATTTAGTTTCAAACACAAGATGAAGTCATTGTTATCTTTTTCAGTTTCTCCCCATAACAAAGTAAATCCACTTCAGGTCTTCTCACAATGCTAATGTCATCTCTTGCTAATGTCGTCCCAAGTTCCCAAGCCTCGTTGCCGCACCTTGGGCAGTAAAAAAACTTTTATAATATGTATTTTTGGTTAAATATGGACCAGACACATTTTTACTAACGTTAATTAAGATTGGCCGATAACTTCATCAATTCTCAAACTGTTATTGACAACTTGTGTAAGATTTTTATGTTAATAGCCGACAAATTAGCAGGCGATTCACCTGATGATAAGTGGCCACAGGCCTATGTACAGCAGTAATGGATGCGTTGTCAGCCAAGAAAAAAAAGAGATAAAAAAGAAAGTACTTAACACTAATAAAAAATTCATGACCGTCTAATACTAAAGGGATTTACAATCCGGAGAAAAGAGCGCCCTTCACAATTTCCAAGTTAATTTATAACGGTTGGCTTAACATAGTGACACGAACATTGAAGACAATAAAGAACACTTGTCGTGAACACCGAATTGCCTTGGAGGCTATCTCAGTTGTCTCGTCGTTTTGCAGCCGTCTTTCGAATTTACGAGCGCTCGTTAAAAACTGTATTATCTACATGCGGAGTAACGTTTTAGAGGGGATTGTTAACAGAAATCTCGGGTAATGGGATAAGACGTCTGTGGGTTTTGTTCTCGTATAGGATTCGGTCCACAAAACTAACTGGGCTCGGATTAACATGTTTATCATCGTGCTGTTGTGTGTACTTTGTCGGAGAACCCGATTACTTGTGTAGGGTTATGTGCAAAACTCTGCTTGAATACACAACTTAAAGGTTCCTTGTCTTTAGCAATCGTACAATTCACATTATGTCATCGTTTGACCTAATCGTCATCACCTAATATTGATGCTCCTGAGATATAAGATAGAATGCCATGACATGCAACTTCTGATCTATTTCGTGCATTAAGTCTCAATAACGCCATAAATTTGGAAACGTTTAGCTCCTGTTACGAAACTACCCTTTCTATAAGACACTTTATATGACACGTAGATAGTGAAGTATAATAAAAATCCATTAGTCTTGCCCCTGTGTTGGCACTAATGTAACACTGAGTGATATTTAAAAAAGACGGGAAGGAAGGAAATGAATCTTTTGCGAATATCAATCATAATAGTGCATATGATAAGGTATGATATTAGGTGCCGTCGACTTTATTCATCTGAGTTAATTCACCCAGGTGTCTTAAGTCTACTTTATATTATTTATGTTGCTATAAAATTGTAACCGGGAATTCAATTATATTCACGACCTAAAGGTTTCATTTCACTATGGTTGTGAAAGGAACCCGCAGTCCAAATATGAAGCGATTTTCGTTATCCATACCATTAATCACCATGAACTTTACAGAATTGAAATTTGTAGGCTCTTTCGGAATGTAAATATCCCAAAACAATTAATGACAACATCACCTAAATTGTTTGATTGGATTGAATGATGAGTTTGAATTTCTGTGCTTGGTCTAGGTGTGTGTGTTCTTGTCTTTGTGCGTTGTCCATGGCACCCACTATTGAGGGAGTCCCAGGGTGGGGCTATTAGTGTGTAGATTTATTATTGTTATTTTGAGGCTTTGGGTATTTTTTCTGCAGAATTATGTATCGTGAAAATGATTGCCTTTTTGGATAGCTAAAATCTTATTATGGATAGGAAAATCGAGTTCAAACTGTTAAATCTGTTATGTATGATACATGTCTGTTGGACCTTTGCCAAGCGCTTCTGACACTCTTGTGCATCTGAGTATTTGGTACATGTTTGAGTGATTCGCGGCGGGTGGTGGCTGGCCGCAGTTCAATCATTCAGCTTGTGGGTCAGGGCTTTTGGTAGTTCGGCTGTTTTCCAAATGTCCGGAAGTGGATCCTAAGTCTAAACACGAAACCATTTAAAAGTGTAAATATAAGTAACCGTGTCGACCAAACAAAGGAATTAGTAAGTGTGACAGAATCTCCGTCTCTTTTTGAAGTTGATTGTACAGAAGTAGTTTATTACTGTGTTTAACGTACAGTAAGTATATAAGGTACACTTGTGAAGACAAGACCACAGTGTCTCTCAAGGTACAATATCTTAACTTAACAAATGTTTGTTTGCAGCAGTCGCCACGGACGGGCGGTCAGGAGACGCTAATTAGAACAGAGTGCGAACCGCCTCTTTGTGCGACAGAGGTTTTCTGGTTACCTCAAAAAAGCGTACTAATTGAGTTTAAAATGTATCCTGTTTTATTTTGATCCTTAGCTCACGAAACGTGGCTCAGGCGGCTCTTCTTCTCGTAACATAAAAAGCATAGATTTTTTTGTATTAAATAACCAGGATACAATGTTCTACCAGAATATACAATCATGTGCAAGTCCAAAGAACTGAATATCTCTATTTGCATGCGAAGTATCGCATGATCGGATCCGTACAACAGTCCTACTTTTAAAACACTTTTAATGTTGGCCTTTTCCTTTCCAGGTTGGTGGTGTCTCAGAACCAACGCGCTCTCCACATAGTGTTCCCTCACCATTTCCTAGACTCGCCCGAGTGGTTCGGGGTCTCCACTGATGAGTACTTCCAGGTAATTTGCTGCTTGATTACAATTACAATGTCACCTGATGGTGAGTGAATGTAGAAAAACTATTTGATTGTACGTGGTCACGATTATCCAAGTTGTCATAATTAAAAAAGGATATTGCACCTGATGTTAGACAGTGTGCCTATGTTTTGCCTTTAGGAAGAGCTGATACGATACTGATATTTGACAATAGCAACAAATACCAATATGACAGCGAACATTTTTTTATTTAGTACTGATCTTTGAACACAATCAATGATGTCAGCTCTCTAGACTATCCATCGTTAGACACTCATGAATGCGCCTGATTGGATGCTACGGAGATGTAGGGTTGCATTGCAAATGTACATCCTGAGTTCTTAAAAGCTGGCAAATATACGTTGAAGAACTCACCTTGAAAAGACTTGTGCTTCAAACTTCTTCGTGTTTTCTTCGTGTTCTGACTGGGAGTTTCGGTGCCAGTTCTCTCTTGGCAGATAGCGTTCCATGATCAAGAGCAACGATGACCACTTATTATCAGGTGGATTTGCTCGTTTGTTCGGTATCCACACAAAAGAACCATGTCAGGCCAGGAGTAACTTTTCGACGATATCCGAAGCTCGTCTGCCGTCATGTTTCAGGTGTCAATAATGGCGATGGAGGAGTCCCGGGTGCTGGTGTGGCACCGAGATAAGCTGAAGCTGTCCATCATGTCGGACGCATTCCTGCAGGCGGTGTTTGACCATATTCTAGGCAGAGATGTGGTACATAAACTCATGCAGGTATGTCATGCTTAGATATACACTCATACGGGGCATGGAAGATACAAATAAAGCATCGCAAATACAAGACGTGTAAGAACATTTAACTGTCTATCACATAAATGATTGCCCCGTCTGGGAATCGAATTCGAAAGATCATTCGAACGGATACCAGGGGCAGATCTAGGGAGCTCAAACCCTCCACAAAATTATGTACGTCCCACCGTGACATAATTTAAATGAACCATTCATTTCATTTTCTCGGCTAATTCAAGCACCCTCCAACAAAAATCCGCCACTGAGGGTCACTATCTAGGGTTATGATGGCGTCTAATTTCTATGTATGATAGTTTCATAGTTTTTCAAAGCCTCGTGCGGAGACACAGGGAAGCCAGCATCGTTATTTTACCTGAATACGTTTTGGACAGCGTACGTGGACTTCCACAATATAACTTCTTCACCCTCTTTCCTTCCTTCCCGTTTGGTTTGATTGAATGGCAGACTAAAACGAAGAATCACATCACATCTCATTTGTAAATCTACATCTTTCAGGTGAGCGAAACAATGGCGGTCAGCAACGGTCACCTGCCCAACAGTTACGAGGAAGGCGAAGATAAGCCCATGCTTGTAGTCAAGAAGGCTGGCGACGGGCCCGGCATCACCGCTCTCCTCAACCGTCAGCTTCAAGGTAAGCTGAACTGGATCGTAGGAACTAGGTGTAGGGTTCATAGTTCTTTGCACATTATATGGCGGTTGTGACACTTTGTTAGCACTAGGCTGAAGTGATGTAAGTACTTTGTCGTTGTTATTAAATGTACTGTTTGCTTAGTTGATGTTTTTGTCGGGTGTAGGGCATAAGCCATCGCGTCGGGGCGAGCGATATTACTGTAGATAGTAAGTTGTGAGTTGTGACCTAATGGACTAGCTTTATTTACTTTAAGGGTTCGTTCATTGTTATTAGTATGCATGCGTTATGTTGGTTTTATTAGTTTACATTTCTTTTTGGGGTAACATCTTTTTGTGCATAAAAATAAAGTTCAGTTTTGAATATATTTGTGTCGTTGTCGTGGTATACAGTATTAATGTTTTACTATCACTGTTTTTTTTTACATCGTCTTTGTCTACATTTCTGTATTTAATAATACCATTTTCCATTTTCAGTTATCTATATTTATGTTTTAACTAGCGTCGTTGTATGTCGAATAGCTTTATTTAGCGCGTTCATAAGTTGTCAGTTACCATTTTAGATATTCTTAGTTGTATGGGTCATATTTATAATAACTAGTAAAAAATATCGTTGATTGTGAATCAAATTTTACGTTTTGTACGCTGGCAACTTTTGAAATTGAATTCATTTTATGATGTTATAAGCTTGAGACATCCTTATTGAGCATGTGTCTGCTGAATGCATGGAGTATGAGGTATGGAGAGCCATCTCATATGAGGGGAAAGTTGAAAAAGTGTCCAGCTGCTTACTGAAAATAGAATTAGTTCCATTTGCTACCACCATCCTACGACAATAGCGCTGGCGTAGCAATAAGTGCGATATGAACATAGCTGTTGACGCTATTGTAGACGGAGCTGCGGATTGAAGTTTGCTGAGTTCAATAAAATTTATCCTAGCGCACCGCAGCGCCACCTTTTATTGGACGCGTTTTTACGGACACTTTTCATATACAAAGATGGCTCTCTATACTCCATAGCTGAATAGTGACATTAAGTAAGAACTGACTGTAAATTCGGCCGACACATGGTTCATTAAATTGTTTCATAGTAGTAGGTGTACGACTCTTGGGTTTTGGTATTTTTCCGCGGTTCAATTTTAAAGTTTTTTTTTTTATATAAAAATTTGTCTCGGTGACACTGCAAGCTCGTTTGCTATCCTCATTACAAAAAGAAAATAACTTAAACATGTTAAAAATATTTTGTTTGGACAACTTTGGGGATTAAATTGGATAGTTATATTAAAACTAACTAATATGTATACAACATATTATGTTGTCACGTGAAATATCTGATCAAAGGTCACGGATTTATTTCTTATAACTTACTTTGTTTAAATTTGAAAATTATTAAAAATACATATACGTACCAAACTTGACCATTCCTTTTTTTATTTTACCAACAGACCATAACGGGCAACGTTATGTCCCTGCCATAGCGCGCTAAAAAGCGCGTGGCCGTTCATTAGAACGTGTAATAAATAACATTAGCACGTTAAACGATAACTCGGGTGACAAATTTTCCACACACCAAAGTATTTTAATTCTATTGGTCACATCTGCCTAACTTGCTATGCTAAGTAAGGAACTTCCGCAGCCGATTAAAACATCTACGTTAGATGTACCAGGGGCATATGAACATATGAAGGTAGATCCAAGAGTCGTGCACATGACCATCGCTAGTGACAGTAGTGCCATTGACCGTTGTTCCGCGCAGGGGAGCACGCGCCACTGCTCCGCGCCGTGCCGCCCGCGCTCGATTGCTGAGCGGCCACCGTGCGATCATGCCACCCTAGTACCCCACCCGAGTATCCTAGTACCCCTAGTATCCCAATAAACACCTCACCCGTCCTTGAGAAATGAACTACCGAATTCTGCTCTCCTAGTACACATACGACTGTACTATACTAAACGCAATGACCCGTGGCAGGCGGAGTAATAAAACGTGCAAAAGAGACGGCGCACATTATTTTCTCTCGCACTTGCACTGTTTATGGATGACGTCACACAGGCACAGAGATGCGAAACACCTAATTTCCATAAACAGTTCAAGTGCGAGAGAGAAAATGATGTGCGCCGTCTCTTTTGCACGTCTTATTACTCCGCCTGCCACGAGTCTTTGCGTTTAGTATACTCGTAGTCGTACCATAGCTCTTAATTTGGACCGATCATGATAAAAGTGAATTACTCTAACCTACTGATATGCTAGTACCATTCTTGCCGATTATTGATTAAAATTTCCAATAGTTCTAATTTCAAATCAATAATATTTATTCTATGTATTCTATCCTGTTACCGTTATCTATATGTAAAAATATAGGATACTAATTTTAATGCAGTAGAGTACTAATGTAATAATGCACGGTTTTAGTGTATTAACTATGCATTTAATTTTCTTTGGTGCACAAAAATTTATAATATTCTTCTTTTTATGTGCACTTTTGTCTTATTTATCTTTTATATGACTTTCTTTTATTGTCTAACTTTGCTATGGTACTATAAGGGTGCGTTATTACAAATTGAAATGACTTTTAACATAACTCACCTTTACATGTTCAAAGTCAGGCTTATTACCTATTACCCTATCCTCTTTCATCGAAACCATTACCTATTAAAAGTAAAGTAACTGTAATTACATAGTACTTTTCAAGTCTTGTTACCGTTATAATGTTACGGTTCATATTATCAACTATATAGAGATCATTTTGTAACTGAATAAAAATAAATATATTTTTTTTAGTTTTAATAACAGAAAGTTCATAAGTTTATTTACCCTTACTAAAGTGTTGGTAAAGTAATTATATTAAGTACACTGTATTATTATTATAGTCTTATTTTTTTTAGTCTCAATTAAAAATTAACGGTTGTGGTACAACGAATTTTGATTTGGTAAGAATATAGATAAGAAATTGCACAAAGTATAGTGATATATTTCAATTAATGATTATTTCAACTGTACACAACAGTATCTTTATTAGGAACATAGGTTATACTGGGTTATACGATTTATTGCCTTCGTTAAATTAAGTCACAGTTAGCATCTACGTTTAGTGATCTACCATTGATTTTTTAATAACAAACTGTTAGTGCACTCTACACTATCTATTTAAGATAAAAACTTCAATCACAGTATACGTCACAAAGTATAAGTAAGTTAGGAATAATAATAGTATTAGGAAATAAGTCACAAAACGATTTTTGCCATTTATTGAGTCTCGTATAGTGTATAATTCTAGGTGTAGTGTTTTGCAGTATTAACATATACTTTTACGCACAATAATGTCGTCTGACAGTAATTACAGTTATTTAATCCTTATTCCCTCTCCTTTTGTATAATATTTAAGTATTCATTCAACTGCTTACTGAATTTTTCGGTGTATTAAATGTATGTACCTATGTTGTATAATATTTGTGTCTTATTTTTCTGTTACGCTTTCTGTTATTTTATTATATTATTCCTCTACATTATTTTTAACTGGTGCGGGGTAAAAACTAATCTATCTTGTTTATGTTTGTAATTGTATGCTTTTATTTTTTAATATTATGTATCAGTATTCTTTTAACTTTGTTATTATGTTGCACGTTTATGGTGATCAGATGACTCAGAAATTGAATAATACTATCTTGGTGGTATTAAATGTGCTAAAATGTAAAAAACTGTCCATGGCTTTATTCTGAGTGTCTTTAGTCGCCAAACAAGTACCGTCCTAGTCTATTTTGTGCTAATATTTCTATAAATATCAACTGTATAATAAAAAGGTGTGTGGGAATGACTACATCGTTAACCTAACTCATTTTCAAACGGACGCCATTGTTAAATTTGACGTTCGTTTTTATCATAATCATACTTTTTATCATAAAATAATTTGCTTCATTAGCCCATTTAATATACATGTTTTTAATTAAGATTTCAACTTGCTTCTTGAAAGCGGTGAATAAACTTGCATCGATGAAATTAATTAAATCTAATAAAACTGCTAAAGCGGCACTAAGACGTCCGTTCACATGTAGTGACGGTTATGTTTTGACCGTCTCGACCCTTTGTCTTATCCTGACGTCAGATTTAGCAGATGCTGTCTCCTTCTAACAATGACGTAACGAAAATAACCCATTTGATTTAACAAGATGATGCTTTAAATACATTGTTACCCTCTTCCTTGAGTAATTTAATTTCTTGTAAGGTGTAATTTAGTTTTTTTAATGTTAAACGGTCCCGAATCCCTTCCTCGTATCCGAATTCCGTAAGCATGTATGGAAGACTGGCAGGATTCAGGTAATTTTATGTTATTATTTTGTTTTATATCCACGCACTCCTGTCTTTTTCAAAATCACTTATTTTAATTGTGATTGTTACTGGCACTGTATGCTTATGAATGTTACGCTTACAGTGAAACGACTGATTTTTTAATCTAAATTAAGTTCACAAGTGTTTAATTCAACCCGCAAAAAGATGCAAGTTGGAATTTTCTTTGCTTTACATAGATATGTACATAGATAAATTCATTTTAATTTAAATGAATGATGTATGTAAGTATTTCGCTCACCTAGTAATATAATGGCACATCTGCAAAAAATGCGAAATTGAGTTTATATGGTATACGTGTTTAAAATCTACAACCCATACAATCTGTAAAAAACGTAAAAAGAACCCATACATTATTTTTAAACATTTTTATAAAATTTTTGAAATTTGTTTCTGTAAAATATGACAAAACGTAGATGTGCCGTTGTATTACTGGGTGAGCGATTTCTTTTCATCTCTATGCAATCAATATACCTAAACTGTATAAGGTTTATAGCGTGGATTATTTAATATATATACTATAATAATACAAATAGGTATAATGTTCGAATAGCTGATAAACTTTGCCTTTCAAATGAACTCGTTATTCCTCAATGGGTGTCATAAGTTGATAGCTGGAAAACCAAAAAGTTTTCTATTTGCTACATTACATATACATGTATTACAAAACGAAATACTTTGAGTGGTGGATTTGGGGGTACGTGTGATGTTTGTGGAATGATGCAGAGGATTACATCATGCAGGCTGCTTTAGACCACAACAGAGCAATACCAGCACAAGTGAGCAATGCTTTGCTGCTAAAATATTACGTGAAACAGCACAGTTCTTCTTTTATGATTTTTAACTCAATAATTTTGTAATGCACGATGTGTGGTTCACTGAAATATGCAAATAATTTTGATCAGATTTAAGATAATTAAAGGCACATCTGCAGTATTTTATTTACAAGACTCTCAAAAACAGTAACAAGGTCATGAATGTACGGAAATATAAAGCCAAAGTAGCAAGTTTCTTACCATTTTTATATCCAACTGATTAATGCAATGTGATAATAAAATATAATACATTCATCCATTTTTTTTATCCAGCTACGGACCCAAATGCCTGGCGTCTAGGGCGGATCGAGGAAGCCGATCACGAAACCCCGGTGTGAGGTTGCGCGCGCCTGGCCGGGGCGCCAGGCCGCAAGGGACACTCGTCTCTATGCCGTACGGTGTAGGGCTCACATTGCTGAGTATTGCACGAGACATTCGACTATTCGGACGGTGTTAGACTCATCGATGTGCAACTCACTGGTGCTTGACCTTGACGTATATGACAGTGCGCGCGAAGTTTGAATTTGGAATGCGCGCGGTCGTTTAGGATTCGAATACGGAATTATTTCGGAATATTAGATGCGATGTTTAATATTGTTGAAGAACGACTTTTAGTTTCGAACGAAAAAGGATAAATGTTGTGTTTGGTATTTTGTATGAATTTGTTCTGTTAAAACTGATTGCTCAAAAGTGAATTGTTTTATTACGAAATTGATTGTGTTTTAATGTTTCTTTTACGATTGTGATAAAACGGATTTGGTTCTAATGTAATTTTTACTTTTTTATATTTTTTTTATGTTGACTGTTTAAAAGAACTGTACATAAAACGTAAAGCAAATAAAAGTGTTGTAAAGGAAATATATAGATAGATCTGTAGTGGCAGATAAGTGATGACAGATTTGTAAAAGTAATAAAATTATTGTTAATTTTTCCCATTCGATGAAGAGATATATTTTATATAAATATCCGATTTTACACAATAAGGCCTTTTTATGGGTGTCGCAAAGGGCTCGGGCTAAATTGTTTCATTTTCAGAACATTTTCTTAATTTATCTCTTCTAGTTAGACTAGAAACAAATTGAAATTTTATATTTAAAAAATGGGAATTCGTTTTCTTATGTTGAACTCCCAATGTTCAACTTCCAGAATGTTTTCGAAGCATATGTCATAAATGACGTGTTGTCAATTGGTTGTCAAACAGATTCTAGATGAGTCATTATTTTGTGTACCCCATTTATGTAGATAGAACAAAATGTACTGGGAAAATTATATCCACGGAGCATTAGAAATTGCACGGCGTATTTGTTAATTCAGCATAATCATATATTTTATTCAAATTATTACTTGATATGCGCTTGTGCATAGCCTCTTTATAGTTGCGGTATCGAAATACATATTCTCCCCAGATGAAAATTTCATTTTCATTTATAAAAAGGGACAGGTCAGTGTAAGCTAATTCAAAATATTAAAAAGTATATATTTAAAATAAATAATTGATTAAGCTTAACTGCCCTTGGTGTAAAAGGACCTGGTTAGATCATCATGAAACATCTCCTTGGTCAATAAACAATATGTGACATGAAACGGTGGTAATAAAATAAGAGTTATCGTTGGAAATGTGGGTACAAACTACAGATATAACGTACGTAGCAGACTGAATACATCTGATGAAAAAATATAAAGGTGTACTCAACAGTTAAGAAATTCTATTCTTTATTTTTTTAAACAAAAATAAGTAAATGAGCAAACTTATTTTAATTATTCTAATAACTATCTGTTGTAATATCAATAAATTTTAATACCATGAAGATCTATTGAATATTAATAGCATGTCTATTCCTACTGTGCATAAAATAAGTTTTTATTAATGTTATATAATCTAATCAATGAAAATTTACTATAAATACAGGTGTTAAATTAAAAGTTAATGAAGCTTAAAATAAAAATAAACTATTAAGAGAGCAATTAGCATCAAATTAAGATATAATTTCGGAAGTATAATAATTAATCCACCACGATGTATACTAGTCAAAATTAACCTCTGTTTAAATATATTATGACGCACATAATGATTTGAACAGATGCGATTTAATTGTATGTTACAATGAAATATTAAGATAATTAGGTATGAATCGGATGAAAATTCCATTGAATCGCATCTGTAAAAGAATATTTTTTTAAAACCCATCACATTTAAATGTATTCAGGAATAAAATATGAATATTAAAATATTGTACAAATTGTAACATTACAAAGCATGAGGAGCCTTAACAATAATTATGAATATCTTAAAATATTTACAGTACACAAATAGTAATAAGCACAGTGTAGCAACTATAAGTTACTATGGTAATCGATAAATTCGATAATATAAGCCGCGCGTTTTGATAATGCGCTGAAAACTTGTCTCAATAAGGCTGCTTGACGTCGCATGAAACGAAAAACTACAGTCAGCAAAAAAAATTATAAGTATATGAATTTTAATAGATTTATTTTGTATGGAACTGTGTATCTTTAGTTTAGAATTTTAGATGTACTGAACTGTAGTGGGTAGGCACTTGAAATTTTATCGGAAAATGTGTAGCGAACGAGTATAAGTAACTGAATGTAATATATAGGTATGTATAACGAGTATAAGTAACTGTTGCAGGGAGATGGCGGGATCCGTGATTTGATCAATTCCCTAAGGATTTGATGAAATCCCGCAAGATGATATAATAACTCTATCTATATCGATAGTTCTGACAAATACTGGACTTGCACTCGAATCTTAGGTGTATCTTTACACCATTTTTATAGACGAGAGTCGAGACTTAAGTATTTGGTGAACAAACTTAGCACTACTTTTTATGGAAAAATCATTTAAAATTACATTTAAACTTTAAAACTTTTAAAAAATTATTAATGGCAAACAGAAGTTAGTTTTGGCATTAAATGTTTATTCATTTAAGTTATTATCATGGCCTTATTTTTAAATTACAAAATTAAATAACGATTAAAAGATAGTGTAATTTTGACGGGTGCAAAGTAAAAAATCTACCAAACTTTGCAGGTAACTTTTTTTACTTTGTACCCGTCGATTTTGTTTACAAAATAGGACTCGTAAAAAGCAAAGTATATGTGTGTCTCACCAAATTGATAACACCATGTAATTACACAGCTTAAGGCTTAAGTCTATCGAATCAATACTGTAACTTATAGTTTCTACACAATTAAGAGGAACATCTCCAAACTAGTAACTGGAGAAGCGTGGCGAAGTACGCTCCATTCTGTGGAGTGATGTACATTGTATGCATGGGTTATAACCGCGCAGTAACATAAACTTAGGTATGAATTGAATGGTGCCCTATAGTTGATATAAATGAGTGTTTTGGACGCGTGCTGAGATTGTAGCGATTCTGAGCGATTTGCAGAATGCTCAATTTCATGATTTAAAGGCTGAAGGAATGCATCATTTGAAAACGTTTGTATTAGCTTTAATGGGTAGCGGGCGAGGAACGTAGAAGTATTATCAGGTTTCGCGCGCCAAAGGCTTGCATACATATTTTGTTAATAAGTACAAAAATTCGTAAAAACAGTTTATGTAAATGTTGATCTTGTCTTGCTGGTTATGAATATATTTATAAACAAGACTTTCAAGGTCAAAGACCTGAATAATTGTACGGCGATATTATACCACTTCTACTTTCCTTTACCGTCCTACCCAATATCTTATTCTTGTGGCAATGACGTGATGATGTAATATAATTTGCAATCTTCATCCATCCGAGAAGCCGATGCTTTGTGTCTTCCGTTTCGATAAATAAACTACTGAATTGGGACAATTATTGGACCGTACTGAAACTAATCAGTTATACCCTTTTGTAATAAATAGGTGCACAAAAAGTCACTGTGTACTCACAAACTGCTTTTTTCTGTATTGGCAAGATTTTCTCATTTCATAAGAACAAGAAACTACTTTGAGCAAGAAGCTCAATTTAAGTTGACACTACATGAAGAAGTACAATTTTGTTCATAATAATATGGTATTATGATTCTGGTTGTAGTTACCTAAATGCGATTAATATTTTGATGAAATGAAATAAATTCCCATATATTTTATTTTTGTGATGAAGTGTTTAATGTAGTTGTATTTTTTTATTATAATGTGGATATTCACAATATGTATATTTTGCACCAGTGTACTTTATATCTTCATCTGGCTGCATGAGTTACCCTGAATCAGCCTTGAACTATATTATAACCAAGGTGAAAGTGGACACAAAAGTACAATATAGATATTGTGCGTATTTGTGTTATTGAATTATATGCACATTCCCCAATGACATTTAAAATCACATCTTGATATTTCCTAATAATAACTATGGGTATATTTTGGGAGTCAGAAAAATCAAAATTTAATATAAGAATATGTAAAACTGGATGATATGATGATCAATATAGAAATAACGTTTACAAATACCTAAAGCTAACACACGATCAAGTTAACTTGTCAAGTTTGCAGTTTGACTTGATGTGGTATCCGGTTTGCATGAGATAGCTATATGGCCAGATAGCCATACCGTGGTCATACACCGTCAAGTCCACTGCAGACTTGACAAGTATACTTGATCGTGTATGGCCAGCATTACATTACACGTTTTGTTAAAATCACGCACAAGTATGAATCTAAACTTGAGCGAGTGACCGGTGAACAAATTGTTCATTACTGTAGATAATTGTATATGGGCTTGTTTAAATATTTTTAGTTTATGTTGTTTAAAAAGTTCGCCTATTTTGACTGTTGTTTTTACTCATAAAAAATGCGACAGGCCCCAATATTGGACATTCCAAAATTATTGTTTAGTTAGTATTGCAGCTTTATCAATTGTGTACAATATATCTAAGTATAGAGTATTGTGAATGCACTGCCATTGCAATTTAACAAATAAGTGATTTGTGACAGAATAAACGAAAGTTACTCTTGCGCCGTCAACACATCTGTTACTGTTGTAATTAAGGATCTCAGTATAATTTTAAGATAGTGTGTGAGGGTTTTATTATACTTGTATGTTAAAATGATTGACAAAATTAAATATTCTCAGTATTTATTATTTGGCATTTGATTTCACATAGCATCATAATCAAAGAATTATCTATACTAATATTATAAAGAGGAAAGATTTGATTGTTTGTTTGCATTGAATAGGCATTCCAAAACTATCAAACCGATTTGAAAAATTCTTTCACTGTTGGGAAGTTACAATATCCCGAGTGACATAGTCTATATTATATATTTTTTTTTACTATTTTTTTCGGAGCGAACCAAGGGCGATTTCCTAGTATGATATAAAATTCAAATACCTGTATAAAATTAATATTATTTAAACTGTCTTTGTTATAGTTTTATTAAACTAGAATATGAATTTGCAATCTCTGAGGCTCTTCTATTTAATCTAATACACTGAAGATTTTACAGGTAAATTTTTATCCAAATTACTAAATACTTAACTTCTGATAATGTGTTCTCTGTACATGCTATCACAACAAGTTAATTAAACCCTTGCATATCTATTACTTGCCTTTGTATGGTAAAAAGGTCTCAAATAGTAGAGGCACACGTTTCTCTGAAGGTGTGTTTTCATACAGAGAATGCCTTAACGATTTGCCATTTGTGATGTTTGTACGAGTAAATTAATGTGTGGATGATACCTGAATCACTGTAGTACATGTTGGGACAAATAGAGATAAAAATAAAAATGATAACTTGTGTAAAAAATTGTTTTATTTTACTTCAATGATAATATTTAGTGCATCATTATCAAGTGTTGAGATTAAAATGTTATAAGTTGTAACTTCTTGAATATTTTTCCTACTAAACTACTCAACTGGATTGATTATAATTAATGAGAATAAACGCGTTTTATTAAGTTATTTCAGTAGTTTTTATATCCATTTTAAAGTTTATATTATTTTGAGCTAATTTAGTTTAAACATACAATACAATAAAAACTACACCATTAATATAAATTAGAAAAGATCACTGAGAAATAAATATTGTCTGAAGTCTGCTATTGATAATAATTTACTTGAACACAACCAAAAATACTCATAAGTCTAAACAGTTTCAAGAATGTGACCACTTTAGCAGGATCATTTGAAAATCAATAATGTTGATTACATTATAAATATACCCATTTAATAAATAAAGATTAAGTAAGTAAAAGCCACAGAAGAATTTCACTCACTGTTATTCTTGGTGGCATGGCTTTATGAATCATCAAATGTCATCCGCCCAACTCCATGTTGCTTGATATATCGCCTGTACTGCTTATACTTATTGTTCTCTGCAAGAGCTTTCTTATTTTCTTCATCTTTCATTAGCTTCCAAGCCTCAAAATTCTCCTTAATCCAGAGTTCTCGGTCCAAAAATTCTTGCTTTTCTTTCTCCTCTAAAGCACTGAACTGAACCTGGCCCAACCTTAGATACCTTCTGATTAAATATAACTTCTCGGCCCTGCCATACGGATGCTTCATAATAGTGAACTTCCAAAACCATCTTAGGTACCAATAAATCCAATAGGTAATCGAGTAAGGCAATATTAACAACTGTATCCATAAGATGTCCACTATATCAGGCTTAGCATACGCTCCCTTGATGTCCATGTTCTCTTCAATCACACGCCTAACTATTTGATCCTGCTCCTCTTTCAGTTCAGCTTTAGTCTTTTTAATTTTGCATCTTATCTGAGACTCCCTAGCCTCTGCTTTGGCTATTTCTAAGGCCTTATTTCTGTACTTTGGGACGGTCATGAAGTATTTTATGGCCGTATCGTACTTGGACCGAGCGCTGTAATACTGTATTATGGATATAATGGTAATGCTCACCGCCAAGACTATCCTAACGTCGACCTTCGGCGCCATGCGTCGCCTGTAGTACCGGTAGTAATGCGCGTAGTATTCCTGAGGATTGTCCAACATGTAATTGTAATCCGCTCGTTCCTCCTCATCTCGGAGAATCTCATACGCTGTAGCGATTTCCTTAAATTTTTCCTCAGCAATCGCTTTTGCTTCAGGATCTTTGTGCACATCTGGATGAAATTTTCTGGCCAATTGCCTATAGCTTTTCCCGATCTCATTTTTGGTTGCTTCTCTTGATACTCCTAACACTTCATAACAGTTCTCTTTCCCACAATAAATTCCTTCCAGTAGGTGATCTGCGCAACATACTGTGCCTATCAAATATACCAACACTATAACGAAACAACAGCGGTATTTGATGAGCATTTTGGTATTAAAACATAATCTCTGTTATTAAATGCAGTTTCTTTAACTAATTCAATAAATTTCTCTTACAGAAAATCTGATTCTGTTCTGTAAATCGTACAGCTGGCTGTGGCCTGTGCTGTCAAATGACAAGTCAATATTTGACAAGCCTATACTTCTGTCTTTAAACAAAATGTCAATGAATCATTGTTAACGTCATCTGTCGTGAAATCTGCGTCAGCAATTTTTCGTTCGTTAATTGTATTCGAAAAAATAAGGACACTTTCATTAAACGATTTAATTATTAAACCTAAATACGTCGGTATTGATTACTTTAATTTTAAGTTATATCTGAATAATATAATATTTATAAAAATATAATTTCTCATCTTCTAAATCTCTTGGGCAGCCTTTGCACAAGAACGTCATTATTCAAAGATTTTTAAAAAAATATTAAAAATGCATTGTTTGACACATACAATAGATATAGTACTCATAGATTCTCCCATACATTTGACAGAGCGAGATCGCCAGTTACAAAATCTACGTGAAAGACAGAGACAAAATGTTATTTTTTGTCCCCGTCAGCGTGGCCGATTTTATTATACATATATATTGTGTTTTGGCACGTATTTACGTGCCAAACATTAGGAGAGTGATAAGTGTCTTGGCGTATTTTGAACAATTACACAAACTTTAGTGAAATACAGTGGTTTGAGACCATAAATAATTTTGTTTTAGTTGGTTAACAATGGTTGGTTGCAGTATTTTGAGCTGCAAAAGCCGCAGTGACAAAAAAGTTGAAGGAATAACGTTCCACCAGTTTGTATGAAAAAAAGGTGTTTTATTTTATTTGTAATGCTGTGAGATTTCATATCTTAATGTTTTGAAATGAGATTAGATAAATTTACACTAAGAAAAGAAGATTTTATGAGACGTTTGATAAATTTCTTTTAAAATCACCTCAAAGAAAAGTAAATTCAGTGTTGCCTTATAAAAGGAACATAAACTACCCAAGTTTCCCATTAAAAACATTTTACTGCGTTGTGATTTGCGTGATGTTGAATGATGAAATTGTGATGTGCGCTATTGCGTGCGCTTCAAGATGAGGTTATACTGGTGTTATTTAGAAAATATGCATTATTATAGATAAATAAACATTACGCAGTGATTTTATATATTTTTGCTTTTCAGGTTTCCCCACCTTGAGGAAATAAAAAAAATGGCTGGACGCCCGAATTGGTTACCAACTAACTAATCTACTTACTCTAGAATCTGTTACATTCATTTTATCGATAAGTCGTTTAAGAAAGCGAAAATGAGAGTTAAATTGAAGCAAAATATTGTGCCGGAAAAATATATACTCTTTTCTTCTTTGGAGAAAAGAAACAGTAATATGTTACAAGAAGTACAGAATGTTCAACCCGAGATCCTAAGTATGGTGAACAGTACATCTATAGTAAAATATATTTTATTATATTATAATACTAGTGAATGTCCTCGCTTTGCTTTGGTAAACCCACACTCCATAAATGTATGGACAATATTCTTTTAATTGACATTTTACTATCTTTAACCGATTGAAGAATAAAAAGCACTAAATGATAACCCAAGCTCATAACAATTTCTGAAATTAGCCGGAACAAACAAAGATAAACAGACAAAAATTGTAAAACTAATTTTAATGGGATCTATTGTGTTAATAAATACCCTTGTGAAAGTTTTTCACAAATCTTCCATGTACACAAATTGATCAGTCACAGTCTTAGTACATGTATTGATTACAAGAAAATATATAATAGAATTATATTAATTTATATTAGTGTGTGTTCCGGCCGTCCAGGGGTTTTCCACAATGAAAGAACCGGAATGTTTGCAGAAAATTGTATAATATCGAATATTTTAGCGTTTACAATCAAAATTTGCGTATCGTATATCAGTTGTTAGCGGTAAGTAGTAGCGAACAAGTAAGATTCAAAGTTATTCAAATTTGCGTGGTCATCGCTGAGAGGGGATGACCAGTAGTGGTCAGCGGCTATCCATTGGCTGGGCCGCTGAGCAATCGTCGTCGCGGACGAATCAGCAACCGGCAGCTGCCACAGACTGTTGTAGCGTTGTAGACATCTTGCGCGCGTAGATAATAAATATTGTCGATGAATGCAGCTCATGCGCCAACATGCCCCCGGCCTTGGAAGGTCCAACTTCCAATGAAGAAGAGGAATCGAAGAGGCATCATCATAATCTTTGAGAACGCGCGTCGTATACTCCCCGTAGACGTTTTGATGACGGATGCTCTGCTGCTGTGGTGTCCAGGAGGTCGCTAGTATTTCGTGTCTGTTGAGCCTCAGCTGGTGACAATTGCCAAGTTGGTACTGTCGCTTTCAATGGTCGGCCAGTCAGAGGATCACTAGGACTAAAAGACTGTGGAAGGAGGATGTAAAAAGACGGAAACTGAGGATAGGGATTCATCGCGCTGAAACCTGACTAAAACCTTTCAATGTTGAATGCGCGTTACCCAGTGAACTCAGTGAAAGATGTTTAAATGATGTGACTCCAGCTTCCTAAAGGCCACCGAAAATGAATTAAACATTAATTTTAACTATGATATATTTGAATTTAATGATTGAACTGTTTGCGTATTAAATAAAATTGTAAACCCAAAAAGAAAGACAAGAAAGAATGTTAAACTAGAAATGTTGAAGTTTTTATGAATTTATTAGGTTAAGAATAGGAAACATTACCGTAGATTAGCCACCACGGTAACAAAGTCACAACTCGATTTAGCGAAATTAGCGATGCAATGTGTATGTCTTTAGAGAAGTCACTGACAAGATATAGACGAACAGCTCGAGTTACGGAATAAACAAATTAACAATTATATTTACAGATTTGCCTTAACCTTTGCGATTCAAATGAACATGAATGATATAGGCATATTATTGTACAACGTAGCATGTGTCGATAGCACAGCAAATCAGAATGAGCGTAGCATGTTAAGCTTGAGCTATACTCAGATACTGACTGAAGGCTTACAAGACAGATGTTTATAATGAAATGCAAATCTTTCTCTTAAGCGCACGCCAAATCAGTGATATTTAAGAAATAAATATTCTTGCGTGTTAAGGTTATTTGTAATGACATGACGTGTTGACCTGTAAATAAAATTATTATATTCAGATTTGATTTATTAAAGTATATCTTGTTTATTCCTAACTTCATTTTATTCTTAATTGTAAATAGTCGTATTGTTTGGTTGTATATTATATTTAATTAATTATTAGCGTAATTATTATATGTGTAGTTGGTAAGTATGAATATTTGCCAGCGCGAGTATTGTGATTGTAAGAAAATAGCAATGAAAATGAATAATTATTGATTAAACTAGACGTTAAAGCGTATTGTTCACCCCTGAAGTTCAAGTTACCCAACGCATAAGGTGTCGCCTTGATGTGGATGCGTGAAAGAACCTTCATCATACCTGTAGCGCATCGTAGTGGAGATGAAGTGATTCTTTTAAACACGCTCTCATCAGTGCGCATGACGACACTTGATTCGGGTTTCTCCAGGAATGAAATTGTATAAATTTCGTAAAATAAAGGAAATACGTAAAAACAAAAGTATTGTTGCGAAGTAATTAATTAATTTGACCGGAAATAATCCAACCGAGGTGCGTATCTTGTAAGAAAGGACCGCTAGGTAACCTTATTTTCTCAGCTTTTAATAATTCCCAGAATTTATCAGCGCCTATTAAAATATCGATAGCACGGGAATCATAAAAGTACGGATCCGCTAGCTTGATGTTATCCGGTACAATCACTTGTGCGCATTGTTTAGATACATCTGGCATAGTTGATGTAATGCTCGGCAAAACAAAACATTTTATTTTTGTACTATAGCAGGGGTTGGTGAGCGATTTCACCTCAATGTCACAGGCCTTCGTAGTCTGTGTCATCGAGCTCCCAACACCACGTATTTCTATGTGAGATTCAATCAACGGAGTATTTAGTTTGTCGCAAAAAGAATTCGTAACAAAACATCGCTGACTGCCACTGTCGAGTAAAGCGCGCGCTAAATGATAGTTATTACTATCATCGGCTACTTCGACTAGTGCCGTTGACAATAAAACTGGTTTCACACAAGACGATGATGCGTATTGTGCAATGTCTATGTGTGCCTTGTTTACGTGAATAGATTGCATCGGCTCATTGATAAGATTTGCGTTGGACACGGGAGCTAACGCAGGAGACGCGGAGGGCACGGAGGGGTGCAATGAAGAATGTATTGTCGCGGCCGTACGCCACCGGTCATCAGTCACGGGCGATAAATGATTTGAGACGGACCTTTTATGCATGTCGTCGGTATGAATTATCGTATTATGTTTGTTATTGCACAACCTGCACGACCCAAACCTGCAATCGTCAACATCGTGACCCGGTCGCAAACAATTAACACATAGTCTATTAGTTTTAATTAGCGATAGTTTTGATTCGATATCGGAATTAATAAACTTCTGGCACGAATAAATGGGATGTTGCGCGTTACATGCCAAACAATTTCTTTTGATATGACCGTCGCGGGATTGCGGTTTGTACGTAGAAACGTTGCAATGAATGTTAGGTTTCGCGTGTGTACTAGCTGTAGTGTTATGATGTTTGCTATGTGACACCATCAACGTTTCTAAGACATCGGCCCTGTCTTTTAAAAATTTAATTAAATGCTCAACTTTAATAATTGTTTTAGAATTTCCGGTACTAGAAAATAGTGTACTTTTATGCTGCTCCCACTCACGCTCGGTGGTCGGATCTAGCTTTGATACGATTATGTAAATTATTAACGTGTCCCAGGAGTCTGTAGGCTCACCGAGGATTTTTAAAGCACGTAAGTTTTTTAGCACTGTGTCTATGAGTGTTCTAATTAGCGCCGGTGATTCTTTGTTAAGCGTTTGCAAATTGAATAATGATTTTACGTGATTGTGTATCAATAGACGTGAATTGTTGTATCTATTCAATAATAGTTCCCACGCAACTTCATAGTTATCGCTAGAGAATTCCAACGAATCAATCACTAATTCGGCGCTACCCTTAAGAGAGGATTTTAAGTAATGAAATTTCTGAATATTACTGATTTCATTGGAATTGTGTACCAATGATAGAAATGTATCGCGGAACTCGAGCCAGTGTTCATAGGAACCGTCAAATGTAGGCATAACGATCGTAGGTAGTTTAACGGAATTATATGTGTTGTTGCACTGGTGAGTATTATTCGAAGAGGTCGCGGTATTATTTGTGTACAGACATTCTGCTTGCGCTAACACGGTATAATAATTATCTTCGAATAATTCTCTCTCCGTGAGCTGTTCATCTAGATCTGTATCAGGAACATACTCCTCTAATTGAGTCTGGATGTTATTGTATTCTTTAAATAATTTGTTGACATCCTGCATGCGCAACTTGAGATCTACGAGTTGTTGATTAAGTAAACAGCTCTGAGACGTTAGTGAATTTAAATAATTAACGAATTTAGTAAATCTGCCTTTTATGATACCGCGTTTTTTGACAAGATCACGAATTTTGACATCGTCACTGGCTTTGCAAGGAGATCTATCGCGGGATTTTACACTAGTTTCTGCGGTAGACAAACTCATTTCGGTGGCAATAGAAAGCTGGAGTACTCACGTTTAGATTTTGATAACAACGCGTAGATACAGGTACTAGCTGCGGCACTCTGTGTAGCTGGATCACAGGCGAACGAGTAACTCGCATTCACCGAAACACTGAAATCAGTTTGAAGCACAGGATCAACACCGAGAAGAAGAGGATAGGGCTGGAATAGGATGGCTGACTGACCGTACCTTTGCGCTTTATTGTTGGCACGTCGTTCCCACCGTATACTCGGGCCTTGCGTTTACGTCTTCTTCTTGGGTAGATAGCCTCAAACTGTAATTGTGGGTGATTCCAGGTGATAATTTTCTTCTTCGATTAAAGCTTCTATAGGGCGCTTTTTCTTAGAATTTGGCGTCGAAGGACCAATGTTCCGGCCGTCCAGGGGTTTTCCACAATGAAAGAACCGGAATGTTTGCAGAAAATTGTATAATATCGAATATTTTAGCGTTTACAATCAAAATTTGCGTATCGTATATCAGTTGTTAGCGGTAAGTAGTAGCGAACAAGTAAGATTCAAAGTTATTCAAATTTGCGTGGTCATCGCTGAGAGGGGATGACCAGTAGTGGTCAGCGGCTATCCATTGGCTGGGCCGCTGAGCAATCGTCGTCGCGGACGAATCAGCAACCGGCAGCTGCCACAGACTGTTGTAGCGTTGTAGACATCTTGCGCGCGTAGATAATAAATATTGTCGATGAATGCAGCTCATGCGCCAACAGTGTGTTAATAAAATTTACATAGATTTTAGTACCCTTAATTTCTTTTTAGGTTGGTCCTACTAATATCATGAGTGACGTGATAATGTTGTACAAGAAGATCAAAATGTTCAAAGATGCATTGTTTGGTAAGCATATCTATAGTAGGGCCAAATTAAAATACAATATGTAGGTATTTGATAGCTGTATGGCTATGATGTTTGATAATTATTGACAAGCAAACATTATGAATATTTGGAACGAAGTTCCTTATCGCGCGTTATGAAAGGGGCTAGACGGAAAATTTTCTTACGAAATGATGGTACGATACTTTTTGAAGTGATTCAGAGAGTTTTACAGAGATGGCGCTGTACAACGTTCTGAATCACGCTAACTTTCTGAATCACTTCAAAAAACAATACTTAAATCGAAAGGAACTTCGTTCCATCCGGGTGTCCCTTGACACCTCTCATTTTGTTCGTAAATCGGGAGAATCCAGGAAATAAAACAACAAAAGGGGTGAATTCGCGAAATTTATAACAAGCGATGTTTCCCTAATGACTTAATAAGAAAATTTAATTTACAACTTTTATAATTTTTTGTTTTGCTTACTGCTTCTATACATATTTTTACTTAAGGGCCCACATATTAGGTTACATAATTTCAAGTAATTTATATAAAAAAAAATTAACAACACACTGGAAATATCATTACCATTTACAGGGAAATTATTGATATTAATATTCCAGAATATGTATTTTTTTTATAATTTCGACTACAACGGACTACAAGAACGAGTTAGATCACATTTTTTTTTAAATTATTGTATGTTATTATTATTAAATGTTACGTTGATATTATGGTTGTTTTATTTGAAAAGTATACTATTATCTAAAATCAAAAGTCGTACTTATTTGGCTTCAACCCATGAATGGCCCACTACTGAGCACGGGTCTCCTCTTGAGGAGGCCTAGACTACTCCACCACGCTGCTCCAATGCAGATTTTTGGAGGAGTTAGTGGCTAATCCAAGTGTCGGAAGTCTTCATGCCGCCCGAAGGCTTCTGATATGGCATGACGACTCCGAAAAAATTTTTCCACTAGTCATCACCCATACAACTACAGATCGCGCCTTTTTATGGGGTTCAGATTCAGACTCCCCGACAAATACATGGTTACATATACATACACTCCGAGTATGTAAATGGGGCGTAAAAGTACTAGTTATGTGAAGAAAACTCTGTGACTGTTCTTGCAATGGGAAATTTCATCAACCTGGTAACACTACAAAAACTTGCATAACTATTTAATATATGTGTAGTATACTAGCGCTGTCTCATGTGAGACTATGGTTATCTATGGTTTGACAACTTACCTACTTTGACAAGTGACAACTCTTGATGTCTATGACATGCATCACATTTGCGATGTCAAATCATTGTTTTGTGTTTGACTCTGACAGATACACTATTTAATAAATAAGGTGATGTGAAATAAAATTTTGTGGCCTCGTATCAAGTATTCAGTGTAATAGTTGTAGGAGAATAGAACAGTGATTATGTATGATCTTTGGTGCAGTGTGGTTAAATAATAGTAAACTTGCTAAACATATTGCACTACTTTCGTTTCTGAAATACTTCCGCAATGTTTCGTGACGAGCTACACAAGTTCACTAAAAATGTTTATCAGTTCTTAGTTGGAAATGAGGTACCCACCAATTGTGGGTTACTGGTGAAACATACAGGAACTCAGGAAAAAGAAGGTGAATTCAGTTTCCCGAACACCATTAAACCATGGCGTGAACTATTGAAGTGTGACGCAAAAACAAACACAGATTGTACTTTACTTCAGTACGTAAACAAAGACGTACAAAATTTAGTAGATGAATCTAAAAAGTGGGATATTTCTTTGTCTAAAGCGGAGGAGAGGGGCGATCGAGTTCATTTGTTTCTTGATCGAGCTCCAACAATCCTCGTAGGGTTGTTGAATTCGATAGAAACGCATCATATTATTGCACAATGCTTCACTATAAAGCCATCTTCCGTGCAACTCGATCCGTTATGTGTCGACACGCAAGACGTAACTTCACTACGCGTTAAACGTCTAGCGAAGGTCGTCGAGAATTTGTATGCCATCAGTGCGAAGTGCCGTGAATGGTCACCGCAGATATTTGTGACAACGAAATCGAGTACTAATCGACCTGGGAGCAGGGTCATACACTGTGGGCCTGTCCTGAATGCAAAATCAGGCTTGAAGGAAACTGCAATGACTGGTAGTGAATTAATAAGGTAATGGGTGAGATGAACATCTACACAAGTTATTAGTAAAGCACATTCTAACAATAAATAGATGTTACATAATATGTGATGAATCACAAAAATAATAAAGGCATCGGCATTTTGATGTATCTGTTAGGCTATATGTATCAAAGCAATAATAGTAGGCCAATAAAATATTTATTAGAGTGGTTAAAAAATGTTATGTCACAAAAGTTTGTCATTGTTCTCACATTGACAACCACAATTTAATCTCAAATTAGTACATTAATATTGTAATATTGTAAAGTTATCTATGTTTGTGTAATGGTCAGGACATAAATGATTTTCTTTCTTTCTTTCTTAAATATTAATATTGAATCATTTACAATTTCAGCATGCGTCAAACGGACTTACAAATGGTATTCGAACACAAATTGGGAGGCCGAATACCTCCTGATTCACCATGGAGCGAATACATGCTAGTTGTGGGGGATTCATCTGTGACATTTGACCTGCTGAGAACCAAACCTAGCAGTCCTGTTGTGATTGAATTTACACCATTGATAAGTGCAAACAAAGGTGATTTATCATATTGCTTTATTCTTTTTTTGTGATATTACTAGTCAATAATAAGCAAAGGTGCAATCTGATATCAGTAACACCAAAGACATCACCACAGCAAAGACATCACCACAACAAAGACATCACCACACCAAAGACATGTAATGGTGTGGGACCAGTAAACTACTCTATTGCAATTTTTTTGATTTCAATGTTGAATTACGTGACAAGCTGATGACCACTTAATGGTAAGTGGCTACCTTGTCAATGGATATCAGTTATATCTAAGGAATCAGACCAACAAAGAGTAGAGAGAAAGATAATTAATATCATGTCTGTGCCCCTACTGTGGCCATGCCTGAGTTGATGCTCATCAACCACCAACACAAGATACTTGGTGTCATGACCTTACCTCTGCCGGGAGCACCACAAGCAACAGAGATGATGCAATGATTATCTATACTAATATTATAAAGAGGAAAGATTTGATTGTTTGCATCGAATAGGCTCCCGAAACTACTGAACCGATTTGAAAATTTATTTCACTGTTGGGAAGTTACACTATCGCCGGGTGACATAGGCTATATTATATTTTCAAAAAATTAGGGATCCTTAATAAAACTCCAATAATGTAACCCAAGGTGTAAAGAAATAAGAAAACCGAAGCAAAGCGAGGGTGGTTACTCGTCAAATATAAATTGGATTAAATATTCATTGATAGTTGTTAATTTCAGTAAATGGTTTAAATTGTCTAGAAACTAGATTACCTTTACTTCAGTGGAGGTAATTATTTAAAATGGCAACAATCTTAATTGTATTTATTATGCATATTATGCATATCATCAAACATGTTTTATTTAATGTAATGCATATTCACGATTTTGTCATTTTGTGTCCGATGTTGCCCTAATTATATTCGTAGTCATGGGGAGGCTGCAATGAGAGACTTTTAACTAGTACAGATAGTGTTGAAATCAATGTTAACACACTCACCATATCATTATAAACATTATTACAAAGTATAATACTTTACTTCGATCTGAGAACAAACATTTTGTCAGTCACATAAATGTGTGATCCGATCGGGATTGAACTCAGGAGCCCTCGCTGCGCGTGTTGGCCTCAGGGTTGTAATAAAAAACATGAGAGGTGTCAAGGGACACCCGGATGGAACGAAGTTCCTTTCGATTTAAGTATTGTTGAATCACGCTAGTAGCGCCATCTCTGTAAAACTCTCTGAATCACTTCAAAAAAAGTGTCGTCATTCGTAAAATCAAAAAGTGTCGTAATTTTCCGTCTAGCCCCCTTTCACAACGCGCGATAAGGAACTTCGTTTCAAAAAATGTGTATAACGTTTATATTCAGCCCGGGTCTTTTAATGAGTCTTATTTAGTGAACAATGTCATGATGTCTTTTTTCTGTGTAATTTTAAAATAATAATTTGTTTACTTGTTGGTAATTTTTTTAACTAATATGAATAGTAAACTAATATTTCAATAAAAAATAGTGCCAAGATTGTTTACCAAATAAGACTCTAAATTAACCTACTGTAGTACATACTGATAAGTTATTTTTACTTTGTAATTAAATTACCCTTTTTTTTCAGAGGCTACATTTATTCTATACAATTGTGCAAGATTACAAAAACTGTTGAGCTACTTCAGCATGTGTCAGGCATATCCGCCGTTACCTGATTTTGAGGACACAGATTTTGGCCTGCTTGCACATGAGGTAATGAATATGTTCTTGAAGTATTTGATTTTTTTGTAAATAGTAAAAAAACGAGCATAAAGCCACCTGATGTACAAATATCTGTCACAAGTATCTGCCTGGCCAGAAATCGAACCCGGAAACCCTCACTTCGCAGGCAGGGTCGCTACCAACTAAGCTACAGGGTCGTCATATATTTTTTTATTACCCAATTCGTGAGGAAACTGTTACCACACGGCTGGTGTTGTCCCCATAAGCATTTGCTATGCTAGAGACGTAATAAATATTTAATTAGCTCTCCAATACTGTAATTGAAACTGCAAAATTCATGGTTAATTATAGAAAGAGAGTGGCAGGCAAAACACCTTACTGAAGGGTGATACAGAACCGTAGATTTAGACTATATCGCTCATCCAGTAATACAACGGCACATCTACGTTTGTCATATTTTACAGAAACGAATTTCAAAAATTTATAAATTTTTTTAAAAATAATGTATGGATTCTTTTTACGTTTTTTACAGATTGTATGGGTTTGGTTACTAGTATAGACATTAATACATATTTACCACTATGTAGATTGGGCACTTTTAAACACGTATACCATATAAACTCAATTTCGCATTTTTTGCAGATGTGCCATTATATTACTAGGTGAGCGTTATGTATACTATTGCCATGGCTGTTTTTATGCAGGGTACAATATAAGTAAGGAAAATTGTTGTGGAAAAGCCGTTTTATGGAGCCAAAAAATATATATTTGCGGAACTGAAATCAGAAATGTCTAGTGAAGTTTGATATTAAAATTAATTATTTTATTTCAGGACGAATGGAATCTCATATTCAACTTTATTCTCGGCTTGCCTCACGTCCTGAACAATGCAGTTCACATAGACGAAAATACCTGTGTGTTTCGCCCGCACTCCATATGCATATTTGTGTCGGCGATGGTGAAAGCCTTCAGCAGATATTACAGAAATGTTAGAATACTGATGGTAAGTTTCGAACTTTCATGTAAAGTTTTAATCCTGCATTCATTAAATATTGGAAAATGATCTAGAGTATGTTTGGGTTATTTTTATTTTTAGGGTTCCGAAGAAAAATCGGAAGCCTTGCCTAGTTTCGTCATGTCCGTCCGTCTGTCTGTCCGAAGCAAAGCTCCGAGACCCTTAAGAATAGAAATAGGGGTCCGTTTGCGAAATATTTTGGATTTAAAGTGCTAATTTTGGTTAGAGTCAAGGGGGGGGCCCTGCTGGCTAAACGGTTGGAGTTGGACAAGTGAAAAATTCTCTAAAATAGGTTTTAAGATGAATTTACAATGAAAACTATCACAGCTATGTTAGCATAAGTAGTAGTCGAAAAATTTATTACTTCGGAACCCTACATTGCGCGTGGCCTGACACGCACTTGCCTGGTTTTTTAGTTGTAGAATCTTTTGTTTGTGAATAGAAAAATAAAACCCATTATAACCCAGGTCAGGTACGATATACCTATTCATGTTTATGGAAATTTTTATTCTCGTAAGTACCTACATTTCTCGCCAAGGAGATGCTTGCAAAGCTTAAATAACAATGAATTTTTAATTGTTTGTGTTACCCACAAGATTCTTATTGGAATTTATTTTGATCACAATTGGCTTCTAACCATTAATGGCCCACTACCGAGCACGGGTCTCTCCTCTTGAGGAGGCCTAGAGCATACGTGGAGATATTATTAAGTATTATTAGTGTAATAATTTTTTGTAAAGCTTATTGGTAAATCTCTTGTTCCAGGCCCCGAGACCCCACCTGTTTCCAGTTCTGTTTGCTCGTATTTATATGCTTAAGATTCTAAATGATTGTCTAAAATTTTGTTTAAAGTTATTAAACATGAAAACTGTTCGAGATATGTAAATGCTTTGTTTTATTTATCCTTTCCTAGATCATTTGATATCTATTTATTTACGTTTAGAATAATTATACATGGACAAGCTTATTTTTTTCTATACCTAATAGCAATGCAATGCAATCCGATATGGACTTATACGTCTAATCAACATTATGCAAAAAGAGATTGTCTATTGATAAGGTCACGTTTATCTAAAAGAGAGCCTGACATTGAAACTTTAACGTGCGATTTTCAAAATGTTGGACGTATTTCTAACATAATAAAATAGGTATAATATAAAACCGAGGAAATGGATAGAATTTTATTATATGTGTTGAATAAGATGTAGTTTGAGTTAGTAGTTGGGAAAACTTTCTCAATACGTGGGTATAACGAATACGGCACTACATGAGCGCAAAGAAAAAAAAATGTTTTGTTTGGAAACACAAAGTTCACGTGATTGACCCAGGTATTTTATTGTGGGCATTACTCCGCCGCGATTGGTCCGCCGAGCGGCGCACGAACGCGGCCGACAAATCACGAAGCGCTTACACGGTCGCGCTTCCCGACTCGCCTAGTGTGTTTTTGACATCGGCTGATGCAGTCGTGAACTTCGGAGCGGTTAAAGATACTTTTATTTATAGTTTTAATCGAATAAAGTCGTGTGTCGTTCGTGAATACCTGTGTTGAACCGGGATACAATAAATATGAGTATTGCTGCCCTGATCCAGGCTGCTGAATACATCGAGAGGCGGGACAGAGGTGATTTGGATTTTCTTTGTTTGAATTGTCAATCGAGTGCACTACTCGCACACGTCAACATGGCTCCCGTCTATTTTTGCCGTGCCGTAATCAGCTGATTTTGACGGAATTACAGTTTTCTTTGTTGCAGAGTCGGAACACGGATACGCGTCGAGTTTGCCGGCGTACGAGGAGTCTCGGTCGGGCGGAAGACGGCCGAAGACGAAAAAATCGCAGGGAAGCAGGTAAGTCGCGAGTGTCAGTGTAGTGGCGAGTGATTACCGTGATTAGTGCAGTTCACGTGAACCTCGGTGTCGCCTGTCGTCCGAGCCGGTTACAAATGTATGCTTTCTGTTCCAGGACGACTCATAACGAGTTGGAAAAAAACAGGTGAGTGGATGTTTATATTTTGTTGGGACCGGCGCGTGTGGTGACTCGCGTGGCGCAGTGAGTGACCTTGGCAGGCGTTGTCAAGGGAAGAATGCATGCGGTTCATAGCGAGCCGCTTGTCGCTCGAGTCACGACTCACTACCAGTTGTAACCCATTTGGCAGCCGACTGCCGGCAGGCGGCCGACCACGTTACGTCATCACCACTCCGACACGCTCTCCCATTAATACTTCACCACTTAATGGACTTTGAAAAATCTAAGCGCCTATTGGCATCACTCGCTCTTGCACAGATTGTACTGGTTGGAGGCAAATTGAGGAAATCTCTTTATTCGTTGCGATGAGTCGTGGTGCAGGGACGATTTCTAAGTCTGATGTAAATTTAATTAGAAAAGTAATCAGAGTTTCTTTATCAGACCGTATGATCAAGTGTAGGAAGTCATAATGTTTATCGAATCTTATTGTTAAATCATTATAAATACGGACCACTTACGACTTTTTTCAATGTCTACCTCTGTCTCTGAAATTTTCTGTGTAACGAATATTATCTTTGAAATTGGATCTCTGAATGAGTGTAAAGTACCTACCTACCTTTATTTTCTGAAATAGAATTCTTAAGCAAAAGGTTTTCTTTCAATTAAACTGTAATACTCTTGCGAAAAACTTGTGTTTACTTAGGTCCTATACCTTTGTATCCCTCGTCAAGTCTTGAAACTGCCGGATTGGGATTGCCCTCATTAAATCTACAGAATACTTCTTTTAATGAAATAGGGAAGTTTATATTACTTACTGACCTATCACTAATATGATATCAGGAAAACTTGACTTTGTCCAAGATCACGTTGCACTGTACATGTTTCTAGGGAATAATAATCTTTGCAATTTCCTTTATTCAAACGTAAAAATCCCACATCTTTTATTTTAATAGTATTGTCATTACTTTGTATTACTTGTCTATTCACTTCTTATGTTTTTAAATGAATGAAGGTATCTGCTTATCATTTTGTGACGTTCCTTACCTGAGCAAAATAACTGCATACATTGTAATCGAGTGTAATCGATTCACGGATCGTGGCGTAACTACCATCATCTTACGACGATTACGTATTTTATTATAATACCATTGAACAGCCTTGTACGCCTACGTACCTCGGGGTACCTATTATGTTTGAAACTAACCAATGTACCAATTATGTACTGTACTATCCATATGCTAAATTATTCTACAATACTAAGTGATCCGTACTTGTAATTAATTGTTCTTGAGGTTAACCCCCTAGGATTGCCCCGACACAACATAATATGTAGATTTGTTGTCTGGCTTAAAATTAGTAAATGTAGAGGACGTAATTGACAAAACATGGCTAGAATAGGAAATCCATAATTAAAAATGATTGAAGTTAAATCATTTGGCCAAAATCCAATTTTCTTATACATTTAAAAATAATAACTTATAAAAAATATACATTTAAAAATATATTATGTTATATATTTTCCAGAAACAAGCTTCAATTAATACTAACATCAAAAGCTTCAAAAAAATTCTGAAAAATAAAAATAAATTTTCGTTTCATCAGGAATTTTGTCCTGAAAAAATTGCTATCAGATTCACAGAGCGGAAAGATTCGATTTTAAATCTGAATTTCTTTTCCGTTTGAGGCATATGATTTCGTTCAGTCTGCCAATATGGAGGCGAGGACGAAAGCGTTTCTATTTCGCACGTGATTTTGAATAAGTTTGCAGTAACGGGATTCGGCACGCCTTGTTAAAGACGTGGAAATAGTCCCCGGTAATACTTTGATGTGTATACCTACCTAAATAAGATACATCTCGAGGATCAGACTGAAATCGATCGTCGGGACGTAGCCTGATATCGTTTACTCGACGACCTGTTTCAGCTGAAAAGTACAAAAAATAAGAAAAAGATGAAAAATGAAAAATAACAGGATGTGCAAAATAACCTACAAATAATTGAAGTAACAATGACTGAGCATATGTTTTGGCATAACAACTTATCAAGGAAATCTTCCTGTGATAATATAAGATTTAAAGACAAAGTTGTATATGAATATTATAGAGGCTTATTATGGATTAGAATAACCGCGAGTTGTGAGGCGTGCCACAAATACCGAATGACCACGATCTCTCTGCCAAGAGTGCAGCGACTTAGAAGAAGAAGAAGAAATTATGGATTACATAGACGTCAACAGTCCATAGCATTTTCCAATTAACTAATTCTAAAACATTGTAAAATATAATACGAAACATGGCTAGTTACTCCAGCAAAAAAGCATTCATCTTTTACCAAGGCTTATATTTTCGACTTCTGATGTACCTACGTATAGTTGCTACAAAACGAAGAAAAGGAGACATTTTCCTGTAAACGAAACGTACGAAACCCGTTTACCGTTCACGTCCCAAACCCGTTTAAATTCGATTCTTACGTGTACCGTTTGCTACCACAAGTGGGGCGTCCTCAAACAAACCGAGCCAAACGTGACTTGTGCGTTACCTGGGAGATATTTACGTGTCTGTATTGATACAGAATAGGATAGACACACAGCCGTAAAGACTTTAAGGAATAGGGCTTTAACATATTCCTTTATGGCCATTATCACAAATTATTGTAATGATTTTATAATGTAACATGTGGTTCATTATCTTCATTCATAAACAACTTTGACCTATCTACAATGAATCTGCGCTGAAGAAAAGTCCTTTAAAAGTACTGCTATTTTCCAATTACAAGACTTCTAGTGAAGTACTGTAAAAAATAAGGCGATCGAAAATAAAATCCCTGTAAAGTGAAAGTGAAAGTGAAAGTGTAATCCCGGGTTAGAACCCGGTAATTATTCTAGTTTTAATCATAGTCTGTAATAATTGTTGTATCTTGATAATGTATGTATTTGCAAAGGCTAATTTTGTATCTTTGTATCTAAGATGGTTATTAAACCACAAATCGTTTAGGTACCTAATAACATAAGGTCCTTATGTAATTACAATCCAAATCTCAATTTTACTGTCATTCTACCAATGTCTTCCTCTATTTTTCCACATAGATATAGTCATCAATCGCCGTTCATGTCTAAACCCATAGAAACCCCTTTAAATTCTGTCCACACGTGACTGTTTGCTACCGGTACCGAATCGCCCTCAAATAAAACGTCCTGACGTGTCTATACTACGAGATATGTCACTGTATTTACTCCCTCCTATGTGTAATAGTGACAGTGGGTATGCTCTATATTCCTTATAATACCATCCCAATGCATGCAATGGGGTAATTTCATACGTAGACGCTCACTGTGGAATGATCTAAATTCTGAGGTATTACTACCCTAACTTACCTTGAGTACTATCATTGGGGTTCTTCGAAAGACTTTTAAAAGCAGTTTTCTCTTCAGGACCGTAGTGACATTGGCAATTAATCTCGTGTCGCTCATGTCTGTTATTTGTGACTTGCCGTCAGATGACCCGGCCTGCTTTTTCCTCAGCCCTAAGCTACGACAGACTACTGATATACAGTCATCCTATTCGGATCACATAAGATGTACGCAACTCTAAGATTTCCAATGTTTCAGGCCGTAAAAACAATACGTTTTACAAATCATATATCTGAATATGATTTATACTAATGCTTTGAACAATTTGAAGCTGTCAATATTTTAACACATTGATATCTAGCGACCTTACCTTCTGCTCAAATTGATGCCCTAAAAGACGGGCGGATTCATTTTGCCTCGTTTCAAAATGTTTGAGATGGCCGCGCCTTCTAAAACATTTGCCAATAATTTGGACGACATAAGCCTACTTTTATGAATTTCATTTAGTCTAACTAGCATTAACATAAAAATTAAAAACGTGCTGGGTTAATATTCCCTCAACTGTACCATTTGTTTATAACTTACAAGATCAATAAGGCACTCACTAACGTAACGGTAAAAGTTTGATTTTACTTCTCATATTTTTTTTAACCTCGGGCTTAAATATGAAAATCGGTTCTAAAGGACGTAAACTCCAAAAAGTTGAAAGTAAAAGCAGTATAATTTTACTAGCAACCTTTTTTATATAGACCACAATAAACGTCTATAACTGTGAGATCTTTGCTGACGAAAATTAGTGTATTAGTGAAAGGAAGTCCCAAGCCATCTTGATTAAAGCTCCAATTATCCAGGTGATGGGAAACGAATTGGAATCCAGGGCTCGTCCCTTGTCCCGCTATCACCGGAAATTAACAAAACAAAAGCAAATCCTCCCCGCGTCGACTGAGGGGACAGAAGACGACACGTACGAACAAAGTACTCGCGTTGGTGAATAGACTCGCAAGTAATGCTAGAACATATTATGACCGGGAATGTGTGGACTAATCTAAGGCACTAAAGCTCTTTCATTTTGTTATTGACCTCTTAATTGCCTCTAGTTTTTACTTTAATCGAAAGGTGTATCCTCCTTTGAGTGTATTGAATCCTTAATTCCCGTGACAAATTTTAGTCGCTTCGTGAAAAATTAAAAGCAATGAACGACGTGATACAAGGCAATTCAAGGCAAATTCTAAATGACTCAACGGTTTGTCGAATCTATCAACTCCTATCGGCAAGTATAGCTAAGCCTAAGCTGAAATATGGTACCAATTTAAAGGTTATTTGACAAGTAGTTTCGGAAAAGTTCTTGGCACTAGTACTAGAAAAGTTATGGTTTGATAAGATTGCTAAGGTTGTGACTTGTGATGTATACAACTTCACAGCTTCGTTTCAATCTGTTATATCTGTTTCATCTTTGGTCTGCTAGACAACCTTTGATTGGAACAGTTATTGAGGACACAAGGAATACTTAAATAGTAGGTGTGTTCAAGTGGGTACAATAAATTATAATAATCTCTCCATTATCCGCCTGAATACGAAATAAATTATGATTGATAATATTGGAAATATCCAACTTAATAAGTAGGTATACGTAACCAATTTTGCCTAAGAAATTTCAACAGCTCAGACATTTTCCGTTCTCTATAATCCTATGAACTGGGTTATGTAATGGATTGGCAAGCTCTAACGTAATCCTTGTAACGTTACATTTTACCTAGCGATATAAAAAATATTTTATGACGGTAAATTAAAATGATGAATATTTTTGTGTGATTGGAGAAAATTCCTAACATAATGTGTGTTGGATTGGAGAACATATTAAAAAATATCGCCATTATTTTGGCCATAATTATGACGAATGTATCACAACCAGCAAAAGATAATGTTTCTTGATATATTATTATGCACATTTAATTGAGAGCTGTGCTCGTATCTGTTAAAGCAGTTTAACGATTGTGTCTCAAATTATTTTCTCAAATGGTTTCTAGTCTGTAAGTTATCATGCTCATCATCATAATTAAAGATTTTGCTTTATTATGAGGATGAGTTCACAACAAATGATGAAAAACAAATGATCGAGATTTAGTGCTTTCATCCATCCATCCATCAGCCCTTGGAGGTCCACTGCTGGACATAGGACTAACTTGCGCCACTCTGACAGGTCCTGAGCCTTCTGAATCCAGCTTTGATTAACATAATTGTATGACATTTTTATACCATTATTATTTTTAAAGGAATCCCTGCGATGTGTGAATCCATGATATTTCTCAGATAAATCTCAAAACAAATAATTTTCAAACCAAGATTGAATTTTTAAAGTTAGCGAATAGCGAAGAGTAAACACCACACAACTAATATCGTGGTAGAAACGCAGCCGCGTCGCGTCTTACAAAACCGTAGCTATTAAAAGGTCACAATACACAGTTCAACGCGAGTCAAGTCGAGACCACAAATAATTTATAATACACAATAGTTCAAAACCTCTGTTCAAAACTATTAATGCCAATGGAAATGTCACGCTACCTTCACTGTAACCTGCAAATCGTCGTTGATAGTCCAATACCGCGTAAATAACATTGTTTAATTCCGCGTAAGTACACTTTCCTTAATTTTACAGGAGAGCCAAAAAACTAATTTTCTGGAAAACTAATCTGCCGAATTTTGAATGAACTTGGGCTTAGTATTATGTCATTGTCCTTTAGCTAATGTACTAATGTTAGAGTTAATATTCCCAGTAGTTTTTTCACATTTTCACTTACGCTGTATAATTTCAACAGATTCTGGTTCATTTTCAGTACTTACGCGAAATTGTAAATATAATAATATAAAGACAAAATCCCAATCCAACATTTATTTAGTATTGTTAAGTATTGCAATCATTGTAATTTGTACGTAATCAGTTTAATTAAATTATACGAAAAAACTACTAAAAAACAAAAGAAGACCACCAACTAAGAAAAAAAATCAATCAAAAACCAATTAGTTAGTTTCCTTTTATTTTTTGTAGTAATAGAAGAATTACGATCAAAAGTTGACCAAACTTGAAGGGTAGGTAAGAAGTATATACCTAGAAATATCTTAATAAAATATATAATCATCAAAAATAACTTTTTAAGCAACAAAGTCACTCAGAGAAACAAGGCGCCATTTTTCAGTTCAAACAGTCTCAACATTATCATAATTAACTAAAAAATTAGAAATAGGCAATAAAATTAGTATCTTAAAATCTTTGTAGTTAGCAAATTGACTTAGATACGAGTAATGATATCAATATTTAAATAAAATAACTCCCAAAATTGTACTTAATCAACAAAAAGAGATCATATAAAAGTAGTACAATATTATGTCTTCTAAAGGCAAATTATTATAAAATAAAATATATGATAATCACGAGGAATTACACTTTTCAACTCTTGTAAGTGTTCATATTATTTTGTTTCCTGAATTGGTAGTCTGGACGAATAAAGGAGAGGAATGCTGGATAAAGGCGAAGAAATATTTTTGTTTTCTCAACCTAGATGCACTTGCAACTTCGGGCTCGGTATCTCTCTCAGGGAACCAATTGACGTCAAGGCTATCTAGAAGATGCACGTTTGTTATATCCGAAAGTGAAACAAACGAAGGATCTGCAATGGAGTCGCCAGATCCAAAATCTAAATTGTTTTCTTTCGGAAATATAGCTGCTGTGACATTTAGGGCTATTGTAGGGATGGGGCTGACAGAATCGAGAACTGAGGTCAGAACAGTAGTATCGTTGTTTGCAGTTTCGATACTATAGTGGTCACTTCCTGTAGTAGTGAAATTGACCTTATTACAATATTATCAACTGCAGGTAGCGCAGGGCATACTGGTTGTATAGGGGTCGGTTGAATTAAATAAGGTCCTGAAATATTTTCTTCTTCTTTTTAGCAATTCTCCTCGCTGTTGTTAAAGTTGTCGTAATGTCACCATGTCGTCACTAAAATCTACACCCTCCAAGTAATTTGTAGAAGCATCCTGTGCAGAGTTTTCTTCTTCATTCACTGTGAATATCACTGCAAAGAAAATTATCTAAGTACCTAACTAGTAAGTAGTATCAATAAGCTTCAATAAACCTAGTTTTAGTAGTTTTATCATAAAATACCAAAAAGTTACTTATTTTAATTGAACATTATTATCAGTGAATATTATATAAACCATAATAATTAATTATAAAATATTAAGTATAAACATTACAAGTTCTTTTACTATCGACAATATACAATTTGAAAATAAAACACATCATAATTTCATGTATAATATAGAATAGAAAATGTATTCTGTACTTAAATCAAAAATATCCCACTAAATATATTTATAAAACAATTTTTAGCTGGAGCGCCACACAAATTCGGCCACACTCATAGAGGTTTGTGCAGATACGCGTAATTCAGGTCGTAACTTGTTCGACGATAGTTCCGCAGTATTGCTTATTTTGATTTACTCGGGTTCTGATTGATCGATTCAAAAAATGATCGCACGTGTAGATGCCAATCATGGTCAGCTACCTACAGCCGCGAAATCTCAATTTTGATTTTTTTGTAGATACGCGTAATTTGACAATGCTAGTTACGCGTTATTGGACTATCAACGACGAAATGTTAATCATTAAAATAAATGAATATAAACCATTACTCGCATTAGGATATCAAGATCGCAGAAGTAATACAAGAACTAAGATCATTATTATATTATAATATATTTTTTAATATCGTAGACAGTGCTAGATTCGAACCTGGGAACTTTGATTCAGCAGTATTATATTATAGTCTACATGATGATGTATCTTTGGCAAATAAACTTTTCTTTTCTTGACGGCCCTGAAGCCTTGCAAATTGTAAACTTGAGCTCTCTTGCCGAAAGAAGAATCGATTGTATGTAATAGATATACACAGGTCGACAGACAATTATGTAATAGATAAATGTTTGTAGTCTCATTTTTGTGCTATCCAGATATCCATGCATGCTGTAGCACCTATGAATTCTATGATAAAGGAAAACCTATTTCGGGGAAGTGTGTGACTATTAATTTAAAAATTGAATTATTAATAATAAATAATAATACGTACATGATGTACACGAAAAGTAAACATAATGACAAAGGTGGAAAAATGAAATTAATACAAAAGCTAAAACTAAGAACTGATCTATTCCAGACAACCAACGTATTCGGAGTTAAAGATACGACAGAGAAGAATGAAAATAAGAAGGATAAATAACATTAAGGTAGTTTATAGATAGCATCGAAACCCTTGAACGGATTTCGATGAAAATTGATGAAGTTGTTACTAATACTCCGGGTCATATTTTAGGAAACTTTTTATCCCAGAAAATTGAAAGGTTTCCCTGGGAAATGGGATGGAACTTTGTATGGAATATTTTTAAAACATCAACCGATGCTTCACGTTCCGACTGAATAGTTAATACCACTAATTGATGCTAATTAGATAAATGGCCGTTATTTATTTATAAATTGAATATGATTGATACGTTACAATTTAAACCAATTTAGGTGTTGTATTTTTTAATGTTAGTAATGATTTCGTATGCATATAATATGTCACCCGAATTCGATGGTATAATAGATAAGCTAAAATACTATATTTTTCATTACAAACTAAATTATAGAATATAATAGATTATTTTGGATATTCTGTACTCTATACAGCTTGCAGTAAGCATTATTAAGTTTTTGTAAAAATTCATTCGTAGAGGTATTAAATTTTAGTATTAACTAGCTGACACGGCGAACTTCGTATCGCCTAAAATCAATGAATGTAGTGATACTTTAAACTTTTATAATTTTTGGTTAGTGTAACAAATCATTAAAATCGGTACTCCTCCCCATACTCCTCCTCCCTCCCTCTCCCTCTCTCCTTTACATTAAGCTTAACATTATTTTCACATTTCTACGTTCTACGTAGGTATACATTGATACGTTCTACCGAAAGTAGAAAATAATTAAATTACTAATATCACTATTAAAAAATATGGTGGTAGAGGGGTGTAAATTTAGGGTTGTGTGTATTTTTTAATGCCGAATCATAAAAAAGACAAAATAAAAATTGATAAAAAAAAAATTGGGGTAGACCACACTTATCACTTGGGTATGATAAATATTTTACGTCCTATTCTCAGACCTACTGAACATACATACAAAATTTCATAAGAATCGGTCAAGCCGTTTCGGAGGAGTTTTGTTACTAACACTGTGACACGAGAATTTTATACATTAGATATCTACTGACAGATATCCATCAGATAGATATCATCCATCCAGTGTTTGCTTGATACTTCAATAAAATTTAATAAAGGAAAGTTGGGACGGGTTTAGTTTTTAATAGTGTGTAACAAGGCATGGCTTGTATTTTGGATGGTGCACATTTTTTTCAATTTTATTGTTTCTAAACGAAGTGCAAAATAGAACCACGGATAGAATCTTTGTCCGCTTGCCGTAAAGTCCGCTAGGGTCAACAGTAACTGTTTATTCGAAAAAAACGTCAAAGTAATAAAGTATCAATTGTATCAATACACAAATATAATTAACGCATTGTCGAATAACGTACCATAAATTAGGATGATCGCTGTGTAATTATTTGTGTTCTACTTATTAATTGAGTGCAAATAGACAAATTACTAAGTTACTAATTAACACTTAGGTATTATTACAATTTTAGAATGTATAATTTAATGTATTATTAATTTTAATACATGTCTGACTTTATCTTTACGACTAAATTTATTTTATGTGTTTTAGGAATTGATTGTAGACTTACCTGTATTACATATAGTATTATATAAGCATGTCATCTAATTAAAAGTCATGAAATCTTCTTAGAATTACAAAGCTTACTTGAATCGACTAGGTCTGGTAGGTCTTCGCGCCACGTTCGCGCCATTAGTATTGACGACTTGACGTGTATTAGCTGTACAGATGCAATATAGCTTTACACGGGCGGTTGTCAATTTTTTTTTTATTTTCATCCACGATCTGTGCCACGATGTAGGTGTACATATTAATATTGGAACGAAGTTCCTTATCGCGCGTTGTGAAAGGGGTCTAGATTCCGTCTAATTACGACACTTTTTGATTTTACGAATGACGACACTTTTTTTGAAGTGATTCAGTGAGTTTTACAGAGATGGCGCTGTACAACAAAACTTAAATCGAAAGGAACTTCGTTCCATCCGGGTGTCCCTTGACACCTCTCATGTTTTTTTAGTGGGTGTTTTGATTTTTTTTCAAACAACCAATTAAGTAATTATGTCGAGCTCTCATAATGATTTCATACAAATGCGGCGTGTACAGTGCGGATATACTATGTGCGTTCACACCATTATGTAACGTTATGTATAAAGGCCTCAGATTAAAGAACATTGGCAATCTTACACGTGTGATGCGTAGGTGTAACTAGCGTGATTAGTGGTAGATAGTGGGAAATTAGAAAAACAAAACAACATTTCTAGTTCTTACTAGAAATATCTGCTCAGTCTAACTATATGCGTACTATTTTTTATTTTATTTTTTTAAGCACAAAAACAATGTCCATGGATATTATTTACCTGTTCTCGCAATAATTCGTTTGATAGTATAATAATAATCACATGTAAAATAAGGATAAAACGAAGAGATATTATATTTTAATTATGTTTTTCCCTGTAAAAGTGATAAACGATTGAATTTATCTGGTTACTGATGTCCATGGGCGACGATAGCCCCTTACCATCTGGTGGATCGTCAGCTATATTGTCGTCTATTTCCAAAAAAAGGTTTTTGAATCTGACATTTTAAATTTCTGCACAGGAAATATCGATGAAAATTTATCGGTTACTGTGAGTTATCCTTAGAAGACAGATTAAATGCGGACTTAGGGGATCTTTTGCGAATAGGACCAATTGGTACTGAGACTAACGTGTGACATGTGTCATGACGTCATGTGTGATAGATTACGAACGTGTGACAGCTCTTATGAATTTTCTAAATTAGCCCGACACGTCGAACGCGGCATGTACTTGTAACTTCATACCGAAAGTGCGCAGTGCGCCAGGCAGTGTTGCCAACTTCGTTATCAGGTTTAGGGGCTAAAGACAGTTTAAAAAAGGGCTAGATTCGTCCAATACATTGAAAATAGGGGCTATTGCTTAAATATCTGAGGTGACGGCGAAAAAAAAAAGGTCGTCAGACGCTCTAGAAGTATGATAATGGTTATTTTTTTCGACGTCTTTCACTACATTTTATCGTTTTTTCGATCGATTGCATCAAAAACTTCGTGGAAAACCTGAATTTATCCCTTTTTTTTTCAAGATGGCGGAAAATGATTTTGGGGTTAGAAATTGGGCTAGGTGCTAAAAAATTATTTGAGGGGCTGAAAACCCGTAAAAAGGGCTAGATCTAGCCCCGAAAGGGCTAAATTGGCAACACTGGCGCCAGGCCTGGTTCTTGTTTAATTTATCTAGCAAAATATTGTGGTAAACATAGTCAAAGGCACTAGACATAAAAAAGAGCATTGTGTTATGTATTATTAAAAATAAAATTTGTACTCTTCATTTTTAATTGTAGGATTTTATATTTCTTTCCTAACATATACATAATTATTTCAATTATTATATTATTCACATTTGGCCTCCACTGCACTCAACTCAATGTATAATATTATCGCGCGTTTTAATCACAAGTGCTTCGATACAAAGTATATAATTGAATTAGTGATATGTGTCCGGCAAAGTGACACGAACACACGAGCGATTCAATGAAAATGAAATGGGCTGATTTTATCATGATTTAATGCACAAATTACGGTCGGAATACTTGTTACTTGCTCAACGTGTTATGACGTGTGACCTTTGTTTGCTGTGATAAAATAATACTTGATTTCAAACGTAACTCAAAGTAGGCTGAACGTATTTTGACAGTGATTTTCAAGGAAGGATAGGCCTGTCGGATCAATTCATACAAATGTTCTTCATGCTAGCAAAAAGTAGCGCCATCTCTTTCTAATACAATAATAAGCCACTGAATTGTGATCACTAAACTTGTCTATAGTCCAATATAAATACAAGGTTCTATTGATATTAGTAGGTCTGAGACTGTGTAGTTGCTCAAGGTATTAATTAAACTAATCAAACAATCCCACCAGTTCCAGAGTACAGCGCTCATTGTAAGTGAAAGTGTTGGGATTCTGGGAGTTGACATCTCGAGTGATGTGCAGTATCGGCGTCATTTAGAGGCCAAGCTTAGCTGGCCTCCAACAAGCTTAGTGTCTAAGCAAGTACTTCACTTCTAGGCACCTACTTATACTATAATATAAAGCTCAAGTCAGGCCTCACAAGTCACATGGAGTACTGTTCCCACCTCTGTGCAGAGGCGCCGCAATACCAGCTTAACCCATTTGACGCCATACAGAAACGTGCAGTCCGAGTTGTCAGCAACCCACGAGTCACTCACAGGTGAGAACACCTGAGCTTCAGAAGAGATGTAGGTTCTCTCTGTGAGTTCTACTGACTTTCCAACGGTGAGTGCTCCGAGGAATTGTTTGAAGTTTCATCCACACAGATTGGATTCGTGGAGAACCTCTACGGTCCGATTCTCACGATCTCTTTTGCCACGTACTTGCAAGCTGTGGAATGAGCTTCCTTCTGAGGTGTTCCCGGAGGGCTATCAATCTTCTTAATGCCTTATGCTTATTCATCTATAACTTCTTAATGCCTAAATGGATTTGAATTATAATCGTTAAAATCAAGTATTGATAAAAAAACGATATTGCCTATAATATATGGCGCCAAAATTATAAATGTAAGAATATTTAATTACATAATAATGAATCTATGCCTTATTGCGGCTAACAGCTGATTGACTTTCTAAAGACACGATCAAGTGTACTTGTCATGTTTGCAGTTTGATGCGGCATCCAGTGTACATGAGATAGCTATATGGCCAGATAGCCAAGTTTATTGGATGCCGCATCAAATCCGCTGCAAACTTGACAAGTAAACTTGATCATGTATGGCCAACATTATAGACTTCTGATTTTCAGTTAAATTATTCAGTACAAAATTGTATGACAATGTAAAGAAATGCGCTGTATTGTCCTATTAGTATGCATTTGCAAATTGCGCCGGCATACTTAACCGCGTGTAGTCAGCATTACACGAAATGGCGCATAACAATGCTTTTTAACGTCATTATACGATTTGCATATTACCTACCATGTATACACGTGCTCCTGAAATCGGCTTGAAAAGAAAGTAACTATAATGCACAGTGCACGGCGCATATTGTAGGTAATGTGTGACTGAGTCTGCTCCGAACCATTTCGAATATCCCCACTGACTTGAGCAGTGAGCTATTCAGCTGCAACTCAGTTTCAAATTAGGCAGCTCCACGTTTATCCCGTAAACCCATATTATTGCTTTGAGAAAGGTCAGCGTTCGCGTCCCGTAGTCTGACTAGTGGCTCAAATAGATCGCTTTAAAGCCTCTTATTAATATTGAGTCATTTGATACACTCGCTAACTCGCACCCTATAGGTCATTACGAACACAAAGGCGCGAATTGAGCTGATCTGAATTGAGTAGAACCGCCGCTCATGAGTTAACCATGTCTAGCGCGGTGACCTAGTGAGTGACTAATGGGTAGATATGGGCAGTGGTGAAGGTTGCATTGGTTTGTGTTACTAAGTACCTATATTGCCCTGTGATAATCTTATCAATATGTAACTACGTGATATAACAGTGTGCCAGGGTTGCTAACTTTGTAATGCTAAAATTGGAATGCCCAAAACACCGCGATTTTAGTTTTTAATCGGGATAAAATTAATTAACGATTTGTTAATATAATCCGGATGACGAAAATTTCTTCCGGTTCTTCGTTTAAATTTTGTTCACAGTTTAATTAATTATTTTATCTTTATTTTCCAGATTTATCTAAATGTCAGGTATAATAGCGAGCTTCGTGCGTTAACATTCTTAAATGTTGTTATTTACATAAATGTTTTTATTGCACCTACTAATAATATTAGTGATACTAATTGAATTAATAACATGTTTGAAGAACTTTTATTTTTTTTCGTCACACATACGTAATTTTATATCTAATACTTTATGCTGAACCACAATTCCACCTGATCGATTGTCGAAGTTGGACATCCGATCAAGGATGGATGGGTAGTGTCCACATCCATGGAAAATCTTTGCGCGATCAGATTACTTGGAAAGCCTATTGTGTGCTTTAACAGATTACCTACAGATTACCATTTAACAGATTAGGGATAGTTTTATGACTAGGCTAACAGATAATGTAGGGCTCTTCAAATAGCCGTAAAACTCTTCAACACCAAATTTCACTACTACATATTATATCGCACCTTCAGTGGAAAAAAGGCATAACATGAAAATTGAAATTTTACAGGAGAGCAAAAAAACTGTTAAAATATCAGTAAGTAGTCAAAGGAATTTATTTACATTACGATTTCTTGCACAAAACCGTCAGGATTAATGATAAAAATTTGAAAAAAAAATTATATTGTATATTAAGTAATATGTATATTATATATGTAGTATATACATATGATCTTTAAATTAATCTTGGCTGTTAAATGCATAGTTCCTAATGAAATTATTTAAAACCGTGTAATAGTACCTAATACACTAATATCTAGTGATTAATACAATACTTGCCAATAAGCCATTACAGACCTTATCGAAAGCTATTTATTTCTCTATAAGTATTTAATATTTATATTTTCAATCAAGCAACGAATTAAGATAAAGATACAGATAAGGTTTTTAGTTTAGTTTTCTTTCTAAACCGCCGCGCCGTGGTGACATACATGTGACCTCTGCCATCCAAAGTTCGGACGGTGGCCAGATCGAAGTCCATAAGTCAGACGGGGACCACCGCCGATAAAGTTGGCTTAAACCCAGAAAAGATGAGCACTAATTTACATACCACTTTATTTTACAGAACGCTGTCATACGCGGAGCCAAAATATTAACTATGCTAAATAAAATGTTACACACGCCTACGTAATTGAGAATTTCCCAGCGCTTTTGTACTGCAACGCGTTATATGAGAAAGGTGGGTCGCGACTTCGCGAGGTTTTCGGTAGGTACTGATGGAAAACTGCAATATTAATTACATCCGGCTTGGTATTGACTGTATCTACTAAACGCACTGAATGAAACTGATGGTAAATAATTGGTTCAGTCGTGGAAACCACCAGAAATAATAGGAATGGTAGTGTGAAGATAAAAAATGTCAACTTTTTATTTATTTTTCTAAAATTAATCATTGATATGTTTGTACTCGTAAGAATACTACCGACTTCAAGAACTGTTGAGATAAACCTAAATGTGTCGATTTTTTAATTATGATTCTAAGCTATTTACGAATACATTTCAACGAAAACGTTGCGAAATCCTTACCGTATGTTCTCGTTACAATTATAACGTTTTACATAATTACTCTTCTTCACAACTATGCATTAGACGGGATACGTGTTTTAAATTGTTTTTTTAGGGCGGCATAATCGTACGAGCGTTATGAAAGAAGCGACGTATGCCCCACATACTGACGATGAATAATGGAGTGGAACAATTAACTAGGCAACTTTATACTATCGCGGAACGTTCACTAAACGCCCGTCTGTGAAACCGAGCTTAGCGTTCACGTAAATTACCCTTCGTATGATAAAAATGCTAATGCTGTCCATTAACATTTTGTGGACATCATTTAGGGTTATTTTACGTTTGTAATAGAAAAACCCGCAATTCCCTTATTCTGTTATAATTTAATAATGAAATAACTATTAATTTTCGTTACCCGAAACTGATGGTTTGTGCCATATGACAGTTTTATGTCACAGCAGGATGATATGCCAGGTCAAGGCTATAGTTATACAACGGATAGATTTAGATCTATGTTTCTTAATTAGCAAATTAATGTTGTAGCTGTCCTAAAATAAAAAGTTTTGTTAGTTGTTCGTCTTTAGTAGTACACAACTTTTAATGCTTATTAAAGATAGTACCTACACCACTTTATATTATAAGATACAGTTATCATCGATTGTTATACTTATCAGGTAATTCATGTTCCCTTTAATCTTTTGAAATTACCACGTTCAGACGAACGAATATTAACTTTAGTTTGTTTATGATTTAGTTGTTACCTTACGTCTAATATTAACGAATGTTAATATTTCTCGGTGTATGTCGACATTCACATATTGCCGTTGGCGTAAGACCGTAATAATTATTACATTGATTTACTGGATTTGGTCATACACTGATGAATATAAGCATGCATTAAGACACTATGACTTGGTAGATCTTCTTTAGGATTATGGTAGAACTTGTGATAATTATAATATCACAATTTTTCCGACTATAACGTGTTATATAGGTTAGGGGTAGGTAACGGTGAGGTAAGGTTTAACCTAATTTTCTCTTATAATGGTTATCATAAGATATTTACATTACACACCAGACATTCACATAGATAAATTACACAAGATAAATCTATCAGCCTTTGAAAGTCTACTGCAGGACATAGGCCTCCCCTAACATGCGTCACTCTGATCGGCTCAGAGCCTTCTGAATCCAGCGGATACCCGCAATGTTCTTTAGGTTATCAGTCCATCTGATCGGGGCGCGTCCTGTGCACTTTTTATCGAGACATGGTCTCCATTCGAGAACCTTTCTATCAAGATTTTTACTATAACAACACACAAAGACAAGAACACACACGGCACACACCTATACCGATCATAGAAACACAATCACAAATCTGCCCCGCTGGAAAACGAACCCAGAACCCTTGGAATACTAACCATTAACTCACAAGTCGTTACTAATTAGTCGTAATCTAGTTCATTAAAACTTTTTAAAACCGCCAGTTTGCCACACCAAACTGCTTGTCGGTTTGTACGCGTTGTCACAAATTACCCTTCGTATGATAAATATGCAAATGAGATAGATAGATAGCACTATCCACTTAAAGTTAACGATAATTTTTTCGGGCCGTTGTAACTTGTAACACCGGCAGTTGCAGTATGGGTTTAGATATTTAGATAACGATTCGCGTGTTCCTTGTAATTGTATTGTTGCGTAAGCTGCCTTAACGAGCTATTTGTAATGAGCTGAGCTATTTGTAAGGTGTTTAGAAATGGAATTCATAGTTCGCGTGGTAGAAAGATACCTCGGTTTTTTGGCCTGGTATATTTTGGAAATGGAATTCGTATTTTTAGCACAGATTAATAGTAGTAGCTACAGATATGAACAGTTACGTAAGCTTCAACATCTAAACTCTTTTTTTTTGCATAAAAAACCCAAATGTAGAATAGACGATAGGTGTTGCTTATTCAGAAAATATTATATTATGCCCAAAAATTTATCTTTTGAAAAATTATTTAAAATCTTTTATGTCATCATAATATTGTGATAGATTTATCATATTATTATTATGATCAAAACAGATTATCTAGTGATTATTGATCGACTTTTGTAAAGTGCTTAACATAACCACAGAAGTCACGTGACCTGCATTTAATAATAGGAATCTGTTTTCGATGATTTATAAAAACAATTGTAATGTTTTACATTATTCTAAAATAAAAATAAAAAATCTTGATTAATATTTTCCATTTTACGATAAATATATTGCCAAAATAATTTTTAACCATTCAAATACCTACCTACCATATTAATCTATGTTCGATACTTTTATTATTCATGTTATCTATAGAATTTCATACACGGGTGTATTATAATTTTGTTTTATTACGTTAATTGGCAAAACTTGCGTGTTTGCTAGTAAATAAATTAATACAACTAAGTAATGAAATAGTTCTTATGGTACAATAACATTAATAATGATGGATGAATAAAATTGGTTACAATAACTCTATTAAAAATAACTGTCATTAATGTGAGAATTTACATCAAGAAAGGATCCATCAATTTTTTCAAAGGATTTTAGTGGACATCGTTAAAAAAATGGGCAACTGCGTATTGGGCATGGGCAAAAGACACTATCACTATCCGTAGGTACTTATTTTATTACTACTTTAAATTTCTTCTTTCTAACTCTTAAAATTTCCAACAAGGTAATAATATTGTAAGTAACAATATTATTAGTAACCCTCAAACCAATCCATGTTAAAAATAAAGAAATGTATAATGTAATAACTTGAGATGGGGTAAAACACACAAGACACCGTAGTCGAGGGCTATGCCAACAATCCTTCGCCCACGCCCACGCCCACGCGAACCTCCGATGTACAGGATGTACTCAAATCCACTCAACGAGTGCATCACCCTCTACATTCCAAACTCGTGTACGCTAATAGCTACAACTTACTTTTTATTATGGTTTCCCAAATTAATTGGCCGTAAATCTTTTTTGTTGTTCGGACCAGGTAACTAAGATAATTTATGTGAACGCGAACTTGTACTAGATTTCCTTTTTAGGGTTCCGAAGTAAAATCGGAACACATATAGTTTCGTCATGGCCGTCCGTCCGTCTGTCCGTCTGTCCGAGGCAAAGACCGAGACCCTCAGTGCTAGAAAGCTGTAATTTGATACGGAATACATATTTCATATACCTAACTCCAAAATCGTAGAATAAAATATTGATTTTTTTTTTCAGAGTACCTCGCCTAGAGGTAACGTGAGGATGAATTTTTTTTCGTTGCACACCAAATAGTGTGGGGTATCGTTAAAAAGGTCTTTCAAAATATTATGGCTATCCATAGACCATTTTTGGGTTCGTTTTTGAAATATTTGGCTTCAAAGTGCTAATTTTAGTTAGAGTCAAGTGTGGGGGACCCTGCCGGCTAAACAGTTAGAGTTGGACAAGTGAAAAATTCTCAAAAATAGGTTATATGATGAATTTACAAGGAAGACTATCACGGCTATGTTAGCATAAGTAGTTAATGAGTAATACTCGATAAACTTACTACTTCGGAACCCTACATTGCGCTTGGCCTGACACGCACTTGCCTGGTTATTTATTATTATAATGCCCCGTAATATTGCCGTCTAGATGGTAAATGGTCAGTTTGGGTTATACAGGATGTTCGTTTACTAGTCACTAGTCAATATAGAATATAATAATTATAATACATTATACTTATTAACATGAAGCAAATTAAATAAAGTAATAAGTAAATAAGCAATATACGATTTGATGGATTTTCATTTAATTTATTTAATACAGTATAAATACTAGGTGATAGCTCTTAAATAAATGTTTAGATATTCATAGTTCATACTCAAGGTTTCAAATAAAATGAACGTTGAATGTAGGTGGAAACTTAATTAATATATTGCATTAAGATACAAAAAGAACAAGTATTATATATGAAGCGTGTTTAAAAACAATAAAGGTATGTAGTATTTCAATTAAGAACATGTTACTTATTTAAGTTGTTTACTTTTATATTTTTCTACGAATTATATTATTGCAACTCCATGAGAATTATTCCATGAAATGCATCGAGGTCGGTGAGAATTACGTGTTAATTGAGCAGTTATATGCTATGATACATTTAGCTTTAATATGATAGGCTCATAATAAATCTAATGTCAACCTGTTATATATACTTTCCACATCACTAATACTGTAAATTGTGAATGTATCTATAAATAGGACAGTACGGAATAGAATATCTACTTATTTTCTCCATTTAGTTTTTATACACGGCATTGATATTAATTTCTTCTGTAATGTTTGACGGTATTACTATCTCCTGTAGGTAAGCAAGTTAGTCTTGATATTGTAATAAAAATTTTGAATCCTTTTTCGTCCATACTATCCTGACATTTACTTTAAGCCCGCCCCCGTAGTCTATCTTGAATGGAATTAAGTTTTTTGTGACAAGACCAGCCTTATTTTATGTTTTTCGAATGGACAGTTGCTATTCACCTGTGTCTCTTAAAGCTTTACGTATTTGTGTACAAATTATTTCACTGTATTCTCCATCTCGAATTTTAAATACCATTTTAAATAAATCACAGGCCAATAAGTAAAAAAAAAAAAAATAAACGCTTGTACATTCATACCCGGCGGTATGTAGGTTTTTACCTGTGTCGCGGATGGCATGGACGACACATAATAATATAACACATCACAATAACATCCATAACTCGAGTAAAAATATTTATCTGTTGTATAAATATCTGCCCCGGTCGGGAATCAAATCCGGGACCCCTTGCTTCGCATGCACGGTCGATTTAACATAACAATGGAGCATACAACAATAAAAGGGTGCTTTTCCACCACAGATGTGCTATGCAGCTATGTTGCGAAGATGTGAAATCTAATAAATATGATTGGTTCAATAAATTGATTGATTTCCACCAATGAATATGATTGGTGGATATCAAACGCATCCATAGCAAAGTAATCTATCAGCACGTCTCTGGTGGAAAAGCACCCTTATTTATTTAAAATGTAAAAATGTCCATACTATTCTACAGTGTAAATCTCGAAATCTCATGTAATTCAACAATATCCACACTATTGAAGGAGACAGCAGACACGTGGATTTACCTGAAATCGACCAATCGCCCGGGGCTTCCCAAAAGACTAGCGCTTCCAATACAAGATCGATTCTGTCTATCCGTTTCAACTGTGTCGCTTCTATTGTCACATGGGGAACGATTCCTTGCACTGTTTATACAGGGACTTCAGTTAAATGAATTTTTGTTGGTTTAAACATATTCTGGATTTATTAAAATTTCACTTATGGTCGTATATACCCTTAGTCGAATAAAGATTATTGGTACATTTTATTGCATTGCATTTTACTTTTCATTCGTTTCGAGGATCTGTAAGACATCGTTTAGGTGTGATATTTTATCAGTTTTATACCTAAGTACCTATGATAAATTAATATATTTTTTTTCAAACCATCCTAAACGGCAGCTATCTAAACAAACACATTACAGTTTAACAACATCTTAATAGAATTTCAATTTTAAAATTACTACAGCAACAAACTGTAGTATTTAAACACAATATATTCTTAGAAACAGAAAGCGTTCCTGTCTCGTCTTTGTGGACGTTAACTAACACATTAAAATTTTCACATTGAAAGTTTCAAAAAGCATTCGTCCTATCTTTCATAAAGTTGTACCGTCGCGTTGCGTCGGTTTGCGAGTTGAAACTTTTTGTTGTAAATTTCGGTACTCATGTAACGAGTAAACATTCGTGTCATGGGAATGGTATTTGAACTTTAGTTTGTCGGAAACATACTGTTTTGTATGAGGGGTACAACATACACGGATTTTGTACCGATTCGACTTTTCGCAATATTGCTCGTATTTGAAGTCGAGTTTTTTCTCTATTCAAAAAAGTTACGTTTTTGTTAGTTACATTTGAATTCGTACGTTTTTTGAAATAGTATTATTTTATTGGCGTATTTTAATTGAATACCTTTTTTTTTAAGTTGATATCCCTCAAGCTGGCCAAACACGATCGAGTGTACTTGTCAAGTTTGCAGTTTGACTTGACGCGGCATCCAGTTTGCATGAGATAGCTATATTATTATGGCCAGATAGCCATACACCGTCAAGCTTACGTCCGCTGCATTAAAATCGATTTTTTCGTTCGGAACCCTAAAAATTCAAATTATTTATTCATGTAGGTATATCACAGATACACTTATGCACGTAATTTGTTAATCTACCAGCTTTTCGAAAAGGTGTTTTGTCATGGAGGGGAAGAAAAGCCGTAAAGAAACTCCTCAGCACATCTTATTGAAAAAACCATAAAATTTACAACAGAATACATTAATTATAATACATTACAGAAAAATAAATGTACTGACTTGAGTGGAAACAGTTACAGTCAATGATGTTTAAATAAATATAGATACGTTATGCCCTTACAAATCCACCGAAAAATCTGTTCTTCTGTTCTGTTCTGTGCACGTCTTTATCGATCTCGCGTCAAAACTACATCGCTATCTCTTTCTTCACCTGAATAAGAGTTCCCAATTGGGAACTTTTTGAGTCACACAACGCGCGCGCTTATGCCTCTTTTTAATATATAATATCATTGGTTACAGTACTAATCAACACCATGCGTCCTTGTCATTTAAATATTCATCTACGGTATAGTAGCCCTTGTCAACAAATAGTTTCCACACTTAGTTTCCACAACTATTGGACCCCTACGCTGTGCCCTAGGCTTTGTTCGGGATACATCTTACGATTAACTTTGAGGAAGGAAACTATTTTTCTTATACAACAGCCACACAAAACTCCATTCAAAGGTCACTACAAAACAACAAACCTTTTTAAAAATTCATCTCGACAGAATCGCACCCTAATTACTTGGTTCATACACGAGAATCTCAGCCGATGTGTTTACGAAACATTCGCGATGCAAGCAAAGCACACCGGTTCACCTTGACTTTTGGCGGCTATCCGAGCGCTCCCAGAGTATGCACGTACGTAGGACGTATAAGTACTGAGTACTTGCTAGTGAGGATTGAGTCAATTAATTGCGTAAAGCGAATGAAGTCGAATTTTGAAACATGTAAAAATCGATAAGAAATAACTTCAAGATCAACTATTTTAAACTTTATCGGTTAGAAAGGATATGATTATTAAAAATAAATAAATTTCGCTATCAACATTTTCTCATAATGTTTTATTATTTTGTAATATCAAATAGAAATGGTTATTACGCCGCGTTATCGATTCGATATTTTTTCCCGATTATAAAACTACTCCAACCATGAGTTGCTATTGTAAAAGTATTCAATACTAACTATGTAGTATTATTTTGTTATTTCAATATACTTTATGTAACATTTCCGCTTTTAACGAAGATGCTGATCGAGCAGATATAATAATCCGTGTCTTTTATTGCCTGAAGAGCTGACTAGACAAATTCATGAAAATTATCCTTTAGCTCGGTTATTACTGACATTTTGTAAGGGGTTTTCCTGGGTCCTTCCTAATTATAATGACTCAATTATGTATTATATTATTGATATTATTGTAATAATTTGGTCATATCACTCGCACACTTGGAATGTCATGCACACAGGTATGACTAAAATGAGTGTGTAAAACGTTTTTTTGAGCTTCAGCCTGCATGCAGTCGAATTATTCGACTACTAATAAATCGGCTACCATTACCAGTATTACCACATCTCTACGCGTTATGCCGTCGGGATGGTCGAAATCGCAAGTGAACGGACTGCAAGTTTAGTGGCGGCCTTGCGTTTTTTACGTTACGATATTCGGTAGCCGATGACGTCAGCGGCCGATCTTGTGATCGTAAATCGATTTGCTTGTCAGCTTCGGCGATTCGCTAATTGATTTCAGCTCACGTAACTTGTTAGTGTAGTTTGTGTTTTGTTTATTTGATCTGTCATTTACGATGATCTATAAACATTATGTAATTCTTGATTAACTGTGGTTAGGTTAGACATTTGGTGACTTGACCTACTTTGAGATTGAAACTCCAATATTCATAATAAAATGATTTTATTACAATCTAAGAATCTATCTGAATCGATTCTACCTGAAAAAATGCTATAGAGAAACTATGTAAATAATAGTAAAACATAATTACTTGTGTAAGCCAATCTGCCAGGAAAATTGTATTATCCTTCCCTGTTTGTAATACAAATACAAAATTTGTAGGTATTTGAATTTAGGATTTTTTATATAAGGTCATGCTTTTATTTTAGATACTAGTACCTATAGGTACTATGTCTTGATGTATTGTGACAACTGCCCTGTACGTCGCTGAAATTTCGCGTTACCTTCATAGAAGGTTCTATTGTATTTCGGGCGGTATTCGTTTTATTCGACTGCGACAAAGCCCAAGAGGGCAATATATTTGGCCGGTATATAGTCTGGCATGTAGTGCTAACTATGTACCTCTGAAACTCCCACATCAGTCGTCGAACTTAGCAAATGAGATCTCAATCGATCTGTATTAATTGGAGCGTCACTAAGTTCAGTTCTGTAACTGTTGCAACTACCCACACGACGTAAGGGATATAGTGGACGTTATAGTGAAGATGCGAAAAACAAAACAATCAGAAGAGTGAGAAATTAATTAATTTATTTTTAGCTGTTGGTCGTTGTAGTTCAGCGTATGATTTTTGTTTTCCCTATGAGTGATCTTTTGAGTTTTCTGTGAGTTTCTACGTGTACGTGTGTATGTATTTAAGCGAATGTTTGCCATGTTTGGTTGTTTGTCATTTCATCACGCGCTAAAAACCATTGAACGGATTAAGATGAAACTTGGCACAAAGATTGTCTGTGTCCAGGAAAAGAAATATCGCGGTTTATATGTATGTTTGTGATTTCATTTGTAAAACCACTTTTCCGCGGCCGAAGTCGAGGTCAGAAACTAGTTATATCAGAGGCCTGCTAGTTTTACGTGATATAACGAACTCGCAACGTAAACTGCGAGTTGGCTAAAATTTGTATGGTACCGAAGCAGAGCCATCTAGCGGCAGTGAAAAGAAAAGCTTCGATCCCATACAAGTTTTCGATAGCTCGCAGTTACGTTGCGAGCCCGTTATGTCACGTAATGCCTACTCGCACTAAGTACACTGGTAATTCAGGTATTATCATCTGTGTAGTCTGCGGTCCGGCTAACTCGATCCATTACTCACAAACTCACAATTGACGTAAGTTATGAACACTTCCTACAAAGTGTCTACTAGGAAAGCTGGTTATATCGGTAATTTCTTTTAAACGTGAACCTGTAATTATAGATGGAGTGCCATTATTTTTTGTCACTAATAAGCAAAAGTGGGTCTATAAATTTATAATAAAAGCCGTAAATTGTAGTGAGTGCCGGCCACGTTGTTTAATGACTTGTCTCACCTAATAGATAATCTAGATATCTAGCATTGTATATCGCGCTGTTAGTTTCGTGTAGATATGAGTTACAAGTGATTATGCCAGTTTGGTGCCTATATGATTTTCTTCGGCGTTTATGCAAATTCTCACTTCGATAATAAATGGTTTTATTTAATAGAATTTTGGAGGGCTTGTTTACAACAAAAGTCATGTAGTTATAAAAATGCAGTTGTTGGCTTTTTTAACTAAGTTGTTGGCTTTTGTAACTAATATCGACTTCAAAATTAGGGATAACTGAAAAACTACTCGTCAGATTTCGCTCAAATTTAATTGGGACTACATGACAAGCACTAGCTTTCGATTAAATAAAGACTCATCAAAATTGGTTCACCCAGTCGAAAGTTCTGAGGTAACAAACATAAAAATAATGATTTCATCTTTGTCATTGACGACTTGTCTTAAGTCCAATAGTGAAAATCACATTTAATCAATAACAGTTTTTATGGTAGATATTAAACCTTGGCCGATTCTTTCGGCTGACCATGGTTTTGCTGTAATCTAAAAATAAAACGATATTGTTGCATTAGTTGTGAAATGATGCAGCGGATATACTAATTAATTACGGAGATAATAATTAATTAGGTCTACTTAATTGATTGATAAAAGAGTGATAAGCAAATGTCTATTCGCAAAACAAAATCTGACATTAGGTAATAATGTTAAAACAATATTTCACCTACCCAGTTCGCAATAGTTCGCAAAATGTTTTATTCGATGTCAGGCCAGGCCCCTCGTAGGAGAACCGTGGTCTCCAGTAAGTCTGAGGCCACATCTTCCTGTCAATCTGGTAGTCTCGTCGTCAGTAAAGCAGGTGGCTTATTTATAGGTTTTACTGTACAGTAATTGCGCCACTTACTGTAATTGCCGCTTTGTTTGCTATTAACATGAATTGTCCATAAGACATTAGAAGTAATCGGTAGGTAATTTTGTATTGATTCCGATCCGACCCCAGCAGAAAACTGATACATAAGGGAACATACCAAAACCACGTGCCTCATTTAGGGGGGGGAGGGGGGTCTTCAAAACACCACGATTGGTCACAGAGGGGAGGGGGGGGGGGTTTAGGTTTTTGTCACGTAGTCAATATTTTAGCAACCATTGCGCCACAAGTCGTCAAATAAAAGCAAAATTATTATTTTTTAACTCTGTTTTTGCAAAAAAGTATTGAAAACCGTATTTATCAATTACCACGTGACAACTAGGGGGGAGGGGGGGGGTCTTCTCATATACTACGGATGGTCACGAAGGGGGGGGAGGGGGGTAAAAAGTTGGAAAAAATGGGTTACGTGGTTTTGGTATGTTCCCTAAGTGATATTAGCGGCGGCGGAGGGTTCGGTTCGGAGGTTCTCCAACTGAGTTATAGAATAAATTTTACTATTTTATGCTATGATAGCCAATAAGCACGCATGGTGTGTAGTATCAGTGATACCTACACGAATGATCGATTTTGAATTATAATTTTATGTGGTGTTCGTATGAGTCTACTGTGAGCCAGAGTTTAATCAGGCTCAAATAATACGATACGACATTCAACATGATCTGTCATCTATTGGTCAGATGTTTCTGTTGAAAGACGGAATACATTAATATTGTAACAGGCAAGATTGTAGGCCATATTGTAATCTATCAGAATATTCTTAAGTGGCCTATGGAATCTGGTCTTACATTAGAGATGTATATGACTGCTAATTCATTGGTCACTGGACCAGTTATTTCCCTAATAGGCAAATGCGTCCTATAGTAGGTGGTGTAAAAACTGTGGCCAATCTGAATAAATAACACAGCTATAATCGTCTAAGGAAAATCAACAGCTGACAGACAGTGGAAGTTACTTTAATTATTAAGTCGATTTTAACAATAATTGGTTTATAATGGCTATTTTTTATTAGAAAAATGTGTGTCACGATCAAACGATACTGGCACATTCATAAATGTCATAATTTCTTAATTTGAGATTGATTGAAGTTTTACAAGGCTCCAGTAAACCAATTTTTTTTTATATTCAAATATGAATTGATCGTTCGAATTTCAAACCACAATCAGTTTAAAAACAAAGGCTTGTAAAAGGAATTCATTTGTTTAATGCACGCTCGATGACAGGTGCAGTATGAACGTTAACTATTATAGTGGAATACCTGATGGCTTCCACGGAAAGCATAAAGACCACGCGACACGGCTTTTCAAATTGTGGCAATAAAATATAATGATGGCAAGTATGGCAACGTATCGAATACAAAATGCGCTGTTTGTTCATTTCGGTATAGTTTGTGAACGTGTACGGTAATTAAAAGTATTGATAGTGTTAGGGCAGGTGAGATTTCGTTACCTCTTTAAACATAGTGTGTACACACAGCGTAGGAAGCATAAAGTGATGGTCAAAAATTATGGTCGTTTTAACTTTTATACCTATCGAGATTACATATAGGATAGATTGTAGAGTAGGTATTCGTTCAGATATTCTTGATAAATTAAATACAACCCATAGTTATATCTGACTGAAAGTAATTTTGTATAGTGTCATGTTATTTGGTAAATCTACGTTTACGAGTATATTACATTTCTGCTTGAAATGTAATCAGAGATCAAACAGATTTGAACTTGGTTATTGAACTGACGTTTAAATCCCTAAGCTACTGCGTCATAAGCCCTAAGTCTCAAACGCAACCGTTTTGGGAACCGGGACCATTCTAGCAGAACATTGTGAAATCTGATGATATACGCATTACCCAGTAGGTATATCTTTAACAATGTAGTTTTTATACGGAAGAATATAAACGCGTATAAACAAAATTTTGATATTAATAATCGCCATACGAAAAGAATGCATCAATTAGTTACGCCTTCGTTCCGCCTAAGTAAAGTGCAGCGATCTTTCATAGGGCTTGGTATACAATTATACATTTCTTTAATAAAATCCCAAAATTAATACGTGACTTGCCAATAGAAACTTTCAAAAAACGTGTAAAGACACAATTGTTAGGCAAGGGATATTATAGTAAAGACGAGTATTTAAATGACAAAGACGCATGGAAATGACTAGCTCTGCAACCAGTTCCACTCAGAATAGTAAATACTTTTGTACCTATTATTATCTTTTTTTGTAATATTTTTTTTAAAAGATGAGCTGAGGAGTTTCTTTAGGCTTTTCTTCTCCTCCACGACAAAGCACCTTCCGAAAAGCCAAAAAATGACGTGCATAAGTGTATCAGTGATACCTATATGAATAAAATATTTTGACTTTGACTTTGACAGAGTTCACGTCCCAACTCGATTCATTAACGGTTACTTAAATCGCTCCTTAGTACAGAATTTGTATGTTGATTCTTTACTGAGGAGCGATTAATGTAAACGTTAGTGACTCTGAGTTGGGACGTCAGCCACTCAAAGCTACGATCAACGCTTAATTGAGTGGGGGAGAGAGGGGCACGTGGAGACCGCTCGAGCCGCGGCCGCGAGTAGACGCGGGCAGACGCAGATAATGACGCCCATTGTACATGCAATGGTAATGAGAGATCTATTCGGTTTAATTGCTTAATTAACTGATCGGTTTCAAGAAATCAACAAAATGTTTAAAAATGTTACGATTTTCAGCTAGGTTCTCTTTGATTGTTTGTATCAAATGCCACGGCAAATTGCTGTAGGGATGTTGACACTAGTTATAAATTAATATAAATTTATGTCTAAAATATTAGTGGTAACATTTAAAGGCCTAAAATATGATTATTTTATTGAAATCAATCACAATAAATTAAATATCATTAATTTAAAATGTTAAAAATTGTACTCACTGTCACGTGATCTCAAACGCCATTTTGAGAATATTATTATGACGTCATTGGAACAAGTTTATATGGAAATTCAACAAACTTAGTAGACAGATAGTATTGAACATAGTTTAGTGACGTCACGTGACGTTTTTGGTGGAAAATTTGATAGTGGTTTGTATTTATCAATTTTTGTTTTTAAATTGAAGATTATTATTTTTATAATATTTTTTTCATGAATATTGAGGTCCTATGTATAAAATAAAATTGAATCCTAAAATTAGTCAACATCCCTATTTCATGAAATTACGTAGTACATATTATACATCCTCAGAAACTTTCACATTTTTACGTATACTTAATATTAGTAGGATTGATCAATAGTTCGAAAGTCCTTTATAAAATATTAGGTGCCGATATACGTCATAATCTAAAATTTTAACAAAAAAGAACCAACTACAAATGAAGTACAAACATCCAATAAAAAAAAGAATTATCGAAATCGGTTGGCGTGATTCGTTCGTGTGTTGACGTTATTCGTCCATTTATCGCGCACATACTTAATGCAAATGTGAGACTTATATGCTTTTAACATGGATGCCATTGTCAGATCTCGCTCTTTATGTGGGACCACACGACAAGCACCAGCTTTCGATCAAAAAATCATCAAAATCGGTTCACCTAGTCGAAAGTATGGAGGTAACAAACATTAAAAAAAATACAGTCGAATTGAGAACCTTCTCCTTTTTTTGAAGTCGGTTAAAAACAAAGATAACTTTATCTGTACTTAGTACTTAGCAATGGATAAGTTATCAGTACTGTGCGTCAATATGCAAAGTGAATAAGTCAAACTACAGGTAAAGGATGACAAGGTTATATACTCAAATGTGACAAATAACATTGGCATTATTCACTTAACCAAAGTGAAGTAAGTTTAACTGAATTATTCCCTCGGTACGGTTTAGTTAGTATATAGGTACTCATGTGAGTATGAACCGCATTACGTGTGAGGCGTCAATCAATAACCACCCTTGTCAAACACCAAGTAAACCACATCGCCTCTCGCTCGGCGCGCATTGTGAACTGTGGCAACACCGGCAACGCAAGCCTGATTTATTTGTATAATATTTATATGATGACCCGTGTGGCGCAATGGTTACCGGATCGCCGCGCTAAGGGTCCTGGGTTTGATGCAAGGCGGATATTTCAATGATAAGTTTGAATTTCTGTGTCTGTTGTCCATCTCTGTCTTTGTGTGTTGTCCATGGCACCCGCGATATAGGGAATCCTAGTGTGGGGATATGAGTATAAAAAAAAACATGAGAGGTATCAAGGGACACCCGGATGGAACGAAGTTCCTTTCGATTTAAGTATTGTTTTGTTGTACAGCGCCATCTCTGTAAAACTCTCTGAATCACTTCAAAAAAGTGTCGTCATTCGTAAGAATCAAAAAGTGTCGTAATTTTCCGTCTAGCCCCCTTTCACAACGCGCGATAAGGAACTTCGTTCCAATATATACATAATTTTAGTGATTTTTAGTTACTGTCATCATGCCTATTGTAGAGCTCTCCCATCCAGCTTAGTTTCACCACTTTTGACGATATCTATATGAATGGTTTTTTATTCACTCGGCTAAAATTTTACATAATATAATCAGATGTCCAGGTCAGAACTCAGAACATAATCTAGTGAGTGTCGTGTCGTGAGGTGAGTAGGTGCTGACTGCTGTCAGAGCCAGATCTCGTAAAACCGCTTGTTCATCAGATGTCATCTGACGTCATCTACAAAAAATTTCATAACATAAAAATGTCTATTCCAGACAGTGAGACTGTTAAGATTTTTTATTATTTACGACGTTGATGATGTAAAGGTCATAGGAATCAGATCATTGAAAAATTTGCAAGTAGTAGGTACCTACCTATGTTTCTATACACTTCACATAGCTTATAATTTTCAGAAATATTTCATATTTTTTAAGTAACTTTCAAGAAATATTTAATGAGGGATATGTTATGACTCTTTTTTTTAGGAAAAGTGGACACATTTATTAAATTATTTTCAATTAATACATCCATCTCAAATCGCCTAAAAAATAAAACTACACTTTTTCTTTAAAATATTAAGCATTCGACAGCATTTTTTCTTTGAGAAAACTGTCACAACGCAATTTAATGCACTTTTCATGTTCACAATTGTAGATAATAAACTTCTAAAACTTACAGATAAAAAGTCACATGACACATTAATACTCTTTTTTTGGCAACATAATACACAACTGCTCTGGATCAACACAAATGTGACACAAATATTACTGAAAAAGACACCATCTTTCGGTAACTAACCTACAACATAATAACGACGATTTTACCGCCGGTCAAGTGAAATATTTGCTGTCTAATGATACAAAGATGTCAAAACGTAATTATTATATACTAGGAGATCGCCCTCGTTTCGCTTCGGGAAAAATAGTAAAAAAAATATAGCCTATGTCACCCAGGGTTAGTGTACTCGTAACTTCCAAACTGTGAAAGAATTTTTCAAATCGGTTCGGTAGTTTCGGAGGCTATTCAATGCAAACAAACAATCAAATCTTTCCTCTTTATAATATTAGTATATTATGTAGATTATGAGGTGTTTTCGCCGGGCGGCACAATGTATGTATTGTACACACACACAAACTGACATGTGTGCGTGCGAGTGGCGTGCAACCTTTGCTGGTGCTAATTTAATTTTTACAGTTTTATGAAAACTTACAGCTAAAAATATACAATGTAGTTACAGAACAGAAATATTATGGCCAATTATCCTCTTATAGCCCTTATAGGTAGATAATCTATAGTAATATTATAAAGAGGAAAGATTTGATTGCTTGCATTGAATAGGCTCCGAAACTACTGAACCGATTTGAAAAATTCTTTCACTGTTAGGAAGCTACACTATCCCCGGGTGACATAGGCTATATTATATATTTTTTTACAATTTTTCCTGAAGCGAAGCGAGGGCGATTTCCTAGTTGCTTAATAAATTTACTTGTATATTATGATAATCAGTTTGCTACGCTTTACTTTAGTCTTGCAAGTAGTTTAAAGGGTTGTTACAAATATTCAAAGTGTTTAATCATAAAATGTAAGCTAATATTTAAAAAAAAGCTGTTAGCAACATTGAAGTATAATGTCCTAGAATAGACATTTCGAACAAATTGTGTGTCCCGCCTGGGAGGTTCCATTCTCAAAATTGAGCCCCCGTTCTCCTTTCAAAATCGAACGAATCCATTGAAGATTGAAGCCACGTGGCGCCAATGCATTGGGACATACATAGTGTTCGGGGTGTCTGTTCTATACGCTAGTAATAATATTTCAATGGTTAGCAAGTATGTTTTTGAGTTGCCTGGGTGATGTATGGAATAGATCAACATCAGTCATCAACAACAGCATCAGGTAGCTATTTTGCCTATGGGTGGTTTTGGGTCGGGAATGTAAAGTGTGTCTGGTCGTCTACAAGAAAAAGGAACACGTAAACCAATGACTTGTAAAAGCTCGGAACAATCGATCCGCCCATCAGAGATCTTAACCAAATAATCAAGGTCAGCCGTCTCTCATTACGTGACGTTTTAAAACATTTAAAAACGGCAGCATTGCTTCACTAATGAAGCTGTGTCGCTGGCGTGTTGAATGAAGAAGCGGCCATCGTCAGCACTCAGCAACGCTGGCCATGTGTGGGTCGTTAATCAATAACCGCATTTTGTCAAACACCAAATAAACCGCACTCACCGCTCACAGCTCACGGCTCACAGCTCATCGCTCACAGCTCACCGCTCAGTACTCGCCCCTATCGGTTAGAGCTTTGTTTATGCAATAGCGACCTGATTGAATTCAACTATTTTTGTATGATATACATGACCAATAAGGTTTTTTACACTCATGCCTCCGCAGTCGCCTCCCTGTGTCGTTTCTCGTTGGCGTTAACAGCACAAATAAGACATCACTAAAACCTCGACTCGTGAATGAATCGTCCGTCACATAAATGTCAGTAGTCTGGAATCGAACCCAATGGGCTACGAGGTCTTCAGGTATTGGATTTCTACGGGATGGCGAGATTGAGATATCACGGTGACAAAGTGAATATTGTCAGATTTCACACAAATCTGACAATATTACGATACTCTCATGTGTTCAGGTTTCCTCGCTATTATTGCCTACACCGAAACGTGATCATTTCTAACGCATCAATTAAATTAGAGATGAGCACAGGATTAAAAGTCGAGTCACCCGCGCGGAAGACAAGACGAGTGAACTACGCAATCACTGCTTATAATTTCGTACTCAAGTTTTAATATTTCTTCATTTTATTCCTCAAGTTTCCGCCACTACACCCCGTACAATTATAATTCCGGCTCATCCCATTCACATTTCTTTTCTCATTTTTTTCATCACATTTTTGAAAGTACGGCGGGCAATTTATTATGTCTGTATTTCGTGTCGCTCCCGACGAGACCCGCCTACACGGGAAAAGACTGTCGTACATTGAACGATAGAAGTTTTATTATCAAGAAGGATTTCGTTTTGATGACGCAAAAGAGGAGTTTAATTTATTACTGTCTATAACAATGTCAACTTAAGTAGCTCAAATTGTATAAACCTTATATTATAATTATAGTCAGATTATATATACTTGTATGTGTACCTATATGAATTCGGACACTTTATTTGCTGTATTTCAATTGGCACATAGCTTTCTGTAACAATCATCTTTTGCCATGACAAACGTTTTAAAATCAAAAATAGTCAAATCGTTTAGCTGTTTGAATCACGGTTTCTGATGACCAACAAAAACTAAAATTAATATTGATATAGCATAACATTAAAGTATTTTTAGAAATTAAAAATGGGGCATTATAGTTTTTAAGTAGTGTGTGTTAAAACTATTATGTGAAATGGCTCGAATCTTATGTCCATCAGAATGGACGGTGAAATGAGAATGCTAATAATACACTCAGTACTCAGTATACGAGTCACCTAAGCTACAGAAGGCTTAACTAGCCTAGCTAGTGCCTACACCTGGTGTTGGTGTGTTGCATAACACCGTTCACTTACTATAATCGAATCCATAATTCGACGGACCTCTTTGACAACTCAAATGCAAAAAAGTTTGCCAGCACAGGCATTGCTGTATAAGAACAGCAACGATATAACGATAATATAACGATATAATAAAAAGTTACATTACAATTTCACGTGAGTTTTTAAATCAAGTTAACTTAACTATATTTTAATGCATTTTTCTTAATGAAAATGTGACTATTTTGTTTAAATTAAAAACAAATTACCTTTATTTATTTTAGTTAGCATCGAATCATTATATGGAAGGTATTTTGGTAAGTTATTGAGTACAAACACAATAATCGAAAACTATTTTAACAACGTAACTAGTGGTTTTTCATTGCATGCCCAGAGAAAACCTTTTTTCACCACTCACTTTTTCTGTGGATCAAGCGTCGATATTGAACTATCGGCACTTACCGCTCACTATTAATTTCCTGCAATAGATAGCAACGCTCTAATTGTCAAAGTAGTCCGTCGAATTATGGATTCTATATACCTTCGACCTACAGTCTACCTTCATTTTTAACCGACTTCAAAAAAAGGAGGAGGTTCTCAATTCGATAGTATTTTTTTTATGTTTGTTACCTCAGAACTTTGGACTGGGTAAACCGATTTTGATGATTCTTTTTTTAATCGAAAGCTGGTGCTTGTCGTGTGGTCCCACATAAATTTAAGCGAGATCTGACAATGGCATCCATGTCAAAAGCATACTATAAAGTCTTTTTGCATAAGTAGTTATGTGCGCGATAAATGGACGAATAACTCAATATCACGCCAACCAATTTCAATGATTCTTTTTGTTATTGGATGTACTTCATTCGAAGTCGGTTCTTTTTTGTTAAAATTTTAGATTATATATGTGAATAGCCGACTAACTAGTGACGTACCAACTGATACTAACGCCCCAACTCAGTCACTAACGGTTATTTAAATCGCTCCTTAGTAAAGAATTACTATACAAATTCCGTACTAAGTAGCGATTTAAGTAACCGTTAGTGACTGAGTTGGGGCGTTAGTGGTCACTGTCGACATGGTCATCAGTAACACTAAGCCATGCGTTGCTGGCTAAGAAAGAAAAAAGTAGAAAGAAAGATAGGAATATTGTAGAACTGCTTTTAACTCTGTACAATGATATTGTATATATTAAAAAGAGGCAGATATGTCATAAGCGCGCGCGTTGTGTGACTCAAAAAGTTCCCAATTGGGAACTCTTATTCAGGTGAAGAAAGAGATAGCGATGTAGTTTTGACGCGAGAGCGATAAAGACGTGCGATAAAGCAATAAAGCGTGCCTTGCGGACATCGGAACAGATTTTTCGGTTGATTTGTAAGGACATAACGTATCTATATTTATTTAAACATCATTGACTCTATACATCTGATACTTCATGTATTATTTTCAAGATTTTCAAGTAATATTTGTTTCATACGATTGTATCGACTGTTGTACCTGTAACGCTGTTGGATTGCCTAATAAACGATAAAATAAAAATAAATAAAATAAAAATAATCAGCGTGTAAATAGCCCAAGTCAATTTTCATGTTTGTATGCTAATATTTCGACCTAGTTCGGAGATCCGCAGACTTTCGGTTCCCATACCGCAAAACTAATAAATAAACGGGTTCCCTGCTTAGTTTTTGTCGTCCACGTATCTTTCATGAGTTTTACTGATGTCTGTGATGTCCCCTGGTCAATACAATAATATATGTATTTATTATCTCCTGTATTATCTTATGTATAGAATTTTTTGTTTGCTTCAATATAAACAAAACACTTCTGTTTAAAAATATTTTATACCAACAGATTTTTAATAACATGCAGTTTTTTTACGATGACTAGGTTTTGTGGTTGAGTAATTAATTTTGTATCGCGTACAACGACGTCACGGAATAAAAATACATATTATGTATCGTGGAGATATTGTGAAATGCGTGCACAGTTCATTGTATTGTACTCGTTAGTATTAACGAACTACCTAATTAGCACTATAGTTATGCACTAATTAGTGCTACTTAACAATCTTTTACGGAATCCAATTCAACATTCTGTAGTTCACATTTTATAAAATATAATCTGACCGTATTTTGCAGCGCGTTCCCCATCTTACAGTTTCGCGTATTTGATTGTGTTTTTATGCGATACTGTAACCTAAGGAGCTAAGCGTGACGCGTTATTTACGGCCCGTAAAATGTTTAGAACACCTGTGGCTATTGATCAACGCGTAAACGTGTTGTGACCTGCGAATGTCCGCGTCGCGATTACGCGTTAGAGTTGCCGATTGATTTGACACCCAATTATTGGCCATCATTAGTCATGGCAATAGGCACATCAAGTATTGTATTTTACATCAGTATATCATATTATTTTATAGTATAAGTATACATCGTTATTCTTAGTATATATGGAACCTGAAAGTAGTTTGTTTAGAATCAGTAACTGAATCGATCGCAATAATTTTTACACCATGTTATATTATGTCCTAAAAATATCTTAAAAATGTTACAAGTTGGACACCCAGTGCAAATTATCGTTAACACGGTCCATTATGACAGTCCAAAACCTGCAAGTGTGATGGGAAATGTTGTCACCACATTATGTATTATAGTTACAGTCGCTGTGTTGACATTGTGTACTGTGCAACGTTATCACCGCGGGCGCGTATCGACGCGGGCCGCACGCTCGGTGACCATGTTTATGCGGGGACAACGCAGCAACACAGCAAGCTTGTAACTCTTGAGTTTTCAACATACACCTTTACACAATGATGTTTAAATAAATATAGGTACGTTATGCCCTTACAAATCAACTGAAAAATCTGTTCCGATGTCCGCAAGGCACGCTTTATTGCTTTATCGCACGTCTTTATCGCTCTCGCGTCAAAACTACGTCGCTATCTCTTTCTTCACCTGAATAAGAGTTCCCAATTGGGAACTTTTTGAGTCACACAACGCGCGCGCTTATGACATATCTGCCTCTTTTTAATATATAATATCATTGCCTTTACAATTATGTAGATTGTTTAGACGAAAATATTTAACATGTATGTCAGTCAGGAAATCTGTATAATCCGGTATTCTGTACAATACCTAGGCAATGTATAGAATACCTAAAACCTTCAGGTAACGTATGGAATATTATTAATTTGATACTATGCTTAGGCATTCTATACAATACCCAAAGCGTAGCTGGTAATGTGTGGATAAGAAAATGTTGGAGTTTACTATTACACCAATTTACTATCGACCTCTTTTGGATTTCGCAATCACTCATGGACACAATCAGCTCGACTATGAGCTTGTAATCCATTAATTATTGTCAGAAGTCATTATAATTTAATACTTCAAACACGCTTAGTGAAACTAATGATTTTGTAACTTCACCGTAATATTGACTAACGACCTTCAGTCCTAGTGTTTGATTAAATTTTGATGTTAGACTATAGCGTGCGGTATTATTTACGGGATCGTAAAATGTTTAGGGCCCTGTCAGTATTTATGTACGCGTAAAGTTTACGCTTGACGCGTTAAAGTTACATTAATGGACCGTGGGTATGTTTCTAGGATCTTTGTGATCTCGGTCATTTTGTCTACGCACTTTCATGCGCTTAGTTTTACTGTGCAACGTGTATTCATGTAATGTGTCTATGTGGTTTATTTTTAATAATAAATTATTGTATAATTCTTAAATGTTCAATTATTCCCGCAAGTACCTAACTTGCATTTCCCCCTAGCATTTCTCAGCTGACCATTTATTGTGACCATTTACCAGCTGTCGGGCTGTATGTCTGTTTGTTTGCTCGTTGATATTTTAGAAAAATCGCTTCTAACTTTGTCTTTGAGCGTGGATAAACATGATACATATCGTGATAACTATTGGTGAATTAATTAAATTAATAATAAATAAAAACGTTAAGTGAAAACTTTGCAACAAACAACAACAAGACGCCATGACAAAATCAATTATTAACTCCACATAAGTACCACATCAGAACGTCGAATCTCATTCCACTGTATTAGTATATGACCCATTGACGATTCCTTCCATTCACTTCATATGGGACCCATAAGGATAACATAAAAAGTACAAGTGAGTCATATGACTATTGATGTGCGCGTAAACTCGACAACGTAAAAACGCGTTGTGGTTTGAACTATCACTTGCGGTTTGAGCGTTGCGCTTTGAGGTTTTAACCCTCCTTAGTCCAGTCAAGGAATGACTCAAAAGAGGGTATAGAGTGCGTGAGCGGGAACTTAAGCGATTTCTTCAGAAACTTGTTCAGGGTGCTTAGGGTGATAAAATACTAAAAGTCCCCGCGTCTAGGAGGTGAGCCGGAGGGAGGGGGGGGTTACAAAGGTCTCAATTTTAGGTTTTTCGCCAATATCTCAAAAACGGTGCGTTATAGCGAAAAATGTTCTAAGACGAAATGAAAGCTTATAAAATTCTCTATAACTTTAATTCTATACACTTTTTCCGTATCTCCGACCGTGTTTGAACTATACGCTCCAGAAATGTAGCAATTTAAGTTATTCAGCGTGATAATAGCGTGATTCACATAAGCTGTCGTAAAAATGACACCTGAACTGATACCATTAAAAAGATGTTAGGCAGGCATCTTCATATAACGAAGAGGCAGTTCCGTTGCAGCTCAGATTTTCTGCTGCACCAATTGACTTCAAGAATCATTGTTTTTATGTACATATTGCCTCAATGAAGATATAAAAAAGCCTTTGAACAAAAGGCGGGTTGTACATTCAGTTGAGACTCTAGCTGTTAAATATTGTATCAAGCAGGTATGTTCTTCGAGAAATGATGCCTGGGGTAACGAAGTTCTTGATATTTTTTCCTGCATTATCGATATTGTTGCTGAAGGAGCAAAATATCACGAAGACACTATTACTCACTTGTGAAGCCTGTCAGTTACCCAAAACTCTACAAAACTGAGATCTCTAGAGATACCCATGTCGTAGAGGCTATGAAAGAAATATTTGCTTACATGGATTACTTTCCCACGATGAGATACTCGTTTTTTTGTTTGTTTTTGTTAAAAGGCTTTTTTATATCTTCATTATGGCAACATGCACATAAAAAAACAATTATTCTTGAAGGCAAATGGTGGAGCAGAAGGTCTGAGCTGCGACTGCCCTGCCTCTTCATTAGATAAAGATGCCTGCCTAACGTCTTTTTTAATGGTATCAATTCGGGTGTCATTTTTACGACAGCTGATGTAAATCAAAAGGGATATCAAGTGAAGGAAACGTCGATATTTGCCGTCTTTCCTTTCCTTACTAGCTTTAATACGACCCGGTATTCCCTTTCCTTTCCCTCAGAGACATCGTTACTTCCTTCAACGACATTCTCGTCACACAAAATGCATACAGGACTCTTATTAGTACTCATGTTGGATAACCCAATTGTGTTACTAATAACAGTGTATGTATATCTGAAAAGAATATTTTGTGGCTGCCCCCCTGCGATACCGGCTAGGCTACCGTGCCAGACAAAATAAAATTGCGAAAACCTATAATAACATAAGCCCGAAGGCAAGTATACAATATCAATAGGAGTTTTAGCCAATAAGGTCGCGTTTCCTACAGCGAGCATTAGAGATATTGAGCGAAAAGAAATCTTCATCAATATCATGATTGTTTTCCCGCCTCTGCTCAGTTATCCACTGTTATAAAAAACGCGATTTCTTACTGTTACTGCCTTTACTACGTGGAGGTACTCCCAGCTTAGGTTACTTTAAATTTTAAGATGATTTTCGCATCAGGTAATGGTTAACACGCTGAATTACTTTAATGTCGACATTTCTGGAGCGTGTAGTTCAAAAACGGTTAGAGATATAGAAAAATTGTACAGAATTAAAGTTATAGAGAATTTTATAAGCTTTTATTTCATCTTAGAACATTTTTCGCTACAACGCACCGTTTTTGAGATATTGGCGAAAAACCTAAAATTGAGACTTTTGTAACCCCCCCCTCCCTCCGGCTCACCTCCTAGACGCGGGGACTTTTAGTATGTTATCACCCTAAGCACCCTAAATAAGTTTCTGAAGAAATCGCTTAGGTTCCCGCTCACGCACTCTACAACTACTTTATTGACTGTACTACCTACTCATAGCTAGAGATAGAGCGGCGAAACTTGCAATGTTAGTGAATAAGTATTTCAACAAACAACCAATATTGCTAGAAAAATTACATTCCTACAAATTGCTAATGATGATACAACGGATCAAGCATAGGTGCAGGTGCAGAGATGTGTCTGAGTTAATTAATGCAGGATGCCGTTTGTATGTTCTGTGATCTCTCAAAGTCGTTCGATTACGTTGATCACAATATACTGATAAATAAACTTAGGCATAGTGGTGCCCTCTCACAGTAGGGCCTTGTTGAAGCATTGGCGTAGCATGACGTTCAAAAAGTGTTTGTAAACCAAATCAATTTTGAATAAAAACATTTGATTTGATTTGACTTCGGTCTACGAATGCAAATGCATCTAGCCGTCATTGAAACCTTTAATGTTGTAATTAGCCGACTTGGCTAAAGAACCTAGGTCATAATAATATGTGCGAGCGAAACCTTCATAATTGACGTCGTATACGACCTTTTTACCTGACTAAAAATTACAAAATATTATAATAAAAAATAGTCTCATCTTATTAGTTATAGACCCTGATCATACCCTTTCACGCAAAAAACTGATGAACAGATTTTTATGAAATTTAGCAGTCAGGGAGACCATGATTTGGAATAAGACATAGGATAAATATTATCCCGGAAAACGCGGGCAAAGCCGCAGAAAGAGCGCTAGTATAAACATATCATCCATCCATCCATCCATCAGCCCTTGGAGGTCCACTGCTGGACATAGGCCTCCCCTAACTTGCGCCACTCTGACCGGTCCTGAGCCTTCTGAATCCAGCGGATGCCCGCTGTCTTCTTCAGGTCGTCGGTCCATCTTGTCGGGGGGCGTCCTGTACTTCGCTTTCCGAGACGCGGGCGCCATTCGAGGACCTTTCTTCCCCAACGGTTATCGGTCCTTCGCACTATGTGGCCAGCCCATTGCCACTTCAGCCGGCTAATTCTTTGAGCTATGTCGGTCACCCTTGTTCGTCTACGGATCTGCTCGTTTCTGATACGATCACGTAGAGAAATACCGAGCATAGCCCTCTCCATAGCCCGCTGTGCTACCCTGAGCTTGTGGATTAGGCCAATAGTGAAGCACCACGTCTCGGATCCGTATATCATCACTGGCAACACACACTGCTCGAACACCTTCGACTTCAGGCACTGAGGTAGTGTTTTGGACGACAAGATATGACGCAGTTTCCCGAACGCAGCCCATCCGAGTTGGATTCTACGAGTGACTTCTTTCTCGAAGTTGGACTTACCCATCTGGATCACTTGTCCTAGGTAATTGTATTCGTCTACAACTTCGAGAGCAGCGCCGTCAACAACAACCGGTACGGGTGTGACATGGACATTCGACATGATTTTCGTCTTGTCCATGTTCATCTTAAGACCCACCCGTTGTGAGGCGCTGTTCAAGTCCCCGAGCATTGTACCTAGTTCCTCCAGGGATCCTGCCAGGATAACTATATCATCGGCATATCGCAGGTGTGTGATGTATTCGCCATTGATGTTAATGCCACGTCGTTTCCACTCCAGTATAAACATAAGCATTGGATAAAAGAGTTGTTTCTACCACAACACGGGCACGGTCGGTAGAAAGCCACCGTTTGCCCGCCGCGTCTCAATCGAGATCCAAGTAAACATCCGACTGACGGTAATTGCAGTTCGGTGGCCACTCACTAACGTCGCCGTGTCGCGTCGCCTTCAGACTGTCCGACACGATGTCGTACGGTAATTGGCAAGATTCGATGACCGTAGTACAGTCAGCAAAAGAGTTAGGTTTGCAGGGCTTGATACAAAAACATTCCGTCATGTATGATAATAACACAAACATTCTGTAATATAAACTGTATATAAGTCTTTCTATCATGCACTGTATACTTACCTAATTCTCTTCTTCTATCTTATTTTCTGCCTTATTCTCTGTTCTGTATCATATCTGTATATCTTGCCGGTTGGTTTTGGTTGCCGGTTACACTTATACGACTAGACTATCTGTTCTCAGGTGTAGCAACACGTCTGTGACCAACGAGTGGGACAAATACTAAGGATTACTAACATGCAACGGCAAATTTAATACGATATTTACACAGGCACACTTATAGATATCGTGCGTCCAGGTTCCATCATCATCTGTTGATACGATAAGCGATCCGGACCGATATCGTTGCAGTAAACGCGAAACGCTTTCACGTTTTACATCCGATATCGGATGGACGTCCGGTAACGTATCGGCTGGAATAATGTTCTCTAACCGAACCACGTTTCGATGTAAATAGCCACCGGCCATACCGCTCGCCCACGCATATTTCGAGATATGTTTATTAGTACCTACACGCGTTCCTTGTTGACATAGTACAGATGTGAATACCATATACTCGTACAATACTCTTGTCTGAGCGTGTGTGTACATTCACAAATGAAGATAGGCTCCAAAACTAAGTTATCTTTCTTTATTGTTATTATTTGATTAAAATATTTAGTTTTCTTCTGTGCGATGTAAAATATTTTGTAAGTTAAGTTAATTGATTAGTTACTTAATAAACAATACAATAGTATGTACATACATATTTAAAACAATACATTTTAATACACTGAGATAAAGCAAGCATATCACATATTATTTCTAACTTAGACGGTCTTAATAAGACATCTTTACAGTCGAATCGTCTTTATTTTAGTAATTTTTACCAGACAACCTTAAAGTGGATGACATCTACATAATAAAAGCTGAGGACTAACACGTGCAAGTATTAACATTGTATATTTTTAACATTGCTTAAGTCATACTATGATTTTGTAAATAAAACATAGCAGATTCTATATTTCGAATAACTAATTGCAACAATACATTTTCTAAGAAACAAATTGACATGCTATCTGTTTCGGGAATTAAGATGTTACAATTTTGTTCTGCATTGTGTATCTTCTTAGTATCTATTGATACAATTAAACAACCGAACTGATTAATCAAACGTTCACACTTATTCCCTTTGCATAAGGTTGAAACTCCTACACAAAGGGCAGAGAGATACAAAGTAGGGACTACCACGAATAGTAACGATGAAAGGAACAGTAAAAAGTTGTTTATAATTCGGTTCTAAATCTGTTTGAACTTTGTGCTGTAGCGGGAAATGCTTACTTAATTACAAGTATGCAGTGTAAACAACTTGTGTATTAGAACTTCACCGTGGGAACATTGTTTTAAGATCTGAACCACGTGTTGTGGAATTGCTGAGAGTAATAAGCAATAACGAAATATTTACCCCACCACCAATCCCCACTGAAACAGCCTGTTGGAGTATGCTCAAGGACTCAACAGTTCTCACTGGTGGGCCGTCAATCGGTTAAAGTAAAATACTGTTACACGGAACTAGGAGCCCATCATTAAGTAGCCAGCTCGTAAATCACCCTGCTGAGCTGAGACCATGACTCCTGCTCCTTCTGGTTGGAGTTCGCTGAGTTGTTACCATTCATTAATCCCGACTGTACTCTAAAAGGCCCCCCGACCAGATGGACCGACGACCTGAAGAAGACAGCAGACATCCACTGGATTCAGAAGACACAGAACCGGTCACAGTGATACAAGTTAGGGGAGGCCTATTCAGTGGACCTCCAAGGGCTCTACAAAACTCTACAAAATAAGGTGTTTTCCTAACTGGCTAGCTGCCTTCCTTGTGATTTTAAAACGTGATAATTTCCCCTCTTTATTTATGGCTGGCATATCTGTGATGCCTGTGTGTTTATTCAAGTTCCATATTCTCTATTTTATATAATTTTCAATTTATTGTCCAGGCTTTAAACCCAAAACTTGATGCTAGTAATACTACAACACCAAGTTATCGTATTCCGCCAACCATCTTCTAAACAGAAGCACAGCGCTAATTATACAAAAGATATATCTTACCGTCGCATCTTCACAGACAAATTCCACCGTCTAGAAACGAAAACCCTTTTTTCATGCAAAACCATTTGAACGTCTTGCAAATAGAAAATAAGGGAACACGAATTCACAACTACTTGATTACGGTCGAGAACGTCTAAGTCTCCGAGATTTCAAAGAGCATTCATTCATGCCTCAAAACCACCTCAGAACATTCGTCAAAACATTCCTTGGAACATGGAGAAGAGGGTTGAGTTGAGACGTTGCATTACGAATGAAGACGACCGCGCTCAAAACAACTGCTTGAATTTAGTCGGTCTAAAAAGCAGCGTCCGTTGATGCGATCTTGGTACCTACTGGATTTGAAACGATGTGTTTTTGCCAACCCATGATCCAGTAGTCTTCATAGTTTGAGTCACATAACGTGAAACCTTTCACACAGGAACAAACTGCTTTCTAAAATTTAAAGGTTAAATATAACATTAGGAATGTCTTTGTATAAAACACAATATTTACCAAAAATCTCTTTTCATATGGCACGGATCTGTATACTTATTTAAGGAAGATTAGAAGCGAGGATAATCCAAATCTCGGAAGAGCTATGCTGCATAATACTCTTTGACATGGCTTAACTGTTGCTATCACTAATCCAACGATATTTTTTGTGCCGAATCAGAAGGATATAAGCAAGTTATTTTAGAGCAGAATTAGTTACTTACCACATCCATTAATATTATAGATAATATTATAGATCGGTTTAATTATGTTGAAAACTAAATATTTTAATGCTGAAGTAAATAGGGCGGGTGAGGGACTAGTTTAAAACTGTTTTTGGAATACTCAATGTCTTTCGTCAGCGGAAATATTTCAGATAGTATCCCCTAAACTTTTATACGGGTCGTAGGGCCTTGTTATTGCCGGCAGCTATTGTGATACATTAGCACACAGTATTGTGTAATAGTTTGTTTACTCCATACGACCCATCATTGGAATTCTTAACCTGTACGTGTTTTATGGAAGTCCGGGACTTTTTCGATTCTAGAAAGTTCGAGAGTTCAACAAAACCCTTTACATGGACAATTGGCAGTCCATCGCATGACGCCGCTGCCGTGGCTGTAGTATTGTGAGCCTAATTACAGCAGGCGAGAGCCGAGCCGGCTGTGAGGACAATTATAAATTCAGCAAAGTTCCTCCTCTTCACGGCTTTGAAAGCGAAGGCTGCTTTGTAGCGCTGGCGCCTCGCTTTCAGCCGACACTTTTTATTTGACGCGTTTCGGATGCAAGTTGAACTACACTAAGCTAGCTACATGTGTTCAGTCAGGCCTGCCAATTTTTATGATTCATTGATGGAAGTGCATTCAGGTTCATAACTTGCCGATTATGAAAGTTAGTGTTGATTCTTTTTGAAGTGAATATTTGCCATCATAACTGATGACAACATTAGGTGTCTATCTTCGTCGGCTATTTCCTAAAAATCAGGTGGTTATTAATTATTTAAAAAATAAGATGTCACTGAGAACTGTAGAAATTGAGACGCATTACTTGAATTGCTCTTCCACTCCTTTCATATCAGCCTTGGACCACAAATTACTTATATTTTATATAATATAATAGATGTTTTAACATCGAAACAGAATGTCAGATAATGAACGTTGCGAACCATTCGCATTCATCATTTAATATCTTGGTCCTTCGAGCCAAATATTGCTTTTCACGCTAATAATTTTAATGAACCGCGCAGCCAGTGTCATATATCAGCAAATACGTAATTTTTAAACGGGGCAATAAAATAATGATGTGCATCTCGAATTGGTCGAATTTATATTTTGCATAAATCCATGCAAATCCGGATAATAGCGTATACCCGGTTACGTGCACGCGAATACATCATACGGATTTACGCACGGATTTGTGCATCGCATTGCACCTATTTATAAATCGATTTTAGATCCGGTTTACTGTTTTACATTGTCTTGTAAATCCAAATTTGAATATTTTATGGTAGAGATAACAAAAGTTTAATGGAACGCAGCCTCGTAGCAGCTTAATGTAGGTACCTACTTAGAATATAGCAACATTTGTATCTACCCATGTTGGTAAACATCCTTAAAGTTGGTGTGTTGAACAATTTGTCTAGATCCAAAATTTTCGGTAAAACATACCGAGTCCAGTAATTTAGTGTAACCCACATAAGTCATACCCAGAATCTGTGGTTGTTTCAAAGTCCATTGCCAATATCTGTGGAACACTGAAATACAAATAATAACAATTAATTGTAAGCGATCCGACTTTTTGTGCGGTCGGGCATTTATCATGCGAAAACAAAAGGGTATCGGTGTCGAACTGTCTCGACTCTCGCCGTAATGACTAGCCGATGCGTCTCACTAGCAGCGATGTGCGATTAAATGGTTGAGATCTACTCGGTTGATAATGAACTCACAGGAACTATGAGAGCGAGACGAGAAGATAAGTTGGTTCCCCTCAGGAGATCTCAATTTAAAACTGTTGTGCTCAGCTCAAATTTCCTACTGTTAAGAATTATTTTAATTATACATATAGATGAATTTTGGCAAATTACCTATATTGTGTGTGGTATAGACATACATAAAAAAGACATCATAGACCAGTGTTTCCCAACCTTTTTTAGGCCATGCCCCACCTTAACATTTGTAAATTTTTTATGCCCCCCATACATAATTTTGTCAGCGATATCTAGCATTGCATTTAAATAACCCAAAGCGAAAGGGTTAAAGCCGTTTCGAGTCCATTTTTACATTGCCCCCCTTAACTATCAAATTGCCCCCCTGTGGGGCGTGGGCCCCACGTTGGGAAACACTGTCATAGACTCTCCGTGACTGGGTTTCGTACTCGTGAACATTTGCTTAGTGGGATGTTTCATGTTTTAACTTAGCCTTGGAACTTTTTTGAAGATTTTGTAGCAGGAATTGACTTGAAAGTTGACACCTTTCCTTCAATCGGCAATCCATATTCGACATAATGACAATCGTCTATAGTAAATGAATTGCAGGCAGTAGTACATATAATCTAACGCGGACTTAATTTATTTGTTGATACAGAAATTAAATTCGGTTACTTAAAATTTTAATTTTGTTACTAAAATTTAACTTTAACAGTACGTTATTATTGTTGAAGTTTATTTGAAATATTACAGTCGGTGTCCTAGTTTGATACAGACAGGAGCGTCAGTTACGTAGTAATTTGTAATAATATAACTGAACAATAGGAATCGATTTGATTGATGTAGATATCGTCCCTTAATTAAATTCCGGTGATGACGCCGCCGAATGACGAAGGACTTGAGAAAAGGGTATAGTGTCTTTGCAAATGCCCGCTACAAATATTTCGCCACTAGTTCAAATTTAAGCGGATTTTGTTTCTGACATCATTAGAAAATACACATCTTTCATCTATTATGAAAGGATGAATAGTAAAATTAATTTGTACTCTTAGTCGACATTTTTCGAATTACTATGCATGTGGTTCATTCATAGTATCGTTTAGGACTTAATATAAACATCTAGGATTCAAATTTTAATAGCGATTCCCAGGCACATCAAATTTGCCATCGTGACTATTACTACTTACTATCTTATGCCCGTTTCCGTACCAAGAATTCAGAACATTTGCTTTAGTTTTTTAATCATAATCGAACAAAGGAGTATTGTTTATTCGGCTATGAGACAGGTGCTTTAAGCTGTTGGCATGCTCGGCGAATCCAGTCGGAAACACCGCCTCAGCAATTATTGCCCCCAAATAACATTATAATGGGCGGGCAACGTGCACATTATTTGTCCATTATGCCACCGGCCAGAACATAGTACTGGTACTCTGATAGAAATGCCAATCTTATACCGTAAGACTTCTGCAAGCGTCGAGACTACGTAGGTAAAAAAACTGCCTTGAATATTAATAATTGCATCAAGTCGGGTCATATCCGCATAATGCTTAAATTTGAAATTCGTAAGCTAAAATGGGTATCTTATTTGTCTTTGGTTTCAGTACGACTTTGTAGGAATTTTTGTTTCAATCGTGTCTCCTCTCCTACCTGTCCCCCAAAATATTGTCTAAAAAACAGCGCGTATAAATTAAACCGTATCATACGATGTATCATACTCATGTTTATTAGTACTACTCGTAGTCTATCATTCAACAAGACTTAAATACCGCAACCGAAGTCCAAAAACTTAGAAACACGAACATTGCAGAGTAGTTAAGAAAATAGAGGTACTGTATAATATTGCTTTAAACTCCACTGAAACACGTATAATTTAAATACTAATTCTGGCGAGACACTTCTGTCGTTCCATTGTTCTGCGGGCCATAACGACAGTAGCTACTTGCTACCTACCCGCTACCTGCCACGTACTTTATGCTTCCTTGTAATTTATCTCCACCTGTGTCGTAGTTAGGTTGGCTTTAGAAATTGTGGAAATTATGGCCGGCTTGCTTGCCCCGTTCGGACCTACCGCTCTAATAAATCTTTGTTATTTCAAAATTACCTTTCGCATTAAATTGTGCCTTGGACAACTTTTCATATTTTGATTGTGAAGTTAATTGGTATCCTCGTGTTAAAATTGCAATAACTTTTACTGAGTATATAGTTTTCGATTGGCATAAGGGGCTAACTGTCCCCATAATCGTTCATTCTAAATAAATAGGTCTTTCTTTCTTATTAATGTACCTAAATAGTCGACAAGCGGATTGGACGCCAAACTATCAAACGTACATGAATGTACCTTGGCTTTACATGGATTACATGCTAATTATTAATTATTCACCCTGAGTAACTTAAATATCGTCACTTGGAATAACTCAAATTACTGCAATAGCAGCTGTTTTACCTCTACTACAACATAAAGATGTTCATTCGCTATCAGAGTTTCCAGTCCAAATATCTCCTGCGTAAGTTGGTTCGCGAAAATCTTATTTGAAAAGGAAAAATGACATGTGGCAAGAGATAAATCACAGTAACGATCGTACTTTCCCCGGCTCCGGCCAGGGCAATGCTTTTTCCGCGTCTTTCCCGGTATCCTGCTGTTTTGTTGCTAATGCTGGCATCTGGTGGCCTGCCAACTGTTAATTGTCACTTTCTACAGGTTTCCGGATCATATTAATATGTTGTGGTGCGGTTATAGCGTTGCGTATTCCGGATTTAGTTTGCTTTATTCTTCTATATACTGAAATTTAAAATTTTGAGCAAAAATATTGTGATACAGGTAACTTATTTTTAGTTAGAAATAAACATGTAATTACGATTAGTTTAAAATTAGAAATGACCACTGATCCGTGTCGTAAACCGCGACCACATCTACAACCTCTCTCCCTCTATCGTTTCATTCTCCATCCATCAGCGTCCTCTATCAAAAACCACCGATTCTTTTTACATCTCAATTTATTTCTCCGTTATTTATGCATCCAGTTTTAAGCTCGTTCCTTTGTTTAGCATTGTATTAGGAAAGGGCGGTTCGTGATGTCGAATGTCGGCGATAACTCCGTCCAGAATGCCGAGGCGCTCAGCTAGCTGAAGAGTAATGACGTTTTGTCAAGCTGACGTTGTTTGTACTCCGCTTTTATTCATTTCTAAGGTTTTTGCATTGCATTCATCCTGTTTTTAAGGTGCCTTTTTTCGATGGAAATAGGGCGATCGAATCAATCGTCTGCTTTTCTGAATCTAATGATAGAATTAAGCGACATCACAAACTTTTACCTATGTATAAGAAAAATTGAATTATGATTTAAGGGGTTAATTTTGGAGATAAAATTAAAAATCAGGAAAAGGATAACGTACGTAAAATATCCAAGTCTCCTACTAAAAACGATAATACTTCAGCATCGCTATCTGATTATAGATTACTAATGTAATCACTGATTGCCATTGAGATTACACGTCTCGAATGAACGATTGAATTGGAACCCTTTGATCAAGAAACCCGAATAATACCTCCGATCGAATCCAAGCACGAATAGCGCGCTCGATAAACAAGCAACTCGGCGCGGTGGAGTGACAAAGAAATTTTGTGGTAGCGATAATGTTCTAATGGCATCACGCGATACAGCGCCGATGCGATAAATGCCGCCGATCACGGCACGGACACGACGCGGGTACTGCACGGATACGGCACGGCCATTCGGCGTGACGACGTGAGTCGAGAGCAAAACAAAGTAGTTCTTGATGCTTGTTTGGTCTCGATACGTCGGCAATTAGTAACGTAATCAACGTTTAGAAACTTGTTTTGATAGTTTTTGTTTCTAAATTAAATGTATTTTTGGTTAAATTGGACTAAAGCCTATACAAATTGTCTAATCATACTCCATCACAAACTCCACTGGTTGTTGATGGTTTATTATGTCATTACAAAATATGCGTATCTATGCAGTATGTACATTCTGCGTTAAAAGTTAACTAAAAATATACGTCATTAGACCTACTACCATCAAACACGTCGATGATGACACACCGCAGCAGATTGAGTTAAGTAGTAAATCACTGAACTAACTTTTCGTGTTCACCGCAAATAAGGTATTACTGCGGTGTTACCGAGGAAACTAACTGAGATTACAAACACCTATTTAAGCGTGATGTCGTACTCTTAGCACCATAAACCTCTAACAAGCCGGGTAGAACTTAAAAGGCCAAATAGCCGACTAGAACAGGCTCCAGGCTCGTAGGAGTTAGTATAAATAACGCATAAGGCATAAGTTGTCGAGCGCCTCGTTGATTATAACAGCATGTTTGTCCAGGCCCGTACACCCGGCACACTTGTATGAACCTCGCGGGTTTACGTGTAACTGTAGTGGTACTTTAGTCGCACACTGTATGAGGTCGTGTGTGAGTTGAGTTCATTCTAACGGTACGCACCGGTACCGACCCGCCGGCGACACCGCCGATATACTACGGCTAAATGTATACGAAAATCTACGAAAAACGTTCGCATTTGAGACCGTCGTTCATGGAAGCGAAACTGTGGCGAAATGGATTCTATTTTACTATTACGCAAATGTTTTGTGTTATGATGCTTTTAGGCTGGTTTAATTTGAAGCAATGTAATACTAAATTGCAAGATACAAAAAAAATTGAAAATTATTTCAAAAGAACGTATTCAGGTCACCCTCAAAATTTTGACAGTCAACTACCTACCTTAATTGTTAAATGTTGTCAACTAGGTTAAACTAAAAATTACGAAAGACAGAGCAATTGTGCGTCATATTTCATGTAATTTACCTCTTGGCACGGAAGCAAAAGTTACCAAGCCACACGTGCGAGTTGAAGTTAAAACTATCTAGTTTGTTCGTAATTACTGTCTCCTGCAACCAAGTACAGACTTGACAGTAGAAAGTTTTGCACGACTCGTCCGTCGTCTCTTAATTACCCTATTCAAACAATCGGCAAGCTAAAAAATCTAACGATGGCGAAAGTCAATTTTGGTGAATTTGCATAAAGCCGGAGTCGAGCTTTGACGTCTCGATTTTCGCTTAATTACCCTTCGTTGGGGTCGGATCTGCTCCGAAGAAAGAGTTGGACTCGTCACTCGCTCCTCCCTCACCTTGTTCCTGTTCCTTTCCAGCATTTCCAATTGACGGTCCGACTTTATTCGCAGGCAATAAATTGGTGTCGTCGAATCGCTCGCCTTTTGATATCCCAATAATTTTATCTTCATCAAGGTCCCGCTTTGTAATCATTGTGTAATGAAGACGTTTCTCGATTATTTCTTCTTCGGTGATTTTTGACATCTTTCCGTGCCATTTTGGGGTCGGTATAAATATCGGTAAACAGCGGCTGTGAGCACAAAGGGTCGGCACTCAAGGAATTATACCCTCGCTCTCAATTTCAACGCATACTTCTTTTTGTTGTGATACATTAGAAGCTTGTAAGTGCTTACAAACAGCGGTGTGTAATAGAAAAATTGAATTTTCCTCTACAATTACTTATTCATCGCATATTCCCAAGTCGCTCCAGTTCACATTAGCAACTGTAGTGAATAACGAAACGTACACCAGAAAATGTTCACAAGTTGGTAATATTTTTTTATTGTCCAATTTCTCTGTGGAGGCGTTGTGTGAATCAGCGTTTGTCATAAATGGCGATAAGCGACAATGTAATACAAAAGATAGTTCTCGAAAAATTTCCTACTCCGTCGATTTCTCTATTGCTTTCGACACAATAGCAGCGGAGTTTATAACCGGCGGTAAATATCAACTGATATAGCCGTATAACGAAACGATATTTCTCGAGAAATTATTTCCCCGCGCTCGATATCCGCGGCCGTCATCTATTTTGTTAAATTAGTGGCAATGTGGCATTTATTGTGAAGCGAGTAGGTGGAACGAATCAAAAGAGTAGGACGCGCGTTGTGGTAAACATCTTTGGATCTTTGTAGCAAAGTTGGCGTGGGCAAGTATGAGCGGGCACGGCGGCTTGGCGGCGGCCGGTCTACGCGGGACGTGCCACGACATACGTGACTATAAGATGACCGGGGAGCCTCCTCGACTATTTGCATAATAAGCCCGTCCGTCGCTCCGGGAGATTAAACTTTGGCGTATGACGTCCCGGCTGCAGCTCGTATAATTCAATAGTGGCAAACTGATTTCCGAGTTCCCATCCAGAGCGTCGCATGCCGTGATTGGATGTAGCGATTTGCGTTGCGTAGGGAGACCGCCTCTAGCTATTTGCCTCGTAACAGACTCGTCTTTGTTGGTTCGAGCGAGAGGATGCGAGTATTGGAAGCGGAAATAATTATCCAACATCGCTTTGCTCACATTTACTAGGCGCTCTTACAAAAGCACGATTGAGCAGTTGCGCGATTAAAAGATCATTAAAATGCAACGTGCTCGATATGGGTAAACTGCGCGGAGGATGTGAAGGATGGGGAGATGGGAATCGTAATTAATTATACAGGTATATTTGCTTGCCAGCCAGACGTTTATCTAGACTATGGCTAACAGTCGGACGGTAATGTGACTATGGATCATCGTTTCGATAAAACAAATATATACAAACATTGCGTGAATAACGACCAGAATCCCATAGTGAAAATTTTCTCAATGTAAATAGTCAAGTGATGAGTGATGGACAACATTAGTTAACCAAATGACCAATTTCATCACCGATGTGGTATTGGTCAAGCAGAAAAAGGGCTTCTGCTGCTTTGGATGCACCACAAGCATACAAGGTTTGCTAGAACACGAAGATGAATAATGTAGTAAATGAGGCGTAGACCACGCCTCGTTTGATATGTATCTAAGTAAGCCTCTGATACTTATCAAGATTTCTCTTGTTAAAGAAGTCCAAAATATTTTCGGGTACAATATCGCCACATCACCGATTAAACGACATATCGGCTACCGACCGCTGTCACCTCCAAATCTTAACAAATTCCGCTATTAATTCCGCACTAACGAGCGTATATGGAGAGGGGAGGCGACTGAGGCGAGTGTCCTTCGATTGATAGACCGATAGCTCCCTCTCTGTTCGCCGGTCGTCACAATGCGCCTCATCTCCTTGCTTGTATCGACATGTCCGTGGAGCGGACGAGGGTTGTCGGTCGGGTCCGGCCGGTAATATGCCCGCCCTGCCCACTCCACCGTTTCACTTTTCTCAATTTCGTTGACCCCATTAACGGAGACGCGCTCCGTTTGACGGAACCCTCGCGTGCTCACAATGCGACATTCATTGACAATTAAATGCCGCTATCTCGACATTGGATTACGTACAGTTGAACTTTGCATTCGAATCGGTAATATCCATAGCTCGCTCGTTTATTTATTACCGGTTGCGATTATGTGGAATTTGTGTATCGTGAGTATTGCCGATTTTTTGTAAATGTTGATGTTGATAGTTCCGCAACGTGCGACCAGAATGTATGACTTTTTTGTAAACGCCATCATCGTGCATGTTGCATGGTATGAACGTGAAACATCAAATCACACGACTCGAGAAATCACATTTTTTCTACCATATAGGGCTCCCATACATAACTGCGAACTCGCATCGCATCGCAAATATCTGCGAGCTCGCACGAATGCATCGCAAGAACTTCCGATCTAATTCGGATCGATAATAAATAAGAAATATAACACAATAGGATGGAAGTAGCTAATACTAATATTGACATTTGCATGCCATATTGTAAATGGCTAATTGTGAGACGTAATATATTTTTAATTAAGATCCTTAAGTAAACACAATTATTGCAAACAAACTTTCATTCATACATTCATTAGTATAAATATCCATCGAGTATCGGACCAGAACACGTCAGTCGCTCCGACTGAAACCTTCACATTCGTTTCTGAACGCTGTCGATTTACCACTTATCAGTAATTTTATTACTTTTAGGATCATATAAAGTTCCAAAATGTGGACTACTTATATGAATTTGAACGTTACTTGCAAGGCCTAGATAGCATAATTCCTGGATCTCGCGGCGAGACGCCGAAAACACTCGAGGGACACTCGAGGAGAGATAGGCTGCGCCTTCCCCATGCCCCGAGCTCCAAGCCTCTCGAAACGCAATCCGCTGCAGGCTCATGAAGCATCGTGTCAATGTCTAGACGGGACGAGCATGACACGTCGTTATCGATTATGCCGTTAAGAGAAATTATGTAAGCGGGTAGAGGCAGTCCCGAGGGACGGGCGGGACAAAGCGTGGCTCGCTTCTTAATTACTTGTGACGCTACAGATCTCCCTCGGTAAAGGCAAAGGGTGACATCGGAGGTCGCGGAATCAGCGCGAGCCGCACTTCCAACGGCTATGAAAATGTTATGACGCGAAACTCCGGCTTAATTACATGTCCGGATGATTTTTGCTTTAATTCGCCGAGTGTAAGTAATTAAGCCAGTTGATTTATAAGTGGAGACTCATCCCATTGCCGTCGGACGCAAGCCAGCCTGGACGCTATCGGGCGTAATTTCAAGGTTTTGTCCATAGCGGTCGAACTTTTACAATTCAATTTGAACGCTCCGTGTAGTGGTTACTTGTGGATTGTTTTGTTCGTTTGCGCTGTTATAATAATTTATAAAGTTCCGATGTTGAGCCACGGTCGGGCGCCGTCGGACATGAAATTCATTTAGCGCTGAATACGAATAGCGGGGAATGAATTTATATGGAAGCAATCAAAGTAAAGGGTAGCGCAAGGATGCTTTTTGCGGAGTTTGATTCAATTAGGCCGCCTTGCATAATGGGATTCGTCAACTGCTCATCTTGTTTTTTGGCAGGACAATCAAAATATTTGCATTCGTTTCCGTTCGGTCGCCAGCAGGACCGAGAATGGGGTAAGCGCCTCGTTTTCTAGGATTTAAAATTAATTGCTTTCCAGTTTAATTTTTGCGCGACCTGATCGAAGGCTCATTTCCTCGTTTGACAGTGTTACACATAATGATATATATTTCCATACAGATGTCTTTTACTAGATATACGCATGAGTTATAGCATACTTGGCAAACATGACGAATTTATAACCTCCTCTTTTTTGAAGTCTATTAAAAACCCACAAATATTGAAAATCAAAATAACATAATTATCTAACAAATACCTCATTGGAGTATATCGTACCTTTATGTAAACTGTAAACGTCCTCTCGATTACGTGGTGTTACAGATAACTATTGATGGCGATCACCTTTCGCCCTTGCTCATTTGTCGTCTGTTGATATATTTAAAAAATACCAGATTATAAAACATTTAATATTCATACCTTTCACAAAACCGCTGCGTCTCTGGTAAGGCGCGATCGCAGCCATTATGCAACCCTCCGCCGCGTAACCTTGACTTGCCCACGCCAATATCCACTTGTTTGGAAGTTTTGTGACAGTACCGCGGCGAGTGGTGCCATCTATCTGATGTTTAAAATTGAATTTGGAATGAGTTCGAATTCAAATTTAATAGGTATTAAAATTGAAGCGCTTTCGTTTTTCAGTGTACTGGTATATTGAGTGGATAATTTACATTGTTGCCACTTACATAACTATTATTGTGGATGCACTGGAGATTTACTGCCGTTTTTAATATTTTGTCTATGCACAATGCGAAAGTGAGTTATCTAGCAACTGCCTAACAAAACAAAACAAAACAAATCCAAATACTTTTCCCATTCCCGTGGGTGGTTATGATCAAGTTTCCGATTTTCTCACTGATCACGCTAAAACTTGTCATCTTAATATAAATACTAAAATATCGTTTAATTTTTTATTTTCATTTTAGCTACCTAAAGGTAGGCTTAATTTTATAAGTATAAGTATACCCCATCCAGCATCATCGTGAAGCAACCGAGAGACAAGCCATTTTAATTCCATTGGTTTATCCCGAAACGTTCTCTAAATATTCTTAACGTTAATCTTTTACACAACCGTCGGTACAGTCAGAACTAACGATTGTTCGGTACAATCGAGCACAAATGTGTTTTTCATAGTGATTCATAGTCATAGAGCCGTATCTCTAATTAAAAATAATTAGACATATTTTGTTTGGCAAACTTTTTGTACATAACGCATGGATTAGAGAGTACAATCGTGCATTGTTTCGGCGGGCGTCAGTCGGCGGTGCGTGCCCAGCGGCTATAGATCGTAATCAACATTATTTAGCTCCTAGATTTGTTTGCTTGTGTTGATGCCAGTGTGCAAGTAATATTAACTGGTGTGGTTCTGACGTGCTGGACTCTTGTGTGATATTTTTACTCCTGACTTGGCTATTGCTAATGATTCTGCCTGTTTCGGGTTTGATTGCAGAGACAGGAAATTGAAAAGACTTTTCATGTCAGAACACAAGATAATTATATTGGAGATCAAAATGAATCGGGACAAAAATATTAGTTGCACAATTAATATCATAATTATGCAAATAATATCATAGCTGGCATTAAATTTGAGCTACAGTAAAATGGCTTATTATAATTACGATAATATGAGACCGCTTCCCAACGCTTGACTTAACCTAATAAAATTGATACTTTGCTAAAGCATCAACTTATTTACTTTCAAACCTGATTTTTGACGTGATAACGTCTATTAAAACGGAACGCCGGGTGCACGTACGAAAAATCATGACTCATCTGTCGCGTTCCGCGAGCGAGCGAACAATGGAGAAGCGTCATCTATGAACAAAACTATATACACAATTAAGTCAGAAAGGAACTTGCTGAAAAATAGTTTAGTTCAGGAGTTCTAGATGGCGTTGTAGGTAGTATAAAGATAAAAGTTTCTAATTATAAGTTAATTTCCAGAGATAATATTATATTCGAGCACTACTTCATCAATGTTTTGTCATGACGTTGTCACGTTAAACTACCGTCCGTAAACCGACTTTACAGACAACCTTTTTTTTTAATGTAACTAAAGGCATCACACATGTGTTGCCTGTCAAAAAGATGTTCACATTAAGCTAATATTATCCTATCCTATCCTATAATATCTATAAAATGTCAAAAAGCTGAAGAGTTTGTTAGGTTCAACGCGCTAATCTCAGGAACTACTGGTTCGAATTGAAAAATTATTTTTGTATTTGATAGTCCATTTATCGAGGAAGGCTATAGGCTATATAACATCATATATTTTAGTAGTTAGTTTTTGTAGCACAAATTAACGCGGGTTAAACCGCGCGGCACGGCTAGTGTATTATAAATATGACGTTTGTGAGGATTTGTTACTTCGTCTCGTCACACAGAAACTGCTGAACGGAATTTCATGTAATTTACCACACAGATAGACCATGATCTGGAATAGGATAAAGGGTAGTTATAATTCCGGAAAATGCGAGCAGAGCCGCGTGCAGTGTGGCCAACTCGGTATCAGGTTTTCGGGCTAAATAGAGTTTTAAAAAGGGCTAGATTCGTCCAATACATTGAAAATATGGCTATTGCTTAATTAATAGAAGTGAGCAGGAAAAAAAGGTCTTAACACGCTCTACAAGTATGATAATGGACATTTTATCGATATCTTTCACTACCTAAATTGGCTTTTTCAATCGATATGTCAATGACTATGAACGATTGCATCAAAATGTTCGTGGAAAACCTGAATTTATCCCTTTTTTCAAGATGGCGTAAAAAGGTTTTGGGGCTAGAAATTGGGCTAGGTGCTAAATAATTATTTGAAGGGCATACCATGAAAAACCATAAAAAGGGCTAGATATTAGCAACACTAGCCGCAGGCAGAAGGCTGGTGTGTAATGTACGGTTACAAAACACCTCTACACAGTACCCAGAGAGTACACACCTATTTACAAGCGGTCAACATGACCGTCGGTCGAGCGACCAAACTCCCTTGACCTGCGTACAATTTATGTATGTGTGTCTGTCTGTGACATAATTATCTAGTGCTATCGCATCCGTCGACGGGACCACTATCAACAGTTACTGTGATTTTAAACTTAACTCGTGGATTGTACAATGAAATCCTTACCTCAGTACATGATGTGGATTTATATAATACACGTAGCAATACGCTTAAGCGTGTACTTGCTGACGATTTCTTTAAAGTAGGATGTAAATTTTATTGTTAATTGTTAAGTAACTGTTTTTGGTTTTCTATGTGCACGGTCTGCTTGTACCATAGATTTATTAGATTATTTATAAGTGGAAACTTTTAATTGGCCTTTGTTACCTATTTAATTATTTTGTATGTACCTAGCTGTTAGTTTCCTGAAAAGTTAAAAAATAAAATAAAATAAAATAAAATAAAATTGCTTCTTTTTTTTCACATTTCATTAAAATCATTGTATCAATTCACGGGCATTCGATTTGTATGTAATATAAGTATCTATTTTCTGTCAATATTTCGACAGTAACAGATTATAACTAAACTGTTATCGCAGAGTATATTGTTGGTAATAGCTTCTTCAGTTTAGAAAGTGGTGTAGTAGGTGCGCTTTAGTATTTTATTTGAAACAAAATTAATTTATTTTAAATAAAATTCATACATTCGCTTCCTTCTCCTTTCATTAATTTCGATGTTTCATTTTTTGCAGGTAAGATCATTTACGATGGTTGCAAAAATGCATCGGTACGTAATTATTTAGATTATAGTAAGTTGTGTGTTTGTAAGGTGTGTGAGTGAAGTCTACTCTCATTATGAGAAGGGGTCCAAACAGCAGTAGGACACTTATGGCACAGTAAAGAAATAAGTTTATGGATTGTAATGTTATCGACGTGCAAATTGTGAGTACTAAAATAACAAGTAATTTACGTGGTAGCAGGTTGGCAACAGCTAATATACTTACGTACCTTACCTTTCCAATTTGTCTGTAGAATTCTATATGCTTACCGTAATAGCAATAACCTTCTCGACGAACCTTCGCGTGACGTCAGAGCCTCATTACCGACCGTAACTCGCCACTATAATTCCAAATAACTCGAGTAATTGCTTGGACTTTACTGAAATAACATTGAACTCTACTTTCTAAGTCCAGGGCATAGTTACCGTTAACAAGTTTAGCTTTCCGCCTGACTTCGTTACTGGTCAAACTATTCCGTTTTGGTTTGGCTCGGGGAGTTCACTATTTTTTTAGGTCGTCGTGTGTTAGTGGAAAATAAATTTAAATGAGACTGGAGTTGATAGTAGCTTTGAATGCTGATAGGTTTAGGTTCGATTCCATTTAGACATTTATGTGATAGATGAATGTTGGTTTCGGATGGGTCGTGCTTGCAAAATGCAAATACAAGGAATTCTATTTCGCGTTAATAGTAAATAAGATTTGCTTCATATTTTCAACTAATGAAGCTTTGCTTCAGGTAACGGAGCTTCAGAATAAGTGCAGTTGGAACAAACTGCGTGTTTTAACAGGCGTTTTATAAATATATTGTCATGCGGTCATGCCTACTAAGGCCCAAGGTTCAGTACATTTTGAGTGTATCGCATTTATACAGACAGTTTCTTTTAAATCTATCCATAAGCCTTTGAGGTCCACTGCACATAGGCCATTCCTAATATGCGCCAATCTGAACGGTCCAGAACCTCTGAATCCAGCGGTTCCGGCTGTCTTCTTCAGGTCGTTAATCCACCTGATCGGGGGGCGTCCTGTACCCTTGGTCCTAAGGCACTCTCCATTCGATTATCTTTCTTCCCCAACCAATCGTGATCCTTCAAATTATGTGACCGGGCTGGCCATGTGTTCATTGAACTATTTAGTTACAATTTACATACGAATATATTCGACTCAGACTCTGCGTAGACAAATAGCAATTAATGTAACGTCGGGAATTCGCTCGTAAATAGGCCATTGAACTTATATTAGTACGGTTAATAGTTAATACGTATTTGAATAACGTATTGTTATTAACTAGAGTGAAGTGTCGCTCCTATTACGGTCGCTGTAAATTATATTGTATCGCGAAATTAATTAATTCAGTTTTATTGCCGGTCAATATACCTATAGAAGCTCGTTGCCTGGTGTTTCGCCTTTGCACGCTATGAAAATGAAAAATGTTTTATTGATTCACAAGTTTCATCGCATGTTAGGTGAAAGGTCTAGTACAGTCAGCAAAAGAGTAAGGTTTGCAGGGCATGCATAACCGCTCCTGAAACAATGATTACTCGTTTGTACCAAGTGTTTTATAAACAGTTAATTTTAAGTATTAAACCTGTTAATTTTAAGTACTAAACCTTTCTTTAATCAATCTATCTACGTACAAAAAACACAAGAAAATCCGTTCTAAGTGTTGTATCGCGCTGGTACAGAAATTTTGTTTTTCACAGCGGTAAGACGAAGGCGAGGTGAGTTGGTGAGGTGGCGAAATTATGTGGTTCAATAAACCGGTAGTGGGTTCGTTTTCGTCGCCGGCCGCCGGCGCTATTACAGCTTCTATGGACATGGGGCCCGTCCACGCACTTTACGTCGTATGGTGCCACTGACAGCGGGTCAATACGCTGCGGAATAATACTAATAATATTATAAATAATATCTTAAATTATTCACTGTGTAATCTATTTTGGCAATAGTATGCATATCTTAATACTGTTTTAACAGATACCTTTAGCGCTGTTGGATTACCTAATGAACATTAAACAATTAAAATTAATCAAAATGTGAAAGTCTTGAAGATGTTAGGATGTTTGGGTTTTAGTTTTTCATTACGCGGTCACCGTTGTATTTAGATGAAACTTGGTACACAGATAGTCCATGTCCAAAACATACAAATAAGATATTATCTCTGGGTTTCTGGGATGATACCTTAAACTGCCTACGGAAACTAGTAATAAAAGATTTCTTACTTAATACTAAGTATATAGGTAAAGTTTAAGTAAAGAAGAGGGAGAAGGACAAAATATGTATAAACGTCTACATATCACAGATGATGCCGTGTTTATTCTCCTTATATGATTTTATTTATTGTTAATCTTAAATCTCACTAGTGACGTGCATGACATGATTATGTAAACGCTGCATGTTTGTGTAATGGACAGTGATAGTGTTGGTTGTCATGTTAGAAGCTCAAGGGCAAGGTCTTCCAATGTCATTGCCATTTTAAGATACACTATCACTTTTTCAGATAACACTTTCGTACCTAAAGATATCCAATCATGACTTATCAAATTGAGTTCTTGTGTAATAAACAAATTACGTAAGTAATTTCTTCTTGCAGAACATTTGCTGTTATATAAACTTCTAAGGCTTCTAGTTTGGTTTAATTTAGTATATAAAAAACTGCCGTATTGGTTTATAAATTTTAGTAATTGACGCTTGAGATAAGCTTGAGAACGGTCCTCGTGTAGGGCTGCATCCTGCTGCACTTGAGACGAGGCTTAAGAGTTGTGGTTTAAGAGGATTGTTTGAGATGGTTGGGATCCATCTAGTTTCATCCCAAGGTACTAATCACTGAGCTAAAAAGCACTTCCTTAGTAGGTTATAGACAAAAACCCTAAAAAATATAATTTAAATAAAAAACACTACAAACAATGTTCACTTTCTAATACAAAGGAATAGCTTGAAAAGCTCCAACACCCCGGCATCTGAAACCTTTTCACAACTCAATTGCAGAAGATCCGCTATCCGCCTATCCGCTATCACTACCACCTTGTCTTCTGCTTAGGCGAAGTGAGCGATTTCTATTCACGTCGCGACACGCACATGCGGCAGTTGCGTACACTTTCTAACTCAACGGACGCTTAGAACGCAGAACGCTCGGAGTACGGACTACGGTACGATCGGGCGAAACGTTATTTGCTCATGCAAATTGCACGCAGAAATACGCACGTGTTTGAGTAAATTGGACACGAACGTTTACGTAAGAGGCGAACTGGGAGGCTATTTGGCTCTTCGTGTAATGAAAGTAAACCGCCGTATGTCGACCGCTTAACTGATTACCCGGGAACACATAGCCGGCGTTTAGCAAAACCTTTAAATTAGGCATGACATTCAGCGACAATGTTATTTATTCCAATAGTAGGTCTCTAATATAAGGTAATAAATAATTCAGTAGTCAATAAATATTCACGCACTTACATCCCCGCACTAAAATTCTATTTTGCGGATGGTATAGTACAGACTTAGCTATAGACATCACATACTGGGTTTATGACCCGAAAACAAATATTTTTGCTACCGGGAATTGAAAGAACAATTTCGAAGGCAGGTTAACCTACTCGTGTAGGTTTCGGACAAGGTTACTATCAAGTGGGTCTGAGTCGCCTGGTACTAAATAGTTCTATGTAAATAGAGTGTCGTAATAAAAGTAGACTTTACGGGTTTGCAAACAAAATGTCTCACCACCTATGTCTATAACGTTGCTCGAAAGTAAAGACTCTTTACTAAAGACTTGCTTTATTTATGAAGTTAGTTAAAAATGAGAAGGGTTAAAAATCTACCACGCTGGTTCAGAGGTACCTACCTACCTAGCAGATTTAAAGTCCATGAACATTATAGATTTCAGGTGTTTCAATCCATTGTTGGTTTTCATAAAAAATGTTAATCAGATAAGTACTACTAATTGTAATAAAGTGTAGTAGCTACTTTAAAATTTGCCTCGTTCCGTGTTCGCTATTCGTCCGATTGATCGAATAATTTAGTGTTTGTTTTTCCAACTAGCTGAAAAATTGGTTTGGGAAATGAATATTCAGAAATAATTATAATATTTCTTTCTACTCTTTCTGCAACGTGTCTTCTTTGGGTATCTTTGGACTCGATACCATCCTACAATCCCAATGGAACTCGCGCATCTGGAAAGAATTAGTAACTTTCTGTAGATAAAAAATGTAGTATTGACAAAACGATGTAAGGGAAAAATCAGGACTTTCTCTATTAAGGGGAATGAACGTGTTCATCAGATCTCCGAAAATCGAAACACCCCGCGCAAATGAACACTTAGCAACGCGATGGCGAAGTGAGCCTCAAGATAAATTACGAGAGCATAACACTGCGCGCGTTACAAACACATTTAGCCAGTTTAGAACAAATCTGGCAACTTCCAAACTTCGCTAATGAAACGACGGCGATACGGCTACGTTCAGCGATCTTGAAGACTTTCGCCTTTTATTAACCCCTGTACCCTCGTTTCGGGCTGATTGGGAACATTTCTCTTATAAGGCCTATAAGTCTTTGGCAGGAAAAATTTGGCTTGAAAGCATATCCGTCCTTACCGTGTTCTGATAACAAATTTATGTCAGTTGTATGTCGGGGGCAATCTGTCGTATTGAGGAAGATCGGCAGCGTTGATGTAGTAAGGTGAATTACGTTTGCTAGATAAAAGAGTTCGATGATTTAGCTAAAGTAGTGACTATACTTTGCGTTTTGCGATGGAGTGCAGTCACGACATTTAATCTGCTTGGCTGCATGCTAAACGACCGTGATTTTTTTATTAGAGAACAGGTTTAGGGTTCATTGGGCCCTACTTAACCAGTTAAGGGTCAGTGGCATCCTTGGTACAGAAAATCTCTTAGATAGATCTTAATGGGCTTGAAAGTTGCTCAGTAGTTAAAAATGTGAAGTTGATCCATTTGATATTTCTCGATACGTTTCGACGACCCCGTAGCTTGGTATTATTATAGTTGCTTGCTTGTGACCTTGCCTGTGTAGCGAAAGTACCCGATTTAAATTTCCGCATGGGCCAGACAATAATAGACTAATAGTTTGTTTCTCACAGAATGGGCTTGGTTTGTCTCACTTGTATTTGTCTTGATCACACGGGCCACAGGGAAACCTAAAGTTGGTCATACACGATCAATTGTACTTGTCAAATTTGCAGTTTGACTTGAGGCGGCATCCAGTTTGCACGAGATAGCTATATATCCAGATATCCATACCGTGGCCATACACCGTCAAGTTTACTGGATGCCGCGTCAAGTCCGCTGCAAACTTGACAAGTATACTTGATCGTGTATGGCCACCATAATGCGAGGATTTGAATATGTGAGCGGTTCATTAATTTTTATTTATTTTTATTCGAAATAGGACTTCATGATGAAATACTCTCCTTACCTTGGCTTATGTATCGGTCATCAATTTTTAATCGATTTCAAAATCTGTGTCATTGCCATGATATCAGTGCTATCATCTCTGACGTCAATTATTTATTTGCACAGTGCATTACTTTTATGTAGATTATATGCGTGTAGTGATGGTGTTCACCTTTTACTTGTCTTGGTACTAATAATTCTGATAAATTGATTTTTCCTAAATCGCTCTTTATGCATTTCTCTTGTAGGGAATGAATTCATTATTAAAGTCATCATTAATTTTCGACAATTAATTAACTATGTCCTTATTCGAAAAGTGTCTCACTTTTGTCACTTGTCTTTACAAAGAATAAACTTATTTAAAACCCGTCGTAATATAGTATACCTAGTATACCGAGTATACCTCCACATCTAAATCGAAGAGATATTACATCCATGTGTATTCACCGAAGCGATGTAGTTATTACAGCAGAGGACATCGTATGTTGAATCTGATCTGAATAATTTATTGGACATTTGGAAGGGTACATGCAATTCATGACCGTATTTATCATACCTATAGTATACAGCATGAATACATATCTACATGATTAGTTACGTAACATTGATTGATAGAATTTATTTCTCGTTTGGTTGATTCTTCATGGATTTAAAAAATTATTGGAAGGTCCATTGTGCTTCCAGGGATACGTCATTGTCAATTTTAGTTATTTTTAACCGATGTCAAGAAAGAAGGAGGTTATGAATTCAATTGTATTTTTTTAAACTCCACAATAAAAATACTCTCTTGACGACTTACAAAAGGCAGTCTGAAAACCAGTAATCTTTATCGTACTACTATGGATTACAAAGTGGAGTAAGAAGCCTTAGTTAAGACAAAAAAAAACTTATATATTCGTCCTTTAATCCCTGTAGTTTCCGTTGGCCTATTGACGAATTTCCCACAGCGCGGCGACCAGCCTCGTCGGAAAACTGTCCGAGGCTCTTTCCGCGGCTGATTGACTTCAGATAGTTTTATCGTCGAAATACAACTTGTATTTGTCGATGTCCGTATTTCCAACGCCGTTATACGAGTATAAGTTGGTGATGTTGACATTTGACCTAATTTTACGTCTATTCTATACATTTATAACAGTTATGTATATTGGAGATAATTTTGAAAATGGATTAGGGTTTAAAAAGTGTTTTAAAAAGGGAAATATCTCGACACATCATTTAAACAAATATAATAATCGTACCTATTATATTAATAACCTTAACTCCTATTAAGTTCTCGGTAAGGCAACATTTTAAAGGGCAGTGCTTTTAACGTAAATATATTTTGCTGAAGTGTTATAATGTAAGGGGTGCAAAACTATAAATTACAATAAACTTAACATATGAATCATAAACGGCACCTTTACGTCTTAACTCGTATTATCGTGTTCATGGATCGTGATTTATCTGGCAAGCTACCGCGTACCAAAACCACATATTTTTTCTAGGAACGTATTAACATAGTCTCCGTTACGTTTCAAATGGTGGCAGATAAAAGTGAAAGCGTTATCGAGTTACAATTAGCTGTTTTTGCGTGATGAGTTTTGTTTTTTTTTTACATCGACTAGTAACAGAATGAATAGAATAAATATGGGTATCATAACACTAGATATTATACCGAAAATATTCTCTATGGTACTCTCTCTCTCTCTCTCTCTCTCTCTCTCTCTCTCTCTGTGTGTGTGTGTGTGTGTAAGCGCGCTTGTGCTTGTTGTGTTTATCAAGATGTCGTTTCTGATGCTGTTTGTAATTTACTTCCACGGTCACCAATTGATTGCTATTGACCGATGTACACACCGAGATATCTTAAGTCGCAAGATCCTCTCAAGCTCTAACGAGACAGTTATTGGCACGGGGATAGGTTCACCACTTCGATATGTCAAGCGAATCGGAGAAGTCGCAAAGTGGATTGCATGCCACTGGCCCAACCGTAACTTTATTATTAACCAATCAGATGATTGGTACAAACAAAGTTCTTTGTACAAGCCAACTTGCCCCAACACGCTCGGCTTTCGAATACTTAGACTTGATTTATTACGCGCTCGCATCCTCCATGTTGCGATTAATCATCGATTTTCCGCGAGACGTAACTAATACTTGGTGTAACGTATGAAGATGTTCTTGTAATTAATGGAGAATTTCGTAAACGATGATGGTGAAGGATGGTGATGTGTCGTCGGATGGACGGATGGAAGATGGTGTTGATACTCGTTATACTTATTGCTCATTCGGATGGAAGAATGTTTCATTACGATGAGTCGTTTTAGTTGTTAATTTTATCGGATTTAGTTTTTCGAGTGTCTTGTTAATTTGGTAGTATGAAATGTAGTGGAATTACGTACAAAGTGGTTTAAATATAGGCGGCCATAGTGTAAGAAAATTCATGTAATTTACATAATTATTATTTTTTATGTATGAAAAAACAACAAAAAACCATTGATACAATGTGACGTGAGTATAGATATACGAGTATTTTTAAACCCTATAATTAGTATTTTAACTATTAAAATACGTTGAAAAAACATTTATCTGACGATCAATATTGCTTTCTCGTATACTATTTTTTTTTTTTTTTTTTTTTTTTTTTTTTTTTTTTTTTTTTTTTTTTTACATAAAATAAGTTAATGCTTGACCATAATCCCACCTGATGGTAAGTGAAGATATGGTCCAGGATGGTGAGCGCACTAACTTAATAAAAGCCTATTCACTCTTTTCTTGAAGTCATCCACGTCATAGGTGGGTGGGAACGCAGACGCAGGCAAGCTATTCCAATCCTTCGCGGTGCGCATAATGAATGACGATGCAAACCGCCTCGTCCGCACCGGCGGGATGTCTACCACGAAAGGGTGGATACCCGCCGTGCGTCGTGACGTTCGATGGTGGAACGGGGAAGGGGGAATTAATTCAAATAATTCCTGCGCACACTCTCCAAAATGTGCCCTATAGAAAACCGAGAGGCTGGCCACTTTGCGCCTGTGCTCGAGACTTTGTAGATTGGTCTTAACCAGATCTTGGTCACCAATGAGCCTCTTCGCACGCCTCTCCATCGAATCCAAAGCAGAAAGGTGACATTTCGCTGCACCAGCCCAAATGTGAGAACAGTACTCCACACATGGCCTAACCTGAGCTTTGTATAAGGTTAACAATTGCCTCGGTGTTTCTAACAAGAAGTTCGAATCTACGAAAAATAAAGTTTTTAGACTAACAAGAGTAATAAGACAAGCGAAGTCGTATTCAAAAATCAGTTCACATGCATACAATAGACACACCCGCCATTATCAAATCTAGTTAGAACCGGTTTCAGCTAGACGTAGATTAGATACAACATAATCCACTAGTCCGGTGACGGGAACCGTTGACCGGTGAATCACGTTATAATGCTAATCATATCGCATGCGAGCGATTTGGTAATGCTGAGTGGCAAGGCTGCGGCTGCGGCGCGCGGCTGCGGCGTGCGGCTAATGCGACTTAGCCGACTTTATGCAATGGTGTAGTAGTCGACTAATCTTACATTGTTTGAAATCTATATAACGTCATTCCGCTTAGTTTAAAACCAATCATAGCGACGGCGAGAAGAATTGTATCAAATTTTACACCAATAATGATCAATTACATTCTAGAGATGAATTCCTTTTTTATCGTTAATCAAAGGTAGGTAATAAAGGATAAGTAAAAAAAAAAATATCTACAGAAAAAGTACGGATAATGCCGTCAATGAATGAATGGTGATATTAATATAGTGAACTAGTTAAGTGAACTAATTAACGAACTAGTTTCTTTGATGGGTGCTTCTAAGAGTTTGGTTATCTATGGGCTTCACTTCCTAGATTTTCCAGCATGTCTAACGGTCATGACGTAAACGTCAGGATCGCGTTTGTACATCTATTTAATTAATTAAAAAACGCATTCCGCAAAACAATCACGAACTCGTAATTCATCGCTGATAATAGCGCACCGCGAGGTCCGCGAGCCGTGATCCGTGATCCGTGAACTGCCACTTCTTCATTGGACGACACGACAACGACATCTTATGTATGTATTGTGTACACACGCTAATTGCCCTGTGTGAGTGCGAGTAGCGTGCAAAGGTGCTGCACCAGTAATGTTGTAAATGTTGTTTGAGTCGGCCGCTATAATATTATGACTCGTTGTCTTCTAGGGGCTTTGAGAGCCAGTTCTTTCTTTCCTTTTCTTCTCTCTTTCTTGGCCGACAACGCAGCAGTGTTGATCTGCCTTTGGTGTTACTTATGTACACGAGAGACGATAGCCACATACTATCAAAAAAACCTTCAATATGGCACCACTTGAATTATAAGCGGCCCGTGATCCGTGAGCCGCGAGCCGTTATCGCACGTCGCTGCCGCACGCCGCGCTGCTCGGACGATTTGGTAATAGCTCGCGCGGGAGCGGGGTCGACGACCCGCGAACAATGCTATCGCAATTGTTTACTTTGCCGTTCGCTAGTGATACGGTGTCGAAACAAAAATATCGACAGTCGATACTCGGCCCGCTCGTTTCGTCACTGACGTTATCGGTATCGGCTTGGTGACGAACGCGAAATGAAGTGTCTTCTCTTCTAGGGGTACCCTGGGATATACCTATGGATATACCTGGGATATACCTGGGATATTGATGACTTAGGTGACTCTGTTCAACGGTGGTTCATCAGCTCTTGCAGACGCTTGTCAGCTATTTACCTTAAGTTACTATTGCGTTTAATTCTTGAGCGTTTCCGTGCTTCGGAGGGCACGTAAAGCCGTCGGACCCGGTTGTTATCATAAGGTAACAGTCGTTAAGCCATGTCGGAGGCCCCCGGGCGGTTTGAAAACTTCCGACACTCGGGTTGGCCACTAACCCCTCCACCAATCCGCACTGGAGCAGCGTGGTGGAGTATGCTCTAGGCCTCCTCAAGAGGAGAGACCCGTGCCCAGTAGTGGGCCATTAATGGGTTGAAGCCCACTACTCAGTCGTTATTTCTGGGCAATAACAATTTTCAGAGATTTTTTGCGATACGCTCTCATCTCACCACGTTATCTTTCTGATGTCTAAATCTGGGTTTATGGTAGGGCTGTCGGCGCTTTGTTTAGGCCCTGGCTGGATATTAATGACTTTAAAATATAAGATGGTTACTTTATAAGCAACCACTATACACAAAGAACTAGAGATCTGCTTTGCTGTACAATTGTAATAAATCAATGTCTATTTAGATTTGTAACATATTATTAAGGAGGATAGGAGTAAAACTATTTAGTTGTTAACGTGATTATTTTAACTTTGGTGTTTGTTTTATTTCATGTGGTTCACCATTAAAAACATTTAAATTTTCCCTTAGTTGGCTAAGGTAGCTAAAATATTTTATTAAATAATAATTTATCTTGTACCCGTGATTACAATTTCATAAATGATAGAGATATAAGAACTTAAATAGAGGTACCTATAAATGAATTTTAATAACTACGTGACAGTTAGTGAGGCTAATTAATTATTTAAAGGAGGTAAATAATGTCCTATTAAGCGTTGTTTGTCAGTCAGTGTTAAACCATTAATATGCATTTTATTGTTTCATTCAAAGTTAGAGGAAAAAGTGAACGGATAATTAACCTCATTCCGTCACACGTAATACAACTCAATGAGACCTTAATGATGTAACTGGATGTTGTTGGTAGATATATTTGATTAAGGGCTTGTTGTACAATCTTCAAGTAAGTCCGAAGTAAGCTATTCGTTGGTTAAGTTTACATTTTGCGTATGTTAAATGTCACTTTAACCGGCGAATAGCCTATTCAGGACTCTACTTGAAGATTGTGCAACAAGCCCTAAGAGTCGCGTGTCAATAAAATCTATCGTAAAGATTTTTAACACGTCAAACATGGTTTATCATTTATATGTATTTATTATATTTAAAAAAAAACAAAAAAAAAATACAAAAAATGTATTGAGAAAAGTCTAAATTGAAAATGTGACTACTGCATTGTTTTAGTGATCTAAAACCATCTGCACATCATTGCCTTTCTAATTAATCCATTTTGGGGCATATCGGTTGGATAGTATCAAAGTCTATAACGGACTACTACAGAATATCGCGTCGAAAGTCGCGTTATGTTGTACATACGTATATTATAGTTTAGTTATGTAGTATCGCTGTAGTCCGCGACTCGACGCGTTCGACGCACGCGCGTTCTAAATGCAACCCAAAATACGTGAAAACGGTCCGTTGAACCACGCGCGTTGCCTAAGCTGTCTATGGGTTGTTGACAGCCGACAGGGCTGCCGCTGTTGGGAAAACTTCATCGATTATTTTATTGCTTTTTCGAATATATTTTTTCTGGAAGTTGAAAATTTAAATTTATTATAAACAGAAACAATTTTACCAATATTATATTCGTAAACAGTGGCCATAATTTAAAGTGCTGCCACTATTTATGCCCAACTCGAAATACAATTTTACAAATACACAAAATATCTCTTGTCTATAACCAACATCTGAGAGTGATCTTCTAGATGTTTTTCAAACTTTTTTATGTTACATTTGACCATGTCAAACGAGGAGACATGCCAATAGAGAAGATTGTAATGTAAGAGATAACTGCCATCCATAGACATCCATAACACAAAGGTCTTATTTAATAAATGATGTAATTAACGCTGGACTCTGCGAAGGAATAAGTTTAATTTGTTACTGTATTCGTTACTTTTCCCAAGCGAGGGAATTCATTACCATTTCCGCACCTTTTGCAAATATTTAACTTTACACTATCACAGGTATAATGAAAACATTATTAACTATTGTTTGACAAAGGCTTATTCGCTTGCGAATACCATCGTAGTGCAAAATGTAAATTATACAATTATAATTAAAGTCAAACAACGAAAATGAGAAGATTAAACTAATTAATCATTGATTATACAAACCAGTTTGAACAATATAATAAATGTATATTTTCAAATTAAATTAAATACATGTTTGAACAGTGACGTCGAAGGACAAAACCAGGCAAGTGCGTGTCAGGCCACGCGCAATGTAGGGTTCCGAAGTAGTAAGTTTATCGACTATTACTCATTAACTTACTATTAATTACTTAACTTGGACTATTACTCATAAACATTAATTTACTTAATAACCTATTTTTGAGAGTTTTAGTAAATATTATTTACATGGAATAAAACATACAAAAAAATTTTTTGTAGAGTAGGTACTCTGCATGTAGGGGAGGTCCCCTACATGTAACGTGAAGATGATTTTTTTATTCGTCGCCTACTCTATAGTGTGGGGTAATGACGTATCCATGCCAAATTACAGCTTTCTAGCACTAATGGTTTCGGCGCTTTGCTTCGGACAGACGGATGGACGGACATGACGAAACTGTAAGAGTTCCGTTTTTTTTTGGAACCCTAAAAATTAAAAAAAAAACGAAATTGGTTTGCGACAAAATACTACCGTCGCATCGCAAAATACACAGCAATGTCAGACAATGCTATACAGCGAAGGAATGCTGCCAGCATCTAGGTATAGCACCACAGAGGCTAGTTACACCTCTACATTTATTATAAATTATATTTTTCTTTTTTAGTGACAGCCCTAGAATTATTATTTTAGTATTCAAATTAAATGATTTAGCCTCCTTGACGGGCTGTGGCATTGCTAAACACAACATGCGCAAGGCTTCTTAAGTTGGCCGCATACTACTGTTATTATATGTACAGTCAGCAGTGTCAGCACTACAACTTTCACGCGTACGAGACGTCGAGACATCGCGTACTATTGCAGCGCTCATACATTGATCGTAATCGCTGCATCGGAAAGTACAGTCAGCAAATGAGGTATGCAGGGCATGATACGAAGACGTTCTGTAATGTTTAATATTACAGTGTTTGTAATATTATCAATTTAAGTCATACCTTACGTGGGTAGCATTAAATATTGTTAATAACACAAATATTCTGTAGTGTTAAGCACAACGGAAACTTTTTACCCCATTGCCAGGAACAACTTAAAATAACCCATGTTTTCGCGCGTATCTTGTACGTTTATCTGTGTGTAATATTTTTATTCCCTCATATCTTCCAAAGCGCTGAAAAAACAAATATAGTGGCTATGAGATGCCATTGTTTGAGGTATCAAAAATAAAAATAAATCGAATTATGCAATATTTTTAATTTTTCTAGTTGTATCATGTCCGACATACTTAACTTTTTGCTGACTGTACTTTCCGATGCAGTGATTACGATCAACGTATGAGCGCTACAATAGTACGTTATATCTCTATGTTTCGTACTCGTGAAAGTCGTTGATAAATCTTTATGTATGTTACTAGTGTATGTTATAATGTTTTGAATTGAGCGGGTATTATACAGGTGCAGGTTTATTTATTAATGAAATATGTTAATATGGCTGTGTATAGTTGTTAAACTATCTTCAGTAATTTGTTTGTCAGACAGATAACTTGATTTTCAAAAAAAAAATTAAAAAGGGAAGTTACGATCTTGCGTCTTGGCAACTATTTTACCTAAAATGTTTTTGGTGGGATTACAAAATAAGTACCAGTCACTCGCTTCATTGAAAGAAATCTTCACAAGAGATCCTGCCCTCCAAATGTTCTCAAAAGTGTTATAAAGATGAAGACTACCAAGGGGCCGTCCATTAATCACGTGACCTTTTTTTAGCATTTTTTAACCCCCCCCTCCCCCTTGGTGATATGTAGTGAGGTTTAAGACTACCCCCCCCCCCCCCTTCCCCCAACATCACGTGTATTTTTCCTTTCTTATACTCTGCAAAAAGGTCTTTATACAGATTACCTACTTTCGACATTGTTTTAATCCAAAACATGCCGAGCCGGGCAGTCGGTGGCGGCGCGTGAGGCCTTCGTTCGTTGCCTGGCAACGGCAAGTCAAAGTCATACTACACGCTGCTTTTCTATTTAAAAATCGCGCGTTTGACGAAAAAATAAATACACGTGATATCTTACTACACCCCCCCTCCCCCTTCGTGCTATTTTCGTGATTTTTATCAAACCCCTCCCCCCCCTTTCAAGCCTCACGTGATTAATGGACGGCCCCCAATCCGTACTTGGCCAGTATGGCGGACTATGGCCTAAACTCTTCGTAAGGAGTCCTTGTCCAACAATGCCATAATTATGGGTCACGATGAATGATTACAGTTTTCAAGAACCATATTTCAGCCATGTTCCCGTTATTACTATAGAAATGTTTCAAATTCATTGGTTTACGTTACAACTGGATCCAGAACAGAGTGGCTTGGCCAGGCGTTGCGAAGTGGCCACGGAAACATAAAATTTAATACCCTCGGAGGTGCTCGAGTTCTTACGAGTGACTTTTACAAATGCGACCCGCGGGAGTCAGTTGCTACTAACTCGGGGCCGCGGCGTACTACTCTGATCATTCTTATGCTCTTGTATATATGGAAACGGTTTTAGGTACCTACTTTGATGTTCTAATATTTGTATGCTTTTTAATTAAGCATATTACGCGCAAAGAAGTCTAATTTTTTCATAGCTAAATCTTCTAAGGAGTGAGCTAGCCGAAGTTTTTAAATATGTAATTTGTTTTTTATTAATAAAATTTTATAATACATTCAATTAGGAATGTCGACAAAGTATTTTAATATGTCAGATTATTGAACATTGTTAGACATAAAAAAACTCAATAACATTGCCTAAAATTTAATGATATTAGTATGATGGAATTCCAACATTGTTGATTAAATATAAGCAAATTTCAATTTCTTAACTTTGCCTACTATAATATAATAAATTTTCGGTGATATTGGTAAAATATCGCGACAGCGATTGTACCTAACATCATATTATATCTCCGAGACTACGCAATAATGTATTTAAATTTTGACTTTAAAAGCGTATAAATTGAAACTAGCTACTGACTGTTACAAACGGACGTGCTGAAATATAACAGATTACTTCCATTTGCCTGGGGAACCCTAAGCGACAAAACTAAGCAAAGAGCAGAGATCGGCCTATAAATATCTAGTGTCCACTTAGCCTCCCTGCAACGTCATTTAATGCGAGCCACGTACGAAAATCGAGCATTCTGAGAGCGTAGCTCCCCGCAAACAGATTTGTGCTATCCGCTCCGAAGCCTTATAAACGGTGATATATTTAATTTCCACACAAACAATTGAATTACTGGCCATGCGAACCGGCTTAGCTTGAAATGGAATTCGGGATGAAAATACTGTTACGTGTTTTTGGTGTTAGGCGACTCTCGACCTTATTGCGTTGCGCAATGAGGCGCTGAAATACGGTTTGGCTAAGTCACTTTGAAAGACGCAGAAGTGTAAGGTAAAGTACATATATTGAATGATCCACTTTTAGAGTTACTGGTGGATAACCGGCGTGTGCTACTAGGCTACTATGCAAAAAAATTTAGTATAAAATTTCTAGACGAGTATAGAAAAAAAATTGAATATAGAAATTTATTTTTCAAGTACCTACCTAATACTGAGGAAATTTTAAACTTTAAAGGGTTGAAAAATCTGCAATCATTTTTTTTAATATTCTGGGAACATAATTTGAAGCAAAACCATTTAAAAATTTCGGCCTGTATTATTAAACAACAAAATAATTTTTGATTCAAATTCACACATTTGACACTAAAATGGCTTTAGCTTGAAAAAAGTCCCTGTCAAAGTACCCTGTATTGTATAATACCTTTTTAAAATTTGCATTTAACAGATAAGTTTTTAAAGTTCTGTTTCATACCTACTTGCCTAGTACATTTTTTTTCAACCACCTCGCGTCAAAGAACAATGCCCAACTGCCATACATCGTTTTATTTCATTTTCAACTTTAGCGTCTTAAAATAAAAAAAAATCTAAAAATCGCCGCTTTAATTTCTGAGCTTAGATATATAAGAATTTTCAGCAGACACACCCCAGAACCAAAGTATTTTGAGATTGAATTCTTATAACCATTGAGTCATAGAGTAGAGGAGAACGTAATTTTTACCGTTATTTTTTATTCTGACTTTTTTTTGATTGACAACCGGAAATGGAAATTTAACATCATTACATTTGTTACCAACATTTATAACGAAATTCTGTGTGTTATATTGGCCAGAAGTCTCCCTATATCTTGCTTGATACAAGCTATGTATCGAAGTGAGTGCCCGAATGAAAATGGACATTGTTGACATAATTGTTATTATAGTCAATTCATCACTTATTAATAAAATTATTTTACGCTGGGTAATAGGGGCACAGGTATTAATTTTAAAATACGTAAAAAAATAAATGAATTGCTTCGGTATAACTGACGTTTTAAGACGCTACAAAAAATAAAAAATAATTTTTGGGCATTGTTCTTTGTGTCAAAGAAAATCAAAAACAAAAATATCCAAAGTAGACGCTATTTTCTCAGGGTTCCCTAATAATTTCAACAAAATTACATACTGATAATTATGAACCAACTATTTGAGTTGTAAGAAAAAAATATTTCAACTTATCTGGTGGTTTGTGGACTCAATAGGAAAGGAAGGGTAAAGGAGCCGAATTTTCAAATTTTTTAAAAAGTGTTAAAATCTCGAAAACGGTAACACTTTTACTGAGGTAATTTTTGACATAATATGATAGGTCAACCCTCAATCTATCTGCCATCTTTGGTTGATCCACTAGTTACAGGACAACCTGTATATTATATTAAAATATTATATAGATTTGGTGACCCATCCTCGCGTAGAATTGGAAAAGTATTTTTATTATTTTCCTATAAAAAGAGTAAAGGCTAGAAAAATTTTTAAACAAAATTTTAAGATTACTACGAGTATTACATAATCATTACATTACAGTAATTAACGATTTTACAAGAGTAGAAAATTCCTTAAAAAACGTTCGGATCGCGTAAAATATTTTCCTTAAATTCCCATTACGATTATGGTCGAATTTCGGCCATTTGAATAGCATTCATAAAAATTTATGCATAATTAGATGTTTTTTGTTGAGTAAAAGTTGAGTTCGTCGTTACGAAATCTCACAACATCACAGCATTCACAGCTTATACGGCAGACCACTGTTTGTTTTTTACGAAAGTGTTCACGTTACGTCAACGGATATAACATCGGCTAATTACTACTTATATAACGTATTAATTTTTGTGAAAAGTGCAAATGTTTCTATAATACTCGAATCGCTTAAAGATATCTACTTGACAATAAACGATTAATTTAGCTTGCAACTTCAGTGGATTTCTATAAATAGATGATAGGCGACCGAACGCCCTCTTGTCTTGATGTATTTGGCTTTGCAACGTAATCGATATCGATATCTACTAAGAGCAACTATTTGAAAAGAGGGTTGAATTATTCTAATTAGTTGATGTGTTGATTTTGCATTTTCAGAATAAATTAATTTTATCAAACCCTGACAAGATTGCCTTTGTTGTTATCAACAAGAAGGCTTCCCGCCCACGTCCGATAATCGGTGACCGATTTTTTGTAGGAGAAAAATAGAACGTACTGATAGCAATGGTGCAACGCACACGTCCTACAAAAAGTCGGTCAGAAATAAAACTGACTCACCGACAGTCGGTACAAAAATCGGTCACCGATTATCGGACGTGGGCGGGAAGCCTAAGTCTTTTAATACGGTCAATTGATTCTATCCGTTTATGAGTTTCACTCTATCCTCAGAATCCATCATCGATTCTCAATCTTTAAGAGGGATCAACTTTCAGAAATCTCTTAAATATACTTTAAAAAAATATCAAAATCAACTCACAATCAGTTCACAATCAACGGACAACAAAAAAAGTTAACAAACCGAGCACGTCCGCTTCTTAGACAATATTATTAAGCCTAGAAAAATTGTCGTTCTGTGCCAAATTGGTGACCCCAACGTGTCGTTCGGCCAAACAGTCACTCCTCCAAAATCCAAATGATTTTTTAAGACCTGCCACCTTCAATCTATAGTTCCATCCTATTACGAAGTATATAATGATATCACGTCAACGTAATTGTTCTGTAGAATTTCGTATAATATTTATATCTACAATATTTTTTTACTGTAAATTTCAGCCTTACCAATCCCTAGGCTTCGCTCTTATTGTTACTTGGGGAAATCTTTAAAACGTGTGTGGTTCTTACAGTGGGATTCATAGCGTAAAGGGTAATCAGTGAGATATTATATTATTCCCAAAGATCAAATTGGTGACGACGTGCTTGAAACAAACAGACACTCTTTGTCAAAGTTTTGTTACATAGTCTTACTTGCCACTGACTTGGAGATAATCGTATAGTGAAGTATAGTTACCGTTTATTATTATGAAGGATAATACTCGAATAACAGTTTATTTCCATGTAACAAATCGGTTGAACGACACTGGAATTCGCGAGTTGTTTACGAAGCGGTTCGCCGAGACGCCGAAACTGACATGAAGTGTCGTTAATATACAAATATTGACAGTGCTGTCGGTAACACTGGGTTAATGGTTGCCATGGCGAGAGTAAACAATGTACCTAAGTTTCCTTAAAATTTTCCATAACATGTAAGTAGTAGGAAAGGGATTTCGGATAACCTTTTTATGATATTGGAAAACGATATAGGCTTTAGCTGTTAGTGATTGCGTTGAGTTTGCACGCCTTTTCTATTGTGATTTTTATTGGCGTCAATTAAGACAAATATAATAAAAGGGGCTGTTTATTTTATTGGTAGGAAGTCACTGCCGGTGATCATTATATTGGCAACACCAGGTAGGTACATTGCCAATATATTGCCAACCTGGAAGACTTAGGTATGTCTGGAATTTCTTAAAACATATCAAATCATTGTACTGTATACCTATATTAAAGTTCAGGGTTATACCATTCGAGATTACACTAGATGGTACAAGTTTTGACCTTTAGTGGAAGCCAAAGTTTACCAAGTTTTAAAAGATACTAATGTATCACCATGGAGGCAATGTGAACTGGAAATTTGGTTGAAATCATTTATATTAAAGATGAAGGTTGTGCGTGAATTAAACCAAGCGAATAAAGTCTACGGAAGCCTTTAGGTACATTATTATTATACTTAGATTTTTGGAATAAATAATATTTAGTGAACATAAGATCAACTTTTCTTTAGCTTTTAGTCGTTATATAATATAAAATAGTAGGTCAAGAATATTTGTTACGTTATTCTTGTATGAAAATAGGTACGAACTGTTTTGAAGTATGCAAATCACATATCAATAATAATTATTTCCTCTTTACAGGTAAATACGACGAGCAGTGGAGCTAATTTAAAATGGCGAATCAGTATGTAATCATCATAACTTCACACACAGTTCATAACTTCATACACCTAATATCGTGCAGTGGAATTCCCTCTAACAATTAATTACGTTATATTTAAGATAATTAAGATCTCATAATTAAGATACTTTACAATATTCACAAAGTTGCAAGATCAGCCTTTTTAAAGAGGATAACGTTGGATACCTACATAACAAGAAGATACGATGAAAGGTTTTTTTGACTACATAATTATGGTAACAATTGTTAAACCCTGTCGGAGGCTTTCGGGCATATAAAATTTCGACTTATTCACCCCTGACGTCTCCAATCCGCACTGGAGCAGCGTGGCGGAGGCTCCAGACCGGCTCAACTTCAAGGAGAGGAGCCAATCTCCTCTCCTATACAGGCAATATCCATAAATTAGACGGATTTCATTATCCTACAATCCTAAGTTATTGTACCCCGCGAAGTTCAAACAAGCCCGTAATTATAAAGATGTTCCGCTTCGTATTATACAGGATTTTCCGCTACGTTATACAGAACGATGTCGTTACAAACAAACATTCAAATTGCTGAACAATGCCTATAAAATTACAAAATAATGCTCGTGCCTTTGAGACAGGAGATTAAAATCTACGGACGAATTTAATATTGTTCATTACTGAAATAAACAGTAATCACCTCATTTCCTTTATATTTATTCCACCCGAATAATAAACATCAGCTCGGCTTACTCGTGCTATGAGCGGCGAGTAAGCGATTAGCGATGCTAATAAAATACAGAGCATTTTCAACTACATTGTTATCGTCAGCTGATGTATAGAACACATCGAGTATCCTGCATATTGTCTATGTTGTGAGTCTTATCACCAAGAAAATAATTCCATAAGTAATTAAGTGACCGAAGTTGAGAGTCTAACCCGAGACCGTTAAAAAGGGTCCAAAATACTAACTGGGCTGCAAGTTTGTCCTACTAGACATTGTTAAATCAGTGATAAAGTTTCTATTTATCGTTGTTTTATTCATTTAGCACTCTTGCAAAACTATTGTACTCTATAATAATAATAAACAATAATAATAATAAACTCTTAACATTCATATCTCATTTGTCGCGGGTGGCAAGGACTACTGTATATTTTTGGATTTTAGAATAGAATGGATTACGGAATAGACAACATTTTTTTTCCAAGGCCACGAACACAATTATATAATAAATAAAACACACTTTAAATAGAACACACTTTGAAAGAGAATAAAAAAGTAAAAACAAAACAAAAGTATACAGGTCGTTACAAAAATATTGTTAGATTATGTTCAGTGGCCGTGAACAAGTGGCACAGTATTGAATATGGCGCTGATTTTGAGTGAATCCTATCGGTAAGTCACGGACGACAGTGTTTGTTGTTTTATATACATAGGTACCTCATGGAAAACCCTAAGTTGCATCACGCATGTGGAGAACACGTCGAATTTGTAAAGCTTGCCTATTTGAGATATCGCTCAGAGCTACTCGTTCGCAGTGCGACAAGGCTTTATGTTTACTGTTATTGCTGTATCTGGTCCAGTTTCGGGTGCAATCCCCAACAATGGATCATTTGAATTCGTAGTCCGCTTTGATAACTTTGAAATCTCCTGTTTTATCCAGATTACTCGCTAGCATGTACATGTTAGGAGAATTTGGTAATAATACCGTCCTTTTTATTTGTGTACACTACACATCAGCCTTTATGATAGTACTTGGGAGGGGGAAAATGGTTAAGAGAAGTATTGTGGGACAAACATAATATAGACCTAGTAGCAGGAACTGTCAGATTCGTTTTATAAGTATGGCGCCACATTTAAGGGAAATTAAATTTACACGCCCAAAAATTTCAGCGTAATGAAGCTCTTACATCTTGTAATGAAAAGCTTTTTAAATATGCTTTTATAAACATGTTAAGCCGATATTATATTAGCGTTAGACGGGTTTGTTGAAACTTTTGCAAAAACGTCTCTTTTTAATTTCGACTCAATTTAATTTAATTTTTAGACAGTCATATTTCTATCTCGCGCCTACCTATATAACGTCCTAATGGTCCAGAGTCATTGTATTTTTAACGTTTCATGTGATTATAAATGGAAATGCAGGGATGCAGGTATTCTGTGGTGATTAAATGCAATAACTTTGCGATAATCTATACACACCATTTATTCTATCGACAAATTACTTCGAGGATCAGAATGCTCTGTATTCTGAGCTTCGAGGTATTTCTTGTCCGCATTCAACCAACTCATAGGTTACGATCATTTACGAGTTACGAACACTAAAAAACAAAACAATGTAAATTGTTCTTAAAAATAAAACAAAACGGTGCAATTGCCAAAACTGCACCGCACTCGACTAAAGATGAAAGTGAAATTCGCCGCCGACAGCGATGTAGCGAACAATGCACAATGGCAATAAATTGGCCCGCATTCTTTATTAGAGCAGTCAGCCATTCGAGCAAGCGGACTGACGACTGTTCGTGATAATCCTCTTGTCCTATATTAAGCAACTCGCACAATAATACGAGTTACGAGCCTAGAGAGATCCTTCAGACCATAGATTAATATTGTATACTGGAGCTTCAGACGCCCTGCGTGTTGAACGTTGCGTTTATTACTTACTGCGTTTCCGTTTGACACAGATACTATCCGTGCACGGTTGCTTCGGGGGGTATCTGTGCCGAATGGTGTATGTGTAGTGGGAAATAGTAGGCGGACGGGCCATCCCGCTGGCCGCTCCAACCCTCTCGGCAAGGAGAGGGGCTAGAGAACGCGCCGTGCCGAGGCCGCCGTGGTAGCGGCCGCCGCGCCGCCGCGCCGGGGCAGTGGAGCGAGAATAGCACACACACAGTCCCAGCACCAATGCGGTAGGCGTTGACACCGTGTGGTTTTGGTGGGTTCAAGTCCCACATACCTGTCCGGCTTCCCGTGGCCGGATAGACGAGACGAAGGTCTTTCCACACGTTAAAAAAATGTTACTTACTGCGCGGTAAGAATGGTCCACTCATATTTTTTTCATAAAATAATATCATGTTGTAACTGCACGGTGATGAAGAATAAAAATGGTCCTAAGTAACTAACTAATTAATTTTTTATAAAATAATATCTTGTGCATACTATATACAATAACTAATCCAACATAACAATTTAAAGACATAAATAAATGATTTTGTACTTTTGAAAATTAAACCGAATTTTTTGTTAAGGTTGATTTTTCAATTGGTGTTGTAGTTTTTATTAGATTCCTAATTAAAGATTACGATTCGAATTAGCTTGCAAAGCAAGAATTCAGAATTTCTGTTAATTTTACTGCAAACAAGTATCTTAGAGAAATTTTGAAGATAAAAATGTGCAAAAGTAATTTGGTTCCATTATTGTCTTTAAAACTTCTAAACGATTCTATTTTGACATTTCCAATTAGGTTTAAAAGTTAAGAAATTGCGTGGGATGAACTAATTCTACGAACTTTCAACTTTGTTTTCGAAGTTGATCAAAAACAGTAATGAAGTTTTTCATTCTTATTTAATAAATCGCTTATAATCTGAAGACGTTTCGTAAAATAAGACGCCGTTCCAGTGGTTCAGCCATTTTTCTAAGATAACGATGTAACCAAACAGAAGTGGACGCACAAACATACACTCTTGCATGTGAATAGGGTTGTCAAGTGTTCGCTATTACCGACTTACATAAACCGAAATATGTAATTTTAAGTAGTTATTGGGATTTTGAAATGAATAAATGAACACTCTATCTATTTGTTTATTTAAATATATCCGCTATTCGCTTATTCTATTCGCTAAACGACCAAACGAGCCTGCTGACGATAAGACATAACTAATTTGTTATTGGCAAAGAAGAAAGCGGGGATTCGTGAGATAGATCGAGGAATTACTGGTGAGCACATAGATATCGGATAGAGACTGAAGTATGCATTAGGCTCACTAATTACACATTCGACTTATAGCCTCTAGGTGCATTTTATTTTTTTGTGGTCCTATAAATCTAAATTAATTAATTATTATAAAAATTTCGTTTCGAAGTCACTCTATCGCGAGCGAATCGCGGAAGGCAAAAGCTAATTACATAATATCTTGACCAAGTTTGTGTGACAGTCCTGATACTGAACGATATTCATAGTGCAGGCGTTTATCGCCGTTTCTAATTAACTATACGTACAAATACTGGCTGATATGAACCTCTCAATTGGTTCTATTAAAACTTAGGTCTGGTACTCATCGGTGGGTATTATCATCGTCGGAGTAGTGAAGTTTGAATTTTACTGTAGTAGTATGGTAAAATTAGTATTATTAGTAGTATAATTTTATTAGTACTACTTACCGCTCTCGTTTTGCTTCGATTTTCGTATAGATCCCAAATTTTTCTTAAATAAAATATAGCCTATGTTACTCAGAAACAATAGAGCATCCTATTGATGTGTGATCTTCGTGAAATATTTTTTGCCATCGGTCCAGTAGTTTTTTAGTTTATCCATTACAAACAAATAAACAAATAAAAAGCACAACTTTCCTCTTTATAATATTAACGATTATGAATTCCAAATATTAATTTTTAGAATTTTTGCATGTGTTTTATGCAGAGTTGCAAGTTAAATTACATAAAAGGTAGCAAGCAGAGCACCCGTCTCTCAACTTGAGCATTTCTGTTTGCGCGCTTCGAATCGTCGACAAATTGAATTGTTTGCCGAGGAATTCAAATGACGTCGAATGGTTCCTACTTTCCACTAAGTTCTTACACTGTGCAACAACTAAACGTCCTAGCTATTAAGAAATTAGGTAGTTATTAAACGCTTTTATTTAGCTTCACTTCGGAGCATCAAAGCATCAAATCTTGTAACGTTAATTTGAATGACTTCCCTTTAATGAAAATTGATGAAATTTGGCAGACATGTGTATTTCCGATAACAATACACGAAAATCATATTTTAAACTAATTTTCATTGTTTATTTGTTGTTAAATTAAAAAAAACGATTTTCAGACTTTAGACGCATAATTCTCTATGTTCTATTTTACGTAGAGACTTGAAATTTTCACAACTTGTAGCTAATTTTATAAACTAAACATTATTGAAATAAAAGCGTTTAAAAAAAAAAATTTTTTAGGATTCAACTTATTTTATTTACTAGAATTAACGGGTTTCGTTGTCACCACAGACATGTATATTTTATTGCCATCTATGAAATCATTACCTAATGATTTTTTTAAATATCCTTTTAATTTACAGCAGTGAATTACAAAAATATAGACTGAAACAGGAAGTCGGTGGTGGTTTTATGGCCCGCTCGTAAACTTCTAATGGCCTCTAGTAAAACTATTCCATAATTTTTGTTTTAACGATGATATTTTATTTCAGTCCGATTTTCATTTTCCTTCATTTTGTAGGCTTACTGCTTTATTGTTCGTTGAGCAATCGTATTTCAATGAGTTTGATTTGAAAATTGAGGCAGGTTGGTGTGATATTTTAAATACGTTTGATTAGGATTGTACTGTTGTAGAATTTACATTCCCGCTATAGAATTTCGTGCCACGTACAAGTTAATAGAGTCTAAGCTACGGATATGTATTCACACGTGCGACAGTGGCATGGATTACTTGTGAATATTGTCGCACGACACGCGACATTTAGACGCACGTGTGAATGAAACTATGAATTTTTATTCTTTGGGCCAACTTTGTCTGCCAACATTTTGTCGTGTCACTGTTTCGTTTTTGTCTTACGTGTGAACCAACACTTAGGATACTCAACTGACAATTCTTGATTAATGGACGAAAATTCATAAGAACAATAAGTTAACCTAAATCGGACCTATGTCATATCTCACGACATAAGTCAAATTCAAGATGATTTGTCGGCCAGACGGTCCTCAAACGTCGGGATAAACACGATAATTCGAGAGTTGGGATGAGAGCTGACCGCAGGGGAGCTAGGCGAAGTGGACGCCCAAACCCAATCAGATAACGGTCGGACAACGGACTCGGCTAATCAAATGAGGCTGGGTTACAAAGACATCCCTTTTACTTCGATGTGGACTTACTAGCGCGTATGCGAAAATTATTACACAATTTATAGTAATCCCTCTATAAATCTGTTTGTAATCCATTAGTAGCATAGAGGTCTGAGCTTTTCTTAGTAGAAACAATGCGAGAAATGGACGATCCATATATTTTTACTACCTAAATATAAGTCAAAGCGATTATGTTTCTAATTTCGTTTTGTGAAACCACTCTTTTGAGAGCGTACAGCGGGTGGAAGCATAAGTTGCATAGCACTTTATGTTACACCTTCTGATGATATCAACCTACTACCTCATTATAATAATTATAGATTATAAATAATCGCTCGTACATTAATCTCACGAGAAGCATGGACAATATCAATAAGACATCACAAACACACGACCCAGGAAAAACATCTATCTGTCATGTGTCTGTCCATTCCAGGACTGAAACCACGCCTCGCTTCGCCAGATACACTACCAACGAGACTACGAGATCGTAGTACATTATCATAATCATAATAATTATATGTATTATAACATTAAGAATATCCTACTAATATCATAAATTTCAGTTTGTGAGGATGCAGATATGGATGTTTGTTAGTCTTGCTGGCCATACACGATCTTTACTACCCAAGTTTACTTGACAAGTTTGCAGTTTGACCACATAATAGTAAGTACATAATAGGTTTGACTTGATACGGCATCCAGTTTGAAGATTTTTCACGCAAAAACAATTGAACGGATTTAAACGAATGACCTGGAATAGGACACAGGTTACTGATTATCTAGAGAATTAATGTACAATATTTTTTTAATGTCGACTTACTAGGACGTTGTCGTGTTAACTGGTCGTTGACACGAGTTAGCTGGAATCAGCCGGGAGGTTAATCGGAAACATCAATAAATACGTAAGTAACCAAGGTGGATACTGGCAGTGAGGAACTTTCATATAAAACCTTCATATGAACAACACGTCTTCAAAAAAAAAAAAAATTTTTAACCGACTTTAAAAAAAGGAGGAGGTTCTCAATTCGACTGTATTTTGTTTAATGTTTGTTACCTCAGAACTTTGGACTGGGTGAACCGATTTTGATGATTCTTTTTTTAATCGAAAGCTGGTGCTTGTCGTGTGGTCCCAAATAAATTTGAGCGAGATCTGACAATGGTATCCATGTCAAAAGCATTATGTGCGCGATAAATGGACAAATAACTCAATATCGCGCCAACCGATTTCGATGATTCTTTTTTTTATTGGATGTACTTCATTTGAAGTCGGTTCTTTTTTGTTAAAATGTTAGATTATTTACACCGGACTGCACACGACATTACATCGACTCTGCCAGGGTTCGAACCAGACGGTCTATTATGAATTAATTCCAGCCAAGTTCCAGTGTAAACGTCAAATTCGTGTTACGAAAGCGGTCACTTGACACTTTTTTAGCCAATCATACGTCGTTTAAAGCCCGATAAATGAATTGCCTGGAACATGAATGGTTTTATAAAAGTTCATAATAGGCCCGCTGGAATCTTCAAATCAACTCGCAAATGAACTGGGATCTATTTTGTACAATTGTATATCTAGGGGCCCACCCCGGCTTTGCCTGTAGATAGAAAAATGATATGTGGTAGCACCATACCATCCCAATTTACACACATCAATTTGTAATATTTTGGTTTGCGAAAGTTTTTATTTTGCAATAATTCCTATATTATTTTTTATAATTATATGTACAAATACTGTAAAGATATAATATCTTTATTTATTTGTTTATTTATTTATTTATTGTTCATACGTGTTATTATCGTTATGATGAGTTTGGAAATAAATAAATTTACCGAATATAAGAAAATCGATTCCTTTTCAGTACCTACGTTGGTCTATCAGGCAATAACTCCAAGACATGTAACGATTGAGTAGCTAGTGGGACCGTGTTTGTTCCTCACTCGCTGCCAGTACAAAGTGGTAGAACAAAGAACAAGCTAGTATTATTGTGTACCCAATCAATACATCGGATACGGATTGTGCACAAACACCGTTTGTTCCAAGTTGAGCTTTCGTTACTATTATAATTATGTATTATTATTTCTTCTGTGCTTTCGCTTGCTACCACGACGGCGATGTTACCCAATTCACTCATTACTTACAGAGTAAGTAAAACGTGTAAAGTATAAACGTATAAATTGACTGACATACTCGTAGAACAAAGTCGATTGTGACCACAGAACACTATAATTACTCCTGATGTGACAATACACCGAAATCGTTTGTTTTTTAATTTTTTACATTTTTGTATCCTGTAGGTCATTGTTTATCGATGCAGCTTTAAATATTTTTATGTCAAGTAGTTTAAGATATCCAATCGAATGTGTCGTATCTGAATATTGTTTCATCTAACTACAAAGTCGCTATTTACGAAGTTGTTCGACATAAAACGTTTCTGTTCGAAATTGACAGATGCGTGAACGAAGCTAACTAAGCTAAGCTAAGCTTGTTTTTTTACTGTTTTGAACTTGTTTTTAACATACAACAAACGTAATATAACTAACTGAATGTCGATATTTTTTTTTAAATCTTAGGATAAAATCATGATAGATATTCAACTTCTAGTGTGGTTTAACAACATAAGATGTTGTACTGTGGATATTTTTTGGTCTTATGTACACATACGTCTATATTCTATGTAGAAAATATAAATACGATTTTATTCAGAATGTTTTTTGTAAACTGCCCTGCCTTTCTGTAAAGTAGCAACTTTGCAGACTTTGTTCTAGGAGTGTGTCGAAATAGTAAAATAGATATTTTTAAGTACTTCGTGTCAGTACGTGCTACGTGCGCGTGCATAATTTGTGTGTGTTTATGTGTGAGAGAGTGTGTGTGAATGTGTGCGTGTGGGAGCACACACCACAAAAGTGCAAAACTTTGCAACCAAAATATATGTTAAATGAAGTGGAAAAGTGAGGAAGAGGCCTACAACTAACTACTTTTAATGATGATCGTATCTTGATTGATGTACTTATCTTGTCCTTTGTTAACAGTTAGTTATCACTAGCTACCACACATTTCAAAGCTCAAAGTTGTATGACGGAACAACAAACACCCCTCCAATTGATCTTTAATACCGGACCTACTTGGTATGTAATGTAAGAGACAAAAGCTTACTGCCCTTGTATTTATAACAAGCCGGCTCAAAACACAAGTGTGCCCGTGACGTCACTCGCCCCTTGCCCCAAACGATTATCCGCAGGATACCATTCATCAAAACCGTATACTCACGGTATAACGGAATTGCGAAGCCCCTCGCGGTTTACGAAGGGTTACGGGTAAATATCGCCCAGTTAATATACCTACCTAATCTTACTACTAGTAAGTATAAGATGCTCGTATAGTAGGTACATTCGTAATGGTAAAAGATAAGAACTTTATAAAAGGCGACTAAATCCGGCCCGCTGGTGGTAGGGCCCCTCGGAGGGCTTATAATGATTGATTTTAATTGGTAATTAATACCATTGTTACTATTATTATTCACCATGGGGTTCGCCTGGATAGCTACCACCCTTGACTCTTGAGCTCGAGTCAGCCGTCAAACGACTCGTCGTGTTCTGGCTGGGGCCTTCAGAGCCAGTTCTTTCTTTATCAGACCCTGCTAGCAAAGCCAGGGGATCCGCTGGATGCTTTCTCGTCGATAGAAGAAAAAAGAAGAAAGAAACTCAACAAGTCCCTGGTCGGGAATCGAACCTGGACTTGCTAACACTTTTATTTAAGTGCGCCGAAAGAAACGTTTATAATACGCACTTGCTCTTCGCACATGATATCTCATACTCGTTCATTTGTTTAGATTATAGTACAATGACCTAATTGATATCTTAAGTTTAACTTATTTAGATAAAAATTAAAAACAAGTACTCATAATGAGTAAGACACACTTTCCGACGTACAAGCTGACAAACCTGATGGTAAGTTGCCACTGTCTTTAGGGACATTGCCATCACAAAAGGCACCAGTAATTGCAGGTCAAGAAAGAAAAAGAAGAAAACTCTCAGACTTTCTGCTAAATCTTCATTACCCTCCTTATAGTGGTAATAGTATATCGAAAATAAAAAAATCAAGGTTTCCCTGAAGCCAAAGTGCGTAAATCGAAATACATCAGGGGACGAAATCTGTTAAACCATACTCATCTTTAGTAGACCACAAGAGTGAGTTGTCTTTCTGCTCATTGAAGAGAGATTGGAGCACCTCATTGCTCAGTGGATTGCTGCAACCCTCATTGACCTTACAGACGGTACATCAAAGTCCTAATTAGCATAGTCATAATATTGTCTGGCCTCCCCATGTAACATCCGTGCTGTTGGAGTACACTCATACCCCTACGGCCATGTAAACTGGCTTCCTCTCAAAGGTGGCGCGCGTAATGGAACTACCAGTTACAACGTATCAAAGTGACACTCTTCAAAGACCGGTGAATAGGGTTTCCGTGCGAAATACACTCAGGTACGCGAGTGGGTTCTGTAAGCGGAATTGTTTGATTACCAGCGACGGGCGGTAAGATATTTGGCGAGAAAGAACCTGTTGTTGATTAATTAGACAAATTGGAGCGTAGTACTATTGCAAAGACACGATAATTTTAATCTAATGCCTCCTGCACATTACCGCACAATGAGCTTTGCCGCACAAAAAGCCCCCTGGCTAGCCGCGGAATCTTTTTGCTTCTTTTTAGTTATTGAATGACATCTCGTATTATTTATCATACAAGTATTTTATCACACAAAAATATCGCGTAAATGCCGGGAACGAAATAACCTCGTGTGCCATAAGGCAGATTTTCTCCTGTCAGAAGGGAAGAGGGACCTGTGCTCATTAGTGGGTCATTAAATGGTTGGAGCCAAAAACGGCAACTGCATAAAAACGTGAAAATTATTGTTAGATTCAACATTACAGTTGCTATAGCATCGTAAACGTCGGGGCGTAGCTTCTCGCTACTGGTCGTCCGTAGAACACAATAATGCGTTAGGCGCGTTTTCTTTTGAATTACAGAAGCGAGATACTCACACGAGCACATCTCAGATATGCTCTGTGGCATTCTCTTCGCTATGTAAGCCGTGCGACGTGTGACGCAGCGTCTTTTGTAACATACGTTTGTATGTAAACAGGAAATTATATACCTACAGCAGTTTCCTGACAAGTGACAACTGATTCAATTTGAATTTGAGTTCTAAGCAATGGAGCGGTATAGATTGTTTGACACGTTGTAAGTTTGACGTCATTAGTTGTACGTCACATGAATTATAATTTGAGTTAGTTTTAAATTGAGTTACAATCACACAATCACAACATAATGTGTGTACACCTTTACACACCTTTACAGGGTACACCTTTAGAATTATTTAGCAGCTCTCTCTCTCTCTCTCTCCTACGGAGTAAATATAGGATCATCTCAATGGTGCAGGTGTTGCTGTTTTGGAATCCTTATTTTATCATCTATATTGTGGCATATACAGCAACTTTTCTAAAAATTCCAACTTTAAACTGTTCTCCTGTAAAGTTGGCTCAATGTCGCTTAGTTAATGTTTCCTTCAAGCGTCGATATATATATATAATACATTAATCAATGCAGGCTACAAAAATGCAAAATCTTTCATGAATTCAGTATTGCAAGAATGTTTATTACTTTGATGATAAATTATGTTGTTTATGCGAAACTATGAATCAGCTCACACGATGTTAAGCCTGTGAATTGAAGGTTAATGAATCAAAATTATCTTTCGCTTCATTTCTTGATAAGCTCTTATAAGCCGGTGAAAGACGTCAAATGGAAAGACGTCGTTATCGTCTATAAATAATTTAAAGTATATTTATTTCAATGAATTGACATCGTTACAGCAAGTGTTATGTTTTTTGTATTATATTACAATTTTATTGATAGTCATTTTAGAGCTTATAGAGTTAGGGGCTTGGCTGTTCATGAGATCTGGTACTTTTGAGTAGTGAAAGAGTTATAAGACTTATGATCTTGTGAGTCTTAGCCACCAATTTTACATGATTTTTTTTGTTAGCATACTTACCTATATTCTTGCCATGATCGATGTATGGTTCGAAATATGTAAGTATTTTGACAAGTGCGATTTAAACTCGATTAGAAAGGGTACGTTGATTTTGATTACGTATTTACCGTTATTTTTCTATTTTATATTTTATTTTTGCCGTTTTTTAAGACCATATACTTCTTATAGGTTTTCCTGTAATATTTAAGTATGTAATAATAATGTAATATTTAATAAAGATCTATTCTCTGTATTTTTTCAAAATTCTAGCATCAGTAGTTTGGGGGGAATGGTCAATATTTGCCTTTATTTTCATTCGTTTTTGAATAATTTTAAAACTATCCGTTGTAGAACTATAACAAATATATATTTGAGATCCTTACAAGGCCTTTCATTTAAATACCACACGATACGGTTTGCATACACTTAGAAGCAGTTTACATACATTCAGAATTTTTTTTTCAAAATTTAGTTGTTTAATTTATACCTTCGTCATTGGGTCACAAAAAAGTGCATCAACTCATTTGGTCCAGTACTTTCGGAGTCAATTGGCTGTGAATAGCGGTCGCCCAGATGCACGAGTGATCTTAAGGGTTCCGTTTTTCGTTTTTTAGTATGGAACCCTAAAAAACTAGAAATGCAGTCTGTTGAACACGTAGATTGAATACCTCTGTTATTGATTATGCGTAAAACTCAACGTAAGCGACGAGTTGATTGAATATTGCGCGGGAGACTGCGAGTCTGGCGATACGTGCGTAGACCCGCTTGAATGTAATGCGTGCGCTTCGTGAAGTGTGCGAAGTCTAGAGTCTAGACCACGTTATGGTAGGTAATAGTAACGTCTATGCATGCGTGCTATAATGCGTGAACGCAAATATCTCTTTTCACGATTTGCACGACGCAATAATCGTAGATTCCAATTTTTTTCCCCGACGCAAGAAGAGTATTGTGTATCTGTGGAATTGTATCACCTAAGCGACTTATCGCGAGTATATTTAGCTTTTAGCAATAGCTCGATGATTGAAGAAAATAAGTTTAGCTGTTCTTCAGGTTCAGGTCTTTTAGTTTTCTGTCCTTCAACATTGAGCAATTTAAGCCATTAAGGTCCTGATCAATTTGTGAACTGAAAATGTCATTGAGGTAACGTAAAAGTCATATAGAAAAAATGTTAAAGCTGACAATCTTTATGGCGGCAGAAGGAAAACTGGAAAACCCATAGAGTAGGTCAGCTAGTATAGAGATTAGTGTCAGCTAGTATAGAGATAAGTGGCTATGAAGTAATCGAATCGGCAGAAGGTATCATGCTCTGGGATTGCGGCGGCGGCGTGCGTTAGCGGCGTGCGCGTGCGTCGTGCGGCGTGCGCTACTCGCTCGCACCACGCTCACTGCTCAGTGCGTAACCTTGCGTACGATGATAAACAGATGACGTCACCCGCTATATTTAACCATGTTTGCGTCGAGTCGAGAGCGCAGCGCGCGGCGCGTGCGCCGGGGTCGACGACCCCGTCCGGCCTCCGCGATTTCACAAACCGCGCGCTCCACTGTTCCCTTTTCAAACTCGAACGCGATGAATGCTGCAAGGATGACTGAACATCACCGGGATCGCTTTGTCCGTTATCTGTGCGCGCAGCATGGAAGCAGCGTTCCGACGACGCTTCGCTCAACAAAGGGCTAATGCGATCCCGTCGCGGGTCCGTTTCATGCGCTTTCAATTTTCCGAGACTCCTGAATTCCTGTGAAGGTCCAGTTACAAAGGCGTTTAGTTCAAAATAATGGCCGTAATCCACATTCTAAGTGGGTAGTACCTCTCGGGAAAATTTCACGTGCCGAACGCGGCTCCGAACGTAATATTGTATGTAATACGGTTGTTGAACTCGAATGGTGGCGAATTAGTCCAAGAACCGGCGGAACTTGTGCAGGAAGACTGATACTAGCTGGATGTTAGTAACACTGTATTTTTACCTTAAGTACCTAGCTGATTATGAAATCATTCATGCCTGCCAACCGTGCCAACTAGGTCGCGTTGGAATTGGGCGTGATCAATGATGTTTAAATAAATATAGATACGTTATGCCCTTACAAATCAACCGAAAAATCTGTTCCGATGTCCGCAAGGCACGCTTTATTGCTTTATCGCACGTCTTTATCGCTCTCGCGTCAAAACTACTTCGCTATCTCTTTCTTCACCTGAATAAGAGTTCCCAATTGGGAACTTTTTGAGTCACACAACGCACGCGCTTATGACATATCTGCCTCTTTTTAATATATAATATCATTGGGCGTGATACTAACGTGTACACAACATTACTATTTAATATACGCTTCATAATTTTTCAAGACCACTGAATATTATCATTTATAAAAACATTTTATTTTAAATACATTTTTAGGAACCTACTAAAATATACGTCTTACCTAGGTATTAAGCAAACTGTTTTTTTATATTCAGTAGCATTCGTAAGTATTCATCATTAATTAGATGGGAATATTATACGTTTCATTAATTTTCTTATTTGAAACGGAAGTTATTGGTAAACGAGAAATTAATTATATTTATGAAACATGTTCTCTGAATATAAATATGAAGTTAGCTGTTAAGACTCTGGTAGTAAGTTAATGTCAGTTATACTTAAAATATGTTGAAATGAAATGGTTGTAGAAATAGGTAGTGTAGTATGATACAATAATCTCTTGCATAGAATAATTTCAAGCACAGATGATAATATTGCATAGGTATTACTTATAACTTGTTCAGGTAACATAGTTACATACTTTATAAAGATGATGATGATGATGATGAGGTTTTATTATTGAAAATTTATGACACGTTCGTAAAATAAAATAAAATTAAACAATCATCGTATAAAATCAAGGCTACTTGTGATATGTAAATATTTATTTTCGCAAACTCTTTTTGTAAACATAATATGGAAGCCCACAAAGGAATAACTCCTATTCGTCCGCTGACCCCTTGTCTAAACGGCTTGGTGAATTCTCCCGATCCTCGTCGTATTCGGATACGATTACGATAGGGCCAGGAGTCGCGAGAATTAGCATTTCGCTATATTATTATAGGCCACTACTTCATCTGAGGACAAAACGAGACTTTTATAATATCTTAAAAATAGTGCTCACACACTAGTTATAACATGTTTTAAAACATCACTTAACACTATGGCGTTTACTGGCGTGGTAGCATGTTGCAGCCACTCGCACGCCTACATGGAAGTTTGTGTGTGTACGTAATACATTACATAGGCATACATATACAATTATACATATAGCAGAAGGGGTATTCTACAGTATTGGTTACTCAATATTTCTTTTACTTTGCTCCATGATATATTTCCAGTTCTCCTAACGTTCACATCAATAACAATATCTTCTACTTCGTGATCCATAATCGAATCCCATTGAATGTCCAGACGTATTGTTTCAAATAGACTGACATATTTCTTATTCTAAATATTTAGTTTTTCTTCATGCCTTGTATGACAGCATCTGCATCGGCCGATCGTCGTAGAACCAAAGAGGTCGCTCGCCTACACATACGTAAGATGTTGTTGTCATGTCGTCACTGTTTTCCGATAAAGAACCGGTCATTGTGCTGACGGTTAAGTTAGCAGTTAGGGTTATCAGATACAGTCTTATTGTTTCGGAGACAATTCTACAAGCCTTCATACAAGGCAGCCCCATGATTAGAGCTCCCTTTTGTCGATGCACCGCACTAAATTGACAGTGACGCCTGCTAAAGAGGTAACAAGACGAAGTCTAATTACTGGACAGAGGAGAAGACTTGGAATTCCTGGACACTACTATTTCTGGTCCAGCTCAGCGACTAGCGTGGCTTTACAGAAACTACAGAAACAGAAACAGAATTCATACAGTTGATAACTGCCTCTGAGTGAGGCCGTCTATTTGTCTTTTTCACTATTATGGTTTTAGTAGTGCCATCCCTTTTACATAATTTACCAATGTAAGTGACTGGTATAGTGAAACAAAAGATAAACGTGTGTGTCTTGTAGCTCGGTCGGAACAGATTTTTTGGTTGATTTGTAAGGGCATAACGTATCTATAGTTTAATATCATTGATCGCTATAGATCTATCGTTCGCTAGATAACGTAGGTTTGTTTTACACCATCTCTGTTGTATTTATATCTTTGAAGTAGAACTAGCCCTCTGGCCGTGGCTTTGCCAGCGTATAATAATGCCGGGATAATAAAGTACCATTATTCCAATTCCAAGAATACAGTGATCAAGTAATTTATCGAAGTCTAATAATAATAAATTCTCCAACAAACCAATTTTTGGAAGTTTTTACCACCCGTAGGCGTACTGACTTAATGACAGATAACTATCGATAACAATCGAGACTGAAGGCTCGTGTCCTTCGAAGCACTTTAACCTGATTAATAATTTTGATTTTGCGTTTAATAAAAGTTAGTTGCAAAAGCCTAGTGCGACGCGTCTGCGATGTTTCTCCCATGTAATCTCACCATTTAAATCTCGCCAGCACACTAACGCCATATAGGTTAAAGCATATTCGAGATAATGTTGGCAAGAAACCGTTACGCCCGTGTAAGGCGAAACAAGCTCTAAAACATTTTTTAAGTCGCGACGGCATTTTCTCTGTTTAGAATTTTTATAGAAGAGCTAAGTTTGTTGTTTACCTGCGCTGTTTTATTAGATCTACCGAATGGTAAATGGCCGTTGCCCATTGACATTAGTAATGCTAACGTTGCTGATGCGTTGCCAGTCGCAAAATACAAGCTTTATTATTGATTCTTCCTGCGAAGAAAGGATGTACAAAATTTTTCAGGATCAATTTTATGTCGCACGTTTTAGTAATTAACCTGAGTGGCAACAGAACCTAGCAATATCCTACAGAAGTATCCTAGTGCCATAACTTCGTCCGTTGATCAGTAGGATGGACTAGAAGGGAGATTGGCTTAGAGTTAGACTTAAGATGGAAGCAGTCTCTTACACTACAGGTTTTGATTTTCTCTAATCTAATTTTAACAGTGAAACCTACATTTTCATTACAACAGACTCAAGCCGTAACTACGGGCCCCTTAACCTTAATGGATATAAGGAGTTCCTTCTAAAAAGATACTTTTAAAAGCAACTAAAATATGAGGCTGTTAAGACTTAAACGAGGAACAAAGTCGGAAAATTGGTCGCGACTTTGTAAAAAATTTATAAAAGAAAACTTTAGCCGGCGTTATAGGGAAATTAATTTAGCTACGGAGAAATAGTTCAAGAGACGGCCGGAGACCCGCGTTTGTTTTATGAGGCCCGTTGTTGTCATAAAATTTATTTCATTACCAAGTGAAGAAATACGGAGTTTTACAGCGGTTCAGAGTTTGGCGTTGTTTTCTAGCGGTTTGTGTTTGAAAGAAACTGAGCGAAGGATCGTGAAGAAACTAGCATACTAATATTGCAATATTTGTCAGAATTGTTGTCCATAAAATTATACCAATTGTTGACTATTTACCACTTGATTACTTACTGTGTACTCTGCTGTCGCGTTATAGAAGGAAATCACAAACCCAGCAAAATGACTATTATTGACAGTAAAATTAAGTCTTCTCGGCAACTTCATTATTTATTTGAACATAGTTTAAATATACTTTGAACGTAGTTGAGAGAGGGAGAACTTGTCAATTCATTGCTTGTGACTGCACATCCATGATTTGCACCATACATAAAGGGAATGCCTTTTATTCACACTTTATTACCCTGCAAAATAGTACAAAAGTTGACATCTTTATTAATAAAATAGCTGCACAAAGCAGTCTCAACCATGCGGCGTCTTTAGAGGAGCGGGGATTTTTTCTTGTCTTCAGAATTCCTCTCATCTACATGCATAATAACCCCGGTACAAGATCGATCGTCGAGCAACCCAGATGCATTATTAAATTCTTACATTTTAATCCCATGAGCGGACTACAAGATTCTATTTATAGAATTTAATCTGCAGTATCTTGTACCTCGTAGCTCGAGTTGCTCTGTAGAGCTGCTAGCTACTCTGTGCCAATTATAATATACAGTAAAAGATAAACGGTTTAATTTTCTTCTAAATGCAAAATGTTGTAGTCTGTCTGTTTTATGCGCAATCCTAACATGCGAACGGACTTGTAAATTATAAAACACGAGAGACACCTCTCAAGGGACACCCGGATGGAACGAAGTTCCTTTCGATTTAAGTATTGTTTTGTTGTACAGCGCCATCTCTGTAAAACTCTGTGAATCACTTCAAAAAAAGTGTCGTCATTCGTAAGAATCAAAAAGTGTTGTAATTTTCCGTCTAGCGCCCTTTCACAACGCGCGATAAGGAACTTCGTTCCAAAATAATAATATTTGAGATACATACCACATACCAGTGACCAAACAGCTAGATACCGACCCTAATAGGTCTGATAACATACATTAAATAAATAAACAATGGTACACACTCAAAGCCCCACACTAGGACTCTCTGTGTCATGAGTGCCATGGACAGCACACAAAGACAAGAGCACATAATATACACCGAGAACATAAATTCAAAGTTATCATTTAAATTTCCGCCTCGCTGGGAATCCAACCCAGGACACTTCGAACGCCGATCCGGCATGGTAACCAATGGTTACTAACCATACGCCACGGGTTGGCATCGGTAGGTAATTAGGTAGAGATAGGTATCCAGACTACCCAGATACAATCAAAGTCACAGTGTGGTGCTGTTTTGACAAATATGGTGATTATTGGCATAAATTTGTGCGCGGTGACTGAAGTTTATCCCGGATCGTTGACCTCTCGCGACACTGCCGAGATTTGTACATTTGACGTAAGACGTCTTTATGAAATGAATGTGTTGATATGGAAGGGCACCTACATATTTACCTGTCTCACCAATCCTGTACCATCCGTACCCAGCCTCTGGACTATGGTCGGAATTCAGTCATAGGCCAAGGGTTGGGGGGATATACTATTTTGTTCGGAAGTTAACGCATAACTTGGTACCTATGCGAATGCATGTGCACATTTTACGAAACTTATTACCAACTACTTTCCACGACATCTCTTCAATAAATCGCTCCTGAAGCAATTTGAACAAAAATCTCTTATCGCAGCAATAGCGTCACTTCAAAATATCGACGGCGGAAAGCGAAAACGTAGTCATCCACAAAAATAGTTCAAAATGTCGTAGTCAACAAAATCTTGGCGAATAATTGTTTGGATGAGATTTGAGTTACAATTATATTATATTTAGAAAAAATAACAAGCCTAATATCCAAAAATCGTGAGTTTAAGTTAAAAAACACGCTAGTTATGATTTTTTTAAAAAAAGTGTAAAAGGTTTTTGGCTCTGATGAACATTTTCGTTTTTGTGGATGACTACGTTTTCGCTTTCCGCCGTCGATATATATGTAACATTCGACATTGTTGAAATCTGTCGCAGATTGCGCAGGTAAGTATGGGGCAATTTGGCTATGAGAGATGACGATTCAGGGTACGATGACCCCGTCAGTCGACACTCGATAGGTACCTACCAACACGGCGCTAAAGGCTCATCATTTTTGTTTGTAGTTTTGAATTATTCAATTTATATGTATATGTAGAATCAGGATAGGAAAAACTAAGTCCAACATTACTAACCAAGTTAGTTATTACCAACCAACTTGGTTAAATAACTAAATTGTAAACCAAAAGGTAAAAACAGTAAATTTGAGACTTAAAGAAAATCTTTTATTAAATAAAAATAAAGTAAGAGTAAAAATATATAAAAAGATGCATAAATATTTGCCATTTCAAATTAAGACACGAATTAAAGGAAATGCGAATCGTGGATCTTTATTCCTTGCCTACGGGTAGAGCTTAAGAAAATTTCCAATTTTCTACAAAAATCGGATTATATACCTGAGCAATATTAATATTATTTATTCCAACAGAACATATTCAAGATGATTTTAACGTACATTACAACACAATAATCGCTAACTGGTACTATCCCACGTGCGCCCTTTGACCTTAATCTTTCAGTAAAACCTCTTTTCTTTTCGCAATCAGTCAATTCAATTTAGACCCTTTTCTTATTACTTTAACATAAAAGCGAAGGAATCTTATTCGTAAATTCCGATGTATCTGTTAATCCTATGGCGGTATTGTTGAGCTTGGGCCGTGCTGTTGTCTCACTTCAGGAGATATACTTACATGTGCGACAGTAATTTCTGTTATATTCATGAAAAATTTTAAATCAAATCATATCATAATTATTCTTCCCAAAAACACTTTACGCTTTTGAGAAATTATACAAAATTATGCATATACCTACCCCATTGATTATAATTGACCCTGCATGTACCGAGTAAAATATGCTGAGATCAAATCCCAGAATATTCATGCCTGTTTTATTTTATTACTCAGCCTTATTTTATTATCTTGATTTTTGATGAAGTCGCGATTGAATACGGTGATATTACGTTGTTTGACAATGAAGTGTTACTTATGAAAGTTATAAACAGCCGTGCAATGTGCCTGACGATTTTGAAGCTTAGTTGGTGACTTCGTGGTGGCCCTTAGTCGAGCAAACGCTGTCCGGTTCGGTTCCCGGGATATGCGTTTATGTCATGGATAAAAATTCATCTCGAGTATTGTCTGTAAAGTTCTAATTTGTTTGTCCACGGAAGAATTTTGCATGTAATAGTCGTACGGTGACATGATTGTGTGGGCATTTATTTTCCTAACTAGAGCTATTCCAGTGTTTTCTGAAGTTTGTGACGATATTTGGATGTTTGAACGTTTGGATGTTTGTTCCTCAATCAAGCCATAACTACTTTACCGAATTGGCTGAAATTTGGAATGGCGATAGCTTATACCCTGGATTAATACATAGGCTACTTTTTATCCCGGAAAAATTCAGGGTTTCCGCGGAATTTGTAAAAAATCGATATCCACGGGCGTGAAGCCACGGGCATATAAATCTAAAATAATTAATTAAAAACTTCGTTCCGAAACCACTCTACCGCGAGCGAAGCCGCGGGCAAAAACTACTTTATATGATAACTTTAGCCAATCATCGCCTGTCGTTTCCCCAATATCGGTTGTACAACTAACCTATTTTCGACTTGACTTTCACCGTGTCACAGAGGTGAAACAAATGACGTTCTAAATATAATTGTTTTTACGAGGGACGTCCAAGTCGCGTTTTGTATCAACGGGCGTTTCGCACGTCGGATGCTGCGACCGATCTCTGATATTATGTTGTTTTTACTGAAAATCACGGATGACCTTCGCGTGGTTAATTTATTTGGCGTAAGTCCCCTGTCACTCTCCCGTGTCAGCGAGGGATGTGCCTGCTGCAATGTGATCCCGGATTCTTTGATGAATTTTTAAATATTATAAATCCCGCGGTCTGAATTTATCTTTCATTGGGTAGAAATAGTGAGAGTTCAATGGAACGGTTCAATGAATAAATGTGGATTAAGTGAATGAATACACGCTCTTACCTCCGCTTTATGAATCTCAATTGCGCGCGGCATGGTCATACATAAATGAGATATCATATACACCCAATGGCTCGAAAACAAACTTATCTGTCACATACGTGCTTGTCCTAATCGGCAGTTGAACCTGGGTCTCTCAGGAGTCATGACTGATCAGCAAGAACACAGTCTTGAGTGATTGATAACACAGAAAACTTGACTTACAGGATCTGCAAATTCTGCATTGCCAAATAAAACGTCTCAAATCAATCTCATTTTTTATAGTATTTTATAAACTCATCCTGCAGTAGAATCCTCTCAAAGATTAATCTCAGCAAACTCTCTAGACTCTATTATTGGGACTGCTCGAGACGAATCTACGACGGACCTCCACCATTCCACACTGGAGCAGCGTGGTGGAGTATGATCTAGACCTCCTCAAGAGACCCATGCTCAGTTCAGTAGTGAGCCATTAATGGGTTGAAGCCAATCAGCTATACAATATGTTGACCAAAAAGCTTAATGCAACGGGATCGCTCGTGGCTCGCTGATCACAACACTAGCTGAGTGATGGGCAAGGTACCCGGTATTAATAGCACTCCACAGGTGCTTGCGTAATGCATGTGATCCACTTTCGATCCACACTTCACGCACGATCGTTGTTTTTGATAAGCTCTTTCCTCGGTAACCTATATTTTCAGTGTGGATTAATTTCTGGTTTTATGGGACGAACGATAATTAATTATTCGTAGTATTTTACTGAACACTGCTATTAAATTCGTCACTACCAAGACAATTATCTGCAATAAATGTTTGCGCTGGGAATCGAACCGAATTGCATCGCAAGTCGCAACCCATGGCATCAGTCAAACGCATTTACAAAGAAGCTTTCGGGTGGGATTTTAAGGGTTAGATTTGAGTGAGCGAAACGCATATAGCTCGGCAGCTTGTGGCGATCCTAAGATTCCTAAGTGATCGACAAGGTTAAACAATTGCGGGCGCGGTCGGTAGTTGGATGGGCGACCGTTAGTGGCAAAAAATTCTTGAACGCTTCTGTGCTTCGGAGGGCACGTAAAGCCTTCCCGATTAAGCCATGTCGGAGGCATTCATCCGGATTCATGTCGGAGGCGGTATGAAAAACTTTCGACACTTGGTTTGACCACTAACCCCTTCTTCCTCCCTGAGTTTGGTTATAATTATCTTGTATAGTAGTATTTTAGGTAGAAAGTAGCTTGGTTTAAAATATCTACATTTGTAACTGTTAATTAATTTATTTTATTTATTTATTTCGGGCAACAAGGCCCATAACATAACACACCTTATAGACTAACATACATATCAATACACTTATAACTAATTCACAAATTATATTATCAGCGAAGTGACACGATTTCGGTGGTCGCCGACGTCCGCGGAACGTTCTGAAGACGACTCCCTTCGGCCATAGCTCCTCCTTCAGAAATGTAGATAGGAGCTCGGTTGGAACACGCACAACAAAGGAGTTGAAATTCACAGCGTTGCTCGAGTCTAACTTCTCAACCAGCAACCGGTACTTCGTCTTCTTCTCCAAATACTCCACGACATTAGACTAACAGACATCAGTTAAACAAATAAGTTTATCAATTCATTCATTTACGGGTCATAAAACTAACTACGAGTAATTCTGCATTCCCTATTCCCTCTGCAATGCCTTTGAAGCCTTTGACGCACCGATCATAAAACAGTTTGATCAGCTTTGAAGTTTGTAATTTATAAGCTTGTTGCGGTTCAAAGGTTTTTTGAATAATACATTCAAAAGATTCCTTTCATAGCTTTCATAGATCGTATCATTATAGTACTTTGTCGAAGAGGGTTTATAAAATAAAATATTTTTTTTATTTCAATAGCCGACAAATGAGGATACGTTCTACCTGATAGTAATTTGTTATTCAATGCCAATTGTACATCTGCTTCACAGTTCACATCTCACACCGTGATCGAAACATGTAAATACCTGTCGAGGTTGATATAAGGGCTTCGTAGCCGATTAGATTAGTCTGACGACCTTGCTCCAAAAATAATGGACGATTCGTTAATCGTCCGTCGCGCGGGAGCTGCAGAAAAATACAAGATGCATTTATCGCGGTATGACCCATAATTACTGTCCTACTGCTATGCTGATTTCCTGGTGTCTGTCTCCTCATAACACCGTGTTCGCACAGTTCACATGAGATCCATGAACCTCACCATATTTGCTGAATGGCTTCCAAGTGCAAGGTGGTTTTAGTGGGTAGAAATCCCACAACCTGTAAGTTCAGGTTTTGAACGATTTACCTCTTGAAAGAAATTAAAGGATACGCAGGTGTAGTTTCCTCTTTGATCAAATGAAGCATCGTTGTAACCTTAAGTCTTTTAATAGATAATTATTTTGTTTTAATTGAAGTTAAGCTTCAATGCTTGTTCAATTGGAAACTTGATTCCCAGAATATTATGCCTACCTAGGTACTATGTATGTTGTTGAACAGCTTTGTAATGGAGTAGTACATCGTATGACGCGATGACGTTGCAGCTGCGAGCTCGCCTCACTTGATATTGACGTCCCTTTGAGATCGTATGACCGGACCGAATACGTTTGATTGCACCGACGTATTTATATACCCCTGTGTGTTATGCAATACACATTTATGTGTATTGATTTGAATTCGAATTTAGTGAGTTTAGACCACAGACATGTTGCTCACCCAGTAATACAACGGCGCATCTACGTTTGTCATATTTTACAGAAACGAATTTTAAAAATTTTAGAAAACTGTTTAAAATTAATTTATGGGTTCTGTTTACGTTTTTTACAGATTGTATGGGTTTGGTTACTAGTATAGACATTAATAAATATTTACCACTATGTAGATTAGGCACTTTTAAACACGTATACCATATAAACTCAATTTCGCATTTTTTGCAGATGTGCCATTATATTACTAGGTGAGCGATGTTTAGAGATGTATTTTTGCTACTTAGGGTGAAATGTATAAAGCGCTCTTAGACTTGGACTTTGCTCAGACAATAATCATTACTAGTTACTAAGAAAAAAATAAAAAGTCATTTAAATGGTTTAGGTTGATTGAGGACCATTATATTTGTTCGGATCGTTTTAAGTGAGCGAAATCTTAGTTTTGGACGGACGACCAAGTCGCTTTAACGATACCGTTTGTCGAATTATGATTAACAGGTTAAAAGTTCTATCAGCGGGCCTATTATGAACTTTTAGAAAACCATTTATTTTCCAGGCAATTAATTTATCGGGCTTTGAACGACGTATGACTGGCTAAAAAGTGTCACGTGACCGCTTTGGAAATACGAATTTGACGTTAACACAGGAACAAGGCTGGAATTAAGAGTTCATAATAGACCGCCAGAAAATATTATGCATTTGGCTTGACAGCAAGTTTTAAAGTTTTTTCGGTTTTTTGAACCGGTTGTAGTGTGAGTATTTACTGGTAAACAGTAAAATCGATTATGGAATCATAATATCGAATTTAGTTCATCCGAGCCCACTGCGACTGCTCTTTGAGATCGGCCGAGTGCGGTGAACATTGACATACGGCAGTACGATTATAGCTCGGAGCGATTTCTATACAAATATGTTTATAATATGTTGGTATTCAAATACATAACGTTGATCATTGTTGTACCTAACATATTGGGTTGTGAACCGATTTATGTATACCAGCTTATAAGCGTTAAAACTTATCATAAGACTGTTGTTTGAGTAAACATCTGTAACAGATTTATGCAAACATTTAAAGAAAAACAATTACGGCCAAATTCAGCTGTTATGTGCTACTGTCACGGTACTACATAGAGGAATCGTCTAGAGTTTCTAGAGGTATTGCTTCGTCTAAATAAAAATTTCAAAATTTTAAATTACTTTGAATCCAACAGGTGCGTGTAGGATTCTAAGTCGCATCTCAGCTCCCATGTGAGAGACAGACGACCAACAAAATAAACGTCCAAATCAGTTAGTTACCGCGTCCAATCGCCAGTCAATAGCCGATTCGAGTGTCCAATTCGGTTTAGGTCACCGGGGTCCATTGAAGGGCGCGATAACACTGAATACTAGGGCGAAATAACAACATAATCTGTTATTTAATAATAAACAACGATAACGGGCGAGTGGTTCGTACCGCTTATCGTTACCTGTTTCGAAGTGAATATTGCCTTGTTGGTAAACAATATCATTGTGCTCGAATTAATATTGTACCAGTAGTTGTGTGCCGAGGAGAGGATGGTATATGACCGTGTTTGTTCTCTGTTAGACTGGTAAGTGGTACTCATTGTCATAGGATTTTTAACCGACTCAAAAAAAGGAGGAGGTTCTCAATTCGACTGTTTTTTTATGTTCGTTACCTCAGAATTTTGGACTGGGTTAACCGATTTTGATGATTCTTTTTTTAATCGAAAGCTGGTGCTTGTCGTGTGGTCCCACATAAATTTCAACGAGATCTGACAGTGGCATCCATGTCAAAAGCATATACCTAAGTCTTAAAGCATTAAGTATGTGCGCGATAAATGGACGAATAACTCAATATCACGCCAACTGATTTCGATGATTCTTTTTTTATTGGATGTACCTACCGTACCTACTTCATTTGAAGTCGGTTATTTTTTTGTTAAAATTTTAGATTATGTTTTATCATTATTATCATTGAAATGTTTTATGATCGGTATACCTGATGATATCCTCAATCCCCACTGGAGTAGCATGAGTAGGTACCTGTGCTTTAGGCCTCCTCAAAAGAGAGACCCGTAGTGAGTAGAAGACCATTGATAGGTTGAAGCCACCATACCTGATGATATAAGATATTATATACTCTAGCGCTTTACTCGCGGAATTGCCCGAGTTCCGGAATAGGAAGAAATATTTTACTGAATAACTTCACGTCTGTTGGTAGCATTGGGGTCGAAACTAAGGGGACTATCTATAAACCGTACTTAGGCTTTACTCAGAATTAAAATTATTATCCGAACAAAAACAATTGACCTAAATTATAATTTATTACAAAATATATAATTATATAATTATTTTCTATAATTATATAGATGACTGTAATTTTTATTTTTAAAAATTTTGAGTCGTTATGAAAAAAAATTATTATTAGATTTATTATATTGTTTTTTTTGAATGTTGTTAGAATATTGATTTTGAATATTGTTTTTTAATATTGTTTTTTTGAAAATATTTTTTTTTTTATGTCAAAGAAGTATAACTTCTCACGCGCGTACATAATATGTACACGTTTATGTTTTTTTCATATAAACACGTTAACTTATTTTACTTAGTACATTTGATTGTTGTCTGAGTAAGGTCCAAGTCTAAGTAGGTACGCTTTATTTATCGTTGTCGTAACAAAATATGATGATATGTCGTAATAAACTGTTTAATATTCTGTAAATATTTTCTATTGTACTCCTATTACAAAACTTTGCCGGCAAGTCGCGAGCTACACCTCGTGAAGCAGTACAATGGAGGGTGAAATAAATGTTGGGAAACTAAAGTTATGTTCTGTTGTATATTTTCTTTGTGGCTTTAAATATTTGCGATATTAGTTACATTGTTACAGTTATTAAAATATTGACTGCATTGAATTTATTCATACGAGTATAACCTGAATAAAAGGGAATGGAAATTTAAAAGTCTGTTTTGATAATATCGACTTTCTTAACATTATGTAGGATGTAGGTATTATAATTTTGTAAATGTTTTGTATCCGATATTTGAAAAAGCAATCGAGAAATGTGGTAGAAAAAATAAATCAATAAGTATGTACGTGGAAGGAGAACGTAAAAAAAATATGTTTTCCCAAACGCGACGTACGTAAAAAGTTATCTACACTAATTAAAAAAACTTGTAACTTTTTAAATTTTGATAAGTTAAAGTATTCTTAAACTTAGAACATATTTTTACAATTACCTGTAAGCAAATTTATATTAATACATATTATTTTTAATTAAGATGAAAGTGAAATGATCATGTAATACTTAATACCGGGCGAAACGTATGGTGCTTGAAAGTAGTTGCAAGTTGTAAGTGGTATCCAAATATTAATTAATTAGAAGGTGCAAACTAAGAGCTATTGAAACAATTCATGACTTTCGGAAATTGGGCAGTAACTATCTAATTAAAGGTAGTCAGAGATTAAAAGAGAAATGTTCGAGGTAGCGACTAGCGAGGCGTTTAGAAGAAAAAATGTACCAATAGGATAACTTTATTACGCGAGGCTAGAAAAACGTTTTTCTAGCCTTAAAAATTACTAACAAAATGGCGTTCGATGAAGACCACTAAACGAAACATAATATAAAATCGCTTTATGTAGGTATAATGTATATTTATAATATTTGAGGAGTTCCCTCAATTCCCCATAGAACCCATCATTAGAACAAATATTTGGGACAGATTTTAAGGGACCAATCTGGAACTTTAAATGAAATCGTTAAAAAAACGTTGGTTAAAAATTAAGCAAACCTATTGTTTTCTTAAAGTTTCCTTTAAGTTTCAGTTTGGAAGTTTTCTTAAAACGTCACCCCGCTACATTGTACATTCGCACATCTCTCTCTCTCTCTCTCTCTATCTCGCAGACTCAGCCTTATTGTTAATTATATCTGAAGCTAAGAATCATGAAACTTCCTAATGAGCTGGAGTAAAATCCAATGTAAACTTGGAAATGATAGGACCGAAACAAGAAATAATAATTATTGTTTCCCCCACAGCGCGCAGTAATATAACGAAACAGGAACGAAACGCGAGGCCCATTGTTTGACCGCGAACTGTTCAAGTTTCGTACGTTTCCAAAAATAGAGGCTTTATTAATTGATGTGTTGCCGTTGTTTTAATGTAAATATCTATTGTGTAGGCTTTCGCCTCGTTTGTTGGTTCGCTGTCTTATAGACGACGATGGAATATTAGTTTTGTTATAATATAATTAAACTTTAGGTCCATGTTTGATTTAGGGGTGGCTTAAATCTGTATATATTGATTATTGAGTAGGTTAGGTTAGGTTAATCAAGAAATCTGAAAAATATTCCCAACACCACGATACTATTAATAATATCGTTGACGCATTTGTCTGCACTGCGTTAATCGCTGGTAAACGTAACGGAGCGATAAAACAATAATTTATTGCATTTAGCGCGAGTACACTGTACATTGTACATTGTAGCTTTTCAACAACGATTTACATCGGGGAATTTGTTTCGCGAGCGATTTAATTGAAAATTCAGCGATAGAGATTTATCTTTGCATTTTGTTTTAGCGTGGAGTTTCATTGTAAGCGAGGAAGCGATAGGCGAAGTACAGGTATTTTAATGGGATGGGAAATAGAATAATTGGGTAGAAACAATAATATATTTGTGACCACATCGTCTTACAAACTTAAAACTACCTCGCTTTACAAATTAATTGTCAGGTGTAATAGTAGTACGTTCCTGTGGTGCAACGAATCGGCTTTTTCAAATCCATTGGCAGACTTGATAGATCATTAGATAGTGTTAAAAAAATCTTAAGTAAAGAATAAATTTCATTGCTTTTTCTTTGTTTTAACTTTGCAATTCGCAACGATATAGAAAGCTATACTACTGTATAGCTGCACTGTATAGCTGTACAGCTTAGGGACTCAAAGCCTCGTCTATCGTTACTCTCCGGCGATACCACACAGGGCCGTTAATGTAAATTAAACTTTATTTCGTTCCGGGCTACAAAGCGCATATCTGTTTCCATTTACAAACCATCGAACCTTTGTTTTGACGCGCACCATTACTCACACAAACACACACATACACACACACACACACACAGCGCAGCGCCCGCTGGCAATGCGATAAATGAAGTTTTCAAATAAATTTCCCTGTCAACAATAGATTTCAGTTTCGTGAAACAAAAGCGTTGATAATATTATTGCTTGTGTGATTTATTGGCGTGGTGACTTTGGTGGTCTTTTTTATGGTAGGAGTAGGACCACAGACATTTACTATCTATGTCTGTGAGTAGGACGGTTGCAAATAATTACCTAACCACTTTTCATCTTTGATGTTAATCAATTAGTCATACATAATTAATTATAATACATTTAAATGTTCTATATCTGTACAAAAACATGTTACAGCACAGCTGATCTAATAGAATATACTGAGCTGTGCTGAGGAGTTTCTTTAGGCTTTTCTTCTCCTCCATGACAAAGCACCTTCCGAAAAGCCAAAAAATGACGTGCGTAAGTGTATCAATGATACCTATATGAATAAAATATTTTGACTTTGACTTTGACTTTTATATAGAAAAGTATTTGATCGTCTCCGATTAATAAAAGTAGTAGGTATTCGCCGGTTCTAACTCAGGAGCTACAACCGGCCAATTGGGCAAATTGCTAAGTTCACGACCTTCGCTGCCTAGAACAAAAAAAAGTCGAGTTTGGTGTCAAATTGTATGTTTTCGACCATACCCGATCGATTGCACTGATCCGTTTTTTGCTAACTAGCGTAGAAACAAAGATAGCTTCAGCGTTGTATTATCCCTACTTCGTTATCTAATGCCCTCATTAGGTCGTTAACTTGACCATTCAATAATTACAATGGGCTTATCGCTTCCTCGTATCTGCTTCGTACTCGACTTAACTATGACGCAGTGATTCATACTAACGAGAGGCACCGTTTTTATTACAAAAACACCATAATTTTTGTTCATCGTATTTATTATTCCAAATAAAATTGAATCAAATAAATTATGTAATCCTCCATCATTGCAAATAGTCTTGGCATGAAATATTTTCAGAATATCATACATAGATTTACCATGATACCTATATTGAACATTATGCAATATTCTTCGTAGAAAGTAGTAAAATCATGTTAGATTCGATTGAGATTATGTTCAGAATGTTTTATCGAAGGCTTGTGCTGTGATCCGTGCGCCCAAAGAAAATAAGAAACTGCTTGCAGCCGCACCTTCAGTATTCGATCATTGCAAAATTTTAAAAATACCTAACAATATCTTTGAACTAAAATAATTACTCCTGTCGAATAACTTCATTTGAAATTTTTGAATGTAAATGTGATAATCTGAAGCGTTCAAAGCACTGCGACTTATATCGGGTTGAGACCGAAGATTGATGGTAAGACTGATAACTGACTTACACATTCGAGATAAATGACCGGTATCGTTGTCACCACGACAATTTACACGAAATGGCTTTTATTATTTTGGATGCAACGACAAAATAAGATGTGCCTTTGTTAAGTTTACGCTGGATAGAAAATAACAGAAAACAACGTGGTTATTGTACCATCAGTAGCCCCAGCTTGCGACGGCAGAAATGAATGCGGAATCAAGGCTCCTTCTACCAGTATCTCACTGATTGGCCTTGTTGCATAGGTCAAAAGCCCGAAATTTATATCAATCCATAGATCCTATACGAAGTTAAAGAAGGACAAACACATTGTTGTTTTTAGTTTGGAGTGATTCAAATACGTATCATAATGGACCTTCCCATGGGAATGAGATTTTCTACCGCGGTAAAAAGTAGCCTACGTTACTCTTCAACCTCCTAACTATCTCCACACAAAAAATCATACCATAACATTGCTCCGTTACAACGCGAACGTGAACGAGGGACAAACAAACAAACACACTTTCGCATTTATAATATTAGTATGGATAGTTTTACCACGGTAAAAAAGTAGCCTACTTTCTTCTCTAGCCTCCTAACTACAACGTGAACAACACACAAAAAAACACAAAAACCACACACCACACCATATAAAAAATCATATACATAACATCGCTCCGTTATGACGTCAAAGAGAGACAAAGAACAAACAAACACACTTTCGCATTTATAATATTAATATGGATAGTTTTACCACGGTAAAAAAGTAGCCTACTTTCTTCTCTAGCCTACTAACTACAACGTGAACAACACACAAAAAAACACAAAAACCACACACCACACCATATAAAAAATCATATACATAACATCGCTCCGTTATGACGTCAAAGAGAGACAAAGAACAAAGAAACACACTTTTGCATTTATAATATTAGTATGGAAGTATGGATAAGGATGATTGAATTTCTAACTATAAATTTATATCAATCCATAGATCCTATACGAAGTTAAAGAAGGACCAACACATTGTTGTTTTTAGTATGGAGTGATTCAAGTACGCATCATAATGTATCTTCTCAAGGGAATGTGGTGTTTTACCGCGGTAAAAAATAATGTACGTTACTCACTAGCCTACTATCTACACACAAAAAATCATACCATAACATCGCTCTGTTACGACTTCAAAGAGGGACAAAAAACAAAGAAACACACTTGCATTTATTATATTAGTATGGAAGTATGGATAAGGATGTTTGAATTTCTAACTATAAATTCATATCAATCCATAGATCCTGTAAGAAGTTAAAGAAGGACCAACACATTGTTTTTAGTATAGAGTGATTCAAGTACGCATCATAATGGACGTTCCCATGGGAATGTAGTGTTTTACCGCGGTAAAAAGTAATCTAAGTTACTCTCTAGCCTACTAACTATCTAAACACAAAAAAATATACCATAACGTCGCTCCATTATGACGTGAAAAAGGGACAAACAAACAAACAAATACACTTTTGCATTTATTATATTAGTATGGAAGTATGGATATAGAATATAATAGAATAGCGTTTATTTGCAAGGCCACGAAAACATACAAAAACAGAAAAAAGCAGAATAAGAAATTAAAAATAAAAGAAAAACAAAAACATGCAACTCCTTACAAAATTATTACTAGACTACGCTCGCATGTGTCCAGTGGCCTAGAAAAAGGAGCACACTCAGCATTATGCCGTAGTATTGACTACAGCGCTGATTTTCTGTGTGTCCTATTCGGAAAGTCACGGACGACATATGCATCATAATAGATCTTCCCATGGGAATGAAATGTTTTACCGTGGTAAAAAGTATCCTACGTTACTCTCCAACCTTCTAACTATCTCCACATAAAAAATCATACCATAACATTCTCCGCTACAACGTGAAAGAGAGACAAACAAACAAACACACTTTCACATAAATAATATTATTATAGAAGTATGGATATATGGAGTGATTCAAATACGCATCACAATGGATATTCCCATGGGAATGAGATGTTTTGCCGCAATAAAAAGTAGCCTACGTTACTCTCCAGCCTCCTAACTATCTTAACACAAAAAATCATATCTTAACATCGCTCCGTTACGACGTGAAAGAGGGACAAGCAAACGAAAAAACACTTTCGCATTTATTTTATTAAGTATATGGATAGTATGGATACGTAATTAATTTTGACCTAAAATAATTACTCCTTTCGAATAATTTTATTTGAAATTTAATGAATTTAAATATGGTATTCTGAAGCGCTCAATCAAAGCACGGCAACTTTTATATTGGGTTGCGACCGAAGTATGATGATAAGACTGATAACTGACTTAAACATTGGAGATATGAACGGCATCGTTGTCACCACAACAATTCATACGAAATGGTTTTTATTATGTTGGATGCAGTGACGGAGTGAGATGTGCCTATGTAAAGTCTACATTATGCGCTGGATGGGAAATAGCAGAGAACAAACCAGCACGGTTATTGTACCATCAGTAGCCCCAGCTTGCGATGGCAGAGATGAATGCGGAATCAAGGCTCCTTCTATAGGTATCTCAATGAAGGTGGCTGGACCAATGCATCCGCAATATGTCTCTGAGACCGCTCGTCTCCAATCTTTCAGCTATTGGCCTCGTTGTACAGGTCAAAAGCCCGAGGAATTGTCGGAGGCTGGTTTCTTTTACACCGGGCACGGGGACAAAACGAAATGTTTCTACTGCGATGGAGGATTGAAAGACTGGGAGAGCGGCGACGTCCCATGGGAAGAACACGCACGTTGGTTCGATCAATGCGCTTACATTCACTTAGTAAAAGGCCGAGATTATGTTCAGAATGTTTTATCGAAGACTTGTGATGTGATCCGTGTGCCCAAAGGAAAGAACGAACTGTCTGCAGCCGCACCTTCGGTATTCGATCGTTGTAAAATATCTAAAATACCCAACATTATTTTGGACCTAAAATAATTACTCGTTTCGAATAACTTTATTTGAAGTTTAATGAAGATAAATATGGTTTTCTGAAGCGCTCAAAGCACGCCGACTTATATAGGGTTGAGACCGAAGTATGTGTTTTATACAAAATGAACGCTCACTTTCTTTAATGTTACTAGAGACTTCATGTGGATTCGTTATTAAATCTAGGAAATTATAAAAAAGACGATCTGTTTGTTATTGATTGTTAAAGACATTAAAAAAAACTGGGTCATTAGATGTTTGAAATACAAATTAGAAAAATAGAAGATATAATCGTTTTATTCAATCTAACCGTTCCCCAATACTATTCGTAACATATCATGCGTGTGATAGATAATAGTAGACTTCCAGGCTTTAAAAATGGTAAATACTTATCTTAAAATAATTTTCTGTTGCACTATATAAAACAAATACACAGTAAAAAGTTAAGTTGCCTGTTTTTGATATAATAATGATATGGACATTATAATACCAAACCAATGTAAGCTATCAAAAAAATATATATTAAAAGTTTTAAAAAAGTATCTTGCATTAAAGAAATATCTAAAAATAAAAATGGTTGTAATTTATTATAGAAGATCTAGTTCGCCTTCTTTAGTGAAATTATATGAAAATTATAGTATGTCAGACGATATATTTACGGGATCAGAATTTTATAAATTAACGAAAGATTCTGTGTTGTAAGCCTCTGTACTCAGGATTCCGCTCATAACAAATGCAGTTTCAGAAGGCAGTAAATAATTTTAAAAGAACAAAAACACTTTATAGCAAGTACATCAAGTTAAGTTTTTATTTGCCTGATGTTTTAAAACTCTGATTTATGATTTTCAAGTTAAAAAAGATTACGAACAAATTTAAATTACTATGCACTGATGATTTAGTTTGTGAAATTTTTATTAGAGAAGAACTTGTATTGAGCTCTTATTACTAAAACGATCTGACTATCCATTAAATAAGACATATGAAAATAAAACAAAGTATTTTTAAAGACCAAAATGCTGGTAAAATAATAACAGAGTTTATAGGCTTGCGCTCAACAGTGTAATTTTTAACATTCAAACTTTTTTTTTTGGCAAAATCTATAAGTGTGAATAAAAATGTCACGAAAATTTTTAAAATGGAATATCAATTTAATGAAAATGCTGAATACAATACTTATAGCTAATAAGATACCCAAGAATTTGATAATAATGTACTAAACATAATATTATTAACAATATTTACTCAGTCAGATTACCCTTTATGAATTTTTAACACTTTACGAAAATTCTAAAACATTGTTATGTAATTATAAAAATGTCTTTAAAAATGTTAAAGACATAATTTTAATATTTTAAATTTACAAAATAACATAAATTTGTTCGTGACAATTTTATGAACTGTCCAATTGTATGTAAAGTGGTGTCTTCATTTTATTTCTATTTCAATCGACTTTTAAATTTTTATTTAGTCAGATATCCCTTTATGAATTTTAAAACTACGAATATGCTACAACATTTGATGTAATGATAAAAATGTGTTTTAAAATTTTAAAGACAACATTGTAGTAATGTAAAATTTACAAAATAATATTACATTGATTAAAATCGAATTTGTAAAACTGTTCGTGACAATTTATGAACTGTCCAATTGTTTATAAAGTGGTGTCTTCATTTTATTTCTATTTCAATCGACTTTTAAATTTTTATTTAGTCAGATATCCCTTTATGAATTTTAAAACTACGAATATGCTACAACATTTGATGTAATGATAAAAATGTGTTTAAAAATTTTAAAGACAACATTGTAGTAATGCAAAATTTACAAAAAAATATTACATTGGTTAAAATTGAATTTGTAAAACTGTTTGTGACAATTTTATAAACTGTCCAATTGTCTGTAAAGTAGTGTCTTCATTTTATTTATATTGCAAGCGACTATGAACTTTTTACTCAGTGAGATTACCCTTTATGAATTTCAAAACTACGAAAATATTAAAACATTTTGATGTAATGATAATAATGTGTTTAAAAATTTTAGACAACATTAATAAAGTACAACCAAATATTACACTGCTTAAAATTTAATTAAAGGAAATTTGTAAAACTGTTCATGACAATTTTATGAACTCTTCAATTGGTTGTAAAGTGGTGTCTACATTTTATTTTATTTTATTTTATCAAACAACTATTTAATTTTTACTCAGTCAGATTACTCTTGACGAAATTTGAAACTTCAAGAAAATACATACTAAAACATTTTGATGTAATGATAAAATATATTTTAAACGTTTTAAAGATAATCGTAATATTAACAATTTACAAAACAACATAAAAAGAAATCACAAAAAAAATATCTTAAAACAGTTTACATTTTATTTTCAAATAGGTGTTTCTATATACTTTTTTGCTCAGTCATATGAGTATGTGTCTACAGTTCTTTACGTACATATTTTGACGTGAGCCCAAACGAATTCACTAACATATTTAGTAGACAGTACGTGCTGTTTGGTATCGTTTTAATGGTGATTAATACATTAGAATGTTACTGACACAACAATATTAAGGAGAAAAGAATGACATTTCTTTTTATGTTGTTTTGTAAATTGTTAATATTACGATTATCTTTAAAACGTTTAAAATATATTTTATCATTACATCAAAATGTTTTAGTATGTATTTTCTTGAAGTTTCAAATTTCGTCAAGAGTAATCTGACTGAGTAAAAATTAAATAGTTGTTTGATAAAATAAAATAAAATAAAATGTAGACACCACTTTACAACCAATTGAAGAGTTCATAAAATTGTCATGAACAGTTTTACAAATTTCCTTTAATTAAATTTTAAGCAGTGTAATATTTGGTTGTACTTTATTAATGTTGTCTAAAATTTTTAAACACATTATTATCATTACATCAAAATGTTTTAATATTTTCGTAGTTTTGAAATTCATAAAGGGTAATCTCACTGAGTAAAAAGTTCATAGTCGCTTGCAATATAAATAAAATGAAGACACTACTTTACAGACAATTGGACAGTTTATAAAATTGTCACAAACAGTTTTACAAATTCAATTTTAACCAATGTAATATTTTTTTGTAAATTTTGCATTACTACAATGTTGTCTTTAAAATTTTTAAACACATTTTTATCATTACATCAAATGTTGTAGCATATTCGTAGTTTTAAAATTCATAAAGGGATATCTGACTAAATAAAAATTTAAAAGTCGATTGAAATAGAAATAAAATGAAGACACCACTTTATAAACAATTGGACAGTTCATAAATTGTCACGAACAGTTTTACAAATTCGATTTTAATCAATGTAATATTATTTTGTAAATTTTACATTACTACAATGTTGTCTTTAAAATTTTAAAACACATTTTTATCATTACATCAAATGTTGTAGCATATTCGTAGTTTTAAAATTCATAAAGGGATATCTGACTAAATAAAAATTTAAAAGTCGATTGAAATAGAAATAAAATGAAGACACCACTTTACATACAATTGGACAGTTCATAAAATTGTCACGAACAAATTTATGTTATTTTGTAAATTTAAAATATTAAAATTATGTCTTTAACATTTTTAAAGACATTTTTATAATTACATAACAATGTTTTAGAATTTTCGTAAAGTGTTAAAAATTCATAAAGGGTAATCTGACTGAGTAAATATTGTTAATAATATTATGTTTAGTACATTATTATCAAATTCTTGGGTATCTTATTAGCTATAAGTATTGTATTCAGCATTTTCATTAAATTGATATTCCATTTTAAAAATTTTCGTGACATTTTTATTCACACTTATAGATTTTGCCAAAAAAAAAAGTTTGAATGTTAAAAATTACACTGTTGAGCGCAAGCCTATAAACTCTGTTATTATTTTACCAGCATTTTGGTCTTTAAAAATACTTTGTTTTATTTTCATATGTCTTATTTAATGGATAGTCAGATCGTTTTAGTAATAAGAGCTCAATACAAGTTCTTCTCTAATAAAAATTTCACAAACTAAATCATCAGTGCATAGTAATTTAAATTTGTTCGTAATCTTTTTTAACTTGAAAATCATAAATCAGAGTTTTAAAACATCAGGCAAATAAAAACTTAACTTGATGTACTTGCTATAAAGTGTTTTTGTTCTTTTAAAATTATTTACTGCCTTCTGAAACTGCATTTGTTATGAGCGGAATCCTGAGTACAGAGGCTTACAACACAGAATCTTTCGTTAATTTATAAAATTCTGATCCCGTAAATATATCGTCTGACATACTATAATTTTCATATAATTTCACTAAAGAAGGCGAACTAGATCTTCTATAATAAATTACAACCATTTTTATTTTTAGATATTTCTTTAATGCAAGATACTTTTTTAAAACTTTTAATATATATTTTTTTGATAGCTTACATTGGTTTGGTATTATAATGTCCATATCATTATTATATCAAAAACAGGCAACTTAACTTTTTACTGTGTATTTGTTTTATATAGTGCAACAGAAAATTATTTTAAGATAAGTATTTACCATTTTTAAAGCCTGGAAGTCTACTATTATCTATCACACGCATGATATGTTACGAATAGTATTGGGGAACGGTTAGATTGAATAAAACGATTATATCTTCTATTTTTCTAATTTGTATTTCAAACATCTAATGACCCAGTTTTTTTTAATGTCTTTAACAATCAATAACAAACAGATCGTCTTTTTTATAATTTCCTAGATTTAATAACGAATCCACATGAAGTCTCTAGTAACATTAAAGAAAGTGAGCGTTCATTTTGTATAAAACACATACTTCGGTCTCAACCCTATATAAGTCGGCGTGCTTTGAGCGCTTCAGAAAACCATATTTATCTTCATTAAACTTCAAATAAAGTTATTCGAAACGAGTAATTATTTTAGGTCCAAAATAATGTTGGGTATTTTAGATATTTTACAACGATCGAATACCGAAGGTGCGGCTGCAGACAGTTCGTTCTTTCCTTTGGGCACACGGATCACATCACAAGTCTTCGATAAAACATTCTGAACATAATCTCGGCCTTTTACTAAGTGAATGTAAGCGCATTGATCGAACCAACGTGCGTGTTCTTCCCATGGGACGTCGCCGCTCTCCCAGTCTTTCAATCCTCCATCGCAGTAGAAACATTTCGTTTTGTCCCCGTGCCCGGTGTAAAAGAAACCAGCCTCCGACAATTCCTCGGGCTTTTGACCTGTACAACGAGGCCAATAGCTGAAAGATTGGAGACGAGCGGTCTCAGAGACATATTGCGGATGCATTGGTCCAGCCACCTTCATTGAGATACCTATAGAAGGAGCCTTGATTCCGCATTCATCTCTGCCATCGCAAGCTGGGGCTACTGATGGTACAATAACCGTGCTGGTTTGTTCTCTGCTATTTCCCATCCAGCGCATAATGTAGACTTTACATAGGCACATCTCACTCCGTCACTGCATCCAACATAATAAAAACCATTTCGTATGAATTGTTGTGGTGACAACGATGCCGTTCATATCTCCAATGTTTAAGTCAGTTATCAGTCTTATCATCATACTTCGGTCGCAACCCAATATAAAAGTTGCCGTGCTTTGATTGAGCGCTTCAGAATACCATATTTAAATTCATTAAATTTCAAATAAAATTATTCGAAAGGAGTAATTATTTTAGGTCAAAATTAATTACGTATCCATACTATCCATATACTTAATAAAATAAATGCGAAAGTGTTTTTTCGTTTGCTTGTCCCTCTTTCACGTCGTAACGGAGCGATGTTAAGATATGATTTTTTGTGTTAAGATAGTTAGGAGGCTGGAGAGTAACGTAGGCTACTTTTTATTGCGGCAAAACATCTCATTCCCATGGGAATATCCATTGTGATGCGTATTTGAATCACTCCATATATCCATACTTCTATAATAATATTATTTATGTGAAAGTGTGTTTGTTTGTTTGTCTCTCTTTCACGTTGTAGCGGAGAATGTTATGGTATGATTTTTTATGTGGAGATAGTTAGAAGGTTGGAGAGTAACGTAGGATACTTTTTACCACGGTAAAACATTTCATTCCCATGGGAAGATCTATTATGATGCATATGTCGTCCGTGACTTTCCGAATAGGACACACAGAAAATCAGCGCTGTAGTCAATACTACGGCATAATGCTGAGTGTGCTCCTTTTTCTAGGCCACTGGACACATGCGAGCGTAGTCTAGTAATAATTTTGTAAGGAGTTGCATGTTTTTGTTTTTCTTTTATTTTTAATTTCTTATTCTGCTTTTTTCTGTTTTTGTATGTTTTCGTGGCCTTGCAAATAAACGCTATTCTATTATATTCTATATCCATACTTCCATACTAATATAATAAATGCAAAAGTGTATTTGTTTGTTTGTTTGTCCCTTTTTCACGTCATAATGGAGCGACGTTATGGTATATTTTTTTGTGTTTAGATAGTTAGTAGGCTAGAGAGTAACTTAGATTACTTTTTACCGCGGTAAAACACTACATTCCCATGGGAACGTCCATTATGATGCGTACTTGAATCACTCTATACTAAAAACAATGTGTTGGTCCTTCTTTAACTTCTTACAGGATCTATGGATTGATATGAATTTATAGTTAGAAATTCAAACATCCTTATCCATACTTCCATACTAATATAATAAATGCAAGTGTGTTTCTTTGTTTTTTGTCCCTCTTTGAAGTCGTAACAGAGCGATGTTATGGTATGATTTTTTGTGTGTAGATAGTAGGCTAGTGAGTAACGTACATTATTTTTTACCGCGGTAAAACACCACATTCCCTTGAGAAGATACATTATGATGCGTACTTGAATCACTCCATACTAAAAACAACAATGTGTTGGTCCTTCTTTAACTTCGTATAGGATCTATGGATTGATATAAATTTATAGTTAGAAATTCAATCATCCTTATCCATACTTCCATACTAATATTATAAATGCAAAAGTGTGTTTCTTTGTTCTTTGTCTCTCTTTGACGTCATAACGGAGCGATGTTATGTATATGATTTTTTATATGGTGTGGTGTGTGGTTTTTGTGTTTTTTTGTGTGTTGTTCACGTTGTAGTTAGTAGGCTAGAGAAGAAAGTAGGCTACTTTTTTACCGTGGTAAAACTATCCATATTAATATTATAAATGCGAAAGTGTGTTTGTTTGTTCTTTGTCTCTCTTTGACGTCATAACGGAGCGATGTTATGTATATGATTTTTTATATGGTGTGGTGTGTGGTTTTTGTGTTTTTTTGTGTGTTGTTCACGTTGTAGTTAGGAGGCTAGAGAAGAAAGTAGGCTACTTTTTTACCGTGGTAAAACTATCCATACTAATATTATAAATGCGAAAGTGTGTTTGTTTGTTTGTCCCTCGTTCACGTTCGCGTTGTAACGGAGCAATGTTATGGTATGATTTTTTGTGTGGAGATAGTTAGGAGGTTGAAGAGTAACGTAGGCTACTTTTTACCGCGGTAGAAAATCTCATTCCCATGGGAAGGTCCATTATGATACGTATTTGAATCACTCCAAACTAAAAACAACAATGTGTTTGTCCTTCTTTAACTTCGTATAGGATCTATGGATTGATATAAATTTCGGGCTTTTGACCTATGCAACAAGGCCAATCAGTGAGATACTGGTAGAAGGAGCCTTGATTCCGCATTCATTTCTGCCGTCGCAAGCTGGGGCTACTGATGGTACAATAACCACGTTGTTTTCTGTTATTTTCTATCCAGCGTAAACTTAACAAAGGCACATCTTATTTTGTCGTTGCATCCAAAATAATAAAAGCCATTTCGTGTAAATTGTCGTGGTGACAACGATACCGGTCATTTATCTCGAATGTGTAAGTCAGTTATCAGTCTTACCATCAATCTTCGGTCTCAACCCGATATAAGTCGCAGTGCTTTGAACGCTTCAGATTATCACATTTACATTCAAAAATTTCAAATGAAGTTATTCGACAGGAGTAATTATTTTAGTTCAAAGATATTGTTAGGTATTTTTAAAATTTTGCAATGATCGAATACTGAAGGTGCGGCTGCAAGCAGTTTCTTATTTTCTTTGGGCGCACGGATCACAGCACAAGCCTTCGATAAAACATTCTGAACATAATCTCAATCGAATCTAACATGATTTTACTACTTTCTACGAAGAATATTGCATAATGTTCAATATAGGTATCATGGTAAATCTATGTATGATATTCTGAAAATATTTCATGCCAAGACTATTTGCAATGATGGAGGATTACATAATTTATTTGATTCAATTTTATTTGGAATAATAAATACGATGAACAAAAATTATGGTGTTTTTGTAATAAAAACGGTGCCTCTCGTTAGTATGAATCACTGCGTCATAGTTAAGTCGAGTACGAAGCAGATACGAGGAAGCGATAAGCCCATTGTAATTATTGAATGGTCAAGTTAACGACCTAATGAGGGCATTAGATAACGAAGTAGGGATAATACAACGCTGAAGCTATCTTTGTTTCTACGCTAGTTAGCAAAAAACGGATCAGTGCAATCGATCGGGTATGGTCGAAAACATACAATTTGACACCAAACTCGACTTTTTTTTGTTCTAGGCAGCGAAGGTCGTGAACTTAGCAATTTGCCCAATTGGCCGGTTGTAGCTCCTGAGTTAGAACCGGCGAATACCTACTACTAATAAAGTATATCCAACTAGTAACATGATATTAATTCACAATGGAACAACTGACACTTTTTTGTCTCACTAGCCCCAAGGGGCAAACGACACCTATATTAATTCCAGAGATTATTAATTAATTCCAGTATTATGTATGTACATATATTAATATGTACAAGTGTATTTTTATCTGGGCTTTTAATACAAAACCGCCATAAAGTGAGATGAGTAGTTATAAAAAATGTTTTATAATTGAGCTAATAGATATTGCCAGTTGACAGGTGTGGGCTAATCGCACTTGTCGGAACAATAGTGGCCTTCCGGCGCTATGTCGAGCCGTTGAACTGTACGCTGTAAAATGTTATTCTATTTCTAAAATTACGGACTTAATAGAGTTTAAAATTTTCGACTAAATTGATTGACCATTTTATAATTTTACAATAAAATATGTACATTATTTGTGTTATATGTACCTATGTGATATCGACGGATAAAAATCTATCGTGTCAATCTCAAAAAAAGTCAACTTTATAGGAGATGAAATAAAAAAACATGTTTACTGTTCATTGATAAGGTTACTGAAAAAGTTTATAATATAATAATAAATAATAGAGATATTTTCGTTCATCTTATCATTTTGACGACCCGTGTGGCGCAATGGTTACCATGCCGGATCGCTGCACCGAGGGTCCTGGGTTCGATTCCCAGCGTGGCAGAAATGTAAATGATGAGTTTGGATTTCTGTTCTCGGTCTGGGTGTGAATGTCCTTGTCTTGTGTGTTGTCCATGGCACCCACGACACAGGGAATCCTAGTGTGGGGCTATGAGTGTGAAGCGTTATTATCTTAATATTAAATCTGGAAGTACTTTTAAAAACGAGCTAAGTAACATTAATTGCGTGATAGTCTCAGACCGACGCAAGCTACAAAATTTTTATGGTTCTATCCCTAAACATCCTTATAATTTATAACAATAATAACTTCAGAAATTGTTCCACCATTTGTCATTTAATCACGTCAAAACAGAACTGATAGATTATTCCCTTGACAATATGCTCCGTGCCAAACAAAATCGTAGTAAGCCAAGTCGCGTGAAAGACTAATAAGTGTATAGAAAACAGACTGCTGACTAATCGTGACTATTAAAAACAACGCATGTATGTTTGGATTTGTCGCTAAATCACGCGAAAGCAGAACTGATTTAGATAAATTATTCCCCTGATAAAAATGTGCTAGTTTAAGGCATTGTTACACTGAAGGCGTGGCAGTAAAATCAGAGGATACTAGCTAATATAGCGCTTTTTAATGTACAATATTATGAGTTGTAACTAATGCTAACACGTAAACAATTCATATAATAATACTCTTAATATTATTATATGAATCTGAATCTTAATCCCAATTCCAAAGTATCTCCAAAATAAGTCTGTTTAAGCAAAATATATCAAAACATGTCGCTTTGTATATGTATCATAAAAACCTTCACATAACTGAAGGCGCTGTAGCACAAACTCTCTCGTCACTCAAACAAGCGCGGATATTAGTTATCGCCTTTTATTTGCCCAACCCTTAAATGTATCGTAGCAAGGCAAGTCGCCGACAGAAGCTAGTAAAGCGTAAATAAAAGTGTAGTTGACAGCCGCCTGACTAATCGTGCCTTTGGGCACAAATGGCGAACTTCCGGCACGACTCCGCTACACGCCACGAGAATTTGCCTAACATTTAGACGACCCGTGTTTATCACTTGTATTACATCGTATTGAATATTACAGAACGAATAGTTACGTAAGTTTCAGTTGGACAAGCCGCGTTCCGAAACCAGTCACTTGACTAATACTAACAGATGAGTCAAACCAGTCACTTGACTAACACTTACATATTAGTCACGTGACTTTGATTGACACTGGCCCCGTATCAGTTTATGTTTATTAAAATGTAATTATTATGCTGCATAATACTCATAATCTGATAATTAACACTTCGCATCCAAGCTCATTAATTCACTGAATGTTATATGAGCATGAATATAAATGATATGTTATGAATTTAAATGGTGTTTTTAATTCAATTTTAAGCTTAAGTTCATTCGTTTGTTACATAAGCATATCTGGCGTAGAAATGGTATAGTATAGACATACAAAGTGCATTAAGCTGCACAATACGCCTTTGTACCGTTACATATGGATTTAAAATGATTTCATTTATGCACTTAACGTCGGGGTAGTACGTAGCTTTCAGCGTAAGCGGATTAAACTGGATTTTTACCTGAATATGCTCGGGATGGAGCCGGTATGAAGCGGTATAGACCGGTTAGAGTACCGCTGCACTAAAGGAAATCTATAACCATTGAATTAGTTATATGCAGGCACTCTGTGCAAATCCGACGCGCTTTTAAGTTCGCCTAGTGAGTGGTGCGAGAACTAGCTCTTGCACTATACTCGTGTGAATATATATACGTTGGACTGCTTGTATGTGTTTATGAAATGCGATGGTATTTGAAATTATTTTGAATAGGTTTGTTTATCGTTGGTACTGCTTGAGTGAGGGAGTATTACGATATATTTTAGGAATATTTTCGTTTTTATATGAGTAGAATAAATGAGTTAATAACTTGCTTGGTAGTTAGCGATTATAGCTGCAGATACATATCAGTACAGACACCCTAACCTTATAAAAACCTTATTTTAGTATGCATTGATTATGATTCTTAAATATAAAAGAACGTGTTCAAATTTAAACCGAAACTCGGAAGTTAATATAGCAGACTGCACATTTCTCACAATTTCGTAAGGCAAACTCACCAAGTTCAAAATTCGTATCGAGATGTCTTCAAGATAACATCCAATTACTGGAAAAGTGACGTAAGTTAAAAGTGGTCGTTATATCGCGCGAGGATCTTGAGACAGCCACTATTCAGGCTTTTATTTATGCGGCGGTGCTCCCTGTTTCTCTTTTAACGTGTACCCTCTATATTTATGATAGTTAACCTATGGTACGAATATACGAGTCTTTTGATAAATTGTAATTGAATCATTTTAAATACAACAGATAAAAGCTAGAAATAAGAATAAAATAAAACCAAACTATGTAATATTTTTTTTAGGTTCGTTTTAACATACAATAGAGACGTTTAACTTTCATCTATCCATCCATCAGCTCTTAGAGGTCCACTTGCGCCACTTTGACCGATCCTGAGCCTTCTGAATCCAGCGGATGCCCGCTGTCTTCTTAAGATTGTCTGTCCACCTGGTTGGGGGGCGTCCTATACTCCGTTTTCCGAGACGTGGGCGCCATTCGAGGACCTTTCTTCTTCAACGGTTATCGGACCTTCGAACTATGTGGCCACCCTATTGCCACTTCAGCCGGCTTATTCGTTTGGCTATGTCGGTTATCCTAGTTCGTCTACGGATTTCATCATTTCTGACGCGATCGCTTAGAGAAATACCGTTTAACTTAGTTTTACTTACGTTTAACTTAGTTTGACAAAAAGGTTATACAATATTTCCCTGCTTCGGTTTATCATAAGTCAGCAGACTTACCGTCAGGTGTAATTGTAGTCAAGCCTATTAACATTGAAGAAAGCCTATTTATTTCCGGCAGTTCTAAGTTAACAATACAACATTTATTTCAGAAACATTACCCGCTCGTTCTGACGCTAAGTGTTTATTTTCCGCTTCGTTTCTAAGTGTTATTACAGAATCAAAAATATGATAATGTAACATAATCTTTTGAAAGCTATTTCATCCGGCAGCTCAAGGGCTGAAAGGAAATTTCGTCTATAAATAATATAGAATGTTATTTCTATCTGTTTGTTCAATTAGTTGATTGTAACTACGTAAAGTATGTCTATTTTGTTAGTAACTTTTGGTAATTTTAGTTTATCTTCGTGGTTTGTGTATTTTATGTGGATGTGGAGGAATTTATCTATTGGAAACTGCGATTTTAATTATTATATAATATTTTGCCAACGTTCTTTTAAGTGTCTTTGTCTGTATGTGTACAAGTGTATTAAGTATGTGGATTATGGTTATAAGGTCAAAATTTCAGTATAATGTAGATCCTGAATACCCGTTGCAGGTGAAACGTATAGATAGCGTTTACGTTGATATAAGATAAAAATTAGATCATTGATCTTTCCTCACTATTTCTGATGGTAAACAGAAGTAACTTAGCCAACTTAGGTAAAAAGGTAAGACAGGCAGATGGGGTCATTGGCCTGGCACGTTGCATGCAAATCTCCAGCTTCGCGCTAAGTGCTCCCTTTGTCCTGCCTCGAATCTTTTATCTCTCTCATCACAACTTTTACAAAGCAACGGAAAATCGCTTAGAGCAACGGACGGAACGACAGCGATGGCGTGGCGAGACTCTTTCGACACTTTTTTGCTCCAATAAACTGCTTTTGATCGTTAGAAGCAATCTTAGATTACTTACCCTGAATGGGCTGCAAGGCTTGTGAACGTCTCTTGCGAATATTTTTGGGATAGCCGAGTTCTCTTTTTCGGTTGGCAACGCGGTGGGCGGCGATGAACACTTATCATCAGATGACTCGTCTTCTTCTTCGTCGTATATAATTTTTATCGGCATAAAGTTATCAAAGGTACGCCAAGTCGCCAATTTAACCTCGACGAAAAAAGAGGGGTGTAAGTCTGACGTTTCTGTGTATCTGTGTACCTGTATGTCTGTCTGTGGCATCGTAGCTACCAAACGGATGAACCGATTTTAGTCTAGTTTTAGTTTATATGAAAGGTGATAAGTGAAAGGTTAATAGAGAATGTTCGAAACTGTCCGGGGTTTTTTTGAATTTTTATTTAAGATTATGATAATTTTAATTGCAATCTTAGATAACTTACTGAATGGGCTTGTGAATATTTTTGGGATAGGTATAGGTTGCAGTTGTTTTACTGGTTTTACTGTGTTCCACTGCTGGGCTTGGTTTTCCTTCTTCTAGAGGACTATACGCTGGCTTCAGTCGCCAGCCAGTTACAGATATTTGTAAAATTTCCCTCTGACTCAAAAACTAAATAACAAGACTATAAACTGGTATATGCAGCCCGCATATACTTTTACAGTCGACAAATTCTCTGAACATCATTCGGAAAATTATAATACAGGCTTAAAAAGTGAAGTTACTTACGTCCCCAAAATTACAGACCAGAGTTTCGTAGACAAAGTTGCAGGCCCAACCAGTCGCAGACCAACTGCAAGTTTGTAAACTTGTTAATAGTGTCAGTAACATGCTCCTGCGATGCTGTTAGGAACTCCCGAATAACAATGGCCATTATTACTATTAATTAGGTTTGAATACCTCCCGCAATTATGACAGGAACTTCGTGTGAGGATTTCAAGGTGTTTGGCGTCAACGGCAGAATGTGCAGTCTTTCGTAATTTACTAGGCTTAGGTTTTACAATCCTGTTGCAATTGGTTGTGGGGCCATTTCAAAAGTGCTGAATTCACATGTCACTTGAAAGCCTCCAACATAGCTAAATGAGCTGTCCAATGTTAGCGCTTCCGAAATTCTGCCTTAACTTCAGGATAGCCAACAGAGGTCTTTGGGTAAAAGTCGTCTGCGTACTTGTGGTCACCTATCCAATGAACCTTTTGGCGCAGTAGTGATCACTTACCATCAGACCTGTCTGCTGTGAATTGTCACTGCCACCTAAGTGCCAGCCCATTCACAAGAGTTCAGGAAAATATTCAGGACCAAATTCTAACCCGTCACCTCCTTTTGGGAGTCAATTTTATTTTTAAGCCACTGAGCTATAAGCGCGATAGCTGAACGAATACCGCCGACTAACCAACCGTGAGGAGCGATGACGTAGATAAATGTACAATAAATCAAGCTTAAAGCACAAAGCTTATCGTTCCCGCGAAGCCTGTGCCATGACTCGACAGCATCACACCCCAGCCGCTGCCGACCGACTGACTTAACTACCGCCATCTTTAAAGTTTTATATTGTTAGCTTTGTAAAGAATCCACTTTAGAAGCGGTTGTATTTGCCTCTTAAGTACTCCATTATTGTTGCTTTACCATTCCATTAAAACAATTTATCGTTTAGGAGTTTTTTATTTATTTATTTATTTATTTTATTTATTTTGTGCACACATAAATACATAGGAAAAAAATATTTAAAAAAATTTGTACAAGGGCACTTCTTATTCCTAATTGAAATGTCTTCCAGAAAGCCCGTTAGTGGAGAGGTGAATAAAAGATGCAAACTTAGTGCGTACAATTATAGTATATAAACCAATTAAATAAATATTAATAACGAGCAAAGAAAAATAATATATTATTTACATATATATATATATATATATAATACATATCTAATAAATACATATAAGTACATACATATCATACATAATACATATCTATAATATATAATATACATATCCATAAACATATATACCTAAACAATAAAAATGCATAGTTATGTTTTAACGAGTAACATTAGCCAAGTAGTATTCTTTGATACGTTTCTTAAATGTGAAGATAGTTTTACAGTCTCTGATTTGATGTGGTAGTGAGTTCCACAGCCTAACTGCTTGTACGGAGAAGGAATGGGAATAGGAACAGGACTTATGAGAAGGAAACTTGAGAATGGTTTTGAGGTGTGTTCGGCAGGGTTCACCAGGAAAATGAGAAAAGGAAAATCGGTTGCGAAGGTACAAAGGAGAGGTAGGGTTATGTAGGATATTGAACAGACAACACAATATCCGGGTATTCCTGCGAAGGCGGATAGGGAGCCACTTGAGATCCTTGCGAAATTGAGATACACGATCGAATTTTTTAAGTCCGAAAATGAACCGAATAGACAAGTTTTGCAAGCGCTCAAGTTTATTCATGAGCTCCTCTGTAGCATCCAAGTAGCAGACATCGGCATAGTCGATTATAGGTTGGATAATGGTAGAGGCTAAAGAGATTTTTGTTTTCAAGGGCAACACACTTTGGAGGGATTTCAGCGAATGTGAAGAGAAATGTACTTTTCGGCTAACCTCAGCAATATGGGCTCTCCATGACAGATTCTGATCAAAGATCACTCCCAGGTTTTTCGCAGTTTCAGTGAATTTTATTGGGACACCGTTTACAAAAACAGACGGTAACGAAGCAAAATCTAATTGACTGCGTTGGTACCTATTACCGATTATAAGGGATTTTTTTGAGTACATTGCATGACGTAATTTTTTGCTTTACCTAAGTTATGCCTAAGTTCCACTTTATTGTAAACCAATTCGCATATACTGCGTAAGGAATTGCAGCCTTCGTGGATTGCTAAGGTAGTCTTCCTGAATAACTTCAGATGTCAATTTAACTTAGAACCTATTTGTGTTTTAATATAACCCAACCCTACTTATCTTACTTAAGTACTTTTGCACAAGACATTTTTTGAGAAGCCATGCTCCAGTCTATGATCGTGTTCAAAGAAAGATACTTTTAAGTTCAAAGTAAAGAACACACAAATATAATTACATTTTTTTAACTGGTTACATAGTTTTGTTCACTTTAACCTAATTTTAAGTCTAGTGACTTGATGGGCAGTTGTCTACGTAATGGCATCACTGTTAGGTATTAGTCACTGGGATCAACTGTATTCTGTACCTGATCAGTCCACGTGAGCTTGCGCGAGCCGCAGTGGGTAGGCCGCAGCCGCGGTGACCGCAAGCCGCGCGCCGCAAGCCGCAGGCCGCAAGCCGCAAAGTTCATTTGTTCGATGCGTCGCAGCTGATCGTAGGGCTGCCGCGCAGCGTAGGGCCGATCGATACCGTAGTACGTCACCACGTGCTCGCTGCCATCCTTTGTTCTCGGCCTTCCGTGAGTTCCGTGACATACGTTGTGATACAGGTTAATATGACTTTTTGTTATATAAGCTAAAACTTTAGTGAAAAAAAACCGACTTCAAATGAAGCACATCCTTTCCAATAATAACAAAAAAAGAATCATCGAAATCGTTGGTATATTATTGAGTTATTCGTCCATTTGTCGCGCACACACTAAATGCTTTAAAACTTATATGGTTTTCTCATGGATGCCATTGTCAAATCTCGCTTAAATTTAAATGGGACCACATGACAAGCACCAGCTTTCGATTAAAAACTCAATCATTAAAATCGGTTCACCCAGTCGAAAGTGCTGAGGTAACAAATATAAAAATACAGTCGAATTGAGAAAACTCCTTTTTTTGAAGTCGGTTAAAAATATACAGGTGTTGTGATTGATGTTTGGCTAAGTATAAGCTGTCAAATATAGAGATAGACATATGAAATATATTTTTGCGTACGTAGGTATACAATCAATGAATGTCGTTAATTTGATGTTATATTTAGCTTTAAATTTTCAGTACAACATTATAATTACAACATTACATTACAACACTATAGTTCTTTATACATGTAATTTCATTACATTTTTCATCAACATTACGCTTTCTGGCTTCATAGTCGTTATTAAACTGTCACTACCTTTTACAACACCAATTCCTCCTATATTTTATCTTTCAATACACAATACCTAACACGCTTCAGGTCTTAGAACTCGTGGCCTGTTCTGCAGTAGGCGCTTAGGCGGTAGTAAATGACAGTGTCAGCTGATCGGGCGGGTGCGGGGTGAGGTAGCGGCGGGGGGGGGGGAGGGAGGAGGGGGGCAGGGCCGATCAATGCCGGCCACGTGCGCAGGGCTACCCTTTGTCCCGGCCGCTTTGTTACACAATAAACAATGCCAGTGTAACTATGATGTAACTTTAAAGTAGAGTAGAGTAATCCTGTAAATTAAGATAAATGTCGCTGTTTAAGGCTCTGTAGTCTTTGTAAGCTGAGCTGTAAATATGATGGAACTACTGAAAAGTTAGTAATACTGTAGGTTAAGGTAAATGTGTTAGATTCTACTGTAAAAGTAAACAGCTAGTTTTAAGCGTGTCGTATCGTAATTGTATAACTTTATTGATCACTAGCGAGTAACGACACATGTAATAATTACAATAATCTAAAATTTTACCAAAAAAGAACCGACTTCAAATGAAGTACACAGGTACATCCAATAAAAAAAGAATCATCGAAATCGGTTGGCGTGATATTGAGTTATTCGTCCATTTATCGCGCACATACTTAATGCAAACTTAAGACATGCTTTTGACATGGATGTCATTGTCAGATCTCGCTCAAATTTAAGTGGGACTACACGAGAAGCACCAGCTTTCGATTAAAAAAATAATCATCAAAATCGGTTCACCCAGTCGAAAGTACTGAGGTAACAAACATAAAAAAATACAGTCGAATTGAGAACCTCCTCCATTTTTTGGAGTCTGTTAAAAATAGGCTTACACATACTACATCCGGGCTTTCTACTGAAATAGTAATCACTTTAATCTGACTTGTAACTTTAAATCTGTCACATAAATGTTTGCTCGGGACGGAAATTGAACACCGTCAGCGGACTATGTTACTCTCTGTCGTCAATAAAGACAGCGTAGTATGTATTATAAAATATATTATTTTTACTGTTTTATGGAATAAAGATTTATAAGCTGTGAAGTGTAGATTCTGGACTAGATCTGTAAGATATCTTTCCAGATGTACATAGAAGATTTAATCCGATGTATGGTAAATTCATAATTGTAACTTATTCAATTTGGTGACATTTTGAGATACATGATGGTCTGTGAGTGAAATACGAGTATATAGAAGTAAAATATAACTTTAATTAGACTCTAATTCATATTGTGATAATTTAGCGTTTCAATTACATTGAATAACCCAAAACTGCACTAAAGAGTTAGCTAGCGCTGTTCTATCCAGTCTAGTACAATGAGGTGTGCAGTGCTCAAACGGCGAGCGAACTGTAGCGGAAAACAATTTCGTAACTTTCGACGCAAATATTTGCCGAAATTTTGATCAAATATATTTTCACGAAAGTTCACATATTCCTATACCGACTGAAATTCAACCGATTCATTTTCATTTTAGGCGTGGTTAAATTTTCTATATGAAATTTTTGAATGCTGATATCGATATGTGTGCATGATTAATTTATGGTTTTGTTTTACATATCCACAATACGTATCTGGTGTTGATGTTCACATGAAAGAAGAAGAAAGAAAGAAGAAAGAATTTTTATTTAGACTAAATACACACTAAAATATACAATTAATTTAATTAAGCTAGTAGAAGTATAATAAATAGTATTTAATCTAAAATGGGTCTCCCTCAGCGTTATGCTAGTTGAACAGAGACAACCAGCGCTGGTCTTCCGCGAGGCCCGCGAGTGGATAGAGAAACATGATAGAGAAACCCAAATATAAAAGTAGGTACATAGCAGATGGATTCAGGATTTAGCAGGCAATGCCAATATTGCCAATGCATCCCACATTTAAGTCGAACTTTTCAGGAAGCACTTCAATTATACCTTTATAACAAGTTGTATAAATAAATGCTACTCTTGTCTGATTGAATTGAAGCTCAACAAATTGTTATCCAAAATATTCATTTGTTTCAGGTAAACGTGACTGGATTGATGAAATGCATCGGGTGTTGCTACTATCGGTATGATCCATAGACATTAATGACTGATTGCTTGAGTATGGGTCACGTGATGCTGGATGGATGAAAACTTGATATTCTCAGTAGCAACTCATCGCGGGAATGCTATCGCTCAAAAATAATGCAACTTCAAAGAAAATAAACCTCTGTATTTCCTCCCTGGAAATTTTGAGATGTGATGTCCTTCTTTCATATTTCTTGCTTCTTTTGTGTATTATCTTGTAGGCAGATTGGATAATTAAATCATAATAAGATACAGCTCCGTACTCCATACTTGCATGATACAAATAATTAATCAATGGCCTTAAAGGAGAAAATAAATTATTTCTTCTGTGGTAAAACTCAAATGTCCTTTGTTGTATGTCTCAACAAATCAAACATTGCCGATTCTCACTAAGCGTAAATGTTACATTAATCTCGCTAGCGCCTCTGCACTGTAGTGGAAGTAGGAGATAACTACAAAACTTTTAATGATGATAAAAATTTTATTAAAAAACAAATACCCGACAGCACTGTTATCGTATCAACTCAGTAATAATATTCTCCCTTTTAAAAATATACAAAGCTTCAAGTAGATTTCCTCCTCGTAGGGTATTTTTCTTCACTAAAGAACGTGGTAATTTATCTACCTCATCAAAAACATAAATATGAAATGGGAGCCAAGTTCAAAAAAAAAAGAATTGAGATCTAAATGGGTGCCAAGTTCTGTATAGAAGAGTCTAAAATTTTAGTCACAAGAACATGTAATTCAAACAAAATCGGAACCCTTATAATTTCGTCATGTCCATCCGTCCGTCTGTCCGAGGTATAGCGCCGAGACCCTTTGTGCTAGAAAGCTGTAATTTAGCATGGATGTATGTACATATTTATTAATACTCCAAAATCGTAGAATAAAACATTGAAAATTATTTTTTTCAGGGTACCTCCCCTACAAGTAACGTGAGGATGAAATTTTTTTCGTTACGTAACCTTTAGTGTGGGGTATCGTTGAAAACCCATATCTGTGGGTAAAACATAAATGCGAAGCTGCGGGTAACAGCTAGTTAGTAATATACGAACTTTGAATTAATATTTAAATCCAGATACCTCTAACTTGTACTCTTCAAATAAATGATTTGATAGTCATAATCCACAATCGATCCCAAGCATTTAGCTTTAAACATGTTTTATATTGCAATGAATGAAAGAGTGACTATTTATTATGCCGGTTTGATATAGTTGCCAATAAAGGACTCTTTAAAAAAGTACTCGTATTTCACAAAGTTTAAATCATGTACAACCACACAACAAAGAAAATTTTCCCGTGTTGAATAAGTGAATGTAGATTGAAATGAAAATATTCTTCAATCTTCATTGTGTTCTAGAAACAGTCGTGGGAAAACGGAATATCCCGCAAACGGGATCCTTGGTTACACTTACCCCGCCCGGCTCTGTTACACTTACCCCGGCTCGGGTAAATATTGCAACGTGGACTGTGGGATAGCGGTTAGCAGTGTCGTATGCACTCAGAGACGAGGATATTTTATTTAGAGAGCATTTTCCCGGATGCCCAACCAGCTGTGCAGTCGATCTCAGGCGTCTTAGACACAGACTACTGAGTTATAGAAGGATCACTCGTTAGGAGTTATTAACGAAGATAGCTTCAACGGAGATATGCGAAAGGGCAAATACGCATAATGTCACACTATCGTAATCTCATATACCAAATTGTCAAACTCGTATTGTTAACACAATGATAGTATAAATAAATGAATGGAATGGGGAATGGGACGTAGGGGCGCTTTCACATTAGGTCGCCAGTAGTGCGGCAGCAGCGCGACAATAGCAGCGCGACAGACGCGCGGCTGTCGCGCTGCTACTTCTCTATACTAAAAAGAGCAGCGCGACAGCCGCGCGACACGTGATTTTCATAGTGGACGGCAGCGCGGCAGCCGCGTGCGATCAGTCGGCTTCAAACCAGTGTTGCAATCGCACGTTCGAACACTTCGAACATACACAATGAGCGAATTTGACACAGAACAATTTATCGTTGAAGTTCAAAGGCGTCCTGCTTTGTAGGATTCGAGGATGATTATATATTTATTATATATTATAATTAAAAATTTAAATATCTGTTAAAAAAATAGACGACAAATATGTCTAGTCAAATTCGATAAAATATGGTTAAATGTCTTTTAATTTTAGAGATAAAGAATAAAGATAAAGATAAAGAATTTTTTATTACTACCATATTTCAACACTTTGAATACTGTCACATAATCACTATTCAGTATTCACATGCCGATTTCGAAATAAAGGATCAATCCAGTAAATCCTTTTTTTATTATGAATGCGACGTCGATGGCGCCGAAGGAGAACCAACAAAAGCAGGAGCAACAAAGATGTTTCCTCTTTGGAGTCCATTATTTCAATAAACTGGCCACCCTAATCTAAGCAAGTCGCGCGGCTGTATTTGTAATGAGAAGGCATCCGCTGCTGCCGCGCTGCAGCCGCGCTGCTGCCGCACTACTGGCGACCTAATGTGAAAGCGCCCTAAATTAGAATATTTTATATATTTGTAATGTCAAGTAAACAATATTGTAATGTAAAAAAGTCTACACGACTAGTGAACGCAAACACTGTGCAGGTAATTTAATAGAGATTACTCTGAGCCTTCTGCTTCAATGTATTCTGTGTCTTGGGTCACTACAAAACTCTCCATCAGCTTACAAGACTGAATATTTTATTATCTTGGACAAGAAAATGAAACATCGCGTTGAGCTTTGTTTTAGACCTTTGTACTCGTAAATGTGTTTGTAGATAGAATAAAGAGTAGCTTTTTAAATAAAAATTCTACTTGCTGCTGTTTTGTTTACAGCAAAGTGAATAACTGATTGAATGGTTGATACGAGTAGGTGAATGTATGCGTTGTGTGTATGTGTGTGTATTTATCTTTTTATTGAAGACTAGGCTTCGGGAAAAATAGTAAAAAAAATATATAATTATAGCTTATGTCACCCGGGGATAGTGTAACTTCCCAACAGTGAAAAATTTTTTCAAATCGGTTCGGTAGTTTTGGAGCCTATTCAATGCAAACAAACAATCAAATCTTTCCTCTTTATAATATTTGTAGTATAGATTAAATGAGTCAAAAGCTTGGCTATTTGAGATTCAAACCCGCTTAAAGTCCCACTCCAAGTTTTATGTGGACGTGTCGGTAACTCTATGGGTTATTTCAGGGTCTTTGATGTTACTAATGTCCATGACGATGACCAACCACTTCCCATCAGATGGATCGTCTCCTTATTGCTCCACTCTCCACTACTTACATAAAAATGAAAACAAAAAGTACTTATCATAGTTGAATAAAATAAAGTTTTACGCATAAAAATATTAATCCTAAAACTTTTCTTAAAAAATCCATTTTTTTATATAATATTATACATATAATAAATACATACATAATAATATGTAGTGAACGGTGTCTGTCACAGTGTACCGTTGGGTAAATATTGCAACGTGAAGATTTTATACGTATTTGAAGAACGTTTGCCGATGTGCCCGATTCTCGAGTGCACCCGAGTGCATGTGCAACAGCATCTTTGTGTAAATATTACGGAATAGCGTCGGTGCTGTGATGTTGAGATGTTTCACTACACGTTACTCCTATAGTATACATACTAGGATTGCTCGTGTACGTGAATCAAAAACAAAAACACAAACCCATACTTAGGGTGTGTGATCTATCTATTTTACGCACGCGTATTTAACTTTCTCATTTATAATATTAGTAGGTACCCACCAACTCAATGATCTCCTAGCTATCACACCGAATTTCGTTCCAAATACTCCATTCATGTAATTTAAGGCCGGCCGCAAATTTCACAATTTTTTTCCATACACCATCGGAGAATTGGCGCGTAGCCAGCTCACAGATAAATTGACATTTTTTTTTAACAACAATACGCAACATACGGCCTTTAAAGTGAAAAGTGCTGAGAGGTGCGTATTGATAAAGCTTCTATTTTTCGTTTATGTTTTATAAATCATCAATACGTGATAAGACATGTACTCGATATTTGGATTTGGAGGGCACGTTCCCTTTTTACCGTTAGCAATTGTTAAACCATATCGTCGCATATAATATATATGGCATATATATATAGTATATGTTAAGGTAAAATCAAAGCATGATAACAGACAAACACACATAATCAAGTCGCCTAGTAACAGTCATTATGCGTTGAGTCAGCTGAATCACACGTGTGCGCATATAATGATGACTGCGCGAATTACCTGGCCTTGAACTTAGCGTAGCCCCGATTACGGCTAACTTCATAATCAATATTAGTCCTCTTTTATAATCTCCGAGGTCAATAGAGTATGGACAATTTTATTGGATGTAAAGCGCTTATAGCCCGGCGGCTTGCGTCGATCCTAAGTGATCGACTAAGTTAAGCAACAGCAGGCGCGTTCGGTAGTTTGATGGGTGACTACTAGTGGCAAAAAATTCTTGAGCGTTTTCGTGCTTCGCAGAGCACGTAAAACTGTCGGTCCCGATTATTATCGTAAGATAGCAGTCGTGAAGCCATGTTTGAAAACTGCCGACACTCGAGTTGGCCACAAACCCCTCCACCAATCCGCACTGGAGCAGCGTGGTGGAGTATGCTCTAGGCCTCCTTAAGAGGAGAGACCCGTGCTCAGTAGTGGGTCATTAATGGGTTGAAGCCATCTGATGTCAAGGTGAATTTTAATTAAGGTTCGGTGGGTACTTTATTTTTAGTTTCATATTCGTAAATGGATACATAAGGTCAATTCCACAGCCTTTCTGCCATCAGATTTTCTTTGAATTTAATAAAGATATAGATGAGTGACGTAGGACGTTATGGAAAAGCAAATGAAATCTGAATTAGTTTGATTGACTCTTTATTGATTTAATTGACTCTGGAGAGGATTGAAAAAAAATACAAGAGAACCAGATTATATTATTGATGTCTATGCGATACCAAAACGAGGTGAATAGACAAAATTACAAAATATACACAATTATATTTCAAGTTATACTTAAGGTATTGATAACGAAACATTATCTAATAATGTCCCAAAAATAATGTACAATTTTGTCCCAAGAAGATTTATTGCAAGTATCGTAATAGATAACCGAAACAATTTATAAAGATAGCAAGAAGGTCCGATAATAACACGATTTTTTGTTCAAACAGCAACGAAAACCTCATTCTCGGCGTATCTAAGTTCATTACTATCTATCCCGCGTAAAGTTTTTCGTTTACGTTGAGTACAATCGCTTTATCACGTCCTAAATTTCGGAAGCCTAATCCAATAAAAGCATTAGCCTCCGCTCCGTGTGAAAACCTTCGTGCGCAAAATCTCTGTGATGTCAATGACCCATGTTTTTTATAATCGTTTAATTTTGATGTTTGCGACTTTGTTCGCGGTGGTTTGACGTGCGGACGTGACTTCATGCCGTTAAATTGGATTAAATATTTAAATTGAAAGGAAATTATTTTAAGATTCTCTATAGAATAATCAGTAACCTGTAACACAATTGGATTAACCATGTGTGTGTCTGGTTTCCTGACATTTGATTTTAAACCTTAAAACTCAAAACACGACAACGTAATAATCGTTACGCAGTTATGTATAAGCACAGAAGACATATAATAATATTAGTACCTAATGATATAAGTCAATGATGCATAACCATTTTCTATTGGTAGTTAGGTACAGTCAACAAAAGAGTTAGATATAATACAAGTAACGAAAATGTACAGTACCGAATATTTAAAGTTACAGAAAGTTTATGTTTTTATCAATGTATCAAAAGAAGCATTCTGTGTGTACGAAAATTCTGTAGTATTAAACAATGTAAAAGGTTATGCCCTGCATGACGCTAACCTTACTCTTTTGCTGACGTTACCATAGATATGAAGAGTGAAAAGTCAAAGTTTAAATTGTGCATAAAAGCATAATAAAATTCCTGTCTTGGGATGTGTGACGTATTGACACTATTGACAGTGATTGTTGCTCGGTGACGCTGTCTGTCAAGAGAGACACACGTCACTGGCAGTTTAATCTGAACCTTAGCCAAACTGGGAAATTGTGTAAACGCCACAGGATGCTTTGCAACTGGCAAGACACAAGACGCAAGACACCAGACACAAGACACCAGTCACTAGACAGTGTAAACTATCGTAGAGGCACACGGCCCAAGCGGGTGAGTAATTGGCGCGCGCATCGATATGACAGGCGCGCGAAACTCCAAATTGGTTCAGACAGACTCTCGAAGCCCCACGCTACGTGGAATCAACGAGTCATTATTCTGAATAATGGAAATTTTGCTATTTTAAATTTACATTTAAAAGTAGTTGTTGCTACATTTAATTTAAGTGAACTCTTACATTGTTTCTTTTTTGATTGAGTCAAAACGCTAGAAAAATATACGTATTTGGTATCATTCTGTGAAACTTGAGTGAGTACCTAGCTATCACTTTCTTATTTAATTCAGCCGCTAAATAATATTATACGTCGTATTTTTGGGGGTTTAAAAGTAAATTCTTTCTTTTTCTTTTTGGGCTTCAATGGCCGATGATGGCCAGTTACTAGGTGGCTCAACTGCTTGTTTGTCGATAACATAAAAAATAATAAAATATATTTAAGACAATGTCATCTCCAAAATTCAATACAAATGGAGCTTTGATTCCAAAACTCATGAATCAAACCAAGCCAATGGGATGCGGTCCTGAATAACTAGTGAAATTCAATACAACATTGACAGTTAAAGCAGTGCTGTGCGGTGGTCGCAGGTGGTGAGTAATTGGCTCGCACATCGATATGACAGGCGAGTACCGCGGGTAGATGGTAGCTGGGAGCTCCAAATTGGTTCAGACAGCTTCTCTGCACCGATGCTGACGTTGCGTACATAAATACACGAATATAGAATTCTCTCGAATTGAAATATATAAATCTATATAAAATTATATAAATCCTACTTAATATTATCAGTGTGTTTGTAAGGATGCTTCTTACTCTTTCACCCAAAAGCTACTGAAAGGGTAAATTCAAACACAGAAAGGCAATAAGTATACCCTGTTACATATCCAATTAGAAGTTTCCATTCGCGACAAATTTTCTAATATAATAAACTAAGAATTTACCAATATTCGTATAACATAAGGTCCTGTTCAATTTAATCCGTCTTATACAATGAAAATTCCCAACTTATATCGTAGCTCAACCTCCAATTACATAGCATACCCACGGAGCCTTATTTCATATAATACTCTGAGATCGCCCGGAAAAATAGCGGTAGAGAAAGAGCACAAACATTTCCATTAATAAAGCAGAAATTCCCGCAAAACTGTAGACATTCTGTTGGCAGAAAACAAAATAATTTAGTTTCGGTATGGCGGAAAATTCCGGGGAATTTGCCGGGGTCTTGTCTAATTGGATGATTCGAAAACCTGATGCGGCTGCGAGGAGCAGACAGAGGGTAATGACGGAATATGATTGAATGCCGCTGAATACTGCTTCGGCTAGCTCTAACGAGCAGAATATTGACGGCTATACTCATACATGCAGATAGTAAATAAAGGTAATATCTCATATTGATGCATATTTTAATACGAGTAATATAGTCATGACAAAACGCTCTTAATTTGCAGACTATCGTAAGTTGTAGTGAGGATATGAAAAGAGAATATTTGGGGTATATTAAGTTCTCAGTACTACGCGCTCTTTGGAACTATATGTTTCAGTTAGCTGGGAATTTAAATCATTCTTCATGTGGATCGCTATCGGCGAATTCGGCGATGACCATTAGTATAAGATTCTGTTACCAGTATAAAATTTTGAAATATGTTACCAGTATAATAACAATAGGGATGTTGACACTAATTATAAATTAATATAAAGGATATGGCCAACATCTGTATAGGCATTTGCCCCACTTGTGAAATATAATGTACACATTTTAATTTTACCTTACCTTAAAGCTTACAATATCTACTTTGATAATTTCGTCAATAAAAATCTTCAGAACTTGAGATTCTCCTTTTACGGGGAGTTTTATCTTTTGTAGTTTGACATTCTGCAAAACATAAGTAATTGTGGAAAGTGTTTGAAAGAGAGATTTTTTTGTAAAAATAGCGAGATATTCTATGAGTAATATTGCAATAAAAACATAGTAATATTGTACCTACATTGCCACGTGAACCTAGTCTTAGCTGTAAGCACTACTTACTTAATAGTAAAGAAAAATGCCATACCTGTACTGCAGTGATCCATTCTACCAATATGGATTGAAGGTTTCTTGCTAGCGAAGATATTGAGTGACGCGCCATGCGCTCAATATTAACCGCGCAATTAATGCATCTCACGGCGAAAAATTAAACACAATTATTATTTTGCAGAAATCAAACTCAAAAATCAAATGTCAATATAGCAGACATTTGCATTTATGTCAGCCAATTGTCAACCTCCAGTAATAGCAATGGAGGAAGTAGAAGATTATACAACTTATTTTTATTGTTAATTTATTATGACTACTAATGGCGGAGTTCAGAAGAAAATTAAAATTCTAGTTATGTTTTAATAAATGGAAAACATGTCTTTTCAAGGGACTAAAACCTTGTACAAATAAGAGTATTTTAACCATTTCCGGGGTACATGTTGGCCACCTCATTTATGTCTAAAATATTAGTGGTAACATTTAAAGGCCTAAAATATGATTCTTTTATTGAAATCAATCACAAATAAATTAAATGTCATTAATTTAAAATGTTAAAAATTGTACTCACTGTCACGTGACCTCAAACGCCATTTTGAGAATATGACGTCATTGGAACAATTTTATATAGAAATTCATCAAACTTAGTAGACAGATAGTATTGAATATCGTTTAATGACGTCACGTGACGTTTTTGGTGGGAAATTTGATAGTGATTTTTATTTATTAATTTTTGTTTTTAAACTGAAGATTATTATTTTTATAATATTTTTTTCGTGAATATTGAGGTTCTATCTATAAAATAAAATTGAATCCTAAAATTCGTCAACATCCCTATTAACTGTAATTAAATTAAAGTAAAAAATCCATATTATCCACACGTATTTCGCGTATTGTCATTTGGAAAATGAGGTAAGTTTGTGAGGTTGTAGGGGGTTATCTCTGGACTACCCTACTATCTAATCTGCTGAACTGATTTTTAAATTCTTTTACCAATAGAAAGTCACATCATTTGTGAGTGTTTGAGGCTAGGAGTGTCATTCGTTATTTTGGAACTCAGAAATGTGAAAATTAATGTGTAAGCTTATATTTAGAAACCAAAATTAACTTTAAGGGAGAGAGAGATGAAGCGGGAGAGAGCCAGAGGTTATTGAGGATTGTTAGGCGAAGCGAAGTTCGCCGGGTGAGCTAGTAAAAAATAAACATGAAGGAATACAAATGTTTTCATGCAACCATTGAACATAATAGGGTTCATTACTGTATAGAGTAGGTACTTGTAATGAATAAAATATGTATATTGTATGAAACATGATGTGTTTTCAATAGGCACAGAGAACTTATTAATATGAGAACTTACAGAACATAAAATATATTTTGAAATGCATTTTTAAGCTGCGCTGAAAAGGGTTTCGGCTTTGTGCTTTGAATTTTCATGCATAATAGATCTATGAAATAATTAGCAACCTGTGTTCATAATATGCTCCTAAGGCCTAATCCGTGTTTTAATAAACAAAGTGGACAACTCGTATAGAGTTATAGACCCAGGATTTTATTCCCGATTATGAACTATTGTTCTTGTTATTCTGGTACTAGAACAAATTATTTAATCTAGCCTTGTGCGTTCAAATTAGGCGCGTTTTAATAAACAAAGTGGACAACTCGTATAGAGTTATAGACCCAAGATTTTTTTCCGAGATTTTGTTCCTGTTATTCTGGTACTAGAACAAATTATTTAATCTAGCCTTGTGCGTTCAAATTACGAGTAGGCGCTATAACACATGACTGATTTTATTTGGTATACGGTATGTAATGCTATGTCATGAGCGGTCTAGCTGCGAACGCGAGTTCGGTTAACCGGATTTTCGGTTGACCGAACTAATAACCGAACTACTGCCACTAGACCGAAGCGACGCATCGCGGCGCGAAAACAACAAACAGTCGATTCGTATTGAAGTGGCCTGCGACCAAACGCAAAGACGTGAACGCGATCAGTAGCTCAAGTGTGAGTTTTCGCAAGCATTTACTTCACCAACGCGTTTGCGTCTATGCAATCAAAATGTATGGAGTTATTGTCAGCGCCTCTAGCGGACAGTTAAAACAACTACACTGCGAGTGTGAGTTTCAAAATATCGTTTACGTGAACTTTTTAGTCAACATTGAATGTAACCATTCGAGTGGAGGTATTTTGACGTGTGCGATGTTTGACAAGTGAAACGCATTGTTTGGTAATAGGTCGTCATAGTAACAAAACATAATAGTAGTCATAGTAACAGATGCTATGCTATTGTTTTATCTCATTTGTTCTTTAAGCTTAAAGCGAAACAGCTATAGCTCATTGATAAAAAAAACATAATGCGCCTAAAATAAGTTTCACTTGACTGCCTTTGTAAGCTTAGGAATAGTGTACTTTTAAAATAAGTAGCTCGAGTGTAAGTTTCTAAAAAAAACTAAAAACTCAACTATCACGGGAATCGAGATGACTCAAACATTTTAGTACACGTATTTTATGCGAGTGTGAGTTCCTTAAACATCAACGAAAAAGTTATTCGTTTGCTCACTTCGTTATTAGCATAGTTGCACTTACAACTCATCTAATTTTAAAAGTACACTACTAAGCTTACAGAGGCAGTCAAGTGAAACTTATTTTAGGCGCATTATGTTTTTTTATGAATGAGCTATAGGTGTTCCGCTTTAAACTTAAAGAAGAAATGAGATAAAACAATAGCATCGTGATGCTATGATATCAAACATTTGACGTTTTTGTTGCGCACATTACATGAAAATAAAAAAGTTTCATACCTTATGAATATTACTTTAATTACGAAGATGCATATATAGCACGAGTTGAGTTGGCGTAGCGCCTAAGAGCTCGGACTCGAAATTCGATGGTCGTGGGTATTCCCCGTATGGTAGATTTTTCAATTTATCAATTTTTATATAATTCATTGGCCAATTATGCAAAGAAGTTAATAATTAATTTTATTAATTTATTTATATGCAAAGATAGAAAAGGTAAAAATTAGGATTTTCGAAATAAAGAGCATACGAAAAAACTTTGTACATGAAAATTCAAAACTTTATTCATTGACATTCGATTATTTACATGTGTCGGGAATCGAGATGATATAATGGGATGCTTTAAAAGAGGCTCGGAATATAGGCCGTTGTTTTCGCTGATGATTGCGCTTATCTTGAGCCTGGGCTTCCGCCAACATCTTCCAAGCAAAGTAGGTAATTACGCGCTGCTCCATTCAACATATTGCTTAATCAATTTTCACTTCATACTGTAAGCCTATTTTAATAAATGAATGTTTAGCGACCCTACATTTGTACATTGTAGATGAGCAACCCTGTTTTGGTTACCATAGTATTTGAGAATAACACTATTGTCATTTCATTGTCAAGTTAAAAATAGCAAAATAGTATTGTATTATTGGAAATATTGAAAATATAAATATGCAAAGAGAAGGAAAAATTTATGTGTAATTTTATTGTAAATAATCCCTGAGGCTATCCATAATAAAATCAAATAAACTATTACCAAAAAATGCGTTTCACTTGTCAAACATCAAGTGAGTAACTCTACTACTATGGTTGCGTATTTTTTCAATAGTTAACTACAAAATAGTAACTTACACTCGCGCACACGTCAAAATGCCTCCACTCGTATGTTAAGTTACATTCAACGTTGACGATGTCTAAGGAACACACTCGCATAAAATATGTTTACTAAAATGTTTGAGTCATCTCGATTAACGCGATAGTTGCGTTTAGCCGTTTTATGTTAGAAACTCACACTCGAGCTACAGTTGGTTTGATATTTTCGCACGAACTTTGGCGTCGCGGCGGATTTCGGTGGCGGTGCACGACGATTCGCGCGCATGTAAGGGCAGTCACCGCATCGCATTGAATTCACATCGGATAGCTTCGCAATCGCGTTCGCGTTAAGTCGCCCATGTAGGACATGGCCTTACGATGCGGCGCGATTTGAAGCGAATGCGATCAGTTGGCTTGATATTTTCGTGCGAAAGGGGCGACGGAGATCGGAAGCAGTACAGGACATAGTATCATAGGACATAGATCGTAGCATAGAGTCGCCGCATCACACCACATCGCATTGAATTCACATCGGATAGCTTCGCGTCGAGTCGCCCTCGTAGGACACGGCCTAAGTCAATATAGTAGCACTGAAATAAAAAGAGAGTAGCTGTAATATTTCCCTTACTCTCACAAAACTTAATTGACATGCCACTTGCTCGACAAATAGATAGTAAAAATCAATGGATATCTACGAGTATAAAATCTGTGTATATGTATAATAAAAGTTAGTCTAAGTCTATACGCAACGTTCACTTCAGAAAGCCTATTATATTACTTATTGGTTTTCAGGGGGGTATATAAGTATAGTCAGCGAAAGAGTTATTACGTAATACCCATATCAGTTTCAATGATATTTGGGTATAAGTAAACACAATTTAAACCAACAAATGTTTGAATTTACTTAGTTGTTAATAACTCAGTAATTAATTACGGAGCCCATATGAGTAAAGTGTACCCTGAAACCGTTCAAATATCATAGTTGCCAATTTTCACTTGTAAACAACATAACCGAAATCGGCACATTTGTAACAATTGTATGTATTTACTATTGTGTACAGTCGCTGTAACGGCTTCCTTTACAATTATATTAAAGTTCTTTTGTGTGGAATAGGTTACCTTTCCCATGGCTAAGGCTTCCAATACGTACTTACGTAATTACGCAAATACGTAATTACGGACAGATTTTAAGAGTCTCACAAATACGTAATCGAAGAGTTCAAATCCGTAATTACGGATAATAACGCAACGGATAATAAATAAACGTATAATAACGCAAGTACATAGATCGGATATTATTAATTTAAAAGAAAGAAGTTTAAGATTGTTTAAAACAATTTTAACAATTTTCATGCTGTAAAATTATAAAATGTGGTATGTCATTTGAAAGGTAATTTTATTGGATTTCAAATGCTAGTAAAAAAAATAATTTTATTTTATATTTCCTACTTAAATTTTAGGAATTAGTGCAACAGGTCGAAATTGTGGACATCTAAACGAATAGAATAAAACGAAAAGATCTTAAAATTTTATTTCCAATTTTATTTTCTTCCCCCTCAATATTTTGTATTAATGACTCTAATGACCCCCTGGCTCTAATGACCCCCTGGCTCTAATGACTGCTCGTAATCGGTTTGTCATCGACCGGATGAGTTTCCTGATGGAATCTTGTGAGATTTCCTGCCACTCTTCGATTAAAGCAGTTATTAGGTCCTCAATCGACGCTGGAGCTTGCCATCTTCCTCGTACCTACCTTTTCAACTCATCCCACAAAATTTCAATTGGATTCAAGTCAGGGCTACGGGCTGGCCAGTCTAGTGTGGGAATCCCGACTTCTTTCAGGTACTGTCTTGTCTCTGTAGTGGTGTGGCAGCGGACATTATCGTGCATTAACAGCATATCCTGCCCAATAAAACCAGCGTAGGGAAGCACATAGTCTAGCAGAATGTTGTTGATGTATCTTTCTGCGGTTAGCCTTCCTCCCCGACCTCCACCGGGTACGAATATCAGCTCCGTTTTGGCTTCGATAGAAATCCCTGCCCACATCATACAGGACCCACCCCCGTATGCCACGGTTTTCGCAGAACAGCATTGTGCAAATCGCTCCCCCGGTCTCCTGTAAACTCTTCTTCGACGGTCGCTACCATGCAGACACATTCTAGTTTCGTCCGAGAACAAGACTGGGCTCCATTGCTCTATACCCCAGTCTAAGTAATCGCGGGCAAATTGAAGCCGGGCTTGTCTGAGCCGCTGCTGGACGTCAACGCCGGTCAGGTATCGATTCCGGAGTGAAGTGGAGACAATAAAACGGTCATTTCTCACAGAAGTGTATCGCTAACGGCCAGAACCTGGTCTTCGCACTAAGTTTCCAGTTTCCCTGAAACTATGGTATACCTTTGAGACACATGACTGACTCAGATGAAGCTGATGAGCGATAGTACGCTGAGACAACCCATGCTGGATTAGAATGACGATTTGAGCGGCTTCTGCAGGTGTGGTTTCTATTTTTTTACTTTTTGTGTTCCCAGTGGCGTGAATTATTGGACTGATGACAATTTTTTCACCCATGGCCCTTTTTATAGAGTTTCAGGACTTGCAAACCATATTTTGTTTTATTTTAAAAATTTTAGTTATGATATCAAAAGAGGATAAAAGCCAGTACAATTACCTTTCAAATGATATACGAGTACTACATTCAACAATTTCATTGCATGAAAATTGTTAAAATTGTTTTGAACAATCCCTGTTTAGGTGATTCCAGTATAAAGCTCGCAAGTGTAGATACACTAACTGCATAAATAACTTTGTAATCCCATATAAATATATAGGATAATAAAGTTACATTTGCAGTCAATGAATCAGTGTATATGTGTAATATAATGGAATAATAGGTGTAGATAAGTACCTAGATATAATTATGTTCAAAGGTAACATATAAAACGGTCAATGGAATAAAAAAGCAAGAATAGGAGGAGATATCTTATGAAGTTTTACCAAAATCCCGCAAAATATTAAGTAGACTAAATTGCCCGAAATTGTTAGTATTCAAGAAGTAGAAGGTACTGGAAGGGAAAAAAGTAGGACTAACTATAAAAAGAAATGAGATGCAATCAAAAACATAACTTGTAAAAAAAAACAAGTCTTGCAACTCAGTTCTACCGTAAAAATTTGTGAGATCCATGTTATACCAAGTTGGTTAATTTATTCAATCTCTACTTAAGGGTCCTTCTGTCTTAAGTTATTATGTAATTAGCTAACCTAACAACATCTTACAGTGACCATATTAATATTAAAAATATTTTATGTTCTAAATAAATAGATAGATTGACTTGGCCATCATACATGGATCTCACTTTTTACGGTAGAAGAACTGAGTTGCGAGACTTGATTTTTTTTACAAGTTATGTTTTTGATGGCATCATATTATCAAGAACAAAAATTAAATAAATAAAACTTTGAGCCTATTCGTACGTAATTGATTTTAGATTTGGAGTTTAATTTTAAAATTATTATCTTCTGTAGTTTGTAGTAAATATAATAGGTAAATGTGAACATTTGAAGATGTTTGATTTTTTATTTCTATTCCTTCCTAAAACACAATGTATTTTATACGCAAAAAAATTGCGCCCTAAAGAAACAAATCAGTTACGTAATTACGTAATTACGTATTTAGAGCAGCGAAATGCGTATCCAAATACGTAATTGGAAAATCCGTATTTTTGGAAGCCTTACCCATGGCTTTCATATTACAGACTGTGTTGGTGAATATTGTCAAAGTCAACATATTTTATTCATATAGGTATTACTGATACACTTATGCACGAAATTGCATCTTATCTATTATCTTATCTCTTATCTATTGCATCTTATCACCATCATGATAAGAACTATATTTCTGCAATTGTTTTTCTCCTAAAATAGTAAATTGCTCCTATCTCTTCTTCGTCATAAACTCATTTGTTTTTCAAATCTTGATTTTGATGGAGGACTTAAAATGTATTGAAGTCAAAACTCGTTAGCACCTAGGTAGGTAGGTTAGGTATTCTCAATTAAGAAGAACCCTAAAAAGAATACAAAATGACCTATACAAATAGGAGCATTTTAGATTAAACTCGAATTCAGATCACGAGTTTTACGTACAACTCAAGGGAACAACTGCCAGTTTTCAGTGCGAAGGTTCGTACGACTGTTTTCAAACTTTGTCCCGCGGAGTTCCAAAACTGACCCTTTTTGGACAAAGTTGGCCATGGACAGATAAGGACGATAACGATGAACCTTGTAATGACGTTTCATTTGCATAAAACCGAGCAAAATTACAGCGATTACAGTGCTAATATCATTCAACAGAATCCTGTTACGAGGTTATGAGGTTAAATTCCAGTACCCCAAGGGCAATTTCGTGGAATTTTTAGGAAATCATTGCGAATGCTCAAGTTGACAGGTATCCTCGAAATTGGTGACCGTTCGATACTTCGATGTTTCATGTCAAAGTATTTCGTAACACCTTTGATCTAAGAATTTTGCCTATTTAACCCATTTACGGGATGTATTTCCAAAATCACTTTCCTAATACTCCCTCACCCTGTATCCTTATTATGTTTTTAAGTTAAGATTATGTAGTTTTAACCCTGTTTTCCATATGACAATGAGTAATTTTTTTTTCATACGACACCTTTTATAAATGTTCTATGACAGAAAAATTATCGCCCGCATCGCATTATCTCCATGTCAGTGTCTGTTCAGTAATGTATGGGGATTTTTTGACCCATTATGATTTTTTTATGATTTAGTGATAAGATGCGAAAAATAACACAACTCTGGTCTATATTTTTAAACAAAAATTTCTCGGACTTATAATTTTCCGAGCTTTACACAAACATCGTATTTTTAGAAAAGTATCTAAGTTTGATGAAGGCCCAAACTCAGAGTCATTAACGATTACTTAAATCGCTCCTTAGTACAGAATTTGTATTGATATTTGCTAAGGAGCGATAAAAGTAACCGTTACATGACTGAGTTGGGGCGTAGGCAAGTAGTAATTTTTTAGGCAAATTCGTTTTTGATTACAATTTTGTCCCCAATGTTATATTTCATCCTTTGAATATTGGATTACGATTCAATTTGCGGACCTAACGGGGGTATCGTGCAATAAATCATGGTGTAGTAGGTTCGAAAGTATATTATCATACAGAAATTAAACAAGTTTACAATACAAGTTTACTCATAATGGGATAATAAAAAATAAACATACATATAACAAAATTGTCTCTGGTATTTATTATTCTAATAACTTTTGGCCTCGCGCAGTATAGGGTTCCGAAGAGTAAGTTTATCGACTATTACTACGATAGTTACGATACTATTATTGATAGTTTACATTGTTAATTCATGATATAAACTATTTTCGAGAATTTTTTCACATTTCCAACTCCAACCGTTTAGCCTGCAGGAGGGGACACTATTGTAACCGAAATCAGTACTTTAAAGCCAAATATTTCCTAAACGCACCCTTAAATCTAAAAATGGTCAAAGGAGACCCATAATATTTTTGAATGACCTTTTCAACGTTACCCCACATTACATTACGAAAAAAAATTCATCCTCACGTTACCTGTAGTGGAAGTACCCTGAAAAAAATTTTTTCTCAAGATTTTATCCAACGATTTTTAGTTTCAATAAATGCCAAATTACAGCTTTCTAGCACTAAGGATCTCGGCCGGCACTATGCCTTGGACAAACGGACGGACAGACGGACATGACGAAACGATAAGGGTTCCTATTTTACTTCGGAACCCTAAAAAGATATTAATGTTATTTAAAGATATTTTCCCCTAAAAATGGGTTTTTATAATAGGCGTGAGTATTTTATACTAAAGGATAGTAGTCCCAAAAAGAAGTGACAGTGGTAAATAAAAATAACCTTTAGACACACACAATGACACTATGATTATCAACATCAATAAAGTAGTCACTTCATTGTTTAAACTTCTCCATGCATAGGTACCATAATGTCTTGTGTCCATGCTACTATATATACTACAGATATATTCTGTACCCTGTACGATATATAACCATGTACACACATAATTAAGTCATTATCTGTTACATTAGTATTGGGTTATTGTTTTCACGTATGACAGATCGGAAGAAAGACAAACGCAAATGTTTCCATTAGGGTTCTCTTATTATTGACCTCAATAAAACTTGATGGTACAAATGGCGAGCTTAATGCTAAAAAGGAATGTATTCATAAATTTGAAATGGAATAAAAGTTTAATTTCAGCTCCAAGCATCCATAACAAACCCATTGTTATTAAAATCACATCAGTATTCCCGTTTAATGGTCCTGGTGCTCCATTAGGGATACAAGCAAAGTAAACAAAAATGTCACGTAAATCCGACGATGAATATTGCCAAGTCCATTACATTGGACTTAAAATTATAATTTGATATCCAACTTTAAAATTAATAAAAGCAAATTGCCGACCAGAAATCGTTTAAAGTTACGAGTATGATCCCTAATCCAGAACTGATTAGCGAACAATGTGCAGAGTTATGTGACATCGCGTCCACAAAGTTGAAAACTGTACACCAATTCCGTTATCCGTAGCCAAACTTACAACTTCCGTCTCTTTTCCCCCGCTCCCGTCTCTTTCCCTCGATCCCAGAACCGCAGGGTATGAGGGTAATTGATAAAGGTCACATTAAATTTTCATTTGCACGCAAATCTAACATCTCTTACGTTCCGTTACAGCGTTAACACTTGTCTGAGCCCAATACATCCCTTTAATAGTTTATCACTTTCGCTTCGCAATAAATACAAGTTTGTTTGATAGTTGCGGCTTATCCTATACTCCTACTGTATATCGTCGGCTTTAAACTGTGCAGACTTGACCTTTCTTCCAAAGATTATTTTATGTTTTAGAAAAATAATTAATGCTGACAATTTGCTCTTTAGCAAAACGTAATCGTGCGAGTACTTTTAAATCTGATGCGATCAAGATATCACTTGAAACAGATTAATGCTGGTCTGAAGACGAGGTTCGTCTTTTATTTTTGGCGTCACGAGAATATTTAGGAAACTCGCCGACGACCTTTTACAATTATCTGATGAATATTTGGCATTTGGACGAGCCCAATTTCCCGCGGCCTAGCAACTCCGCAAATTACGTTTCTGTAAATTAATATTTAGCTGACGGTTCACGAAAAGCTTCTGGAAAACGGAGGAAATGTCGCAGATCATAACGTGGCGTTGCAAGGAAATATTTCATGGAGCCCCGTCCGATGGGTTGGTTCTTGAAAGGTAATTTTCAACGGGCCCCTAAATAAGGCTATGCTTCTACTGCTGAAGAGTCAAACGAAGAATTGATAACAACATAATATGGTCCTCTGTCACCTTTCAAAAAATGTCGCTTATTAATGTTGAAGATATTGTTTTAAATGTGTACAAGTGTAACTTTATATTAGTTTGGATCGAAGAAGTAGGTTGTTTCAGGATTTCAATTCAAAATTCAAATATTTTATTCAAAATTGGTTTGGTTTACAAACACTTTTTGATAGTCATGAGAGCCGAGAGGGCCTGGGAGAAGAAGCAGCAAAAAACTACCGGGGTGTTGTTTTCCTACTCACAATTACTGATAGCACTTATTAACTACTTACAATCTATATTTATAAAACTCCGAGCAGTCTTGTCTTTATAGTAATCTCTAATTTGTCATAAGAATGATTTTAATATGAGTTTAAAAGTATGGAATTTCCGGCTGTTGCCCGCAGCTTCGCACGCGGAAATTATGTTTTGCCTTATTTGTACCTCCTGTAGAACAAAATTATTGTATTAGTCATAGAAATTTGGGGGTTTGCGTTAATTTTTTTTTTATTTCATGCTGTGACCTTTAAAGCAAAACTTTGATTATTTTTACTTTACTTTTACTTACCTTTACTTAACCCGTTTGCTTATTAATAATTCTCCTAGTAGTTTTTGTTTTGTTCGTAGAGTTCTTAATCGTATTAGCTTTAAAAATAGATTTTGCCTTCGCACAAACCAGTTTAAAAGTTTACTTTCTTACATGATTTATAAATTACGGGTCGGTGGAAGTTGATTTTTCTACATAGAGTTCAAAAAGTCTAATTCTACTCTTATGTTGTAGCCTGTTGTAGCCCAATCACTAAATTTAGTTTTAAGATTGTTACATTTTATTTGTTTTAGCTTAAAAGAGTAGGGTGGGTTGTTCATACATTTTAACCGTAGCTAACTTTAACTATTACCGACCGAATGTCAAAATGCGTGAGCCAATAGGGCTGCCATTACAATTATGACTCCCTTCCTTATTGGTTCGCGTATTTTGTTATTCGGTCGGTAATAGTTAAAGTTAGCTACGGTTAAAATGTACGAACAACCCACCCTTATTAAACTCAAGTTTAATTAAACCAAAAACATTAGTTTAGACTTCATTAGGTGTATCATTATAGTTAATTTCCAATAATGGAATAATCCTTGCAATATTATTTCTGAAATTATGAATTTTCCCCTGTGTCATCCATCTACATAATATATTGGAACCGAATCCAAATTTCGAGCTTACGAATGTTCCGAAAAGATAGAGAATAATTACTTATTATATCATTTTACCACAAAATTGCTTCTCTAAGATCTGTTATATCCTTTTTCTCAGAGAAATAATATAATAATGATTACACACAATTTATCAGCAGAAAAAGGAACGTCTGAACAAAAAATATTGAGTACTTATCCTACATATATTGTTATTAATCTCAATAGACCTTATAAATGTAGCTTAAATAGCAATATACCCATCGTTTCTCGCATTTGGTATGCGGTTACTGTATAATTCGGAGACCTCCATGGATATACCGTCCCTACGGAGGATTTTCGAATAATTACATGGTTCCTATTAAGCCGTCTGTAAATACTTGGATGGGTATTTTTATCCCCCGTTTGCAGATCGTCGGTTGAAGGTTTAAGTTGGTATTTCAGACAATATTTGGACATTGGATAGGCTCTTATCCTCAATTTTGTCGCGATCGTGTTACAATAGAAATATGAAAGCAGCTTTTGACATAATATAGCTATATATTTGCAGATGCATAAATTAAATGATATGAATGAAACGAAGATATGATGGATGGAAGGTGAACTTGATCCTCGATTTTCTTGTTTTTGAAGCATTACCGATGAAAGTTGGGCAATTTGCCATACCGATCGTCATTGCTGAGTATCTCCCCATGGGCACCGATAGCATCTGTCAGCTGATATGGTCTCCCAGTTTCGCCCTTATAAAAAGCTTATCACAGCTCCGTCCGCCATAGTTACTAAACAAAATTGGATCCGATAAAAAGTTCCTGCCATTTTTTTGTGACTCGTAAAAAGATATCGTCAGGGTTCGCCTGAGGCGGATGCCATTGAATTGTCAACACCGATTTGAGGAGATTGCTGTACTGTCTCAAGGGTGCTTCTAAGGTTTTCTGTAGCGATTTGTGTCGTTATCGAAATCTCAGCTTTAGATAATAATTATGGAGTATAATATATATACATTCAACACACTACTGTGCATTTGACACACACACACACGCAAATTATACACACAAATGTCAATTTGGATTAACTTAGATACTGTCGAATTGACAACAGAGTGGGATTCTAGTATGAATATTGGATGATAGGTAGTTGATATCAATCGTCGTTATGTTTGGAAGGTCGTTTCTTTTTGTCTACCTTCGTAGACAGCGAACCGGTGTCTCCATATCTTTAATTCTATTATTCAAGACGAGATATCATAGAAGTTTCCTGTCAAGACAGAAACAGTAAATCGATTTCTTTAACATTTTAGATGTATTTGTTGTATGTATTTGTTTGCTTCGAACTAAAGCTCCCTTGACTTACCATCTCCTGTTGGAGTGCCAACAGGGCCCTTGTTAGTTCAAGGGTCATAACCTTCACTGTTGATAGATTTAGAAAGCTTAAAGGCCGGATCCGAAAGTAATTTTGAAACTCCTACTTTCATTGTCAATTATCCGATTAATTATACTATTTTACTATTGTTTCTATTTGAGTTTTGCTAATGTTGTGTCAAAATATTCGCCACATAGTTCAATCCGTTCAGGATAGGTATAGGGCATCTTACACAATGGCGAAAAAAGGTTTTTATGATATCGCCATATTATTGCCGCTAAGATAATTCAGGAAAGTGTTTGGAGATAAAATATCGCTTCAGTTTATTTAAACATATTGTAATTATAGGAAGCTCGAAGCGAAAGAGTCTACTTGTAATTTACTAATGGATTTTCTAAAGGAAGACGCATAACTTATGGAGATTTTCGTTGTTCGAAGACCTCTTTTATTTTATGAGTGAGCGGGAATACGTTCAAAAACAATGGGGCGTTGGTGAAATAATGCTGTCTGAAAAAAAAATCAAAAAATCAAAATATTTTATTCATATAGGTATCACTGATACACTTATGCACGTCATTTTTTGGCTTTTCGGAAGGTGCTTTGTCGTGGAGGAGAAGAAAAGCCTAAAGAAACTCCTCAGCACATCTTTTAAAAAAATATCACAAAAAAAGATAATAATACAAAAGTATTTACTATTCTGAGCGGAACTGGTTGCAGAGCTGGTCATTTCCATGCGTCTTTGTCATTTAAATACTCGTCTACACTATAATATCCCTTGCCTAACAATTGTGTCTTTACACGTTTTTTGAAAGTTTCTATTGGCAAGTCACGTATTAATTTTGGGATTTTATTATAGAAATGTATACCAAGCCCTATGAAAGATCGCTGCACTTTACTTAGGCGGAACGAAGGCGTAACTAATTGATGCATTCTTTTCGTATGGCGATTATTAATATCAAAATTTTGTTTATACGCGTTTATATTCTTCCGTATAAAAACTACATTGTTGAAGATATACTGGGAAGCTACTGTAAGTATACCTATTTCCTTGAACTTTTCACGCAAAGATTCCCGAGACCTAAGTTTATAAATAGCCCTAACAGCCCGTTTCTGGAGTATGAAAATTTGTTTTATATTGGCTGCTTTGCCCCACAGCAAGATGGCATAAGACATAACACTGTGAAAATAAGCAAAATAGACTATCCTAGCAGTTTCGACGTCTGTATACTGCCTTATTTTCCTAACAGCAAAAGCTGCCCTACCGAGTTTTGTCGCGAGATTTGTTATATGTGGGCCCCATTGAAGTTTACTATCTAAGGTCACCCCTAAAAAGACCGTCGATTCCTCCATATGCAATGTTTCGTTATTTAGTTTAAGAGATTTGCTGACTTTTTTAACATTAGGTAGCACAAACTCTATACATTTCGTTTTTTTTTGCATTTAATAGTAAATTATTGATAGTGAACCAACGCGACACATGCGAAAGAGCACTATTTACGTCGTCGAAATTTACTTTATTCCTTTCACACTTAAATATTAGTGATGTATCATCAGCAAATAGTACAATATCCGCTTTGTTCTTTACATAATGTGGTAAATCGTTAATGTATACCAGAAAAAGAAACGGACCCAAGATCGAGCCCTGCGGTACACCCATCACAGCCGGTGACCCCGATGACTTAATATCGTTTATGCTAACTCTTTGTATTCTATTACTCAAATAAGACGCGATCAAGCTAAGGGCCTTGTTTCTTATACCATAGTGGCCAAGTTTAAACAGCAATGTTTCGTGCTCAACACAATCAAATGCCTTAGATAAGTCACAAAATACTCCTATGGCATTATGTGACGCCTCCCATGCTTCAAATATATGCTTTAATAGCCTAGCCCCGGCATCGGTTGTACTACGGCCTTTAGTGAAACCGTATTGCTCAGGATGTAATAATTTATTATTGTTGAAATGGGTTAGCATTTGATTCAATATTATCTTTTCGAAAATCTTACTAAGGGTTGGTAAAACAGAAACTGGTCTGAGGCTTTGTTGTCCAAAGCTGTAATTTGATAGTTCAATGTTTCATGAAAGAGCCTTCCTTGTCTGTCAGCTATCGAAAGATCGATTACGCTGAACGTCACACCGATGTCTGCACAAACTTTTTTATATTAATAGCTGGTGAAACGACGACGGACGGACCGATAATAAGTAATCATAGATGAACACCCCCGAAATCCATTGTGACGCCGATGTGTTTTCAAGAAGTTCTAAAACAAGTAGTTCTAAAATTGTAGTAAAAATTCTAGTGCGCAGTAACGAATCTAAAATTTTAACAAAAAAAAAACAACTTCAAATTAAGTAAATCCTTTCCAATAACAATAAAAATAGAATCATCGAAATCGGTTGGCGTGATATTGAGTTATTCGTCCATTTGTCGCGCACATACTTAATGCAAAAACACTTATATGGTTTTCTCATGGATTCCATTGTCAGATCTCGATAAAATTTAAGTGGGACTACATGACAAGCACCAGCTTTCGATTAAAAAAATAATCATCAAAATCGATTCATCCAGTCGAAAGTTCTGAGGTAACAAACATAAAAAAATAGTCTAATTGAGAACCTCCTTGTTTTGAAGTCGGTTAAAAAGACAGGCACACGGAAAAAGCGATTCTGTTCGATTCTATTTATGGATTGGTACCAAATAATAATTAAATGAATGAAGAAGAAAACAAGATTGTTCCAAACCGTGAATTGTAATAGTTTCAATTGTTTTATTTAGATACGAACGCTGTTACCAGTATCGCGCGTTGTTTACCTCGTCGCTAGGGTTGACAAATATTTTAGTAATATTAACATTTAAAGTATTAATCTATACTAATATTATAAAGAGGAAAGATTTAATTGTTTGCATTGAATAGGCTCCGAAACTACCGAACCGATTTGAAAAATTCTTTCACTGTTAAGAAGTTACACTATCCCCGGGTGACATAGGCTTATTATTTTTTTTTTACTATTTTTCCCGAAGCGAAGCAAGGGCGATTTCCTAGTTTATCATAAAGAAATACGAGTACATTACTATGTTAATATTTTTCGAATGGTAAGTGTGGTAAAAAATGAGTTCTATTGAAAGTATTCATTATAATTCATGTAGTTCCCGTGTTCGTTTCTATGTTCCGTGTTCTATCAGTTTTGATTCACAAATTAAGATTCGTAAACATTCCTTGGAATATGGAGAAAAAAAAAGAATTCGTAATACAAACTAATAAATTCCCTAACACTAAAAGCGTTTGTAGAATTCCAAAATTATTCTCTAAAGGCAATATTGGTTATAATATATTCTTAAGCACATAAGATTTTCTATTATCGTCTAAGAAGGGCACGAAAGTAGGATAGTAAATAACAAGTTTGACAACCCTATCTGGCACGTATTATCAATTTTCTACGCTGCGAGTGAGGTCGTTGACTTGGCGTGCTAATATTTATCTTTGGTACGAAGCTATTGGTGAAACCGTTAATTTAACAAGTTATTTATGATATTAAACGTGGATATAGTTGGGTGACGTATGGGCTGACTGCTGGGTTTCAAGCCAATAAAGGCCTAGTACTTAACACGGGCCTCTCTCCTCTTGAGGAGGCCTAGAGCATACAACATTACTGATCGCGCCCGATATTGCTAAATGTATTATTTAATTTGTAATACATGTATTGTTTGTTTTTATTTAGCTATTTAAAGTAAAAGTAAAAAAGTAATCTGGTCGTGTTGTATTCTGTTGTCTAATATTAATCTGTCGCTAAATATCATATCGAATTTATGAAATATTTCCGGAAATTATAATCATAACATTTTAATAAAAAAGAACCGACTTCAAATGAAGTACATCCAATGAAAAAAAGAATCATCAAAATCAGTTAACCCAGTCCAAAGTTCTGAGGTAACAAACATAAAAAAAAATACAGTTAAATTGAGAACCTCCTCCTTTTTTGAAGTTGGTTAAAAATGTATTTTAATTCTTCCAAATTGTCTTTTCATTCGATCACTTAAGATCAATACAAGCACAGTTTACACTGTATATTTTTATAATATGTACGTATATGTAAGCTGTTTATTTTTTTATAATTCAATCAACATTTTTATATTACAGGTAAATCTTCTTACTGCCCTGAAGGACTCGTAAGTAAGAAATAGCGGAATAAGTCGACAAGTGGTTCATTAACTGCGGATTTGTTTTGTATTATTTCAAGTGCTGATGCTAAGAAATATCCTCTTATACAATTATCATGATAAAATTCACATTTTAAAAGTACAAATACGGACGCGTAGTTACTTGGAAAATAGAATTTATGCGTTCATTTCTAAAAACAGTTTGAAGAGGAAGAGGTATTATTATAATATTATTTTTGTATTGGTGGCAGTATACTATGCCGACATTGCCGGAGTTCTTTTCTCTCCTTCATTTCATCTCACGTCTCATTTTCAGTTTCGGCTTAGTACTGAACACGGGTCTCTCCGCTTGAGGAGTCCTGTCCGCCACGCTGCACCAGTGTGGATTGACCATAGAAATTTATGGGATTGACGGAGGGGTTAGTGACCAACAGAAGTGTCGAAAGTTTGCATGCCGTAGGCCTCCATCATGATATTATTACAATGTTTTACGATAACAACCACGACGCCTTACGTACCTTCCGAAGCACGGACGTGCTCAAGAATTATTTACCAACAGTTTGGGAATTATTTCGGAATATTGAGTAGGGAATTTAAATGTTAAAGTTACCGCTTCTTTAGATGATTTAAAGCTTGTTTGTACTGCCGCAAAGTACCTAATAGTTTTCGCTAAGTACGCCATTAATAGTTGAATTTGAAACTACTATCGAGTAATGTGTTTTCAAAGGCTACATTAAAAATGTGTTTGTTTGGGATTATCTTTACCCGTTTGCGCTCTCATTAAACAGCGGACATCATCAAAACTTTAGGGAAATAATTTTAAAAGCACTGTTAAGCTTTCGGTAATATGGATCGTCGACACAGTAAAATGGAGATGCATTAAACGATTTATATTCGCACCTTCAGTGGAAAAAAGGCATAAGATGAAAATTGCAATTTTACAGGAGAGCAAAAAAACTGTTACAATATCAGCAAGTAGTCAAAGTAATTTACATTACGAGTTCTTGCACAAAACCGTCAAGGTTAATGATAAAAATTTGAAAAAAATTGAGCATACGCACCGTTTGTCCCTCTTTCCAATCATATTAATAACTAAAATTCAACGTAAGACGACTTATGCTTTTTTTTCACTGAGGGTGCGTTTTATTGTGTTAGGGTGTCCGTCAGAATTGACTTCAACCGAATGAAGTTCATCGGTAATGGGTGGAAGTTAAGATAATGATTCAATTCAATTAGCGACAACTTTTAACAGATAATATTAGTATTATTATCCATCCGTTTATTAATACATTTAATTTAATATGTTTATTTATTGCTTTTATATTGTAGGTATATCTTAAAACCAGTCGCCCACTGCTGGGCATGGGTGTACCTACTCATAATCGAAAGCTTACAGCACACTCCATTGACAATAAGTTTTTCTGTAAATTGGTAAAGGGATTCTAACCAATATTAATTTTAGAACTTTTTCCATATACGACTACTATCCAAGACCTACGTCACTTCTGTGTAATGAAAGCATTCGAGTAATTTCACCTTCACATTAAGCGATCATTTCCATTACCTATTCACTTAGTAACGAACTTTGAAACGAGTTGATTCTTTTTTTAACCCACCAAATGGCTAAAGTTTTGACCAAAACCGAGAACTCGTTAGCGCGAGAGAAATGTTCGAGAGATGTAGAATTTTAACACCGGCGGAGGGTAGTTCAAAATCGGGTGAGCTGCAACTAAAACGGCTCGCCGATAACGTTTCTAATATATTCTCGAGTGTGAATTTATACTGGCACCCAGTGCCTGGTCAGGCCCGTAAATAAGATAGGTCTCCAATGCAATCTTGCTGGATGCCGACTAACGTTTGAACACGCTTAATGGCGGAACTATTAAACTTTATTTAAAGTCCTCCATAGAACTCTTATTGCCAAACGCTTTCGCACTATTTCATGTGCCGTGAGTGTGCAATGGTTGACTTTTTTATTGATATGCTAGATGGGTGTACAGTTCGTACGGAGTTTAGAGAATATGACTATTAAAGGTCTATAACTACGAGTAACTTGGTAACTCTGTCTTGCTTGATATTAATTACAGATACATCGCTAATACATTATTAGTGTAGAGCTATGAATACATTGTCGGAGTAGAGCGTAAACCATTGAATCAATCAGATTTATTCATACAAAAAAATTTCAACTTACTGGTTATATTTGAAAAGCTCAGCTGTATCGATGTTTCCAATTGAAACATTTTTATTTTACATCTAAACCCGTGCGAACTCGATCAAAAATAGTTCAGGAAAAAGCACTGGCAAACTTCTCGTATTCGGAGCCATCCAATTAAAAGAAGCGAACTAATTCCGCTCAACCCTTACACGCTTGCGAGAGCCGATACTACCACTACCACCGCCTACCGCCCTCTAGTGGGAACGTGATGAAACTTCGCTTCTAGTTAGTCGTACATTGGGACTGTCTGTACTCTGTAGTTATCTGTAAATGTACTTGGAAAGTTGCGAATGGTTCAACTTCAGTAAATCGCGATGATACTCGTACGTAAATGAAAACGCGGTGTGCGCGAGTGTACGTATAATATAATAGTAGTCAAAACACTTGTGCGCGCGACAGTCCATTTACACTGATAAATTGAGCGATGTTGTCAATGATTGAATTGACGACCCTGTAGCCTAGTTGGTAGCGACTCTGCCTGCGAAGTGAGGGGTCCCGGGTTCGATTCCCGGCCAGGGCAGATATTTATGTGACAGATAAATATATGTACTCGTGTGCAGAGTGTTTTTGTGATGTGTTATATGTATCGTCCATGCCACCCGCGACACAGGTAAAAACCTACTGCGGGGGTGAGTGTGTAAGCGTTTATTTATTTTATTATTATTAAATTCTAATTGGTCGCGATTATGCCTAAGTTTGTGTTGAAGTGGACGCACTTTTGTACATCAATGTACGTAATGGTTTGGTAATGCCAAGTCCTTTTTAAGCCAGTTAAGCCAAAGTTGTATAATTATGAAGATTGATCAAGATAATATCACGATATGGTAGGATTCATTTCATTTCATTTCATTTCATTAAGCCTCTTATCCTGAACTTTACATACAGTTGCTAAAAAATCAATGTTTACAGTATATCTCCAAAGCAGTTGGCAAAGGCCTCCTCTAACTTTTTCCATTGTTTTCTGTCTCTCGCGACCCTTCTCCAGTTGGGTCCCGCTGTTAACTTTAGCTCATCTTCCCACCTTCTGTGTTGTCTACCCCTTCTTCTTTTGCCGTCTCTGGGATACCAATCTGTGACAATTTTACTCCATTTTTCCTGGTTGCTTCTTAATGTGTGTCCAGTCCATCTCCACTTCTGTTGGTCTATCTTTGTTAGTACATCTGTTACTTGTGTCTTAGATCTTATAGTTGTGGTCCATACTCTGTCTTGTTTTCTGATACTCATCATACTTCTTTCCATGGCTCTTTGACAATATTTGAGCATATCCCTGTGGTGTTTTGAAAGGGACCAGGTTTCACAACCATAGGTGAGGCAAGGTAGAATGCAGGTGTTATACACTTTCCGCTTGATTGCTAAACTAAATTCAGTTGATTTCATCACTTCTTTCAAGGTAGGATAGGATGATATTAATTACCTACATTTATGTTGATGATAAACATAATACAACCTGATGAAAAATCTATCCCTTATGATTATTGTAGTGGTTCGATTGGTGCCAATAATAACCTAATCGCTTTCACTATACGTCCTACTCGGTCGGCGTACGGACAGAGAGTGCTCGGCAAGTAGTGGTGGGCGATTATGAGATATACTAATGGAATCATTCGATTATAAAGATGTCTCGAGATATCTCGATTATGACCGTTAGTAATTACTAATCTGTATCGCTACTAATTCGCTATACACTACAATTATGATTCTTGGAGCGAAGTGCGGGCGAGTTCTAGTTAATAAATAAAAATACAACAGGCTGTTGTCTGTAGAGAATCGTACCAAGTAATGTAACCGCGGGTCGAGTTAGGGCTGGCACCTGTGCGAGTAGTCCCTGTGTGCCAGGGAGTGAGCGACAGCGGTTTTAAAGATGTAGCGTGTAATGACCCTTGCATTTTCCATTCGGTTGATAGCTTGTAGATAGATGCCTTTGGTATTACTGATGTCCATGGGCAATGACTACTTATCATCACGTGGCTTCGTCGTCGATTTACATAAGATTCAATACAAGGTTTTGCTTCATCTGACCAAATGCGAGATGTATTAAGTAACTCAGCCCTTAAACACTGTAATGAAAATAGCCTCCCAGACTCCTATCGTTTTATTCAAGTTCATGGTCTACTGGTGTGCTAATTTTCGTGAAAATCTGTTCAGTAATTTATGCGTAAAAGAAGAACAAAATTTATACAAACTTTTGCATGTATAATATTATAGCAGGATTGATTCTAGAAATAATATAGTGGTTAACAAGAGAGATACATTCCTACCAATACTGGATAAGTATTGTCAGAAAAGCCCAGCGATTACTAAATCACAGATATATAATCTCTTAACCATCTCAAACCTTTTTATACACCATTGACCCCTAGCCCGCTAGTCGCTCACCGCTCGCGTCATCGGATTAAGCGCGAACAGCATTTCCGCGGATTATCCACCGAGTGGAGGCGTACACAACAGTACCTTTGCACTTTGTAGACTAATTACTAAGGCTTTGCAGTATCTCTCCTTTGTACACGCGATATTAACTCTAAGGGGTTATGCGCACCGTCTGACTTGCATGTTAATATTGTTAGTTGTAACTTTACCTGTGTAGCTGTAACTTGCAGTCCTATTTTTAAATTAAGAATGCACCTAACATTCAAACAATGTCGCTTTTGTGTAGTGTTTCTCTTTTTTGCCGCGCCGTAAAGCCATAGACATTGAAAACGTCCAAGATTAGATAACACAGTTTGTTGCGTGGCATAAAACTATAGACATTAAACACGTTGGTAAGCCTAAGGGTCTGGCATTTGGCATGTTGTTTTTATTTTATTTTATTAGTAGATAAAGATTAATAGTCATCAATCGGCATTATAGCAGTGTGGTGGTGTATGCTCTAAGCTTTCTCAAGAGGAGAGACCTGTGTGCAGTAGTGGGCCATAAATTGATACAGATCAGTTACATATACAAATCGCGCGCTTACATAACTATATAGTAAAGTGTGTATGGTGCTCAATAAGATTCGTGTTCTGACGCCTTATACGTTTAATACAGTTTAGGCGTCGTTTACGTATCCATCCTCAACTAATGCAGTTATAATTGCATCGGACGTTCGAGTTCCGCGAAATGACGTCCGACGGTTTATCGAGTATATCCGATTGGTAATGCGTCGGATACGGTTATCGTGACAGCATCGTAATTCGTATATCACACAGTTTGGCAGTAAATGTATATTTGAAGTAGTTGACGGTACTGGGATGTAATGTAGGTAACTAATGAGGGTCTCTTTGAAGATGTAAGGGTTTGCATGGGATATGATTCGCGAGATACCCACACATATTTTTTTTGTAGTATGTATTTTAGCAGGTTATTAGTATTAAATAGGCATTTTGTGACTTTGAAAAGTAATTTGAAATTTATTGATGTATTGATGATCATTTTAACAGAAATAGTTTCAAAATATTAGGTGTTTTTCTAGCAATTATTTAAATTGTCTAGGTAACTTATCAATTTTTACGGACTTATTTTTTTTTAAACTGTCCGATGACAACTGTATGATAGTTAAATAAATAAAGATTGAAATTTAAAATACCCTAATTATAATCATATAAATTTTCTCTTAAGACTTAGACAACCTTACATGTGTTCGTGATTTACACAAATCAAGCTTCATCAAAAGACATGGCCCATACAGGTTATAAAGCGAACAATATGTTCGACAACGCCCTACAAGGGCCTCAAAATGATTTAGCTATAACTCGTCTAAATGATAAACAGTCGTAAAGTTCATCGCTCACAGCAACCCTAACAGCGCCCTTAACCCTTACAGCCGACATTGCGCGATCATTTGTCACCGGTGCCCTTACGTTCAGTTAGTCAGTAGGTACCTGGCTTGATAAAGTAACTGCTGCTGTTGTGAACTAGTCGCTCACTCTTTGTTCGGTACAAAACTAAACATAAATTAGGTTTAATTATCTTAACTACATTTGTTATAATCTGTCATCAGTTGGCAACATTTTTCTTGCATACTTCCTGTATTAGTATGTTTTAATATGGTAACATTTTTTTTCTCTCTTTTCGATTTCCTCTAATGGCGGTGAGGCAAGCCTTTTTTACGTGTTTAAGTTGTAAAATTTTGTTTCAATAGTGAAAAGATTTTTCGTAACATTCATTGTTTGATTTTTACATCCAACACTCTTTATAACTAATTCATCATGTTATAAATATTAAAGTACAGATTTTATCAATCTTCATAAGAATCAATATACATATAATCTATAGATATATATTTGAAACATAAGGGCGTTTCTTCTCCTCCATGACAAAACACCTTTGCGAAACGCCGCGCTGGTAAATTAAAAAACCGGCCAAGTGTCAGGCCACGCGCAATGTAGGGTTGTGTAAGTTTATCGAATATTACTCAGCTAACCTAACCGTGATAGTTTTCCTTGTAAATTCATCATATGAACAAATTTTTTCCATTTTTTCACTAGTCTATCTTCAACCGTTTAGCTAGGTGTAGCTAAGTGTCCCCTTGACATTTGACTCTACGCGAAATTGGCACTTTAAAACCGAATATTTCGCAAACGGATCCCTGAATTTAAAAATGGTTCTAGCAGACACTATGGGGTACACAACACAAAACGCAAAAAAATCATCCCAATGTTACCTGTATGGGGAGGGTACCCTGAAAAAATATTTTTCAATATTTTATTCTACGATTTTGAAGTTTTAATAAAATATGTATAAAAGCAAAGCAAAACAGCAATCTATAATTGTCCCTCTGCTGGGCTCGGGGTCTCCTCTCACAATGTGAGGGGTAATAAATATGTATATTCATGGCAAATTACAGCTTTCTAGCACTAAGATTTAGGCGCTTTGCTTCGGACAGACGGACAGACGGGCGGGCATGACGAAACTTCGAACCCTAAAAATGACATGCATACCTAAGTGTATCGGTGATACCTACATGAAAAAAATATTTTGAATTCCTATTATAACTGTATTAATAGCTCTCTACACCGCTTGTCCACAAAAACCTAAATTGCGTCAAACATGCCACATCATGCTGGCATGCTGAAAAGGGTAGGATAATGATTATATTATTATTCTTCTTCTTATTCTACTCGTATATTTTATCTACTGTAATGACTACTACTATTACTACTATAATCAACAGCTGAGCAATCCGGTCCACCGTGACGAGACGAATGACAAATTTAGAAGGCATTACAATGTGAGCCGATATAAAACATTTTACGGGCCAATGAAACCGTCATTACGCGGCCGTAAATAATACGACATTATACCGCTGATAGCGCGGTAGGCGTCTTACGTATCAATTCTCGGTGAAGCGAATGACGATCTCATTACACCTGCGCCGTTATTCCGTAATCTCGCTTATCGCACTCACAGGTGAATTACTATGAGCCTCGCTTGAATGGAAATCATATTATATAGCGTATTTTTATAAATATAAGTACATAAAATGACATTATACACGGTGATGACGAATGGTAAATTTTCCAAGTTGATTGGCTTGGGTGCCCTGAAAATTTTATAAGCTTTGATTTAAACTCTTAATTAATAATTTTCATAAAACTAATGATGAGATCTAGGTTAGAGATTAAGTTATACTTAGGTTTCGTTTAGTAAAATTATCCAAATAAAACCGGTCAACTGCAGTTAAACTCGCGTGGAGAGGGTTCCATACGTTGATTTATATACTTCCTATATGTTGTTTTAAATCTAACCCTTTGTTAGTGGTTTAAAAAAGTATGTATAATACCAGAAAAAGTATGTATAGTGTGGGCACCATTTGAGGAACTTTTTTCCCCAACGGTTATCGGTCCTCCGAACTATGTGGCCAGCCCATTGCCCCTTAGCCGGGTTATTCGCTGAGCTATGTCAATTATCCTTGTTCGTCTACCTACAGATTTCATCTTTTTTGACGCGATTACGTAGATAATATTTGAGCATAGCCTTCTTCATAGCTCGCTGTGCGATTTTGAACTTGTGGATAAGGCCAATAGTGAAGCACCACGTCTTGAAGCCGTATGTCATCACTGGAAACACACTGCTAGAACACCTTCGACTTCAGGCACTGAGGTAGTGTTTTAGACGACAACATACGACCCAGGTTCCCAAACGCAGCCCATCCGAGTTTGATTCTACGAGTATTAATACTGAAAATACTGATTAATCTTAATAATTTTCCTGTAATATTTAAGTAAAGAACTATTCTCCATATTTTTTTCAAAATTATAGCGTCAGTAGCTTTGGAGATAAGGGTCAATTTTTGGCTTTAATTTAGGATTCGAACTCGGGCCCCTTTGTTCGGGAGACCAACGTTCTAACCGCTAGGCTATCATTACTCCGTCACCGTATAAACACCAAAAAATCAATAAGCACGCATTGACAGCTCTCAGTAAACGAGGGTTGAGCTGGGCGGGGACGGGATTGAACGGATTTGAGGCGATATATTCAATAATAAGGGGCAATCAATCGCACGGTTTTAATTACGCCACGCCTCAACCTCATTTGTATTCTGCGTTAGATCAAATCAAAATATTTTTTATTTAGATGGGTTTTATGTCAATATATACCTCATTTTTTATTTAAAAGAACTTCTCAGCACATCTTTTCAACCTTATATAATATGTAATTCAGAATAAACTTATAAGCTATGCGTAACTGGACGCGGTATTACGAGTATAATTTCCATGCGATCTTAAGGTCGTAGCCCATCTAAACGACACCGCTCCCACCCAACCAAAGTATGAGAATTCAAATATAAACTTTAAATCGTGCTCTGTAGATGCAACTATCGAGTGGCAAGGTTGCGGTAAGCTTGCTTCCCGCGCGCGGGCTGCTAATTTTTGTTGTAACTGTAAAGTGCACCTACAGAGCACGATTTTAAGTCTATATTTGAATTCTCATACTTTGGTTGGGTGGGAGCGGTGTCGTGTAGATGAGCTACGACCTTTTTCGTATCTTACTATTAATACTTATTTACAGCGCCTGGTGCCTAAGGTTTCTTTTCTTACAAATAACGACTTCTACCTATCACATTAACTTAGGCGTGTCTTGGAATAATTTCAAATTAAAATTTAGAAAAAAAACCGACACTTGTATTTATACTAAACATAGCTAAGAAGTAAGAAAACTCTCGATTAAGGGTGGGTTGTTCGTACATTTTAACCGCAGCTAACTTTAGCTATTACCGACCGAATGTCAAAATACGCGAGCCAATAAGAAAGGGAGTCATAATTGTAATGGCAGCCCTATTGGCTCGCGCATTTTGACATTCGGTCGGTAATAGCTAAAGTTAGCTGCGGTTAAAATGTACGAACAATCCACCCTTAGTCACCTTTCAAAAAAAAACTAGATCAAAATCGGTTCATCCTTTTGGGAACTACGATGCCACAGACAGACACACAGATACACAGATACACAAACAGGTCAAACTTATAACACTCCTCTTTTTCGTCGGGAGTTATAAAACTAGAAAGACCTAATACAATAGTAAAATATAAATAAAATTTTATAAAGGCAATTGTAAAAACACGAAACAGATCAGCATGACAGACGAATTACACTTTATATACGTAATAACTATTTAATACTTGTTTGTTACTGAAGGAGGAAAATAAAATTTGGTGTACTTGTTTTTATGGCTCTCAATGGTGACGCTCGGATTTCTTACATTGATCAGTCTCATTGACTGATAAGCGGAATTGTTATTGTAAAGATGCGTTCACATGAGAAGGACGAAATTTTGGATTGGCATCTCTTTTTGTTTTTAGTTTACTTTACCATCATATGGGATTTCAGCTTTAGCAAAAGGCAGAAAAAAAACATTTACTAAATAATACTATCACATTACCCATACCCTTTCTCTGCTAAATCGACAATCGAGCACAGGATGCTTCCTTCATCAAGCAAGAGTAATAGTTATTACAGGTGCCTTAAGGAACATTGATTATAAATTCAGCCATAGTCAACAGCAAGATTCTGACGTCATAACACCGAAACGATCGAATGCACCATGCGCAGCGCTTGGATAAAGGGAGCCTTTAAACCCAACGTAATGCTTGGATAAAGGCAGCCTTTAAACCCAAAGCGATTCGTCGGTGTAAATGCGGCTTACGATTCGAAGGGCGTCAGGCGTCAGGTTTCATCTATCGTAAAAACTGCGAAGGGTTCGTTTACGAGCCGGCGACGCGATACGATCAGTTATTAAATTTGTTTACGGTCTACTTGTAAGCAAATCGAAAATGTTGCTATTGATAGAACCATAAAAATAGTGCAAGTGACACTGTATTTGGAACGACTTAATTCTTTGATAGGGGTGCTCTAGTTTTGTTGGATTGAAAAGACGATGGTGATGGAATAGTTTTTGACTGATAGTTTAGTTTTTAACTACTATGTGCAAGGTAGCTGTCGTTTTAACTTATATAAGCGGTTATTAAGGAATAAAAATAAAAATTATATACAGCAAGATACAACAAATGGCGATGTAGAAAAGGTGGCAATGAAAATAAATTATGAAAGAATATTAATGAAAGAAAATAAAGTCATGAATATGATTTAATGTTAGACTAACGGCCGCACTCAGTCACTTAACGGTTACTTAAGACACAGATTACGGAATCTCAATAAAAATTCTGTACTAAGGAGCGATTAAATTGACTCTGAATGCGGCCGTAAGAATTGCTAGAAGTCTTTATGCACGTTATAAAATCAAATGAAAACTTTAAGTCAGGTACGTATTAACTAAAGGTAAATACTTCGAATAAATTGCAATAGACAGTGGTTTATTCACAATCAATGAATTTTATTCGGCTGCCATTGAAAGAGGTTTTCATTAAGAAAACGAACATAAACGTACCGTTTTATGTTCCATTTTCTTACTGCCCTATCTAAAAGATCAACATTGTGTGGATCGCAACATTTGGTCTGGTAGCGAATCGATCACACGTTGGGATCTGCTGTTAAAAGCTACAGGCTAGACGATTTTTATAGTCGAGTTTTGAGAGGCAGTTTTATTACGTGTCTACCTTACTGGGGAGCTCCGGAACCTCAGATGGGATATTTACTGGGTTTTACGATTGGCCGCTTTTAATGGTCTACGAGATCGAGACATCTCGCGTGTTGATTATATCCAGTAAAATTGGAAATATTGAGGAGATATCTCCAGGTGTTTACGCAAAAATATTCAAGTTTTGGGGCATGTTTTTATGATCACCTCTGCCCAAAGTTTCACTTATTTTCTAAAGGTATCAGACATCAGTTTATTGTTAATCGTGTCTAGAGCTTGTGTGCGTGTAGGTGTCCTACTGGAGGAATTGCACTCGAATTTATCTCAGCATTTACACATCTAAACCGTACCAACAAGTCTACCGTTGGATAGATGCGTTGTGTCATGCCATGCAAAAATAAAAATAATAGTGAATATTTTAAGGTTCAATGCCTTCTCTAACAAGTATCAAAATGTCACAAGTAATCAAAAGCCGATTGTTCTTTGCCATTTGCATGATCTAAAAGTAATCCCTTGAGATTACTTTATTTCGAAAGTTAACCGATGTCAACTATAAACTTTCATTGCCATAGAGACGTATTGTCTCATTTCAGCACCGTGTGTGGTCTCAATTATCATCAATAATCCATTGTTGACCCACTGGAGGGGTTGAAACTTTGAAAGCCTTAGGATTTTAAGGGCTTTTCAATTATCTTGCAATGTTCTTGCAAAGTTACCTCAAAATACTCGGATTATAAGTTTTCGCATAAAATGTAGGAGAGTTGTCCGTTCACAGTTTAGGGCAGTTCTAGTGTGGTCCGCGTGGGGCAAACAACGGCGACCATACATCGCTTACTGCCAGTACCCGGGGGAAATCTAACGCTATCTTGAAGGCCGCAATGAATTTTAATCGGATGATTCAGCGGCAGAAGCTTGGAAATAAAGTAGACACTTAAAACGCTAAACTAACTTGTCTGCACCGGCCCGTACATTTCGAGTTCGTAGAGAAATTGCCTTACTTCAGACAGGAAGAGTAACTCGTTGCGATTCTTGTTAGCGAAGGGAAGAAGGTATCAAGATACAAAGCACATCTTTATGCAGATTAGGATTAATTCAAGAAAGGTGTGCCGTGGAACAAACACATTTATTTCAATTTTTATCTCCGTTTTGGACGTCCCAATCATTACTCTTAAAAAGTATAGTTGTTATACTAGTTCAAAATAGTAGTTAATTTCTGCGAGATCTATGTATATCATTATTAATTTATCTCTCTACGTATTCAAATATATTTTTTACAACTCTTTCTACAATAATTTATACGTTTCCACAATCACAGCAAAGACATCAAAACGGAGTTCGAAGTCCACGTTTTTATGACTCTTAGCTTTTGTCGTATCTCGTTGAATAGACTAATTTCTCTGTAGCAGGAAATCGATTAATTTTCTCTTTATGCCGCTCCATTTCTTTAAATCGTTTATACGTATATAGTTTCAGCACACCTGACAATAAAATGTTTGGCCCTATATCATTCGTGGCTTGCATAACACTGTATCGGTAATGATGCAACGTCATCGGCGAGTCACTTGCGTCGGCCATTTGGCAAGTTCCTGCATGCCATTCATACATCGCGGCTTGCAAAAACTATTTACATTGTTTTCTTCGCTGTTCTGGTTTATATTCCCCATAGATAAACATACTTGTATCTAAAACTTTTAGCATGAGTCAATAAGTCTCTACGTTATATGGAAACTTTTTAACAATTAGTTTTCTTTCTTTCTACCTTTTTTTTTCTTGGTCGGTGACGCCTTATGTGTTACTGATGACTACGATAAAATCAGTCCTATCAGGAGCTCGCTTTTGACGTAAAAAATAATTTATTCAGGTGGTTTACTAAACTGACATGAAATGAAAATTAATTACTTGGTTATTAACTATTTTAAGGTTATATCATCGTTGATTTAATACATTTTAATTTATACCGATGTTTCAACCCAATTACAAGAATCTTCATAATTGGACATTATCACGGCAAATTATCAAATACAGAGACACTGTTTCAAACATTGTGAATTTGTCTGTTTAATTAATAATAGGTCTTTACCTATGAAATTGGAGATTTTATAACCAGCATTTTCAGATTTAATTATCTTTCATTCGAAAGCCGTGTTATTTTAATTTCAAATTCAGTCATTTGTTTTTATATACTGTTTTGTTCGGATAGTCGGATTTCGGATTCCTAGCAAACCATATTGTTCCCGCGATACTAAACCACTGGATCGCGAATTCGCGATACTAGATTTAGAACAAGATTATTTTCGCCTAGCTATTTCTATGAGCAGAGGACGCGGCCTTGACATTGCGAATGCGCGCGCGTCGCTCCCCCCCCCCCCCCCCTCCTCACTCCGCGTACCGTAAGTTCGTAACGCTTCTAGGGAATAGATTACTGAATCGATTTTTACGTGTAAAAGCGAAATGGAGTAGCATCATCGATCTCTTTCTTGCATGGTCATGATGAAAATAATTTGGTTAATTGCGTTTTAATTGCCTAGGTACTTATTATTGAATTGTCCATTTAGGTTCATTAAGGTCATTTGCATAAAATATCTCTAGCGAGTATATCTCTTGGAATAATGACACTTCCATTGTTGTGTACACCGGATATTAATGTTACATTCACAGTTTGCAGTTGTACACTTTGAAAGTATCCTGATCCTGATAATCTTAACCTAAAAGTCTTAAAACTCGCTATTTAAGGAAACCTGTCTTCCTGTTAAAAAACAAAGCAATTTACAATTATGTCGCTTTTAATTTAAAATATAATAGCTACTAAATTAAGAAAGTTTTAAGCTTAATCAGAACCTTAAGAAAATAATACTTGTAAAGATGAGGTCGTTAAAAAATATATTTCCCTCTCACTCTGGAGTTCATTACCGCGTAGCTTACCTTGCCTCGTCGCGAGCCTTCGGATCATTAAAGTCATTATTACTTAACAATATTAGAACATTAGACCGACGGTTTGCGTTGCGGTAATCACGGGAATAAACATGAATTTTATTTTAAACGACCCTAACGCGGTTTTAGGGATCAAGGCTGTTTGAGTGTTGCGACGATTGTGTTTTTTAAAGTTGCTTTTTAGGTTTTCATTTAAAATTAAATGGCAGGGGGACACGCGATGTGATTATTAGGTTTGTTTTTGTGCTATGCTATTATTATTGTGGGCACACTTTTTTATCTATTCAATTATCAATTGATTGAAATCAATCTATGTATCTATTTGGTATCAATCCTCTATCTTATTCTTTTTATCCTTTGGAATTAAAACCTGCTAGACGTTATTGGTTAATTTGTATAACAATTCCGTAAATAAACTCGGCCGAGAGGTAAATAAAATTAAAAATGAATTACAACTACCCTCGAAAGCTAAAAACTATGCAAATGACTCATTAAGTAATTCAGAGTATTCCGTTTAATTGTCCACGTCACGCAAACGCGTTTGGGTATTGATATCGCTTTCAACTATTGGATTATATCGATCCTTAGAGATCGAAAAATCAAGCAACAGCGGGCGCGGTCGGTAGTTGGATGGGTGACTACTAGTGGCAAAAATTTCTTGAGCGTTGTCGTGCTTCGGAGAGCACGTAAAGCCCTCAGTACCGGTTGTTATCGTAAGATGTGGTTAAGCCATGTTGGAGGCCCTCGGGCGGTATGAAAATGTTGGCCACAATCCCCTCCACCAATCCGAACTAAGCATGTTGGAGTATCTAGGCCTCCTCAGAAGGAGAGAGAGACCAGACTCAGTAGCGGGCCATTAATGTGTTGAAGTCATAATAATGAGCGTTGATCCAATGGGACAAATGAAATGCTACGTTTTGAACACGCGTTGGCCCTGTATTTCCTTTACGCAATAAAATATAAGTCAATGGTTGCGGGAGACCGACACGTTCGCTATTTACATATATTTACACAAAATAATATATGAACCCGACGTTAATTCTCGTAATAAGCCTTCATCATATTACAAAGTTATTCAAAGTCTTACAAAACTCGAGAAATTAGAATTACGTCGGCTTAGACAGAAGGCAGTTGGCGTAATAATTTCGATGAAAAGGGTTAACGTGTACACACAAGGCAGCGCTGTAAATATGTAAAGCCGCTTAATAAACTTTAATATAAGCCATTGACTCAAACCTTTTTGAGAGTTTGGCCTTTCTAAACTTTTTAAAACTACAACCGAGATCTCGGATGGCCTGTTTCGTTGGCGTCACTGTAAGGCGTAGAGCGATAAACGACTTGTAAGTTGTGTTAGATGAATGGCACTTAACTTAGTTATGTATATGTTTCCTCTTCTTAAGTTCTTTCTTTCTTTTTCCTCTGTCTTTCATGGCCGTCAGTGCAATCAGTGATTTTACCTACGGTGTTGCTGATGTCCATGGGCGACACTTACCATCGTATATAAATATTTTTTTGACAAACATCGCATTTCTCTTTGGGTCTATAGCTTATCAAATGTGAGTGAAGCCAGGGTCTAAATTACGAACATTTTCAAAGGCTTTGGCAGACCCAACTAAAACACGATGCATTATAACGCTGCTTAAATTCAAAACTACCACAAATCAAAATTAAACTTTTTTACAGGAGAGCTAAACAAAGAAAAAAAAACTATTTTTTGCCTAATGCTTTCTTATTTTACATCAAATATAGGCATGTTATACATCATTAGAAGCATATTTTTAAACAGCATTAAATGTTTTAAGTAGTTTTATAATAAACTGAAAGCTAGAGGAGATATAAGCATATACGTTACTTTTGAATATAAAAATATTTTTGAAATATTCTAAATATGGAGTAAAACAACCACAAGTCAAAAAATTTATTGTATTAATCATGTCTGACCATAAAACTTCTTAGGAACACATTAGAAATCGCCATGTAATTTAATAGAATAACCAAAATGCTATCTAAAACATAAAACAAATCAAAGTTTCCCTCAAAATAACAAATAAAAATCTTCGAAACTGTTGTAAAATAATCATCAATTATTTTTTAAGTTCTACTCAAACAATGAAAACATAAAAGTAAAATAATAAAAGTAGCCAAGCTAAATATCAAAACTAACGTAAGTTTTTCAAAACTCCAAATAAAACAAAGACTTTATAAACATGTAGAAAACATTCAAAACTTTCTTTGCAATCTTCTTTATCATTATAACTACTCTTAACTTTTAAATCAACAATAACTATGAAAATGTTACTTTATAGATAAAATAGTTTATTAACTGCAATTAGGAACACTTGAGATCATAATACATAACCATTTTTTTAATATAAACTTTTTTAATGAAGTCATCATTGGAATCTGAATTGTCCGAAGAAAAATCTGAACTGGAGCTGGTCGTACTGGTAGACTCAGAAGCGTCTCTGTCATAATCGCTTTCTGGAACAACTACGATTGATTTTAAACATGCATCATCAAGTAGAGACAAACAGAGGCAGTGCTGACTGTCAGGAACTGAATTAATATCAAAAGACTCATTCTGAGGCACATCTGGTTCTTCTAACATTGGATAGTCAGTTTGCGGATGCTTTTCCAAGTCTTGAACATTTTCACTATTACTTCTACTGTTATCTCTTACCATGATTAGTGTTCTGTATACTTTTCTACTCATTCTGTAACAGGACCATAAATAATAATATAATGGCCTATACGAGTAAATATACTGTTTATACGGAATAACATAACTGTATATAAACAAAATTGTGATTTTTCAAATCGTCAAACAAGAACGATGCATCAATTGGCTACCTCTTCGTACCGTCTTTCTAAAGTGCGACGTTCTTTTATGGGACTAGGTGTAAAATTTTGTAACAAAGTCCAAAAACAAATACGTGACTTACCGGTGGAATCTTTTAAGAAACTTGTAAAGGCTCAGCTCTTAGGCAAGGGCTACTATAGCATAAATGAATATTTAAATGATAAGAATGCTTGGAAATGTCTAGCTAGGTAACCAGTTCTGCACAGGTTATAGAATACTTATTTTTGTAATAGATATAAGTTTTATTCTTAAAAGATGTGCTGAGGAGTTTCTTTACGGCTTTTCTTCTCCTCTATGACAAAGCACCTTTCCGAAAAGCTGGTAGATTAAAAAAATGACGTGCATAAGAGTATCAGTGATACCTACATGAATAAAAGATTATTTCATTTCATTTCAATACAAAAAAAACCACCCGCCTACCTAAGCCGCCGGCTACTATTGAAATCATGCTGCCATGATGGTTCAAAAGGAGCCTGGCATTTTTAAAATGACAAAATTTCATAAATAGAATACCTAGTAAACAAAAAAAATATTAAACTTGAACTACGGAATAATAATAATTATGAAATTGTAGGTATGTTTCTACGTATAATACGTAAAAACACGTACAACTTACATTTTTTTTTTTTTTTTTTATAGCCTGAAGGGCAGACGAAAAAGCAGACGGGCCACCTGATGGTAAGTGGTTACCGTCGCCTACCATATACCACATACCTAAAATAACATACAACTTTACTGTAATGAGTTAAAAATGTTAAGGTTTTTAAATAAAAATTGTATTTTATATATAATACGTAATACACTACGTATAATACGTAAAACATACCTACAATTTTATAATTACAATTATTATTATCATGATTTGCATAAAAAATGCTAAAGTAATGTATCTCAAAACATGACCAACAACTCTGTTTAAATAAAAGCAAAACTATTGTATTCCAGAAAAAGGCCCTTTTAATTATTAAATGATAATAATATAAAGCAATTTTTTTATATTCAAAATATACTATTTTGAAATACCGTACTTCATAGTAAATAACTTAAATGCAAAAGGAACACATTACCGCAATAATTTATTTTGATCAAAAAAAATTAAGTTAATTTAGGTATATTTTCTGTGCAAAACAACCCGTTTAGAAATATGGTTCTTTTGATTTAAAAATAGTGTCTTACTTACGTTAATCCTTTTTTTAAAAACTGAAGTATTCCGAAATATGGTCGTCTTCTATATAAAATTAATGAGTAAAACAGATTAAATTTCGAGATATGGCACTTTTGCACAAAAGAAACGTGCTTTCAATTTGATTGTCGAGGCACAACAAAAAATATGGTAGTTTAGATCATATTTCGCGCGTTCAAAACGAAAATTCAAAAGTAACGGTTGTGTTTTTTCTGTAACTTAAAATACGAAATCAATGGGTGTCTTTTTTAAATATAAAAATATGAAGGTTTACGGTTGTATTTTTTGAATAAAAACATTTTTGAAATTTTCTGATTTGTGGTACTTTCGAATTTAAGCAGCGATAAGTTAAAACGGCTTCGGAGCCATGTTCGTTTTAAAGTTTTCACGTGTGAGCTGAACTGATTTTCTTCATTATTTACTGTGATATTTTTATAAACTAAGCTCTGGCTTTTTACAGGCAATACTTCATATGAAAATAATAATATGACATTTTCGTAGCCTGGTTAGTAAATGATTATTACTAGTTGCCAGCCTAGAAGATGTCCACGTCCATAATGATAAAACATCATCAATACTGTAACATGTTTTATGAAGGAGCATTTTAACATCATCAATACGCAACCAACCATTCCGTTTCAAGTATCGTACATTTGTTCGACAATGTTCGTGTTAGCACTCGACGATGTCTTCCTTGGCGCGGTAAAGGTTATTTCTTCATGACGACACGACAGCCACCTTGCTTTAAGTTCAACGCACATTTATTCAGCTCTATTCAGCTTATGTTCATAAAAAACAACGATTTTGTATGGAAACGCGTACGCATCCGTTCAGCTTTCCGCGTCTATTCAGCTTTCGCGGCAAACGAGTAGAAAATGAGGACTAATGTGTTTTATCATGCATCTACCGCATTCAGCGCTGTTCCGCCGCGTACAGCAACGAACGCGGTCAAATGTGCTTTGTTTGACCCTTACAATTCAACTGGTGGTGCCACACTGCAGACATTAAGTGTGAGATCTATAAAGTGCACTCAGACAACAGTCAAATGTACTACTAGATGACTGACACATTGAATCAAGTGTGAGCAGGTGCATTACCGTGGTGCAAAAGCCATGAATCAAAAATCGCCGATATCATAAAAATACGTCTAGCATTAGCTGCTGCTACTTAAAAAGTAAACAATAAATACAGCTGATTTTATCATACTTGAGGGGCAACATATAAAATAAAATTTTGGACAATCGGACTCTCCAAACCCGCATTTAAAATTCGTACTTTTTGAACACACTATTATAAAATTCACCTCTATAACATTTACTGGCGTAGCAGCACCAAGCTCCACGCACACATGGAAGTTAGTGTGTGTGTAATGCGATATCTAGACGATCATATAGCATTCATTTACGAGTATGTACAGAGCAAGAGAACTCATCACTGTACTAGTTTTGCTTGTATGACGAGCTTGCGTGATGGTCCATCTTGCAGCATGATGTTGCGTTGTCAAGCCTGGGGGCTTAAGAGCAAGTTCCGTTTTCCTCTTTCTTGGACGGCAACGCATTAATGATGCCTTTGGTGTCGTTGATGTCCATGGGCAATAATAGCTAGGTGGATCGTCAGCTCGTTTGCCGCCTATTTCCAAAAAAAATTATGCATGTAAATGCGGGTTATGCTGCATGCTGCATGATCCTCACTGGACGGCATACGACATTGATGACGTATCGTGATGTAGAAACGTCTTACAGAATGATCGTACGGTGGTTGGTACTAAATCGTCGTTTGACGTGTTTCCTGGTTGTCGATCATCCGCGACTGACACGAAGCTCCACACGAGGTGTTGTGTCGTTCTGCTGAATTGAATACAATGCCCGTCATGCTATACTTGTACGTACTTAAGCGTGTATTGAGAAATATACGAATACAAATAATCTAAAATTTTAACAAAAAAATAACCGACTTCAAATGAAGTACATCCAATAAAAAAAAATCGTCGAAATTGGTTGGATATTGAGTTATGCGTCCATTTATCACGCACATACTTAATGCAAAAAGACTTATATGCTTTTGACATAGATGCCATTGTCAGATTTCGATCACATTTATGTGGGACCACACGACAAGTACCAGCTTTCGATTAAAACAAGAATCATCAAATTCAGTTCACCCAGTCCAAAGTTCTGAGGTAACAAACATAAAAAAATTAAAAAAGATGACGTGCGTACGTATATCAGTGATACCGACATGAATGAATGATTGAATTTTAGAAGTTTAAAGTTTCAGTTAAATACTTGTCCTCCATGTCATTTATAGACGCTGAAACTATCCAACCTTTATGCTCCAAAATGTCTTAATTGGAAAGGCAGCAATCCGAAGGTGGCTTGAGACCACTAAAACAATGCATAAGCTCATTCGGTCCATTGATAAAGTCGATTTTCCACTTTTCCCATACAACGATTTGAAGATATTATGATTGATGACGCATCGTCAACGTCAAAACAAAAAGACTGATCTGTCATTCTTATCGGAAAAGTTTTTAGCCTAGTTGAACACGCCGAGTAACCACTAGTTTATAATATTAGTAGGATTAGTAGGAATAGGAAAGAAGGATAATAGGATCTGTTTCTTACACTTTTATGCCTTATTCACCCGATCGGCATGAAATTTTGCATACATATTGTCAAGAGCAGAAGAGAAATCTTCGCTTCTTCAAGCAAAACGCGAGATAAATTTTTTCCTCTATAAATTTTAATAAGTACTTAACTAACTCACCATAAGCTTTTTAATCGTAAAAAAATTTATTATGTAACAAAATTGATTTATTAAAATTTATGTCGTACTTAAAAAAAACATCTCAACATGTTTTATTTATTAATATATTTTCAAATTATCTTCAATCAGACTCAACTCCGGTACAATGTAAAAACGAATACTCGTAGATAAAAGTTTATAATGAGAATAGATAGGCGGACAGACGAACTTAATGCTAATGTCATATTGTTCGGTGGGTTTGCGAGCGAACGCCACGCCAATTGCATGTACTGTGTGATGTGTTAAAAGTCGATGTACAGCCAACAACATATTTAGGTATGCCGGGCGTGATATAAAAACATTCAGTAATGTTTAATATTACTATCAATGTTAAATCATACCTTACGTATAAAGGTAGCATTTAACGGTTTAAAATATTTACTAAAAGATTTTACAAAAAAAATCACTTACTGAGAAAATTATAGTCATAATAATACAATAATTCATAAGCCAATTTAACGAACAACATTAGTTAGATATGGAGGGTAAGTGTAAAAATGTTTGCAATTGATCAGTTCAAGTTATAAAAACTGGAAGCGGTGTAAATGAATAGTTTAGTAAAGCCCATGCTATAGGGGATGATAAGTTTGAAATATTTCATGATTGTCGTATGCAGTGAATTAATAATCCAATAATGTTACATGTAGGTTTAAATGTACATAACTATGTAAAACGTGTACTACTAATCATATTATAAAAAAAACTATTTATATAAGTAGATAAATATGTGGGCATAGAGTATATGGTTATTATGTATGTATGTATGTATTTATAAGTATGTGTGTGTATGTTATATTTATGAATGCATATAGGCATGTAAGCAAGTGTATTTTTACTTCATTATGACATGTAGTAGTGTAAGTTAATTATTTGTTTTCGTTACAAATTTTATATTCTTAAGTTAAGGAAAATTATTTAAAAGGTGGCTTTTTAGAAGTTTTTTCAAATGTAGCAAATGTCATTGACATTAATATAAATATTTTTCTATGTTTATACATTACGGAATGTTTTTGTTTTATACCCTGCATAACTGAGTTAGGTAAGCAGTCTTGCTGACTGTACCTTGCAGAAATGATCCACGCAATCACATGACTTGATTACGATCCATTGTACAAGGTGATGGAACTGTTGTATGATTGATTGGTACAACAGGCCCAACGCAAATGCTAATGAGGAATATTACATAGTCTATTAACGTTATTGGAATGTAAGAAAGGAGGAGATTCTAATGATTTTTAATGTCATTCACCTCAGAATTCTGTCATTTACCAACCGATTTTTAGGTTTATTTTTTACTTGAAAGAATATACTTCTAGATTGGTTCCCATATTTATCAAATTTCAGAGATGATAATGGTATCCATGAGGAATTAAGGGAACTCCTGAAATATAAAAGGTAAGGTTTCACTTATATCCTTATCTGATTGGGAGTCATTCGGAGTCCTTGCTTAGTGACAATTCACGAATAGGCTGCAGTCTCGTTATAGTAATATAATAATTATGTACTCTGTCGTTTTAATTAATTACTACTTAGCAGCTAAGAAGCCTGAACACAAATCTTTAAAATGAAGGAACTTGACGTGTTCCGGCTGTGAGGTTTGACAGACAGTTCTTTTTTTCTTTTTCTTTTCTCTTTCATGGCCAGCAATGCATCAGTATCGCATCTTTGGTATCGCTGATGTCCGTGGGCGACGATAGGCACTTACATCAGGTGGATCACCAGCTAGTTTGACGGCTATTTACATTAAAAAAATGTACAAGGTATATAAGCGATTATTTTTAAATGATTCAAGTATCTATCCATCTATGCTATCGGTAACAGTTTACATCGAACAGTAGCTTACATTGTCGTATGATCGATGAATGCAATGGGCGCGTTGGCAATAGGCCACGGTGGACGTGCGCGGAATGACTCGAATAGCCGCAGCAAATGTCTCAACATAAGGGCTTGTGACTTAGGTGTATCTTTAACAATGTTATAATATTATAACGTACAAGTTAGTATATTAGTTCATTGGCTCTTACATAGAAACACGATACAAAGTCGCGTCCTACCACGACGAAATTTTAATGGTTTCCAGTAGTCACTCCAAATATCTGTCACTATGATTACTTCGCATCGTTTTAGCTATGGTGCTAAGAGATGCAAGAAATTCCATAACATTATCTGAACTTCGTGCTTATTTTATAAGCAAACTATTCGCCTATCATTCGAAAGACGTGACTTGCCTTAAATGGACTTTATTAAAAAAAGAAAAAAAAAGCTTAATAACGAATGCAGAATGAAACACAATTAAAATTGCAACTTCAAATTTACCCAGGGGGCCTTGCAAAAAGTGTTATTTCGAGCCAGTGAGCAGACATAATTGTATGCGGGAATTTGGGGGGACGCAAAAACTTAACAAGGTGTTAATGCACTATTCGCCGCTATTAAAACACATTATAAATTATTTGTCCATTAGTTATTTAATGTAGAGAGGATACGGTGATTACTTAAGAGACTTTAATTAAGAATTGTAGACTATACGTAATCTCCATTATGATAGGTATTCTTGTACCTAAAGTTTATTTGAAGTGAATTAAGTTTTTTCGATTATTTATTACTTGGACAGTGAAAATTTAAATTAATATGGAACGCTTTACTTTTTCCAATATTCCAAACCCCTGAATATTTATTATCAATCTATGTACTTTTAAATGCTGTTGTCATAGCTATGATAGTATCACACTATGATAATGTGATAACATAACCGCGTTTTACTAATTGTAAGTGCATTTGGATGGTACATATACCAAAACAACATTTTTTACAATTTTTGTCTATCTGTCTGTTTCTTTCGGCTAATCTCTGAAATAGCTGGACTGATTTTGACGGGACTTTCACTGGCAGATAGCTGCTGTAACAAGGAGTAACTTAGGCTACTTTTATTTTAGAAAAAAATAGTTTTAGAAAAATGCGATATGAAGTTCGCCGGGTCAGCTAGTAAAAAATAAACTGTCATCGTTACTTAAACCGATCAAAATAGAATGTTCTCGTGTGCCCGTTAGTGTGTTAGGTTAATATCGTAACATTGCACCTCTTGCCACGATATAATTAAACCTTGACATCGTTAATGTTATATTAAGTGATAAAACGCTGCTGACGAGCGTATCTTACATGATTAGATCAATCTGGCTTAAGAGCGTTCGATCAAGCTCAAATACCTATATTATATATTTTATAGGCCGAGAGTTTGCAACCTTTAGTTATTTTATTGTGTATAGTTGGCAATTTTTAATCGATTTCAAAAAAAGAAGGAGGTTCTCAATTCGACTTTTTTATTTATTTATTTCATTGCCACAAATATGGTAGAAGTAGTAAAGATGGTAATTTAATAGGGCTTCAGACATATTTGGCCTATGTCGGCATGCAACATTTTAGTGGTATTACAATTTGCGTTATGAAGCAATAACTAATTACATTCATATTTAATTTATTATATAGACCCAATCAATGAAAATAATAATCCACTTAAATAATAGTAATAATCTACTTAAATAATAATACATAATACAATTAATACATCAACGTAAGCATTAGAATGAAAACATTGTCTTCTACATGTAATACCTACTATTAGGAAAGTGCTTTATATGTAATTGTAAAGTAAACATTAAGTTTCCAAACACATGACACGACATCACGGTTACAATGTGTTTTGATGTATAAAGTAGCGTGTATTTGATATATATTTTAGTAGCGTATAGAACCGACACCGCGAACTCGAAGTTTGCGCAATGAACTGTTGCTAATTGGCAACTGTTTTCAGTACATTCAGTCGATTTTGAAAGGAGAACGGGGAAAATAGAACCTCCCGGCGCGACACAAATTTTATTCGCGATGTCTGTTCTAGTAAATTATACATAAATGGCTTAAACGTTATTGCCAACCAGCGCCCGGTGTATAATGTTATTTGATCAGTGCAGTTGCTAAGCATGCAGTTGTGACGTTACACGACCTTGCAACGGCCCGCTTTTTACAGTTTGTATAGCGTCATTGTAGATTTTACTCGTTGAATCACACCGAGCTCGCCGGAGCGATATAATTTTGAAGTGCTTTATTTTTACTTACGATTTTAACTTTCTCCAGAACCCGTTTTGCGATTCATACGAATAGCTGTTTGAGGGAGTTGCACGGGTATTGCTATATCCTATATGGAGCAAAGTCTTTATAAAAATCCTTTGACGCGTGAGTCAGGGACGTTGACAAAAGGACCTTATAGATTTATTGAATTGACTCTTGAGGACTACCAAGATAAGCCAGACATTATTTAATCCTCTTACGCCCCAACTCAGAGTCACTAACGGTTACTTAAATCGCTCCTTAGTACAGAATTTGTATAGTGATTCTTTACTAAGGAGCGATTAAAGTAACCGTTAGTGACTCTGAGTTGGGGCATTAGCCAGTTCTTCTTAAGTATATCTCTGTTCTTTCCTGGTCGGCTACGCATCGGTGACGTCCTTTATTGCTTATGTCCTATATCCAATATTGAGCAGTCTTATTCATCTTATTACAGTATTACTGTAGGTGTTTATATAACAGCCCGGCTGCAGCCGGTAACCGTGCAGTGTGACGTCACGCGACCTTGTCTGCGTTTTTGCACCGCCCGACGCGAATCTGTGGGGGAGAGCCATTATCTCATGGTATTTATAGCTGGTTAATGGTGTTCCAGATTGAATATAGAAAGTTTAAACGTTATTGGTTGATGGCAGGGTTATGGATTGATGCGGTGATTTTCCGTTGTTTTGATAGTGTGAACTTGAGTCCAAGGAGCCACGATAAAAATACTAAGGTAGTAAACAAACATAATAATATAATATAAGAAGCAATGGAAAATTTTTATTTTAACAGATAACATTTTGTTACCGGGCATTTTGTTACCGAAGAATTTTTATAAATATTTTATTTTATTTGTTTTTATTTTGTGATTTGTATAATTAGGCGGGGGTGATAAGCTGTCTAGTTTGCATCTGTGTAGATTTCTTATTTTCATTACATCTTTCATATCATATCCTTTCGTGTTATTGATGCAATTTTTCTACATATAATACAATATCATTGTACTGATGTTAGATGTTTGTTTCCAACGGTGACCGTACCAAGATTGTCAACTATTTCCTACTATATGTATAAGATACTAGCTGTCTCGGCGAACTTGTATCGTCTAAAAATCAGTGAATGTACTTTGTTATTTTAACTTTTATAGTTTCGGTAGGTTTAACAAATCAGAGACCATTAAATTCCCTCTCCTTCTTCTTCTCCCTCTGCCTCTCCATCTACCTCCCTATAGATTAAATGCAAAAGTTTGTAAGGAGCTATGTATGTTTGTTACCCTTTCACGCAAAAACTACTCAACAGATTTCCATGTAATTTAGCACACAGGCAGGCCATGATCTGGAATAACATATTTAATAAGGAATAACTTAATATCCCGGAAAATGCGGGAAAAGCCGCGGGCAAAGAGCTCTAATTAAATGTAATAAAACATTCTCTTTCTCACATAATTTAACGCAATCAACTATGCAGTATTCAAAGTAGCAAAATATTTGGAATGATATTAAATTAATAATATTATAGTAGGAAGCGGAGATTTGGCCGCGTGCCGAAGCTGACATCTGAGTTAAACATTGACCCATTTCGGTTCAGTGGTTCTATTAACCACACCACCATTTTGGGTTTAGATTGAAATTTGAAATCCATCAACTTTGAGATTTTAGAGACTATCGAGGGGCAAACGTAAAACAAACAAAATATTTAAAGATCATTGATAATGCGTTACTAAAAAATATACTAGAAAATACTTTTAATTCCAGTACTAGAAAATATTTTTAATTCCAGTAAAAGGTTAAGTTACAATGTTAAGTTAGGTTAGGATTTATCTTGAATTATTGTCTTTCATCAGTTAAATATTACATAATATATGTACCTTATGTACTTACAGTAGGTGCGAATCTCTATACCATACGAGGCCTTTCAAAATTATCAGCTATTGTTATAAGGTTATTACAGTCATTGTTCTCCACTATTAGGAAATGCATGCAACGCCCGCTGTTTGTCGGAAAAATTTGAGTACCGTGACGTCACTAGGTGGTCATGCGACCAGCGATGTGCAACAGTTTCCATTGTAAACAATGTATGAAGGTCTAGTGACGGTCGCAGGGTTGTCACTCCCAATATTTTGATAATAAAAGACAATAATAAAAGACGCATGGAAATGACCAGCTCTGCAACCAGTTCCGCTCAGAATAGTAAATACTTTTGTATTATTATCTTTTTTGTAACATTTTTTTTAAAGATGTGCTGAGGAGTTTCTTTAGGCTTTTCTTCTCCTCCAAGACAAAGCACCTTCCGAAAAGCCAAAAAATGATGTGCATAGGTGTATCAGTGATACCTATATGAATAAAATATTTTGACTTGACTTTGGTCTTGTAGCTTAGTTGACAGTGACCCTGTCTGATAAGTGAAGGATCCTGGAATTAAATCGTAATTATTAAGCCCTGGGAGCACTATAAAATAAATGTAGGGATAAATGTTTGATATTAAATAATATTAATAATGTAATTAAGTAAGTAAAAAAAAATACAAATTAAAGCTTACGCACTCATATTACCCTCTAACTAAGGAATTCCTGCGTTCCGAGTGGTATTGGTAGGTACCTACTATTATTTATTCTGTGGTGGTATGATGAATAGTATGAATACAAATAAGACATTGCAAACACCATCACATATGTGGAGTACATAATGTACCGTGTGCCGGGAATCGAACCCGGGACCACTCGCTTTGCAGACAATATCAATAATTGCAACATTTGAAAAGAAATATTTTTTTTGGAAAAAACTAACAACCCCTAACATTAAAAATCCCGACGAGCTAATTTATTTCACAGTGCATGTTGTGAAGTAAATAATTATATATTTCATAGAATGCATCAGAACCGGATTTTTTAAAATAAATATAGGTATTTTTTTTGACTTTCAGTGTTGAACGAATGATTACAATCTATTCAATTATGCACTTTGATTACTTTGAAAGTATATATAAAGCAATAAACAACTTCATTATGCTCCAAGGTTCTCCATTCAGTTTTTGTGAATATTTACGTGTCATAATAATATTGTTTGGTATTTTGTTTATTATAAGCAAATAAGTAATTTTCAGTGCGATTATTTATTGAATAAATAATAACCCGCTGTTCCTTCGCTTCGGGAAACGTATAATAAATAAAGTAATAATTGCTGCATATTTATTTGGTTGTATTTTTTTAACGCATAAAATATCAGCGTTCTGAATTCCATGTAAACTTTAATTGTGCCAAATTTCATACTCCATCCACGTATTGTCATAATAATTCTTGACAAAAAATAACCGACTTCAAAATTAGGGATAACCAATGACATTATAAGTAAAAAAGAGGGGGATAACTCAAAAACTACTCGGCCGATCTTTAAATGGGACCACATGACAAGCACCAGCTTTCGATTAAAAAAAGAATCATCCAAATCGGTTCACCCAGTCGAAAGTTCTGAGGTAACAAACATAAAAAAATACAGTCGAATTGAGAACCTCCTCCTTTTTTGAAGTCAGTTAAAAAAGGAACAGTTTTTGCTTCACGTATTAATAGGAATAGATAAATAAGTGATATACTATAGCATGACTGTCTAACACGCTAAGCTGTCCGCTGTATGCTATAATTATAATGCGTACATTACATTACATAACATACAATGTAGATGTAAGCTGAAGGATTAATATTCCGCTAAGATGACAACCGTTGATCAGTTGATCTCGTCAATCTTGTTAGCAAATGCGCTAACACGATCGCATTATAACTTGTAACTAACTGACCTTCACATAGTACCTACTGTCTTAGTTAAACTATAACTGAAACGTTAGTTTATTTTTGTGTTTGAATATTATGGCGACCAGTGTGGCGCAATGGTTACTATGCCCAATAGGGATGTTGACACTAATTATAAATTAATATAAATTTATGTCTAAAATATTAGTGGTAACATTTAAAGGCCTAAAATATGATTCCTTTATTGAAATTAATCACAATAAATTAAATATCATTAATTTAAAATGTTAAAAATTGTACTCACTGTCACGTGACCTCAAACGCCATTTTTAGAATATGACGTTATTGGAACAATTTTATATGGAAATTCAACAAACTTAGTAGACAGATAGTATTGAATAATATAGTTTAGTGACGTCACGTGACGTTTTTGGTGAGAAATTTGATAATGATTTTTATTTATCAATTTTTGTTTTTAAATTGAAGATTATTATTTTTATAATATTTTTTTCGTGAATATTGAGGTTCTATCTATAGAATAAAATTGAATCCTAAAATTAGTCAACATCCCTATTGCCGTGCCGAGGTCGCCAGAGTCCTGTGTGCTTAGTGTGAGTTTTACGTGACATAACGGGCTCGTGAAATAAATGCGAGTTAGCTATTTGTATGACACCGAAGCTTTTCTTTTCACTGCCGCTAGATGGCTCTGCTTCGGTGCCATATGAATTTAGTTAACTCTCATTTACTTAGCGAGCTCGTTATGTCAAGTAAAACTCGCACTAAGCACACTGGGTTTGATTCACAGAAAGGCGGTTTGAATGAGTTACTTTTTTTGTTCTCGGTTTGGATGTGTGTATTCTTGTCTTTGTGTATTGTGCATGGTACCCACGATACAGGGAATCCTAGTGTGGGGCTATGAGGATGTTTCGTTATTATTATTGTTGAGCGAGGTAAATGGTATTGCAATTTAAATACGATTCTTTTTCACGGGAATCTTAGTGTGGGGCTATGAGTGTACAGCGTTATCTATACTAATATTATAAAGAGGAAAGATTTGATTGTTTGCACTGAATAGGATCCGAAACTACTGAACCGATTTGAAAAATTCTTTTACTGTTGTGAAGCTACACTATCCCCGGGTGACATAGGCTATATTGTATTTTTTTACTATTTTTTCCGAAGCGAAGCGAGGCCGATTTCCTAGTTATTAATATTTATCTATTTTATACGTATTTTCAACCTAATCAAAGCAAAATATCTTATTAACATGAAGTTGGTAGTAGGCGATAATCAATGAGTAAGCGCTAACAACTTTCAATCAAAATACGACCTGGGGCATGATCGAGTCATAACATTTGCTTATCGGTACGTGACTGCAAAATAAATATATAAACGTTGTTGCTATCAACAACGTCCGCGTGAACAGATGTTCTTGTAACCTTGACATTGACTTTGAGCGGCCGCTACTATTGTTACTCGTACGTATTGTCACAGAACTCGCGTCGAGCTATCGAGTTTCATTGATTCGTTCGATTTTTAAATCGACTTTATGATCGTTAAGGGTAAATAATGTTTGAAGAATTTAATACTTACTTAATTTTTTTAACTCACGCAGCACGTTTCACTTACTTCCGAGAGTTAATTCAGTGATTTTTTATTAGTTACACTACTCTGTTCTGAGTTACATACTTTTATTGATAGTGAATAATGAGTTAAATTGGCTTCAACCCATTAATGGCCCACTACTGGGCACGGGTCTCTCCTCTTGAGGAGGCCTAAAGCATACTCCACCATGCTGTGGAGCGGATTGGTGGATGGGTTAGTGGCCAACCCGAGTGTCGGAAGTTTTCAAACCGCCCGAGGGCCTCCGACATGGCTTAACGACTGTTATCTTATGATAACAACCGGGACCGACAGCTTTACCTGCCCTCCGAAGCACGGAAACGCTCAAGAATTTTTTTCCACTAGCGGTTACCCATCCAACTACCGATCGCGCCCGATGTTGCTTAACTTGGTCGATCACTTAAGATCGACGCAAGCCGCAGGCAGGGCTATGAGCGCATGAGTTAAATTAAGTTAAATTTATTAGGTTAATTTCTTTGCTTTGAGATGATTTTGGGTTTATTCCTCTGATGAGCCTACCTTTTACCCCCAAGAGTTAAATGTATTTTAAGTCTTGTAATTTTTCGTCTTAGTACCTATTGCCTTTTCTGTGTAGGACATAGGGCTAGAGAGGAATATGAATTATTATTTTCATAATCGGTTGATTTTGCCTATAACGTTTTTTACTTCCATTCAAGCGCCAACAACATCACTTAATACATAATTATATATATATATATATTGTCATTATTCTGTTATTTTTTTTATGTTGTCTTCGTGATTTGAGATAACTTTATATCGAATCCATCAACTAATTCTACTAAAATTATGAACTACCTTAAAGAAGATTCATTATTTTTGTCTATGTTGTCTAGAAAGATAATCCTTATACTTTTTCTTATGAAAAGAATAAATATTCTTTTCATACATTATCTTGCTTGTATTGTGTCATGTAGAATATGGCTATGACAATCTAGTTTCACAAGTAATAAATAATTTTTTGTTCTTATTTTATTATTACAAGGATGTTGTTGAAATTTGTGTAGTCTCTTTGTTTTAATTTTTTTTCTTAGTTATTGGGCTGTTGCGATGGTTATAGCCTTTTATATTGTTTTTTTTATGAGATTTGGTGGTAGCGGTAGTAGCAATAACTCCTTTATGTAAACTTTTTAAGCTGGAATTTAGATCTGACGTTAAAGTATTCATTTGTTTATGATTGCTTAATTTAGGCAAATTTTGTTATAGGTAGAATAGAAATATTTAGATTAATATAGAAAAAATTAACTTTAATGATTATTATTTTCTGGTTGTTACTAATATCTAGAGAGAAATCAACATTTTTGTTCTCCTTATTGTTCTTCTTATAGATCCTACATCGGATGTTGCTGAACTGTGAATAATACCTATATTGATAGAATGATATAACACCATTATGTTACCTAAAATCATGGCGTCCTTAGTGAGGGAGTCTTTAGTAACATCAAAAACTCCAACATTCAATATTTGTTATACTTATAATATATATCATTGAATACCTATAAATGTCTGTATGTTTAACTTTAACCTCGACATTGACACTGAGATCTGGGAGGTGCATCACAATGCCCGATTAGTCATTCGAATCGGATACAAAGCTTCATTACATCATTACTTAACCTATTTTAAAAACATACAAATGTATAAAACTGTTCCCTTGATATAACGTATTGAGTCTGTTTGCTGCTAATAGACTATTGCTTAATATTGTGTCTTACCACTCCACGTCTGGTATGATAAAATTCATAAATTACTAGTTGTAAAACAGATACATACTTTAAACTAGTTTGTAGTTTATTGGATATTTCATCTAAAGGACTACAGCATAGTTGGAATAAGTAGTACTTAAAAAACAACTCTTCTACATAGAACTGTCTAGACATGTTATACCAACTAACATAGATATGGTAACATTTTCCTAGGTTACCTATATTAGGTCGTCATAACCCTGACAATGACATTGAGGCGCACCTCTTGCTCGGCTTATCAGACTCCATCTAGATTGAACTGACCAACCGGTTTCCAAATTGATCGATGGCTGATTCAACTTGTTGACATTAAACTGCCCTTTCATTTTTATCTGAACACCAATTGACTTTCGTTTTTTATTCGCTTATTTAAAACTGGCACTCGGACTCGTTTTCGCTGATATTTTGTTGTTTACATACGCAAGAAACGTTTTAATAATACACCTTTTTTGAGTTTTTGCTTTAAATATTTTTATTGTTGCTTGAATAAATTGATTTTTTGAAACCTCTGTCTATGTTTGATAACAAAAGATATCGATTATAAAATCGGGATTCCTGGCTTTAATTTGTTTACTTGATTTCCACTATTTTTTTAAGCGACACCTATTAAGGCTATTTCATAAAACTTCAATTGAAAATAATTAAGTTGTAGCTGTGCCACTGTTTATAAACAAAACTTATTCTGAGCGTGTTTTATACCTATCAGTTGGTATATAAATTTTAAAATAACCTTAAAGTCGACCTCCAAAACTCCAAATCCAACTAGGATTTGTTTATGTACCGATATAAAATTCAAACAATGCCAAGGCTATTTATTAGAAATAGTATCAAAACTATCTATTTTGATTTTGTTGTGATCACAAAACGCTTGTTTACAAGAGGAACTTTATTCACCCTGATCCCTTGATCCTCTTCACATTAATAAAGTTCGTTTACAAGCTTTTTTGAATTATTTAATTTGAATATAGTAAATATATGCAGTTAATTTGGTTACTTAAAATACTTCTCCTTCAATTCGAAATATTTTTGGGGTTCCGAATTAAAATCTTATAGTTTTGTCATGTCTGTCCTTCTTTCCGAAGCAAAGCCGAGACCTTTAGTGCTAGAAAGCTGAAAGGCATGAATATACCAATTTATTAAAACTCGAAAATCGTAGAATAAAATATTGAAAATCATTTTTTTTTCAGGGTACCTCCCCTACAGGTAACGTGAAATGTTATGGGTCTTCTAACACCTTTTTAGATTAAGAGGTCCGTTTGCTAAATATTTGGCTTTAAAGTGCTAAAGTGCTAATTTTGGTTAGAGTCAAATATTCCCTCTTGCCGGCTAAACGGTTGAAGTTGGACAAGTGAAAAAATCTCAAAAATAGGTTATATATGATGAGTTTTATGTTACCATAAATAGTTAATGAGAAATAGTCGATACACTTACTACTTGGGAACCCTACATTGCGCGTGGCCTGACACGCACTTGCCCGGTTTTGTTTTCTACATTTGATATGATATGATTTCGACGTGATACATCAACTGATACGAGACTTAGTATCGTTCATGTATAATATACAAAAAGAAAAAAGAAAAGAGAGGAAGAAAAAACTGGCTATGAAGCCCCTGGTTGGAGCACAACAAATTGTTTGGCCGCTGACTCAAGCAAGAAAAGGGTAGCTAGCCTGGCAGGCTCTACGGAAAGATAATATTGGAAGAAATTATATTGGTAATAATAATCCTTACGTGAAGCCCTCCCACTAAGCACTAAGCAACTGTTTAAAATTCGTTTAGTTTTCTACATCCGTAAAAAAGGTCGTAAAAAATGTGTTACGCAACGCAATACGAACACACGAACAATCTCTGCGGCTCTCGTAACAGCTATCGCACTGTGCTATCGTCTGTATTTATAGTTACGTGTTTACGTTCATATCGCCCACACGTGTCGATGCTATCAGTAGATACGTGTTGTGACCGTGTTGCGAGGGACGCGACATGAACCCGGTCTTTATTTTTAAAAACGGATGAAGAATTAACAGCCATATCACCTGATCGTTTGTCTATAATGCCGTTTTTATCAGCAACTGGTGGTAGGGTCCGGTCCGGGTCCGGAGTCCGGTAATATTGATTTTAATTGTTAATTAATGCTATTATTACTATTATTATTTCTCCATGGAGTTTGCCCGGATAGCTACCACCCTTGAGCTTGAGTTAACCGCCAAACTACTCCTCGTGTTCCGCTTCCGGCTGGGGGCTTGAGAGCCAATTCTTTCTTTCTTTTTCTTCTTTCTTTCCTGGCCAGCAGTGAAGGCATCAGTGATGCCTTTGGTATTGCTGATGTTTATTGGCGACGATAGCCACTTCCGTTCAGGTAGATCGTCAGCTCGTTTGCTGGCTATTTCCATAAAAAACAACATGAGTTTCATTAATATATGATACGATTTAAAAACATTATGAGTTGCTTTGTTGGTATGCTTAACAATACATACAGTCTTTAACAGTAAATGAGATTTTTTTTATAATAGGTACCAAACTGATAATCCAAATGATGATAAGGGATCATTGTCACTCAGTACCAGTTACCCATTACTCAAGCGTTGACAGCCAGAAAAAAACGGGGATCAAAATTATTTATGGTACAGTGATGAATTAATAAAAATATTCCAGTTACTTTCGTAATCTACTTACTACGAATATAAAACGCCTAAAATCACTCATAAATGTGCAACGTTGCGGGCAATCGCCAAGTGTAATAATAATAGAGCAGTATTGTAAGAATTTCAAACCGACTTTTATTGTGCGGGCCATTTCTATTCTTATCTAAAAGCGATTCGGCTCTTAATGCTGTGTAATTACGATTTTAGAGTAAGATAAGAACGGGTCGCACAGAATAGGGCTGCCGACTGCCTTTGTTAGCGGACGTGACTTGTACCGTACGTTTGAACCTCTAATTAATACGTTCAAAGTGATGCAAAAGTTATTAAAGCCATTAATTTTTGTTACAATTAATTTCACAGAAATAACTGTTTCTGTGTAATTATGTTTTGGGAAAATTGAGCCATTACGGACGAGATTTCTTTCTTTTTTATCTCTTTACTGGCCGGCACGCATCGTTGATGCATTTTGATGTTAACTTAATAGGTGTTTGTCGGTTATTCACATTAAAACCGGCCAAGTGCGTTGCCAAGGGTTTCTGCGGTATGCTGCGGGCGGATGGACAAACGGACTACTAAACTACGGAAACATAAAAATTATAACAGTAGTTTACAGTAGTACAGCCCTAGCCATAACGAAACCACATGATTGCAGCGCTGAGTATCGATCGAGATTAATTCGAGAATCGCACGTGATTACATGGTAGGGAAACAGGTGTTTTGGATTGTATTTCAAGGGTGCGTACAAAGTTAAATTTAAAGTGCAATTTTCGCTAACTTATAGTTCAATTTTGAATGTCAATAAAAACAACATACTACATGGATGGCATCAAAAATCTTTTATCATATTATGACGAGTATCCATCGAAGCCTTCGGGTAACTGCACCCAGTGCGGTACTACACAGTACACGACCACGTACCGCGTTTATTGGCCATCGAGTACGTACGCCGTACGTGTCTCGTACCGCTGGCGTCGTTCGTACCGTTCGATGATACGATCCGGGTGCTTGTTGATTCTAAAGGGTTTTTAGATCCATTTTTAGATCTCACACTTGGACAACTTCATCGACTGGCGTACAAAGCATAAATTCTACTGAAATTCCAAATGATAGGTTGTTGGATGAAGGATGGCTTACCATGCCTTCCGAAACACAGAAAAAAATCTACTACTAACTACTAACGGTAGTAATATTGGTAGTTAAGTAACAGAGTGTGCCACTGCTGTCTCTAGGGTTGCCAAACTTACCACTAATGTGGAGGAGTACTGAAGTACGTTTAAATGTGTTCTCAATAAAAAATCAACACGAGATACTAGTTTTAATAGGTTAGTCCCAGATAACCCGCAAATTCTAATACAATTCCAATTTAAAATAACTCTTAAAATATCTTACGAAATAGAATGCCCCATATCCTTGCCCCGCTGTGGTCCGCTAAAGTTAAGACAAGCTTATACAGGAGAATAAAAACAGTGATAATAAATGGATAATAGCCAGTTTTTACATCTACTCGTATATAAATAAAAATGAATCGCCAAATGTGTTTCTAAGCGCAAAACTCGACAACCGCTGGACGGATTTCCCTAATTCTGTTTTTGTTGTATTTGTTATTGTCGGGAGGTTCTTGTAAAAGAAAAAAAAAGTTGTGCGGAAAATTAGAAAATTCAAAAAACTTAACGACTATAATTTACTTTTCTAATGGAACCTTAGCAATATAAGTTTTTTATTTTATAACAGTCATTTTTTATTCATATTTTTTATTTTATGTCAGTCGAGGGAGGAGGAGGGGGAGGAGTTGTTAGGTGGTACAAAGTTCGCTGGGCTGTTGTTTATAAATGACGATTCTAAACCCATTAGACACTAGGACCGTAATGGATACTTGATGATATGAATGTTTAAAATAATTATTTTATCGCTCACTTCCCGCACAACATGCAATATGCCTCCGTGCATCGTGTCACGTATACCTCGTCTTAGTCTAGACAACACTATAATACAATCACACTTTACACTACACTGACTATCGAACCACAGGATATATTGCGTCAGTCCTTTTGTTATTTCAAAGTAATTATCATTTAACGATAACGGAAACCTTTGATTCGATGATGCAAAGTTTTTCGTAAACAAATGGCTTCAACCATGGCTCACTACTGAGCATGGGCACTCTTGAGTGGCGTGCCTAGGCCGTCAGAACAAGGCAAGCCCAGCTGGGTCGTACAACCCAGGATCTCGGGGTCTTTGGCCCGACAACACCCAGTCCATTCCATACGTACATATAATATGTATTTACCAAAAAATATTATGAGTGTTAACAGCTGCAGAGTGATAATAAAGCAATGATAGTAAGCTGGGCTTTTCGGCTTGTATGGCTGTACCGTAAGCAGTATGGTGGAGTATCCTCTAGTCTAGACGAAGCACAAGTGCATGATGTTTTTATTCCAGTACTTGTCTAAACTATAATACATTTTAGTAATGTTAATGACCCAAAAGAAGAGACTGTGTAGCAATGTCTATCATTTTGTTAAAATGCCATTAGTCTACAAGGTTAAACGAGTGCTGTAAATACCGTCAATAACATCAGATACGACGTAAACAACAGAGGTTTCATCATACCGCGCTCAACCTCGACCACAGTGAAGCTCGTATTGGAGACAAACACCAGGTTGCATAACAAGTGTTACACAAGACCTACACCTGGGCTGATGCCAGCGTCGCAGACAGGCAGTCTGAGACCTAAACCGCCTAAAAATAAAGCTCGTGATACTCGAATTGTTCTAGTACCAGGCTAGACTGGATGTACCTTTTCTGTCAGACAATAAGATTTTCTGGCGTTCTAAAACAGACATTTGGGAATAGGCTTTTATTTAGTTAGTGCGCTCACCATCCTGGACCATATCTTCGCTTACCATCAGGTGGGATTATGGTCAAGCATTAACTTATTTTATGTAAAAAAAATTGAAAATCAGTCATTTTGGGTAAAGGATTTTGATATTTGTTCATTATGAGATCAGTACATTATAGGAATCTGTCCTAACAGACCGGAGACGTTGTTCACTCTAGCACAGCTAGTGACTATGCCGTAATAATGTAAGCCGATATTTTGACCCAGTTGCATGTATCATGGTCACGGCTAAATGTCGTGAGTACCCGTATGATAGCAAAAATGTATTCTATCCACGATGAGTTAGTTAAGTTTAAAATCATGGACTATGGATATGGTTGGGAAACGAAAAATAGAGAAAAAGAAAATTTATTTTTACCGATAAGTTTAGACAAGGATTTTGGGATTATCAGAATGATAACCTTGTACAAGTCCTTATAGGATGAATTACATAAAAGTAAAACGATCTAAATTTTTCGAACCGGTAGTGTAATGAAAACGTTTGAGGTTCATGTATTGATTAATGCCGATATGCAGTAAAATATGATTTAAGTTACGAGTTTGATAAGTTCATATCAGTACAAATAACTTATTCTCTTTCTCTCTCTCTCTCTCAAACAGAGAATTCTTATGAATAATCTGCAAAATGTTTCCACCTAATTTTTATCTATAAAAAAATTGCTTTTCTACTTTTTTCTTGACTGACAACAAATCGGTTAGAATTGAATAAAATCACTTTGGTATTAGTTGACACACATTATGAAAGCTGCAGAACAGATAACTCTTAACTGGTTGTTAATATTCGTCTGTGAATGTAGCTTGTAGGATGGCCAGTAACGAGTGTAAACTACCTAACAACGGCCATTGATTCTATCCCCACAGCTAAGAGGAGTTACGTCAAGTGGCGAACTTAGAGCGATCTGCATTATAAGTACTCGGTAAGTTATGATAAGATTAGTTCAAGTTTCGGTTGTCACGACGTAGTTGAAGCTAGAACTACCTACACAGATCTAGAGTAGCTTTAGACTATAGTTTATTACTGACAAGTGTTTTATTGTAACTAGCGTTAGGGTCCCTAAAACTATTAGCCAAACGTTGTTTTTCAAATGGCCAATAAAAATAATTCACGAGGGCACAGGTGCTATTTGGAAATGTAAGGCGTGGGTCTTCTTAAGTGAGGGTGGGGTACTAGTCTATCCATATAATGAAATTGCAATGGATCGATGTCACTGTTGTCAATGATGAAAACGCAATAAAATTAATATAAAAAAACGCAATAAATAAAGATAAAAAGATATTTTTAGAATTTTAGCTGATTTATCTGTACGTTTGTGCCCGTTAATCACACAAAGGGTTTGCCCATTTGGATGTGTTTTTCTCTGACATCCGAACTTACGCACCAACACAAAGTCACTAACGGTTACTTAAATCGCTCCTCAGTACAGAATTTGTATGGTGATTCTTTACTAAGGAGCGATTAAAGTAACAGTTAGTGACTCTGAGTTGGGGCGTTACAGATAAAAATAATTATGTGAATTTAAAAAACGCTACTTGGCATAGACTTTACTATTCAAATTAGGGACGATTACTAGGATAACATAAACTCCCACAATCATGCCGCACTTCGCAGTAATCGCAAGTTACGAATGAGCAGCGGGTATGATCGGACCTCATCCACTATCACAGTCGACTGATTTCGACTGGCCGATTGGCTACGTCTACTGTATTAAACATTCCAGTACATGTATAGCAGTAGCTGAGAGCTTTGTGACTGAACACCGAATTCACGGTCGGCTATCTATCTATTGTAAGATCACAGTACACGAGTAGGTGAAGGTACGTTTCAGTGAACAAAGACAGTTTCTGACTTTCTGTGCATATAATTGAGTTGTTTTAAAGTAGGTATCGCTTTGACTATCGCTTACAAACGAATATATACATATTCAGTAGATATATGTTCATGCAAAGAACAACTTCTATACTGCTGAAGCGAGGGATTAGGGTTCGATTCTCGGTCGTTATCATAGATTTTTTTATTAAAGAACTGTAGTAGCATAAATAAATGTCGTTGCCCCCTGTTTATGCAGCGTTCGATTGAAGTAACTGAACACGCAAAAATGCACTATATTATCAGATACATCATCACCATAATAGATCGCTTCACGAGATGGCCCGAAGCTATTCCAGTACCCGAAGTCACAGCCACAATAGTCGCAAAAGCACTGTATGAATCCTGGATTGTAAGATTTGGATGTCCACTTAAAATAACAACAGACCAAGGCCGTCAATTTGAATCATGCCTATTTTCATCCTTGGCTAAACTCATGGGTATCAGAAGAATACGAACTACCAGTTACCACCCGCAGTCCAACGGAATGGTGGAACGATGGCACCGAGTCATGAAGACCGCTATCATAGCACGTGGGAAATCCGCAGATTGGTCTCACGAGTTACCTACGATACTGTAAGGCTTACGAACAACAATCAGGGAAGATTGTAGTTTAAGCCCTGCTCAAATGGTGTATGGTAGTAATATCAAAATCCCAGGCGTATTCTTCCAGAGTTCAAATATCACATCACCCGATGTATTCATGGAACAACTACAGCGCACTTTCAATCAGTTAAAACCCAGAGACAGGAAATTAACATCATCACAAAATACATTCATCTCCAAAGATATGGATACTTGCGACTACGTTTTTATGAGAATAGATGCTGTAAGAAAGCCATTGATCGCACCATACGAAGGCCCGTACAAAGTATTGGAAAAACATCCCAAATACTTCAAAATTCAATTAAACAATCGATCAGCTGTTATTTCCATTGACCGACTTAAGCCAGCATTTATTTTGCAAGAAAGCGAAGTCAATGAACATCAAAATACCAAGTCATCAGAAACAAGAGAGCACAACTTGCATGACGCTACCGCGAATTCGACACCACGGCGCGTGACAAAATCAGGTCGCACAGTCAAGCCTGTAGTGCGATTTTCTTAATGTTAATTACTGTTTATTTTACACGTTTTACTTATTTCACTTTTTTTACAAAAATTGTTATTGATTTCACCATATTTTGTATTGCATTGTATACCTACATTTTACTTTTTACTGTTGTTAATTAACTTCAAATATTTTTTTACATGGTTTATATTTTTATTGTATTGTTTTTTCTTTTTTTAAGGGGGGGAGTATTGTAGTAGCATAAATAAATGTCGTTGCCCCCTGTTTATGCAGCGTTCGATTGAAGTAACTGAACACGCAAAAATGCACTATATTATCAGATACAAATCACAAATTAAAAGAGTATGAAATCAAATCTTGTGCGCATCATTCGTGTTCTCCCATCATACTCACAAAACCTGAACACCGTAACTATACTAGTTACCAGGTCCATCAGAACACGCACACCCTCATATTGGTGACCTCCACAAGCTCCACAGAACGAAAAGCACTTTACAATTTCGACTTCCCAACTCTATCCAATATTCATTATTTAACGACATCATAACCTAGTTGATAGTGACCCAGCCTGCAATGCGAAGGGTTCCGGGTTCAATTCCCAGCCGAGTTGGTATTTATGACATGTGACAAAGTAATATTTGTTCTCGGTTTGTAACCGTTACTAATGTATATCTTGTGATGTCTATGATGGATGTCCACGGTACACGGGGAATTCTAGTACGAGTGTATTAATGAGTTAAGAGTTATTTATTATCAATTTAAAAATCGGAATAAAAAAAATCGGGAAAAACCTAAAACTAAAAAATAATACAAATAGCCGATTGAACTTCCTTATTTAAAGTGGTTTAAAAATAAAACATCGGTTATTATGAGTGAGCTAAAAATACGCGAGACTCGATAATGGCCGTCATGTGATTAGGGTTGCCAGATGGCCGGGAAATCCAGGATTGTCCTGACATTTTACGTTTTGTCTCTGAATGCGCAGAAATGAAAGGGGCGCCAAAAAGTATAAATTTAGTGACGTGAGTTGACATGATAAAAAAAAACATGAGAGGTGTCAAGGGACACCCGGATGGAATGAAGTTCCATTCGATTTAAGTATTGTTTTGTTGTACAGCGCCATCTCTGTAAAACTCTCTGAATCACTTCAAAAAAAATGTCGTCATTCGTAAGAATCAAAAAGTGTCGTAATTTTCCGTCTAGCCCCCTTTCACAACGCGCGATAAGGAACTTCGTTCCAAATGTGCTCAAGAGTTAGTGGCGCCCCTCCAAATAATCCTGAATCCCCCAGTAGAATTATCCGCAAAATAATGAGCCTGTGTTTGGCAACCCTACATGTGATGCAAGTATGTTGAGAGTACGTGTGTCGCGGCACGTGGGCATGCAGCCTCGGTTCGATTTACTTGTAGCTGGTAAAGTTGAACCTTACGTTCATACTCGACAGTATTTGGTGGGTTGATTTCATTCTTGATTTCAACATTCTTTCTGGGTCTAACTGAACGGGTGAATAGCTAAGGGTTTTCTGTTGGTTGCCGAAGTCAGAATCACCTCTATTTCATTTATTTAGACATTCGCTCATCAACAATTTTATTATGTACCATGTTTGACGCAATAAAGAATTATGCATTATGTATTATGAATTACCACATCTTGGCTTAGGCTTTTACTAAGTTAGCGCGCTCACCATTTTGGACACTTACCATCAGGTAATTATTTTGGTGTCAAAGCTCCATAAATCCTTAGTCGGCTATTTGCGTAAAATATTAGTTAATGCCATCGATCGACAGTTATTCATAATGTTACTTTAAAAACGTCTTGACCATTTGTCTGTGAGGTTAAGGATGCGACGCTGAAATATATTAATCGCTGAAACCCCCAGGGACCTGAATCTATGGCCACATCGCAACTTAACTGCGTTTGGTTGCTTGGACTGTAAAATCGAACACTTCTCTGTCTTTCTGTCTTATTTATTCATACGAAATTATTATTAATTGTTCATGTTAATTATGTAGATACAACTGCAGTTATAGTGTCAGTGAACGAATACGACCTAGTGTGTTAATATGTAAGGATGAATCATTGCCATTGTACTCGATGAATGAACTAAGCAACTGCTAACGCCATCTAGCGTTGGTTTGGTATAACTTCAAATAATAGTCAAAACTTTTATTAGCATTTTGTGGTATCGGTCTTCTTGAAACAGTTGAACAGCAGCAGAACAACAGTTCAACGTGTTTAAATTTTACAAGTGAAATTGAAATATCCATTGGTAATTGTATTTTGTGCACTTTCTTCAAAAGTGTAGGTAATAATATAGGTATAATAATGCCCGGCAAACGAACAGACGAGCGATTTGATGATACAATATAATACAATATAATAACTTTTTATTTATCTCCACACAAGGATTACAAATTTTAATATGTTCTTATTGGATTAAATTTTATATTAATTTAAAATAGGGTAATTTGTTTAGTGGGAGATCTGGTGTCCAAGCTAAGCCGAAGCCTGTGTTTTGGATTAGGATAATTAATGTTTTGGATGATATGATTGGTTAGTGGTCTGAATCAGCATGGCCCATGGACAACGCAATAATATTAATTATGTCATTTCCATCAACCCCAGTTCAATAAATTTAATTCAAAGACCATCCACTTTTACTAAGTTTGAAACTTGGTAAGTATTAAAATTAATTAGTACACGGACACAGTCATACTTAATCGTGGAAATATGGGACTGTACAAGGTGTATGTTAAAAGATAATCCAAATAACAGAAATCCAAAGTTAAAAATGAAGAATTTTCTTTATGACTCAAACAGAAAGTTCTGAGCTCCTTAACCTGCTCAGCTAGAGGATTGAATAAAAGCGGAGTTTTCTGCTTTGTATTAATTAATTACCTTAACACGATTAACGCTTGGTCGCTCAGAGGACTTTCTTGAGAAAAAACTTAGCAAGAGAATGAAATAACTCGGCCGACGCTGTTGACTTCACTCGACCTCAGCTCTCAGCATGGTTTCTTATAATGGTATAATAGGTTTAACAAGTAATTTAAACATAAAATAACTGGCGAAGTTTACCGGGTAAGTATTACTTGTTTCCTGTGAATAGTTTGTTTCGCCGTTTCTTCGTAGTTGAAAAGCACCTCTCCGAAACGATAGTAGAATCAAAAATATGTTCAAATGAATTTGATTTTTTTTTCTCATATTCTGCTACTACTATTACTATATTTGAAAAGCCTACTAATGTATATTTGAGAGAGATATATAAATAATATATGTATTTTTTTTAGTAAGGAGCTTCACCGCTCCAGATATATGACTTTTAGGTAATAGTAGGGTCACGTGATTCGTCCTAGGGTACCTCATTGAACCTTGCTGTCCAGACGTATATACAAAGTTAGTTTTTGCTACCATCTAGCTGCTAGAAATAACATTTAAATATTATAGTGTGGTTCTGGTACCCCACTTACTTTTCCGCCGTCGACATTCAGTAATGCTAAGAACGTGGATTGTGGTAACCACGTAACATCGTTAAGTTCTGACTGCAATTTTATCGTTTTTAATATACAGTGTATGATAGTTTATAATATCCTATTATGTATGTAGGGTATCAAATAAATTACAAAAGCAAATTATGTAGTATAGTAATAATACACGTTACCCAAAGTTATAAACAAGAATCTTATTAAAATTTGCCATTTATTACATTTTTACAACAGGGGGATTCGGGGCGGTCTTAGTTTAATTTAAAAGGGTGAAATCCCTTTTATGATTACTACGCAATAATTCCTTTCAATGCCATAATTCTCTCAGAGCCCGGTATTCAAGCGAGCCTCATCCGCTGAAACTTCATTGAAAGCGTCAAAGATGAAGCGACATTTCTAGTTTTATGTCGGAGATATATGTAATACGAGTATTAGTGAGGGCGATTGTGCTAGTCTTGCGGTTAGAATGTTGGTTCAAATCCTGGCACGCACCTCTAATTTTCTAATATTACGTGCATATTACAAGTTGATTATCACTTGCTTCGGTGAAGAAAACCATTGTGAGGAAACCTGCACACCGTAAAGTTCTCCATAAAGTTCTCAAAGGTTTATGAAGTCTACCAATCTGCAACCGGAGAGAGGAGACCCAGAGCCTAGTAGTGGGACCATTATAGAGGACCCGTTTAAAGTAAATAAGGAGTCTTGACGACCCGTGGCGTTATGGTTACTAAATACTATGCCGGACCGTGGGACCGCCCTACCAAGGTCCCTGGGTTCCATTCCTAGCGAAATTTGACGTGTGTGTTCTTGTCTATGGCACCTACGACGCAAGGAATCCTAGAGTGGAGCTATGAGTGGGTAACGTTATTTATTTACTGGTAACGTGAATATCAGCGAAAATATTTTTAACGCTCCCGCCGACGCCTACATACCTACAGGAAAATAATATTAAAACAAGTCAACCCGTACGTAACGTTACTTAGCGGAATTCGTTCCGAATAAATCAATCGGAAAATACGATAACATCTCCATGGGAATGACGAATTTGGCAGAGTGACCGACTATAGCTATCGGCGTGACGTACTATGAGATTGACGGATGGGGGTGGAAGGAATTGCTTCACCACTTTCAACGCTCAAGGGAAGGAATCGCAATACTACTTTCTACAAGAGAATACTTTTTACGACTTCATCCGTCTAATGTAATGAATACTTACGCTGATGTGTAAGATAAGAAACTTCCATTCCATCTGCTCGACTATTCTTCATTTGCTTACTTCTGTAGTCACGGATCGTTTGAGCGCTACATAAAAATGTTTGACGTATGTTTTTCTGGGTTATAAAGCGGATAATTTTTATGATGTTTGCTTATCTTTTATTAAATTGTATTTCTTTGTGTACAACGAATATTAATGTATTGTATTATATTGGCAGACTTCATATACTTACATATAAAAATATTATTGAATACATGTAAGAGTACACGTGTAAGTTTTTTTACGATATTTTTCATATACGAAATAATAAAAGTAATTTGTAACACAAAAATAATACACGGACGGCATGGTTTGCCTCGTCATTCATTATGCGTACAGCAAAGGACTAGAATAACTTGCCTGCGTCCGCGTTCCTTGAGGCCTATGATCGCCATCTTATCGTACCATTAGGTAAGGCTGTGGTGTGGCCAAGCATTTCCTTATAACGAGGCAAAATTTTAATAGGTTACCTATGAACTTTTGAGGAAGTGTAGGATTCAAACTATGTACCTGTCTTGTTCGAGAGACCTACGTTTGAACCTCTAGGCTATCACTGCTTTAAAAAACACAAACAAGTAAAAAAGCGCTTGTTTTGTAAACACTAAGTTTCAATCCATTCCAGTAATATCATAACTATTAGGTACATCAAGGCTACTTCCAGAGAGCTTAACCAACAAAAGAATAAGTAAAATCTTAGAGCAAATAGCAGGATTCGACCAAAAGACTATACTTCAAGTGTCTTAACTGCAATTAATTCAGCGGCCATTTTTAATACAACATCGATGTACCTAACGGAGTGTTTGAGCACAGATGCGGCCGGATTATGCTACCCAGCCAAATTAATTTGCTGCCAGTAAATTTCGCTCTGTATAGGAATTATGAAGGCAATATAAATTACGGTAGCCATTGTTTCAAGGTGAACTTCTGTTTTATGGGACCGTATATTGTCGTGCGTAAATCATGTGCTGCAATGATTCTGCCTTGCCTTTGGAGCGGATTTGAGTTATGCGAAGATTACATATTCGACATTTCATGTAGGAGTAATGATTCAAAGTAACTAAGGAAGTTTTCCTTAGTCTGTTGTTGAAGGAATCTAATGTCTATAAGAAATCGCCCGCCTATTTATCTTGATGACCCGTATGGCGTAATGGTTACCATGCCGGATCGCCGCGCCAAGGGTCCTGGGTTAGATTCCCAGCGAGGCGGAAATTTGAATGATGAGTTTGAATTTCTGTTCTTGATCTGGGTGTAAATGTCCTTGTCTGTGTGTGTTGTCCATGGTACCCACGACACAGGGAATCCTAGTGTGGGGCTATGATTGTAAAGCGTTATTTATTTATTTAACCCGTGAATGTCAATTTATCTAACTCTAAAAACTCATGTTAACAATATACTACAAATTATACATACAACATATAACCCTCCTAATCCCTACCTAAATCCTAGGTGTGATTGTTGCTAAGAGAAAAACTTTTATCATAAGTTAAAAAAAATATGTGCTTGTTAAATATGCCTAACGAGATTAAAATAAAATACATACAATATAATACATATATACATACAAGATCCATCGAGATATAATTAATTAATAAAGCAGACATCGCCGCATCCATCACTTGTATAAGTCAAGATATCATAGTAAGTTCGCGGAAATGAACCTAAGAATTAAACACCTACTTTCGGATCATTCCGGTACAAACATCGACCGTAATCACCCTAGTTATAAGTATTTAAAAAATGTAATTTCGAATCGAAATTAAAATTATTAATAAGCTAAATTACTAGTTTTCCTTCGCACACTGCTGCAAATATTTACGTAACTTGCTGACCTCCCAACTTATATCTAAATATTTTTGTTACAGGTATGTTTGTACAGAGTATTAGCCGGTAAGTCGTCCCTTGGTAAGTCACGCTGTGTTTCAATGTTTTCCGGAACTTTCGGCCATTATTATTAATTTATCGTCGACCACCACATGAAAATAAGAAAGTAACGCAAATGGCCGACATCCCCTGTACGATATTTTCTCCCTTTATAAGTGTATGATAAATCTATTCTCAGGTCGGTGAAAATAACGCGTCGTTATTGTAATCGTAGTCTTTAGATTAGTTCTGTGCGATACCAGTTTTTTCCTTCTGCGTTAAAGTTAATAAATGATTAATGAAAATTACCTAGCCGTACCTGAGTTAAGGACGTTTGATTAAATTTTATGGAAGGTGATTTGTTAATTTAATGTAAAAAGATACATTGTAGTCTTTGTTATGCCTATAAAAGCAAAGATCGCTTCTACAATGCGGTTTGGTGAACTAGGTAAGCTTAGAATTATATAACCACATACTTAGATCTAATTAAGAAAAAAAACTAGTCGTAAAATGATTGCAACCATTTGATATTACTTATTTTACCTTCAAATGCAATTCAAGTTCAAAACCGAGTGGGTATTTAATAGATCCATTAATGATTGTACTGACGATTCAAAAAACGTAAAAGGTTTCAAAACAAATATAAGTAACTAAACAAATTTCGACGAAAATTGGGCGCCATTATACAAACACAATGAAAAACAATTTACTCGTATATTACTCGTACTCGTATATTAGGTAATCATTCATTTCATCACAAATGGAACACAGCAAATTATACCAAAGTATTTGTACGAATTTAAGTAAATATTAAAGTAAACAATCTCCACGAATTCATACGAGTATTCGTTAAATTTAATTAAATGGCGCATTTCGCATCCGAGAATTCCGAAAAGCATAATTTGGCTGGTCGCCCCGCTAGCTGTAAATCAACGGCAGCCATTTCATAAGGATTATATTGCGTATGAAATTAACATTATGAAAGTCCTGTGAATGCACGGCTTTGTAAACGCTCACACACACAAACATCCGGCTATTTGTACACAGACAGACTGAGAACAAATATAATTATGTACTGTATACTGAAGTGGCGATGGGCTGGCCACATAGTCCGAAGGACCGATAGCCGTTGGGGAAGAAAGGTCCTCGGATGGCGCCCACGTCTCGCAAAAAGGAGTAAAGGACGACCCCCCGACGAGATAGACCGACGACCTGAAGAAGACAGCGGGCTTAGAAAGGATTCAGAAGGTGGCGCAAGTTAGGGGAGGCCTTTTCCAGCAGTGAACCTCCAAAGGCTGATGGATGGACATACATACATTTGTTATATTATACTGTAAATCGAACCATCCTTCCTACTACACCTACTAACAATGAATGTGAAGGTTTGCACGGTAGATTGTTACTCTTCCACGCAATAACTACTGAAGGGATTTTAATGAAATTTAGCACACTGGTAGACCACTATTTGATATAGGATATAGGGTACTTATTATCCCGGAAAATGAGAGCAAAGTCGCGGGCAGCGCTAGTGTTATATAAACTGAATTTACCTTAGGTTATTTCCACACCATCGCTGCGTTTGTGAATGCTAAAATATGCAGCAGGAAAATTCGGTTCCAGTTTATTTTTAACTGCAGTAATACTGACATGACAGTTGGCGTTTATAAGTGCGATCGCTGTAATTCGTTTACGTGAGCTTTCTTGCTGTTAAAGCTTCAGTGGAGCTTTGTGGGATTCATAACAAAGGTTGGCGTTGTTTGAGATGTTTCCCACTCAAGTTTTATTTAGTTTTGTTTCAAACATGAAATAAAAATGTATTTTTACACGCACTTGAGCATATTTGTTAACATATTACATTAGTTGTTTGTAATATATTATATACTCATTTTAATAGCTTTTATGTTGTAAGGATACCCATTGTTTAAGACAATTGTTACACGGCTGAAATAAGTGTGGCAGTGGTACCGTCCCGGGGAACTGTATATCTATAATGGTTGTTTCATGTAATTGTGACGATTTTTTCTTTTTATTTATTTTTTTATTTCGCATATTTTTTTTCACATTAAAATTATGAATACAATAAAAACAATACATGACTAATATTTCTTTTAATGATTAGCTTGTTTCATAACGATTCCAACGACATAAGCATTACACATAGCTCTCGTACTATAATTTTGAGATATCATATTATAAAGCGCGCGCGTAATAAAATTTTCCAAAATTTCCCCTCCCCCCCGCGGATGGCGCACAGATGAGAGGATATCTACATTAACAAACTACTACTAACTAACTATCCTAACTCATAATATCTTCCATACCTATGTGGTCCATATACTTTATCTAACGCAGTACAACCACTGACCACAAGTCTCTATCCACAGGCCGACGGTAGCGCCGAGCGCGTAACAAGGTGGTAGTTATGTATGTAGGTGGTAGGTGTAGCGTGGTTACTGGTTATGCAAAACAATCCGCGGTCGGGGAGTATCTTGTGGGCAAAACTTCATGATAGTTTTTTTAGCGGTTATTAACGGTATACCCTTTATCTTTTACGTAACGACAGTTGATAGACTAGCAGACGAGTCACCTGATGTGATGTGGTCACAGTCACGTGGCCGTTTCGCTTCCGTTACATGGGCGTAAGGTGAAAAAAAATAATTAATGCTTTGAGGGATAGAGGGATAGCTTAGAGGAAACACCGACGCAGGAAGTTAGTTCCACAGTTTACACGTGCGAGTAAGAAAATGACGAGACAACCGAACTGTGGACGAATGTCAGATGTCCAGGTGATGTTGGTGGAACCTGGTATGTGATGTGCGGTGACGAAAATCAACCACAGTTTTTAAGCCAAATAGTTCTTCAGAACATTCCCCATTGTACAGATGGTAGAATAAGCAGAGAGAGCCTACGTCTCTCCTCGAGCGATTCTAATCCGTCTGTAAGCTTGGGATCGTCGACAAGACGAATAGCTCGTCGTTGAATTCGATTGAATGGATCCACTTGGCCAGCTCGGGCTCTGGCCCAAAGGTGGGAGCAATACTCAATTTGTGGTCGAATTTGTGCCTTATAGAGCATCAACCTGTGCTTAGGCGTGAAGTACTGCTTAGCTCTATTAAACACTCAATTAACTTACTTTTCTGTTATACCTACAATAGTTGTTGTCTTTTACTTAGTTAGTGCGCTCAGAATCTTGGACCACATCTCCATTGTCGTCAAGCATTAACTTAATTTAAGTAAAAAAATACACTTTCAATTTATAACTTTATGAAACGAAAATCTGAACCGAATCGAACAACAAACTAAGTATATAAGTATAACACTTTATGACCAAATTATTATTAAATTTATAACCAACTTTGTACCTACTTAAAAGAGGCCTTAACCTGAAACAGTGAAGGCTCGAAAGAAAAAACAAAGAGCATATTTTGACTCGTCGATTTGTCTCTGTCTCGGCTAATAGTGTTTGACAGAGACAGAACACTCTCTTTGTTCCGAGATGTTTGGTTTCTGGAGCATGCGAATCAGATTGTGACAAAATACACAATCTTTATGTTGTACGTATTGAGCGAGAGGGAATGTAAGTAGGGAACTCGCTTGATCTTAGAAAGTGTTTTGGAATATCAGTGTGGTATACTTGCTGAGGGCTTGAAAGCCAGTTTTTTCTTTCTTTTTCTTCTTTCTTTCTGTGCTGGCAAAGCATCAGTGATGCCTTTGGTGTTGCTGATGTCCATGGGCAACGATAGCCACTTACCATCAAGTGGATCGTCAGCTCGTTTACCGGTTTTTTCATAAAAAAAATACTAGCGCTCTTTCCTTAAGATTCTTTCTTGGTATGCTAGCACGTTTCCCAGGATGATAAGTTCCCCATATCCTATTCCAGATCATGGTGGAACAGTGTGCTAAATTTCAATAAAATTCGTACAGTAGTTTTTGCGTGAAATACCACCAAACATCCATACATCCTTACAAACTTTCACATTTTATAATATTAGTTAGATAAGATTGTATACAATTGAGTCAGGTCGATTGGTGAGTTGGAGATTGGTCACAAAGGTCTAGTTACCTGTGCCGCAATGTCACCAATGAATTACCAATACTGCTCGTTTAAAAATGTTATGAAAAAGTAACTAAATTTTAAAATTTAAATAACCACCGAGCATCACGTGATATTGGATGAATATATGCGCCCCATCATTGGTCGAAGTTACACATTGACACCCAACGATTAGCTACAAGTCTTCATAAACGTCAATCAGTCCTATGATTGGTCGAAAAGTCGACTTGCCCTTACTATTAGATGCTTCCACGTCGTTTTTACTAAGCACTTGAAACCGTCATATGCTCTGCTTACACACAAGCTTTGCTAATGACCGTCAGCTGCTCAAGCAGACTGCTCACGAAAACGAGGCGCAATTTCCACAACTACCCACGAAACTAAAGCGATTCAATTTATAACATAATACAGTAATATTAGTTGGATAGCTTCGAACAGAATCGCAACGTTTATTATAATCTAACTTTGCGTAATTAACTTGTATTCTCGTCTGCAATTTGCTGTACGCTGGTCTTTCAATGCGCTGAAGCATTAAATATTTTAAATGAAAGCAGTCGCTTCACTTGTTAAGTAACATTTTGTTTTGATTGCATTAATCAAAAGGTTTTAATCGTTCATTAGAATCGGTGATATATAATCCTGTTAATAGGAATTTGTATCTGTTATTCCTGATGGGACTTTATATTTCAAAGAAATACAATTTTAAAATATTGGATCCGATCGAGTGGTTTGAGGTAGCTATCTATTTCAGTTGATAAATCTTTACCCATAGACAAGTAATAGTTTAAAAAACTACAGCTAGAGCCAAACCTGTTCGTAGTATCACAAAAATGCATTGTCATCAGAACTAGAGCAATATGTAAAATGTCAACTCTTTAGGATAACTGGCTGGCAAGATTTGACTCAAAAAAACAGGGCAAGCTAAATAAAAAACACGTTTAAAACCATTGAAGTATAATGTCATAGAACAGAATTCTCGAACAAAATGTGTGTCCCGCCCGGGAGGTTCGATTTTCAAAATTGAGCCCCCGTTCTCCTTTCAAAATGGAACGAATCCATTAAAGATTGCAGCCACGTGGCGCCATGCGCCAATACATTGGGGCATACATGGTGTTCGCGGTGTCGGTTCTATACGCTAGTAATAATATACGTACTTCAATGTTTAAAACTAACTAATCGATGTATACGATGTAGGGTCAATGCGGATATTCGATGAAATTTTTTCTACCTATTACAGTTTTTTGAAACTTTTATAATCTCTGCGTTTATTCCCGGGTAATCTCAGAAACGGCTCAACCGATTTTGATGTGGTTTTTACTAATGTATAGTAATTAGTCATTAAATACATTTATGGATGACCAAATGTATTCAACTCAATTTATATTATAAGGAAAGATTGTAATTTCTATTTAGAAAATTCACATTTTTACTAAAAGTGTAACACAATGTATGCTTTGGTTTAGTTGCCTATAATTGGAGCATATTCATATAGTGTACATTGATAAGTATAAATAAATAAATAAATCCGATCACTGATACCTTTTCACAGCACTGTTCTGATTCGTTATGTATGTAATAAGTGTCAGTGCTGTTGTGAGCAAAAAGACCCTTAATCCGTTCATCTCACGACACGATTTAAAGCCTTTAGATATAATAAATGGTAAAAAATCAATACAAGGTCCCCTCAGAAGTCGTTTGCGACATCGCTAGAGCGCGGGTGAATACCGAGCCATTTTCAATGGACGATACGATAACGACATTTTATATACTTACATATGTATTGTATACACACGCGGTAACTGCCACGCAACTAAATACCTCAGATATAGTGTTAAATAACGTTTTTAATCCCCGATGCAAGAAGAAGGATGTATTAAGTTTGACGTGTTTGCGCAATGATATTAAGTAAAAGCGTGTCTGTGTATTTGTGTCTGTTTGCGACATCGTAGCTCCTAAACGAATGGACCGATTTTGATGCTGTTTTTCTTGGTCGAAAGCTGATATGATCGATATGGTATTAGCTATGTTTAGTGAAAATAAAACTGTCGGAGGTTTTTTTTTATAGACAAAGAACATTTTATTACTGCAGTGTAGCACCATTTCAATTACATATTTGCTATATCGTATCGTAATGTAGGAACGTCATCGACTTCCCATACCACGCTCCCGACTTTGACATCTCTCTCAATGTTCCTGATTGATGGAGAAGAAACTGTCCGTCTATACGGAAAGTGTTCGCAAAGGGTGTGAAATATCTATGATGGATCGCAATCCATCTTGCTGTTACGTAACTTTAAATGGTGCCGGGAAATTGGGTATATTGTGCGCGACGCGCTGAAATGTTTTCATTATTGAACTTTAATTTTAGTTTATACTGGTAAGTAACGGCGTCAAAATACATTGGGTTTTTTGGGAAATTGTAATGTTTATTGGTCGGCAAAAAAAACAATTTAAAAAAACATTGTTCATAAAACAATATTCACAAACGATATTGTAATAATATTAAAAAAACAATATAATAAATATGATAATAATATTTTTTTCAAAATGAGCGTTTTTAAAAACGCGCGTGACGTTTTCGTCACTTTTTGTGTCACCGTCCGTGTTACAAATCTAAAAATTTCTCTGTAATCATTTTTTCCATTTATTTCATAACGCGCCTAAAGAAGTATAACTTCAAAAGCTGAAGATTCTCTTGTAATCCGTGAAGCAAATTTCAACTCCTCACTGGTTTCGCCTTGACTATAATCCATGCAATTATCAAAACTTAAATATGAAACACGAAAATATATTGTAATACTGCGCAGTATAATAATACAAAATAAATGCCCTTTTATTACACTGCAAATTCTAACTTTTCTAACCTAGAACATACTCGTATTTAACTTTCCGGATTAATTTCTCGAGAGCGAGGCGAATCGATGGGTTATTAAAAACGCTGAAAGATGAGTGAGTTTTTTACAAGTCTTTATTTAACTTCCTGTTTGTGAGGGTGAAAACTTGCAAGCTAAAATTAGACTTTCCTCTTCTCGGAGTTGAAATATGACATGTTGTTTTATTTCAGTTGACAATGCGTTTTTATGATTAGCATGACTATGACCAGATACTACACTTACGCCCCAATTTAGAGTCACTAACGGTTACTTAAATCGCTCTTTAGTACAGAATTTGTATGGTGATTCTTTACTAAGCAGCGATTAAAGTAACCATTAGTGACTCTAAGTTGGGGCGTTAAGTATCAGATAAAGGAACTTCTTAACTTTTAAATAAATGCTATTTATATAATAAGTTTATAAATACGTGTTTTTAGATTATTAACTAACTAACATATAACAATTTAATAAACAGTAGTATAATCCCTTTTTAGCTAATGTTAAAAATTTCTTATGGGTGATAATTTTTTTCATAATTTGGCACGCGACACTGGCGACCATTTAAATCTGAAGTTAAGTCATGTTAACATAATATCAGATGGAGAATCGCAATACCTATATTACCCGAGCCGGCCGAACTGTTGCCAATACGAAAATTTGTTTTTAAGTTTATTCGAATATTCAGCAAGCCAAATCGACTAGTGCTGCTTAATCAGCATATAAATCAAATGTTGTTTTCTGTCACTTAGTTTAGAAACTTCTACGGTTGGTACCTTCATTTCTCGGTCATGCTAGCCAACTCATGCTTGTTTCTTACCTTAGGAAATAATTAATTCACGGCCTTTACACGACTTAGCTACGTTAGAGAGATTTAATTGGGTTATTGAGCAATGTTACTCGAAGAATTTTCTGGATCCAGTCAAAAAAAGTTGTACCTTTTGTGTAATACAACTACAAAAAATGAAAAATTACGGAATGAAAAACTGAACCTGCTACTCATTAATTCAAATAAAATATGATTATAGCTGTATGTAATATCATTGCCAAGTTTTTAATAATTTAAGAAAGAAAAATAAAACCTAGATTTTTTGTAAGAATTGCATTATTACCCCGTTATTCATAAAGATGTTTAAATTGCCGAGTATTATTTTTATATAGCGCTTGGCATACAAAAAATATATAATATGGCAATAATAATCGAACGTCGAACCTCATTATTTATTGAAAAAAGAGCTAATTTCTCGGTTCTTGCAACGATGAAACGCCTAGGTGGTTATGACCACTGACCATTAAAAATCTATCCTACTTATATCATATACCTAAACGTTTTTTACTCTTTCGTGCAAAAACTACTGAACGAATTTTCATAAAAAACACAGGTAGACAATGGTCTGAAATAAGATATGGGGTACTTATTATTCCGAAAAACGTGGGCAAAGATGCAGTCAAAGCGCTAGTAATCGTCAAAAAAACTCAAACTTTAACAAGATCCATTGTAAAACCATTTACATCTTAAGTGATACACGGATCGCGGGATCAATAAACTTTGGCACGTGCGTTGTATATAGGTCGGGTGCGTACGACGTGGATACTCCGAGACTCGGCGAATACACTCGCCTGTCTGGCGTGGCGTGTGATTCGTCTGTGGTCACGTGTCTTGCTACTCAACTCAGGCTCAACTTGTAGGCAAAGATTATTTACTGCTAGCTATTGCCCGCGGCTTCGCCCGTGGGTTTACCACAAAAATAGGATACATCAGCCACGTTCGAGCGCACGAGCGCTCTAATGTGATTGACCAAACATAAGTCTATGGAGTCGAAGCGGTCGCCATGGCCGAAATCGGTCGGAGAGATCATCATCATCATCATTCGAAACGAAATATTTAATTAATTAGTTTTAATTCGGTGTAATGACTTGGGAGTGATATTAATACATTTTGATTTAAATTTAAAAGTCTTTCAATACTCAAAAAAGCACAAAAATTTAGAATCCCTATTATGAACACAGCCGTTTCGCGTCAAAGTATTTATTATATATTTTTTAATAGAGGCAACATTTCTACTGTTTTTCACAATCGATTTGTACAACGTTACCGCCCTACCGGTGTCCCATATTTACGAGCTAGACTGATATAAAATATACTAGGTAGTGCAGCCGTGGGCCATGGGAGTTGCCGTGCTGTCAACAACCTCTGGCCGCCCCCGCTGTCTAGCCGGCTACCGTCTGTTGCCTTCTGCTGACCTAGTACTACAGTAATCATTCATAGGATATATAATAAAAATTATAATGGCCTTTTGACGTGATGAAGGAACAGCGGGCACGGTCGATGGTCAGATGGGTGATCGCAACTGGCAAAAAATTCGTGAGCGCTCTTGGTCCAAGTTTTTGTCTCAAATAACAGTCCTTAAGCCATGTTGGAGGCCTTCGGATGGCATGAAAACTTCCGACACTTGGGTTATCAACTAACCCCTCCCTCCATCAATCCACACTGGAGCAACGTGGTGGAGTCTTAAGGTCGTAGCTCATCTACACGACACCGCTCCCACCCAACCAAAGTATGAGAATTCAAATATAGACTTAAAATCGTGCTCTGTAGGTGCACTTTACAGTAACAACAAAAATTAGCAGCCCGCGCGCGGGAAGCAAGCTTTTTTTTTTTTTTTTTTTTTTTTTTTTTTTTTTTTTTTCTGGGGGGGAAAATGCGTTACGCATACCACCCGGGCGCAGGGGGTACCCGAGTGGTTATGTGGGACTCCCGTATAGGCTAATGAGACCCACGGTATACCCACTAAAACCCCCCCCCCCATCTTCCGCCTCGCCGCCTTGTGACGGGGTTACGGGAACGCTTTCGCACACATCCGCGACCCCGCCAGCGGCAGCCGCCCACAAGCGGCTCCATCGCGAAAGCCCGAAGGCCCTCCACGATGGGCGCACCAGATGGTAAGGTGCGCCTCCCTCCTCGGCCTCCACCAGTACTGTAGCAAACTCCCCCTGAGTCTGCTACTAGGAGGCCATGGGTACCAGATTACTGGTACCCGGTGGAAGATCTGGTCTGTGGTTCTTCCACCGACCACACCTCGGCCCCAGAGGATAGGGCAAGCGGCGCACCGTAATACCGGCATGCCTCTTCCTCTGCGGCCCCACCAGTGCCGTTTCGACGGAACGGCCCCGCCAGCTCGCAGGGGGTAGGGAGAGTGGCGCACCGCAATACCAACACGCCTCTCCCCCTGCGATCCCTCCACGGCCGCAGAAGATAGGGAGAACGGCACACCGTAATACCGGCACTCCTCTTCTTCTGCGGTCCCACCTTGGCGCGCGTCCGTAGCGGACTTATTCAGCCCGCTGGGAGCGCCCTCCTCGGGCCAGCCGGCAGCCCAAACAGGCCGGCCCTGGTTGCCTCTTGGTTCACCGTGGGTGACCAGTCCACGGTTACTAAGCCCCCCCGCCACGACAAGGCGGGCAACCCCCGGCAACAAGCTTACCGCAACCTTGCCACTCAATAGTTGCATCTACAGAGCACGATTTAAAGTTTATATTTGAATTCTCATACTTTGGTTGGGTGGGAGTGGTGTCGATTAAATGGGCTACGACCTTTAAACCTCCATTAGAAAAGAGACTTGTGTGAGTGTCACATCGATAAAATATACGAGCATATGATACCATACACGCCAATTAATAGGAAATAGTTATCATCGCCGATGGACGTCAATATCATAATTCCCGGTGTGTTATTGTCTAATAAAGAAGAGCGAAAAGTAAAAAATAAAAATGAGACTATTTAACTTTATTTTATTTCTAAACAACGTTTGAAATAACTAGACTAAATCAAAATGTTGCCCGAATCATGGGCGAATCGTGTCGGCTATAAGAAATAGTTAGCAGTTCTAAAAATTTCCTTCATGCCCCATAAACGTTACCAAGTTTAATAATAATTCATATCTCTAAGCGTGCAGAATTCTAGATAATATTTGCGAAGATACGTTGGGAATTTTCTGGGTGGTTCTGGGGGAAAATTCGGGAAAAATACGCGCTCAAATGTTTCCGTGAACCAACGATTTGTTGTTCCGGCCACGAATCTTTATTTAAACAAAATTCCGACGCAGATCGCATACGTTATCCGAATACCGGACACTATTTGTGCATAAAAAACTGAAATAGATGTTGGTATTTGCACAAAGACAGGGATATATTTATGAGGTTGCCGTCTCGTAATGGAGGAGGCTTGAAGGCTCACTGTTACCAGCTTTGAGGAATTTGTGGACCCAAGTCATATTTAACCCTAAAATTACACTTTCTTGAAGCTCGGTTTAAAAGTTTACCGTCGAAATATACACCGCGCCAGTTGCTAAAATCGGTCGATCACTCACGATCGACGTTAGCCGTCGAAATCTGAGTGGTTCTGTTAGAGGGTTAACCGTAAAAAAATATTTTAGAAGAGGGCTTCTTCAAAAGAGTTTTTGAAGATCAGAAGCCTGGATCTGGGAACAAAAATATACGGTAGGTATTACATGGGTAGTACCCATTAATATCTGCCACAGGTATATACACGTAGACAAGTCTGTAAATGATACATCTGCAAAATATAGAGTGTATTTCAACACAGCTAACAGAATAAAAGACTACATTACAAAATCCCAAGCAAGGCACTGTTAGCACTGAATAAAATAATAAGAGAATACAAACTAAGTATCCATTAAGTATCACTCTGGCCTTTTGTTGTGTAACTTGAATATTTCCAGCTGAAACTCCGTAGACGTTCCCTCAACTTTAATAATAATTCTTATCTCACAAACGAGAATTCTGGTTAATTTATATGTATGTAGAGGCTCGAGCTCGCGCATATTATAATCGCATTAGTCGATACACGCCTTATTACATCCCCGCAATGCTTCTACGCAAAGTTATTTGGCAGCGTAATGTTATTTTACTCTAGACCTTGTCATGAAATGTAGCTTTTGTATTAAATTTGGGTCGCTTTTAAACTTAGCTAAGTGACTTGTAAAAATAATGTTATATTGCTACAGTTTCAATTATTAAAAAAAATGTGAGCCGTCATGGGGCGGCTGGCAGCTGTGAAACATCGAAATTATTTAAAACAACTAATAGGCATAAAAGTACAGATTATGACAGGAACTAAATATGGCATGATGAAAAAATACAATATTACGAATTGTCTCCAGAAAATGATGACAGTTTTGTCCTACTGTATGCTACAGGCTATCAAACTAAGTTTATTTATGATTACCCACATTGTGTTATTTTTTTTTTCATATTGCCTTACTATAATAATACCTATAGTGTGACGAAGCGTCGCCACTCACCGCGCCAAAAATCAGATTTACCCCTCGCCTATAGATGTTTCACATCAAAAACACAAAATGCAGATTAATCGCACGTGACTTGCGATTAAGTAGAATTTGTTTTATAACCTTACCTTAATTTTTACAAATTAATGAGATTTACAAATAAGGATTTTGGTCGTAATAATATATTTGTGGATTTGGGAAGCTCGAATCTTTCCTTATTATAATCGCATTAGTCGATACACGCCTTATTACATCTTCGCTAAGCAAAAAGTAATTTACCAGCGTAATGTAATTATTTTAGTGAGACTTTTTCATAAATTGAGAAGAATCTGTTCCAATTACTACAGGAACCAGTCTGTAATTACGGCTCCGAGTTAATATGAAACTGACTTTTAATTGTGACTTTTATTTCATTGGATTTAAATTATGTCCGTGTTATTTATTCAAAATGTTTTTGTTACAGGTATGTACAGAAGTGAGTTATACAAATTTCGTGAGTAAATGGTAATCAGTTTTACATATTATGATGTATTTCTTTTAACAATGGTATTTAATGTGCTATTATTTACCACACAGTTAATTATAATAAAAATAATAAAAACATAGCACATGTGTTATAATTGAGACTAAAGTTGTTTAGGAAAAGAATTGCATAAATTTTTGTAATCATAAAATACTTAATATATTTTAAGTAGGGTTTTCGAAGCGATCATTTCGATATATTATATCGTGTCAGATCACTGCTACGTCACATCTCAAACGGCATGTTCGAGCTCCTACAGGGTTAATCCCGTCGGCCATCTTTGCCTCACGTTATCCTCTCGAACATAACTCATTAGATACGTTAATCTGTTGATACCGCGTTTATTGCTCCTCTGGTTATCTTAACGTTATATATGGACGATGTGGTGCTTTTGTCTTTGGTTTGCTCTCGGTTAAGTACCCACCTTTTATTGACCAATGATAACGGTGTGAATTTATTATCTGTGATTTTTTTATCTAAATAGCGGTTATAAACGTTCAGATGAGCCACCTGATGGTAAGTAGTCTTTGCCGATTAATATCAGTAATACCACAGATACGTGTCAGGCAAGAAAGAAAAGAGAAGCAAAAAATAAATTCGAAATGAAATGAAGTTTGAAAATGTTTTTGTGAACTTTGTTCTATATATGTAAGTGATATTTTAGTTTAGTTTCGTGCAGTTACTTTTTTATAGTGTAGTGACGTAAACGGCTATTGGACAGCTTGTCATTCGCTTTCGTCGCTCAGTCCGCGTGAAGCTGTAAAGGCTGATAGGGCCAACAGCAACTGGCCATTAAAAAATATCCACGCTTGTTTAAGCGCAGTATTCGGGCGTTAAAAAATCATTAATTATAACATTAGAATAGCTTTCCTGCGTAAGCGTTCCCACCTATGACTTAAATGTCTTAAAAAAGAATGCTTTTAATAAATTAGTCCGCCATCTTGGACCACATCATTTCATTATTTGGCCACAATTTAAAAACAATTACTTTCGATTGATAGATGTAGTGATCAGTAAATGAGTAAAATACCAGTAGATTTACCGATGCGTTTAACAAATGTTTGGACTGTACTTGGAGTTCCGAAACGGAACGGAATGGAACGGAACGCGTGTTGGACACGTTCCGAATATACGGCGTTCATAAATCGTAACATCGGATGTCGCGACTCGCGGCCTACACCGCAGCGCGCGCCCGGTTTATATCTCGAATGTATCTCCTCTGCGCCATTTGACGATTCGGCTCCTTCTATCGCCTCTTTAAAATTTATGCTGGCCTGGTATTCGGGGACTTTTTATGCGTTCTGTTATCGAGACCCATCCCTTAACCCATTTTTCGGGAACATATCTTAGAAGAAAAAGAAAGTATATAAGTAGTCATCTCCTAGTTAGAAATATAAATCCTTTTAATGGTTTCCTCAATGCGTACACAAAAACAGACAGACAAAACACTAGTTTTTTTACATAATTCAATGTTTAAATATTGGATTTCAAAGATAATGTTTTGACAACGATTTATTTTCTATCTGTAAGCTTTAAATTTCTTATATGAAACAGATGTAAGAACGTCGAATAGCGAAAAAGCTATGTCGAATCGATACGATCGTTCGACCGCGGTGGAGAGAAAAGCCAAAGCTTGCGGTCGGTGCAGACGCGGGCAACATTTGCTCTTTATTTGTGAGCCTTTTTGACTTATCCTAGCCTAGTACTTTGTTTTGTATTTTTTACGGACAATTTTTTAAGGACAATAATTTTGCAAATCAAAAACAGTGATCGTATAAGATGATATTTTTTAATTTGATTACAATTACGTGATCAATTTAATAACACGAACAGACCGACAGACAGAAGTGGATATGTTACGACTAATTTGGACATTTGAAATGTGCAAATTAGGCCCTAAATAATAAATAATCATTAAATCCCTGCTAATACGGTACCTTGGAATGATTTTAAATGAATTGTTATCATTCAAATTCCAATATTTTTTCAAATCCTACTTTTTTATTATTATTAAAAACAAAACTATTCCCACAGGTCATTTATAGAAGTAGTCACTTACTTAGTCATTACTGTATTACTATAATACTTTACATCAACTTACAAGACCTTATCATACTTACATTTTTATTTTCCTCCAATTTCCAACGACCCTCTAAGTTTCAGTTTGATTGCGAAGGGTTGTTGGCAGTAGTTCCATTTCCGGTCAGCGAGTTGGCTCGCTCCGATAGCTCTATCATGATAACGCCCTTCTATCATGATAAATTTAATAGCGCTTCTAGTGTAATTTACACCAACTTTTGTCTGTCTGTTACATTCGAGCCAGGAAACGTACGCTCGGCGTTTACACGAAGAATTTTAAAATTTTTCACGAGTTAAGGAAATAGTGCTTATTTGGTAAGATTAAAGTTTTATTGTATAATTAAATGTTTTGTTATCTTTGTAGTTTATTAAAAGTTACGTCGCATAATTATCAAATCCAATTTATTACCTCCAGGATTGAATAGGCGTAGGTCATTGGTTTAGTATTGCCAAGTAATCCCATGATTGGAAGAGATGTATATCGTAAATATCGTTACTCGTCTTTAGATAGCAGTCATTATATCGGAGGTTTTGGTCAGATTGAATATTCGAACACTTGAATAGGCAAACTCTAAAGAGCTGCACAGCTTGCAAATTCAAAATTAGTTTAACTTTAACCTCATCAAAGCGTTGCATAGCAAAGACAAGCTCTTTGTATCCTTATCCTCACTCAGAGGCGTGATTTTATTTATTGACTTTCGTCCCCAAAGTCCGTGAACCGGCGTTGTCTGACGTCGTTTCATATTTATGAGGCGTTGTCATACGTCGGCCCAGTTGCACAACCTATAGAAAGAGTCTCGAGACTGCATATCAGCGCATAATCCGCGCATGTCATGAATACCGCCTTGTTAGAACAGTGTAACTGTTGCGTTGAAATATGCGCCAAATTTGAACTGTTAACACTGCCGCTGCTGGTTTAGGCGTTAAATGATTTTTTTGGGGTTAAAATGTCAAGTAAGAAATAAAATTTTAATGCTGTTATATTGTTAAGCTCTAAAACTCAGTCGTAAAGCAATGAGGTGGAACGCCGTGGGGTTTTAGTCGGTGGGACATCAAGTCCGATATAAGCAATGCATTCCCCATGATATATATTCAAGGTTTGCCCCACGAAAAAAAGTTTCAACATTTATTTCTCATTAATACATACTTGTATCGACTAATAAACTCTACCCTGGGATTGTTCACTTGTACAGTACTAAGTTATTAGGTTGTCATTTATCTGATTGTGCTATAATTATGTACAGTTCATAAAAAAGAGACGGTAAAGACTTTAGTTAAATACTTATTTTGGCAACAACTGGTATTCGAAGCTTACGCTTCGAGCCTTAACCAAAGCTATTGTGTTATCCAAGTTAAGAGGCTTATTAAACATGTAATACTTAATATGCAACCTACGCTTCCTTTGGGACCGAATAAATCAATGTGAAAATACTGTTCCTAATATTCGGCGTTTAAATAATAGTGCTTATGTTAACATATACTTGGGAAAAGGAAGATTTACTTGGGGAATCAACGAAAATTAGATTTTCTTGTTATTTTTAAATGGAGAGTTGTTTTGCCCTTACCTGCCAGTTTTTGTCACAACGTCTGTTCTAAGTTGGAAACTTGTTTATTCAAAGCCATTAAATAAGTTCTAAAGCGTGGTTCAGCTATATTTTAGTACCTAATTACCATCTTTTGTCGTGTTGTTGTAAAACAAAATATTAAAATTGAAAATGATTTTTTTATCGAATTAGGTTTACCAAAGTCCACCTACGCCCACTGAAAGAATTGATAAGAAATATCTAAGGACCATATTCATCATTCAAATCAAACATTATTTAATTGTTTATAAACCCTTCGGCATGGAATGTATTAGGGCACGAGTTACAAATGAACAGTACAATAATCCATTCATTACACTCTAATAACTCTCAACTCTGCTACAACTTAGTATAAGCTTCGCATTATGCCTAGTGTTAATGTAGTAAAAATATTATTTAAAAGAGAACATGCAAAAATAAAGTATCGCGCGTTTTCTAGCCCCGTTGTAGCATTTTACCTGTTAACGTCAACACATAAAATATGCCTGTCTTCGTTCTGTTTTGTTTTGTTTGGAGATTTATTATCTGTCAACTTTGACGTATATGCCACGTTAGTATGTTTAGGTTAGTTATGTATTTATTTATTTTATTTGACATTTAAATTTATCAGTATTGACAGGTGAATAAAAAGTAGAACGAGTCGATAACACTTCATTTGAGATGTCTGGGGCCAAATAGCGGATAGCATAAATAGCGGATATATATATTATGTATGTATGTTACCGTAATTTGATCTGTTTTCGTGAATAATTTTTGATGATTCAATGCTTTGGGAGCTTGATTTTTATAGTTGGGTACATTGAAAGCTCATTATCATAAATAAAGTCATGAGAAAAATGTGCAATCGTCCAAATTGTCTTGATATAGATGTGGGGGATAACAAGCAATGTAGAAAAATTAGTTTGAAACAGTAATAGGTTCTATAGTGAATATGGTGAATAAGCGCTGTACCGCTTTTCCCGTTTTTTTTTCAGTTTATTAGGGTCAACAAATAGTAAGTACACGGCAAGGTTTACAATACAATTTACAATACAAAGCCGCTAACCAGCACCGTTAACCACAAATTACTAAAAATATAATAGTTTTCCGGGATAATAGGTATTCAATATGTTGTAGTTCTAGATTTAATTACTAGAATCTAGAAATTAGCGTGCTAAATTTCATGCAAATCTATTCAGTAGTTTTTGCGTGACAGAGTGACAAACATCCATCCATATATACGCAGGATGGTCAATGGTCGATGGTCATCTTTTAATTTATGGCTCACACACACATGTCTGGAGTTTATTTTATTAAGATTTTTTTTCAATTCCGTTGCAATTCATTGTCTGTTCGAACACTTCGAATCCATGCTACAGGCAAGTCCTTTAAATTTTCGTACTAAACCTAAGTTTTCTCTTACAAGTAGTAGTAGAGTAACTATTATACTACTATAATAGTTATTCTACTACACGTTATGCATTTTATTGTACGTTTCCCATAATGTTAGAAAAGTGGTATTTTTGGCGCTCACGAAACAGTAATTAAACACTGAAATGCTCACATTTTGACGGAAAACAAGTTAAAACGGACGCGGGAATTAACGAATTTACTCGTACACGAGTGAATTTGCAGTATATTTTAGAATTTTGCACTTGGCTTTTAGCTTTCAGCGCGTGTTGTGTCGGTTTAGCGCTAAGTCGGCGCCGCGGCGCCGGTACAGGACCTCAGGACTTAAGCTCTTTAGGACCAGCTTTGGAACATGGTTGGAACACGGAACGTCACGTCATTGTTTGAAGGCCCTTGTTTTATGGGAGTATTTACATTAAAATATTACATTGTTTTGTTGTTTAAACACAAACGGCTGTCGTCTTCGGCATTCGTCTAATCTAATGTTTGTCTTATAGCTATATTATGAATAAGCTTGCATGGAACCGCAACCGCAAATCACAATCGCGGGAATTAGCTTTAACCCATTTGCTTGTTCCTTGTAGTTATATTATCAGTTAACGACTCTGGGGCTATACGGAAAGAAAATAATTCCAATAATAAAAAATATTAATGAATTTCATCAGTTATGCCCAAGAACTCCTGACTACTTAAAAGAACGCTTTCAACATAAATATATGTTACATCAAGATTGCTATCTTCGATCTAATAAAAATCTGTCTCTCTATTCCTCTTCTTTTTATACTCATTCACCGCTGTGGTTGTGCGTCTGTGGAGCTCGCTACCTGTAGTAATCCGACGTGCGCAGACTCTTGATTCTCTCAAGAACAAGTGAAAAATTATTACTTGTCACTCTAATCTTTTCTATTCTATTTCCTACCCTTAATAGTGTCCTAAATCATTCCCTGCTCTTCCTTTGTAGTCTCCATACCTAAATACTAGCTGCTGATAATCATTTGTTCTTAATTGTGCACCCTTCCCTGTTTCCAAAGTTGTAGTTTATTAGCATAATAGGTTGCCTAGAAGAGATTGCTATTTAAGTAATAAGACCGTCTGTTGTACTAATTCCTGAATTATCAAATGTATTTAAATATAATTTTGGTGTACAATAAAGATGATTTTGTTGTAGTTGTTGTTGTTGTTGATCTTTATATGAAGCTTAATGTATTAAGTCTAATTTGTATTGTCCATGTCATCTGCGGCTGTAACTAAATAGCCGATACACAACAAAACAGGCAAGAATGGACCCCAAGAACTTTATATAATAAATCGAAGAGGTACCTAAAGACGGATCAGGTGACATTAGATGAATATCTGCGCTATCATTGATCGAAGTTACACATCGACGAATGGCTACGTGTCTTAAGGTTAACATTAACCAGGCCTATGATTGGACGAAACTGTTCATCCAATGTCACGTGATCCCTCTTTGAAGCTTGCCATCCCTATTCATAAAATTCCACAATTACCCCCACTGAATGTGATTATGATGATGGCTGAAACTTCACAAGCGCTTTCGGTGTTATATAGCAATACGAGTAGCTATAGCGGAAGTATTCTTAGTGTTAGAGAACTTGAAGATGTTTACGTTTGGCGTGGTGTTTGTAAGTTATAATAATTGCCGGAATAACGCACGTCTCCGCAACTCGCGGTAAACTTCCTTCCCTCAACTTGTGCGGTATAATGTTGCTTTATTGTTCTTGCCGTGTGACGTGGTTCCCAGCTGAACCAACTTTATCATCAATAAGGACTTCTTAATAACTAGGTGGCCGCTACTTATGTATCCATCACTTATCATATATATTTGATTATCATTCATATTATGCTTCCTCTTACTGAATTCACTGAAAATCAGCGCCGTAACCAACACTACAAAATTATGGTGAGCTCTATTTTCTGGGCCACTGAACACATTCAAACGTAATGCAAGACATTATTCCTTAAATATGTACTTTTTTCTGTAACTGTTATTCTTTCTTTTGTCTTTTAATATGGTGTGTGTCAATGGCCACTGAAATAAAATTTATTCTATTCTGTTCTATTCTAATTAACGCCACTCCGAACTGTCCTGGGCCCTGTGAATCCGGCTGCCGGCTGTCTTCTTTTTCTTTCTCTTAATTTTTCTTCTTATAACACATTTATAACACATTTTAATATACACGGAACCCGAATACATAGCTGAAACGCAACCTCTCACACCTTTCGATTTCGCGTCGATCATCACCCGGCGTACGGAACGAGTAATTTTTCCCGGATGACTTGCGGATACCGGATCATTTGTTTGAAAGTGAAATGGGGTATTTACTCTGAAGCGAGTGCCGCAAATAAACAAGCCACCCAATTACTGCCTGTCGACTTACGGCTCCCGTTCTTAAGTTCCATTTGATTATTCTCTACGGTCTATCTCGGGATGACAATGCCTTTGTTATTTGTTTGACGTAACAAACTTGCTGCATTTTTGATGAGATTTCAAATGAATATGTTCGAGACCGTAGGCTTTGGTAAGTTGTTTAAAACAGTTTAATCATAGCTGAACCATAGTGCAAATGTTGGAGTGGAACCCAAGGCCTGCAAAACCCTAACATCCGTTTACTTTGGAATACATTAGGATTTGTACGACTTAATTTTCCCATCTCTGGGTTGCTTGCGTCGACGTTTCCTAATTTATAGTTATCATGCGGATGTCCTCAAGAAAATAGTGAATAGGCTTATGTAAGTTAGTGTGCTTACAATTCTGGATGGATTATTATAATATATTTCATGAAAAGCAGTTGTAGCCGGTTTGAACGTTGGTCTCCTGAATGTAGGGTCTCGAGTTCGAATGTGCGTAATAGAATTTAATTATCACTTGCTTCGGTGAACCTGCACGCCTCAGTGCTCTCCATAATAAATATCCTCAAAGGTTTGTGAAGTCTACCAATCCGCACTTGGCCAGCGTAGTAGACTATGGCCTGTACCCCACACATTGTGAGAGGAGTCCCGAGCCTGGGCATTGCTGACAGTGGGACAATTATGGGTTGTGAGCATGACTAAGACTTTATTATTATCTGTTTATATAAAAGGAAAAAGTGATTGACTAATGTATCAACGCACAGGCCAAACCCTTAGAACTCGAAACTTAAAATTACGCAGACGTATTCCTCTCATGACGTAGGCATCCACTAAGGAAGGATGTTTCAAATTTCAACCCCCAAAGGGGTAAAATAGGGGATAAATATGAGAAGCATAATTTCCGACTGCAAAGCTACGGGCAACAGCTAGGCAAATTAATAATCCCTAGTGCATTGGTAAACTTTGTTTCACAGCAAATGATTTAGGCCCTTTTATTTAAAAAAACGAATAAAATTTTACAATATTCGCATCACAGAGCCCTGTGTGTTTGGCTTTTTGTATGTCTTTTTAAAATGAAACCTTTCAACGCGGTTTAATGGTATTTTTTATTTTTGCATCCATGTTGTTTGCGTTGCTTGAGTCGAGCTTTGCTTTGTACGTCAAAGTGAATTTCACTGTAAAATATCGCGTGTTTATTTTGGACTCGCGTATCATTTTGTACGAAAACTACTTTGTAACGTAATTCTGTGTTGGTTTCGTTTTTGATTAGGTTCATATTTGAGGAATTTTTATTTTGTATCTGAACACTACTACCACGTTTGTTACTAGATCAGTATGTTTTAACATCTCTAACTACTCAGCCATGATTTTGCTGCTGGATTTTAACTTCAAAGTTAGTTATAAAATAGTATAAAATCCTGTAGCCAGTATGAATAAATCTAACAGTTTAAACTACTAGTATATACCTTAAGGTCTAAGCTCTAGGTTGGGACACTCTCAGACCTTAAACTTCCCTTAAAGAAAGACAAAAATAACAAACTTCTTTTTAATATTTCCGCCTCGAGGAAAAACACGTTACCCAAGAACCTCGACTAGCCTCAAAATATTCAAGACATCCTAGTAAACACGAATAAGTTGAAAAGATAACAAATAACTCAAGAAAGATATCGGAAACATCTAGATTATTCGAGACATACAGCTGTATCTAATTTCCATGAAACCCTAGCCAGGTAACCCTAGGTACTTGGTAAAAACCAATCGAATCATAATACGGGCTTCATGTATAAAACATCTACCCGATCTTAAACTTGCGATCTTAAACTACTGAATCGAAAAGCACTTACCATTCGTTTCTTTCGTTTCGAGCAATTCAAACCCTGTTACGTTGGGTCAAGGTTCATTGTCTCTCGACAATGGTGCTCGGAGGTAACTACTGACATTTAATTTCCCTGCAACTGATGACCAAGATACTTATTGGTTGTTGTTTCTGCCAATAGTTTTACGAGCTTGTTTACGGTAAATACATTTTACGTGCACCTCCCTTGTTTCGGAACAATTCCGTATTGTATATTAAACTCACGTCAATAGCAAGTCGAAGATTTATTATAGACTGGATGATTATGTTAAAGACAAAAGTGCTTGGGCATGACTGTTATAATCCTACTAATATTATAAATGTGAAAGTTTGTGAGGATGTATGGATACTTGTTATTCTTTCACACAAAAACTACTGAACGGATTTTAATGTTTATCACACAGGTGAACCTTGATCTGGAATAAGATATGGGGTACTTGTTATCCCGGGAAACACGGGCAGAGCGCTAGTATTAAATAATATTAGTTAGCCATTAAAATGATCTTTAATATATCTCTTATAAGAAACTAGTGGATACCTGGCGTATGCTACTACGTTAAAACCAATGTATATACGTATAATATCATTGGATATATAATATCATTTTACAAAGAAATCGACGCTTGAAAGGAAAAATTGACTAAGCGACATTGAGCTAACTTTACAGGAGAGCAGTTTAAAGTTAGCATTATTAGAAAAAAATCATATTTTTTTAATCCTCCTACCGACGTTATTCTTACTGTTTTGGAATCCTTATTTTATCATCTATATTGTGGCATATACAAATACTTTTCTAAAAATTCAACTTTAAACTGCTCGTCTGTAAAGTTAGCTCAATGTCGCCTGCAATTTTTTCTTTCAAGCGTCGAAATTTTCAATTCGGAAAAATTTGTGTATGGGAAAAGTCGAAAATCGTTTTATGAATGGAATGATTGTGTCTAATGCATTGTTTTAGTCGCCTCAAACCATCTTCGCATTATTGCCTTTCAAATGAAACCAGTCTGGAACACATCAGTTGGATGGTCAGGGCATTGCTACAAACATGTTATGTGTCAATCAGAATTTCGATCATCAACTGTTGTTGCTGGCTGTACATTGCACGTTATCTCCGCGGCCACCCCTCAAAATAAATGTAAAAGTTTTAATGTACTTCCTACCTCACAGCACAATGCCGGATCGTTCATTGTTGTTAACCGATTCACTGCTTGAACGAGCTATCGATTCAAGAAGCCGTTTCGATTCAGTAAGCTCGAATATTAGATGAGAGGTAAATCGTACTTGACGATATAGCTCGCCATGTTTTATCAATGGATGCAGTTTGTACTTTAGTTGAATGACAATACACAATTATTTTATTTTGGAAATGTGCAAGAGTGATGCAACTTGTAACCGGCTTATTTCAGTCTTGGTTTCTCGCACGAAGGGCATCTGATCTGATTAAAAATTATCATGTATTTTAACGTTATCAGCGTATGAGCAAACATTTATTAATCTCGTCGATCAAGACAAAAGTCGTGAGGAAACGCAAAGGTGTCTGAAAGTTTACCAATCCGCACTTGGTCAGCGAGATGAAGTTATGGTCTATAAAACTTAATGCTTCTGTTATATCTAAGTTAACGCTGTGCCGGAATGCGTCAAGATTAGCGCGTTAAGCAAATTTTTCCAACATCAATCACAACGGCAGGAAACTACCTGGAGTACCTAGCTAAGTTTTTTATAAGCAATTTGTAAATAAATAAACATAAATTAGCGTTATTTTTACCCCGTTAAATCCTTTGATGTGTTAAAACCGTTACCCGAGTTATAGCTAAACGTATATTGACATTAATACCATCCTAATTTGTAGAAAATAGGCTACTTGAGTTCAGCTGCATTTTCAAATACGATTATCCTGAAAAATAAACTTTGTTATTATTATTTGCTTACGCATAGTTATTCCCTTTCATAGCATATACATTTATATATCTATATAATATGTAAGGTCTATAAAAATGCAACCGCCATGCGCCACGCAATAGTCTCAATACCGGTGAGCTGGTAGATAGTCAACAGATTATCATTAATATAATAGATTCTCGTCTTACCGAGCCAACCAGTCAACGAGCCACCGTTGAGAAGCCGTTTGGATTCAATGAGCTCGTATTAGAGGCAAGTTGAGCATAATCGCTCCTAACGACGTCGCGGGATGATAAAATCTTTCAATAGCACTTCGCCCCGTAAGCACGCTTATTCTTACTTGTTTTGCTTTAACAACTTGAATGCCAAGTCTGATTCTGTCAGCTTATATGGAAATCTGAAGACAATGGAATAGGTATTTCTATTTGTTAATCCATAATTCCATACTCAACACAATGTTAAGAAATTGGATTATGCGCGCAGTAACCTCATTTGTTCTAGTTCGACTTTATTGTTCTTTCGTGTTCTAATATTGTACTTGTTGTTTTTCCGTGTTATCTCTTAATAAACAAGTTTATTGCTGTTGTAAATTTACGCTTGTGTTTGGATAGCAATACGCTAGGATTGTAGCATATGTAAAATTTTCCTTATCATTGCCATAACAAAGTGAGTGGCTCGTAAACATCTAAAATTTAATATCTTAGAAGCGCGCTCTTCCAGACTCTTAATAAAATTCTGAGAAGCTTAAAAAGGGCCATCTGAAACGTTCTTGAATTTCGAAAGTTTGAATTTAGAGAAGCAGCTGTCGTTTCTTTTTAATTAAGGTTATAAAGTGTATAAGTGTGATACTGTGCAATGATTATAATTGCTAGCGTATTATTCGAAACCACTATCATGAGATTAAAATTAGCTTTAAATTTATATATTTTACTGTGAAAATTATTTTACTTATTTCTTAGAAATAAAGGTGTTGAAATTTTTGTGTGATTGAAGAATACATTAAGGAAAACGTAAAGTAATTTTGAAACACAGGTATGTTTCGTTTAACATATTCAATGTATATAGTCAATTGTGTTGTTATAATTGATATCAGTTATGTTACATAAGTTGAATTTTGGGAGAAAATAAGTGGTGTACGATTACTATTAAATTAGTCCACAAATTCATTTATTGAAGGGTGAAATTGAAAGTGTGTTCATTGAAAATTATGGTGTTCTTATCCTCTTCGTAGTATTTGACTGCATTCAAATTTTGACTGACTGACTCAAAATGTGAGGCATTTGGCTTTTTTACATACATTAAATAAACTATATAATTTTCTAATTTTTGATGTAAAAATTAAAACCAAAAACTTGTAAAAAAAACATTGTCTTAAAAATACTATAGGCGTTTCAAAGTGCATCTTACAGTCTTATTAACGTGGTAAGATATGTTTCTTGAATCATGGCCGCCAGAGAATTCTTGTCTTGCCTGAATTTATTCTGGGGCGATTCAGTAGCGGACCAGTAGATTTATAGCTCGGAATTAGAAGAGAAAAGTTCGCCTTACTCGCTTTTGTTTTCGTTCGAATAGTTGATTGTCTTAATGAGGCTTTTAATGGTTTTTGTGTTAGAATATTCTTTATTCCCAAATGAATAAATAAACGCACAGTGCTCATTTTTGTTTATTCATGGTATGACCAAAATATCATGAAGAGAAGTAGATATTTTTGAGTTTGAGGCAGTGAGGATCTCTCTACAAATTACAACACGATACGAGTATATAACAAAAAAGTAAATGGTATAAAAGTGGAAATTAGTTAGGTATTTTGATTATTTTACATGCGCACTAGTATTTGACCAAGTTGTTGTAAAAGTTTCCCTGTGACATCACATGTGAATCTCGTATCATTTAAGTAAGTCATGACACGTACCCTTTGCGTAAGAGAACACATTTATCTGACAGATTGTCTACTTCGGAAATCGAACCCTGGAGTCTAACTCAGTAGTCATAGGGTTGTCGCTCTCTCAATTCTCCCTCTACATCAATTCCAATTTTAGACTCGGGTTTATGAAAAGGTTTAAGGCCATCGTCACACTGGGCAACTGCTAATTGAAGGACTTTACACATCTTTGAGTATTAAATGACGTGTGAATGAACACGCCTAATTTTTCCGGTCCGCTCACACGTTAACGAGGTGAACCTTCTAGTTCCTAACACTTTTCAAAATTTACATATAATGATAATAATAAAAAGGTTACAATAAAATTAGGGTGTACCAAAAAGGTTTTATTATTCACTCAAATGTCAGCAGTCAAAGATCAGATAAAGAACTTAACAATTTTGATTTAAATGTTTATAAGTAATGCGTAATGCAATTTGGTTAAATTCGGATCTGTACAAAACTTTCCCTGTCCAGCGCCGGTTTTAGGAAAAGTCATCCCTGAAGGGGTAAAATAGGGGATATTATAACAATAATATTTCAAAAACGCGGGCAACAGCTAGTAGAATCATAAATCAATAAGTATAACTAAAATATTTTTTGAAGCTTTTAGGTTCGTCCATTGAATGCATCAAGTGTTCACAGAGTCACACGGGGCGATTGTGCGCCGCTGACATTTATGGTTCAATTTATATTTATGTCCACTTCCCCGGTCTCCCCTATTCGGAATGTGAATAGATGCATGGGGACATTGGGGACTGTGAATATCCGTCGTGTACTAAAAGCCACTAAACACACGACAGTAATACATGTCTCGGACGACGAGACGAAAAATGCTGCTTTTATTATAATGTTAGTATCATTAAATAAATAAATTCAACAAACACAAACTGTAAAATATTATACCTGTTTAAGCTTACAATCAGTCATCTAATTTAAGCATCATAAAATCAATAAGTTCATAAAATATTATTGTAAACATTAATTGATTCATATTTCAGTTATTAAGTTACAAAGTTTATTATAAATGTTAAAATTTTAAGCAATATGGTTGTGTTACTGTCTTGTAGCCGTCTAGTTTGAATGACATAGAGGGCAGCACTAGTTTTGACATTGATGGGTTATAAATACAAGTGTGTTGTTGGGAGCGGGGCTCATTTGCTGTTTGTTAATTGTGTGATCAGAATAAAGTGTGTACTTGTGCCAGTGCAGTGTATCATTTATAAAGTGTCCTTAACAATACATATGGCAGTTCTGATAAAGTTATTTCGAAAACTGTTTCTTTGAAGTCGGTAATTTCTTTTGATAAAATTTAAATGATTAATAGTATTTAAAGTGTTGCACTTCGTATTATGCAGCGCTTCCACCGCATATATTATGAGTATGTCGCTTGCATCACAGTTGGCGACGAGTGCCCTATCAGCCAGAGATTTACGTAAATTAAAATTCACCAAGCGGAAAATAGACGCGCGAAGCACTTTGAGTTTTGTTCAAGTTTTTTAGAAATACTCTTTAAATATGCCATTATTCATGCCTTTCTATATTTTAGGTGTTAGTTTAGTTATTATTCTTATCATGTTCTAGAACAGTATGTTAACAGTCATATTCCTATGAATGCTAATCTGTTTCTTTAATTAACAATTTTGAAAAAAACAAACAGAACCCTTAAATAATTTTCTACATTCCCATATGTTTTCAAAATTTGTATTTAGAGAAATAGACAAATTTATTTCCTTACTGGTAACGATTAGTGATGGCTTACGAATACGCGTGAGCGTTGACCACTAATCATCAGATGGCAACATGAAAAGCAAGAAACAACTTTCATACGCACATTGTTTAACAACGATTTAGTTAACTCTATGTAACGTCTGTGTCCGGTCGTAAATTAGGGCCTCAAATCGTGGCCCGAGCGACCAAGCTCGCCGAATTAACATAATAAAAAGGGCGCATTCATAGCGAGCTCGTAAATAAAGTTTTATAGTCGACGCTCTAATGCGCACAGAAATGTCGCACGTGGGGTCCGAGGCCCGAGATTCACACTCAACGTTGTGAACTAAAGGGAAACGGATACTGACAGTTTATGTTTTAATAGAAATGCTTTAGTACTGCTATTCTGAAAGCTAAATTGGAATTCTTATAAATGAAGGAAGCTTGGACTCCTGGCAAAGGTGCGGCGGTACTTCACACCACAACAGCTTTTAACCTTGTATAAAGCACAGGTTCGGTCTTGTATATCAGCATTAGATTCAATGGAGAGACGTGCTAAGAGGCTTATTTATGACCCTAAATTGGTTGAGACCAAAGGTGACCCCTAAAATAGTGCATCAGTAAGCGCTATGCCTACAGTACGTGCGACAATAGGTCAGTTGAACGTCGTGTCGCAAAGTCGCGCGCGTTGTGTCGACGTGGGTTGTGGAGGGTGCTTCAAATTGAATATTAAATACAGAACATGATTTAAAATTCTTGAGTGGGGACGCACAATTTGGGGGTTAAGTGGCGTGGTTTTTCGAGTGCGATCGCAATTCCCAATGGAATATATTACTTTTAATTTTCTAGAAAACTTTATTCAAATATAGAGAACGTATAGAATCAAAAGCGGTAATCTGACTTCATTGTTGCAATTTTAAACCGTGACTAGTACTACTAAGCTATGTTATTTTAAAATTCCAAAACGATCATTTCTAAAATGTCGTTTATGATGAAAAAATATAAATTTACTAACACTAAAATTATCATAACCCGTAAAAGACGAACATCATCATATCTCGTCACATCCAAAGATAAATATTAAGCCCTCAAAGGAATTTATAGGACAGTATTAGGTATATAGAGATTTTAATCAGTCGTTAAACAGTAATTATCTCAGAGAGCAGCAGTAAATGAGTCCGTTGTGATCCTACGTACACAGATCAAGTATCGTTATTAAATTTTTACCGAACAAAGCTCTTCGCCTGTATCATTTTCCGCTTTGCGACTTTTAATTTTCGCCAATCTTTTGCTATAAAGGGTTTAGTGTTCCCAACAAAGACGGGGACGGTATACGCGCATGATAGTTACAGGCGTATTACGAGTAAAGGTCGTAGCTCATCTAAACGACACCGCTCCCACCCAAGCAAAGTATGAGAATTCAAATATAAACTTTAAATCGTGCTTTGTAGGTGCAACTATTGAGTGGCAAGGTTGCGGTAAGCTTGCTTCCCGCGCACGGGCTGCTAATTTTTGTTGTTACTGTAAAGTGCACCTACAAAGCACGATTTTAAGTCTATATTTGAATTCTCATACTTTGGTTGGGTGGGAGCGGTGTCGTGTGGCGCCGGGATCACACATCGTGGTCAGCGGGGCCCGGATAGCTGTCGAGTCCACCATGAAGTATCTGGGATTGGTGCTCGACAGCCGATGGGAATTCGGGCCCCACTTCCGGCGGCTGGTGCCCAAGCTGATGGGCGCAGCGGGCGCGCTTTCAACGTTGCTTCCCAACATGGGGGGCCCGAGCGCCGCCTGTAGGCGGTTGTACGTGGGAATCGTGCGGTCCATGGCCCTGTATGGGGCCCCTGTGTGGGCAATGGATATGACGGCCAACACTCTCGCCATTCTGCGCAAACCGCAGAGGGCGATGGCCGTCAGAGTCATCCGCGGGTATCGCACGATTTCCTACGAGGCGGCTTGCGTCCTGGCCGGATCCCCGCCCTGGGACCTAGAGGCGAAAGTACTCGCGTCATTATATCGATGGCGCGAGGAAGAGCGGGCACGGGGCTCGATGCTGGTGCAGCGGCAGATCGCGCTGCGCCGAGAGGAGCTCCGGAAGGTCTTGGTGGCGGAATGGCGGCAAAGGCTTCTGCGCCCTGCCGCCGGCCTCGCTACCGTCGAGGCGATCCGGCCAGTACTCGACGACTGGCTCGGGAGAAGGCACGGCTCCCTGTCGTTTAGGGTGACGCAGGTGCTGTCGGGGCACGGCTGCTTCGGCAAGTACCTATGCCGCATAGACAGGGAGCCGGACGCTCGGTGCCACCACTGCGTCCATTGCGGGGAGGACACGGCGCAACACACGCTTGCCGAGTGTGTAGCTTGGGAGGAGCAGCGCCGTGTCCTCACAAATGTAGTAGGAGACGATCTGTCGCTGCAGGCCATAGTGCGGAGGATGGTCGGTAGCGCAGAGTCGTGGGACGCGGTGGTGTCCTTCTGCGAGGACGTGATGTCGCAGAAGGAATCTGCGGAACGGGAGAGGGAGATCTCGACTCCCTTCCCCGGCCGCAGAAGACGCACCGGGCGCAGGAGAAGGGCGGATAACGCCCTTTTCCAGCCCCCATGAATGGGTCCAGGGGCGAGGGACTTGGGGAAGTCCCCACCCCCTATTCGATGGACCCGAGTCGCAGGCGCACGCGGGTGTCGGCGTGCGCCTCCGAGGCGATGCACGGGGTAGTTCAACACCTCACTACCTCGTGCAGGAGACGAGGCCGGGATAGACCCGGCCAGCACTAGGGTGGGGCTGCGGAAGAATGTGGATTCCCGCGGCCCCGCGCGCACGTGCGAGGAGACACCGGGGTGGTTTTAGCCGGTAAGAGTCCGGCACACCCCTCCGCCTTACCCCAGGCGGAGGTAGTCCATGAGGATTTCCCCCCGAAAAAAAAAAAAAAAAAAAAAGGAGCGGTGTCGTGTAGATGAGCTACGACCTTAAGAATGGTTAGCGAACAATTTCAAAAATGTCATGCAAAATTATGCTTTAAGTTTACCGCACTAGCTTCTAAATGACGAAACACTTCATACTTTTCTATTTAGTCCCCTCTAAAGACCTCTTGTCCTATTTCTTTGGAACAATTTGCAAGACGCCAACATGAAAATACTGAAATAAAATTTCGTGACTTTTTTGCATGATTATTTCGGTACTAACTATTGGTCTCCAGATTAAGGGACATAGTGTGAGGACCAGAATATCTGGATTTAAGTATATAGCTAGATTAGGGATTGATACAATTAAATCATTAAATCATTCATTCATAATATGGTCCTCAACACATTATAACTGCTTCTATAAGGCTCCATATTATTGAGAAAATCTAGCATATTGCGCCATGCTATACCGATGCAAAAAGGGGGATAATCAATTCGATTCAAAAACCCTCGATATAAACTGATAGAATAAAGTTTCTTTTTTTCTTTTTTTCTAAGCTATCAACGCATCTGCGATACCATTGGCGTTATTGATGGATGACGATTATCACTTATCATCTGGTGGCTTAAAAAAAGATTTCATGATCCTTTGTCGGTTATTTACCTACATAAAAAAACTGTTCAAACCTATTAAATTACCATCTCTATAACGCTTCGTCAACCGAACATTTATTTGACAGCGAATCGACACCCCTATTTTTGTATCAATATTAAAACAAAGGTGAACTGTAATTCGACGTCATACGTCGGCCGACACAATGGGCCGTCAAGATAATAGCAGTTGTTGATAGGAGCCCGACAGCATTACGGAGGAGCGCTCGCGAGGCTTTTCAGGGCAGCTCATGTGTTAACTTTATCTGTCACATCATTATGCTTTCATTGTACCATGCAGGCACTGTGTTTGCTAATACTGGGCTTTGCTAATGAATTATTTATCCATGTAATAAAACTATCATAAATAAAATTGTTTTATGTGTCTAATTTAAAAAACCCCGAATAATTTTTTGGAATATCCCCACATTAACTAAGTACTAAGGTTAAGGCATTTGTTTCTCACTTAACACTTAACACACGCACTTAACACTAAGGAATTTGTTTCCTAAGGGATATTATACATACATATATATTTATATTCTATTTATGATTGGTTAATCCGTTGAGATTAGCCGCAACATAATCACATACAGACAAACAGACATTAAAATTGTATGTGTCAGCTCCGACGCACGACTGGAGTTTAACGCCATCTAGTTTGCGATTGGCAAATCAGTGATTCTGTGTTACCAATTACAAAACTAACGCATAACGTAACGGAGAAAGTTTCATTTTACTCCTCATAAATTTTCATAACCCTGGCTTAAATATGAAAATAGATTCTAAAGGAGTTAAACTCCAAAAATCTAAAAATCTTTGTTACGGGATTATATAACCCCAATATTTTCTGAAATATATTTCATACAGTGATTAATTGTAATAGTACAATATATTTTAATACCAATGTGTTTCGACGTATAGATATTGATGTAATAGTATAATTCTCTACTAATCTGTCTTAGCACAGCGATAGATCACTACGGAACTGGAAACATACAGGGTGAATGCTATCCTAGTCCAGTCAAGGAATGACTCAAAAGAGGGTATAGAGTGCGTGAGCGGGAACCTAAGCGATTTCTTCAGAAACTTATTCAGGGTGCTTATGGTGATAAAATACTAAAAGTCCCCGCGTCTAGGAGGTGAGCCGGAGGGAGGGGGGGGTTACAAAGGTCTCAAGTTTAGGTTTTTCGCCAATATCTCAAAAACGGTGCGTTATAGCGAAAAATGTTCTAAGATGAAATGAAAGCTTATAAAATTCTCTATAACTTTAATTCTATACACTTTTTCCGTATCTCCGACCATTTTTGAACTATACGCTCCAGAAATGTAGCAATTTAAGTTATTCAGCGTGATAACAGCGTGATTCACATCAGCTGTCGTAAAAATGACACCTGAACTGATACCATTAAAAAGATGTTAGGCAGGCATCTTCATATAACGAAGAGGCAGTTCCGTTGCAGCTCAGATTTTCTGATGCACCAATTGACTTCAAGAATCATTGTTTTTATGTACATATTGCCTCAATGAAGATATAAAAAAGCCTTTGAACAAAAGGCGGGTTGTACATTCAGTTGAGACTCTAGCTGCTAAATATTGTATCAAGCAGGTATGTTTTCGAGAAATGATGCCTGGGGTAACGAAGTTCTTGATATTTTTTCCTGCATTACCGATATTGTTGCTGAAGGAGCAAAATATCACGAAGACACTATTACTCACTTGTGAAGCCTGTCAGTTACCCAAAACTCTACAAAACTGAGATCTCTAGAGATACCCATGTCGTAGAGGCTATGGAAGAAATATTTGCTTACATGGATTACTTTCCCACGACGAGATATTCGTTTTTTTTTTGTTTGTTTTTGTTAAAAGGCTTTTTTATATCTTCATTAAGGCAACATGCACATAAAAAACAATTATTCTTGAAGACAAATGGTGGAGCAGAAGGTCTGAGCTGCGACTGCCCTGCCTCTTCATTAGATAAAGATGCCTGCCTAACGTCTTTTTTAATGGTATCAATTCGGGTGTCATTTTTACGACAGCTGATGTAAATCAAAAGGGATGTCAAGTCAAGGAAACTTCGATATTTGCCGTCTTTCCTTTCCTTACTAGCTTTAATACGACCCGGTATTCCCTTTCCTTTCCCTCGGAGACATCGTTACTTCCTTCAACGACATTCTCGTCATACAAAATGCATACAGGACTCTTATTAGTACTCATGTTGGATAACCCAATTGTGTTACTAATAACAGTGTATGTATATCTGAAAAGAATATTTTGTGGCTGCCCCCCTGCGTTACCGGCTAGGCTACCGTGCCAGACAAAATGAAATTGTGAAAACCTATAATAACATAAGCCCGAAGGCAAGTACACAATATCAATAGGAGTTTAAGCCAAGAAGGTCGCGTTTCCTACAGCGAGCATTAAAGATATTGAGCGAAAAGAAATCTTCATCAATATCATGATTGTTTTCCCGCCTCTGCTCAGTTATCCACTGTTATAAAAAACGCGATTTCTTACTGTTACTGCCTTTACTACAAGGAGGTACTCCCAGCTTAGGTTACTATAAATTTTAAGATAATTTTAGCATCAAGTAATGGTTATCACGCTGAATTACTTTAATTTCGACATTTCTAGAGCGCGTAGTTCAAAAACGGTTGGAGATATAGAAAAAGTGTACAGAATTAAAGTTATAGAAAATTTTATAAGCTTTCATTTCATCTTAGAACATTTTTCGCTACAACGCACCGTTTCTGAGATATTGGCGAAAAACCTAAAATTGAGACCTTTGTAACCCCCCCTCCCTCCAGCTCACCTCCTAGACGCGGGGACTTTTAGTATGTTATCCCCCTAAGCACCCTGAATAAGTTTCTGAAGAAATCGCTTAGGTTCCCGCTCACGCACTCTACAACTACTTTATTGACTGTACTATCCGCCCAGTTTGTCCAAACGGGATATAATCCTACAAATATCCTAGCTTCTTCAAATATGTCGACATCGCAACATAGCCGGTGAGGCTCGGTAACTGAAACATTTAATTCTCGTGGCTCGCTGGATCTGTGGACGTGACACGAACTTACATGGATACTCGTATTTGAGGCATCATATTATGTACTTTTTTGCGACTGTTATGCGATTGTAATCATAGTCGTACATTGAGCAATATTACGCTAAAAATGGGAATAACACGTGCTTAGAAGTAATTGTAGTTTGATAGTTGTATCAAATTATTTTTTTCTTTCACACGAGTGAAAGACCCATACGACGCCGGCAAAGAAGGTAGCGACTTGGCGTTCAAAGCATTCAAGCCTCCAGCGGGAATACAACAAGTCGTTTGGCAGCTGACTCAAGCAAGAATTTGGTAGGTAGGCAGGCTTCACGAAATGATAATTACACCAGTAATAATTTTAATGATAATAATAACAGGTTTTAAGGTTTCCAGGCAAATTAATAATACCTGACTAGAATTGCAAAAAATTTATAATCAGTCGCAAAATCGCAACGTAAAACGCGTGTGTGTATTACGCCTTTCGAGCTGTTTTCCGAGCCATGAGGCCAGAATACAATTCGGTTACATGTTTGTGTTTAGTAAAACCAACGCGCGGATTCTTCAAGCATTCGCTTCATTATGTTTTTTTTGCCGTTTCCTTGATTCGAATCTTTCCGAGCGCAATGATTGTTTTTCCGTATAGGATAAGAATTTTTCAGGTTACAGTTGTAATGGGCGTTGTGGGAGCTTTTTGCACTGCTTTAAACATTATTATGTGCTTTAGACCAATAAAATCTATTTTAGATCTCTTAGACTATGTTCCTCCCAATTTTAAACAGAAAGTATTGCACAGTGATACATTGAAGTACTATTACTAGCGTATAGAACAGACACCCCGAACACCATGTATGTCCCAATGCATTGGCGCCACGTGGCTTCAATCTTCAATGGATTTGTTGGATTTTGAAAGGAGAACCGGGGCTCAATTTTGAAATTCGAACCTCCCGGGCGGGACATACATTTTGTTCGAGATGTTTGTGATGCAATGATATTATATACAAGATGCCAAGATGGCACTGAAATTATGTCAGTCGAATTTAGACAAGTGTAGCGATTTTAATTCAGACAGTTGATAGCTGCCTCTGAGTGAGGCCGTCTAGCTGTCTTTTTAACTATTATGGTTTTAGTAGTGCCGTCCCTTTTATATAATTTACCAATGTAATAGTGATTGATGTAGTGAAACAAAAGATAAACGTGTGTGTTGTAGCTCGGTCGGAACAGATTTTTTCGTTGATTTGTAAGGGCACAACGTATCTATAGTTTAATATCATTGGTTCTGTCATTATACTTCAATGCAGTGATAGGATATTTTCCCTCTCTCATAGAATCTACATAATATAAAGCTCTAATTTTAATGTTTTTATAAATCGAGTCAGACTGGAGTCGATGTTTATTGATGCCAGTAACCATCAGACAGCTCGTGTGCTTCAGTTTAAATAATAAAACAATGTATTAGTTAACTTTAAAAGAACTTAAACGGTGGACAGGGGTCCAATCCCCTTTAATTCAACTAAAACGGCAATAAAATCTGTCGCATTGTCCACAAATACATAACTGAGGGTCCCGCGTTCTATTGCCAATATGCGTGTGGTGTGGTGATTACAAAAAACATAATTTCTCACTGGCGTATCGTTAATATGGTTATAATATAACATGGTTTATGTAAGTTGCTAGTAGGTACTTTGTTATACGCTGTAATGATTGTTATAATGTGTCATATAGTTGGACATTAAGTAAGACTTCAAAATATTGTGATTGATGTTTATCACGATAAGCTCGCTTTGATACTTATTGTTTCTCTTCCTGATAGTAAATAGTAGATCCGCGGTAACCTGACAAACGTTTTGCAGGACGATGTCGGATATTTGAATTTGTTTGATTATAAGATACTGCTTACGACTGGCCTAAGACCCTTTATAGTCCTTAATTTTTTGAATAAGAGTACCTTGTTATCCGGCAAATTACAAATCAAAGGATCAATTTGAACTTCTATGAACTGAATTTTTATGTACAATCAACAGTGATAGGCGTTTCGTATTACAAGGGGTGGTGGAGTAGACAGGGTCCGGACTACCGCGAGTACATATACTCCAAGAACTTAGCAAGAACTTGTTCATAATTGTTGTGTATACCCCCAGACAATTGGCAAGCTATTCCAGTACTTCCTGCAAGTTATCAAAGGCTGCATTGACTTCTAATTAAATTTCATCTTAATTTGTTTTGAACTACTCGTAGCTAAGACAAGATCAAAGATAACTGTATCATAATCTATAAAGTGTATCACTCTATCTATTACGAATTATGACATCAAAGTGGGAGACTAACATTGTACCAATAGGTCATATTACTGGTATTAATCTAGTTCTTGTTTAAAATAAATTAAAAAACTCTCATTTAGTTTCAGCTCTTTGTATTTGACCCATTTTCAGATGTTTTATTGAGCTGAAATTTTGTATATCTACGTAATGTAAATGGGATCGCAATGTAAAACTATTATCACAGAACTGGTCTCTGATGAAGGTATTGGAAGTTAGCTGTGATAAAAGCATTTTTGTGTTATTTCTTCGTCAATTTCTTTGTTTTGAATATTTAGACCAGTGTCCATTTAAAGATAGTCCGTAATAGGTATTACATTGCCTGGACAATGGACAATGCCTACTACCTAGTAAGCAGATGTGGTTAGAGAAACTTTATACTCATGGAATTACCAATTCACTTACATGACAACTTAGGTGTACTAATTGGTGTACTATGTACTTATTCTAAATTATAATCTGCTTACAGTTGTTTTCCATTGTAAATTAGGTTCACTAATCACGACACTAAAGTCAAAGTCAAAATATTTTATTCATATAGGTATCACTGATACACTTATCCACGTCATTTTTTGGCTTTTCGGAAACTATAATTTGATATTAATTTTTAACAATATGGTCAAACATATTTAACATACGAACATAAGGTACATATTAGATAATTATTAGCAACAACTTTTACGATACTTTAATAATGATCAACAAAATGTGGGTAGAACATGATAAAGACATCTATTTATTTACGAGTATATCTCGTTTTCCCAGCGTTTATATGGATCTTCAACTAAATCAGACATACATTCGTCTAATAAATTACATTACAACCTTATCTAATGGTCTCCGTCAATCAAAATCGTCATGGACCACAATCTATAGCGTAACAAAACATAAATAATGTAACACACTGACTGAGAGCTTAGGCTACATTACGCGAAGGCACTTAAGGGAGCATCCCTTGCGGGTAGGTTTCGGTATTAAAATGTTGGCATCGAAGCGTAATGAAAGGTACACGCACCATTAACCCAGACCGGCCGTTAGGAGCTCGTAATTATAGCAGTTGAAATATGACGGGCCGGGCGAATCGATCGAGGCCTGCTGTCACCGGATAGCCGGATGCCCGGATATAAGGATACCCTGGTGGACAGATGACACTGGATTCACGAATAAACACAACTACCACAAAAATTTTGTAACTCAAGTTAATTGCAGTTCTTGTATCTTAAGCTGTGAATACTTGTCTTGAAAACACGGATAAAACGACATTTTCTAAAAATGAATTCTAGCTAGATCGATTCAGGGTCAAACTTGGTTTTGTAACTTGAGCAGGCATAAAACTGCATGTTTTTGGAACTTATGTAGGATTCTTGCATTTGTAAGGCAGTGTCGCTTGTACTATGCTGATTCAGTATACGTACCTATATAGGAGGATTTTTCCAATCGATCTATCAATCTAATACCTTTAAACGAGCAATTCTTGTATATATATTTTCTGAATCTCCAAAACGGCTCCAACGATTTTCATTCAATTTAGTATGCAGGGGGTTTCAGGGGCGATAAATCGATTCAGCTAGGATTTATTTTTAGAAAATGTCGTTTTATCCGTGTTTTCAGGCAATGAAAAACTGCTACAATAGACTCTTCCTGACATCTAATGGCGAGTAGCAACACTAAAGCTACTTCAGTAGATGGCGTTGTTAAGCAACACTAAACTGAGCAAAGCGCAGTCATCCGGGTACTATCATGTAATATGAGACTAACTTTTGTTGGATTATAATGCTATCATTAGATTACCAAGGTAAATGAAACAAAGTCGGCGGCACATTATAGTAAAAAATTTGTCAATTATAAGAGGAATCTCATCCACTCTGCGACACTAGCAAAATTATAATACAGTTGCAATCAAAGGCATATCAGTCAGCTGTTTGAGTCGTATTTTAAAAGGCTATGAAATAACTGGAATATTTTCCATTTAGCTGTATAAAGAAAACAGTGAAGCCTGCAGTCTCCAGACATTAAACATTCCGCCAACATCTTCGCTTTAAACAAGCACAAACAATGTTGTAATTAATTTTGCTATTATTTTAAAATTTTGTACAAATTTCACGAGCTTTAAGATGTGATCGCCGTTAAATTTAACTGTTTGTTAATAGGTTAATCAAGTTAATAAATGAAGAAGGATATGTTTGGAAAAAAAAGTTTTTAGCTAAGCAAAACTAAAAAAGTTTTGCTAAGTTGACATTAGTTATTGGCATATTTTCTCAATGCTACTCGCAGCTATCGTTTCAAATAAACGGCTTTGAATAGAATGTTAATATGGATTTTAATTTTTTTGTTTTTTTTTATTTGATACATTGTTTTTACCTTATGATTATATAAAATTCTACTTACTTATATCTACTAATTAACTTATATAGTTGTCAAATTACTATTAAAACAGCGCCAACCCTAGCAACAAATATTCCGGCGTCGACTTTACGGGCAGCCCTGCCGAGTAGTTTGATTGAAAAATCCCCTTCTGTACTCATACGTAATCAAGTTTGAACTAGTGAGCTTGCTTTATGATTCGTGTAGATTTCATTTTGGTACTGTTTATTAATTAGATAAGCGCAAAAAATTGTTTATTTACTCAGGTACCTAAAACTTATTTTATGAGATCCAAAAAAGCTTACGAGAAGAGATTTGGACCACGTGATGGTTCTATGTTCTTACCATACTATGATACTTACCACTTTGCAGTATCGCAGCCCAATGAAGCCCTCCAGGCGTTTGTCGTGGACCACCTGCTTAGTCCACCTGGATGGACCACGGGCACTTTTTCTTGCCGACGGTTCACTTAAATCATGAGTAATATGCAAATCAATAAATATATCTACAGGCCATGGTCCACCAAAAAGAAAGAACAAATGAAAGTTGAAAAAACAAATAAATACCAAAAAACTTTATTAATGTATTCATTTTATAATAGTCCGGTCAAAATAGACATTCACCTCGCTCTTAGAGTAAGACACTTAGGAAGTGATAATTGAGTGTGATTTAATATTGGATGTGAATTTATTATGACGACCCCATAGCCCAATTGTTAAATTGATCTTGCAGCAAGTCGAAGAGTTTTCCTTGTTAAAAATATTCATGGATAAACTGGACATATTTCTATTATTTCACGGAACACAATCCACGCAATACGTATTCGGACTTAACTGGTTTTTATGTGTAAGAGCGACCCGAACAAAATTCCATTATGGAGGACGCAAACTCTATAAAAAGTAATTACGATTTCGCGATTCGATTACCGGAACAGTTTGTCGCTATTTTTAGAGTTTCCTATTTGAATAGGCCAAAAGGAAACCTGAGTGCGGAGAGGAAATTGAATCGTATGCCGTTTGATGTCAAAGGTAATTATCATACTGGTGTCGTTATGAGTGCAAGTTCGATAAATCCTACTAATATTGTAATTGTTAAATTTTGTTAAGATATCTGAATGTTTGTTTTTTCATCACGCGCTAACTATGTTATTGTTATATCTAATGAAACTGTAGAATCCAGATTAAATTAACGCATTTATGGTTGTTTTGGGCACGAGTTGTCGGTTTCATAACATAATACAATTTCCAATAAACTTGGATAACATAACCACATTTTAACATTACTGGCAATCGACAGTTTGAATTTGGTTAAATTCTAACGATAATTCCGATAGAATAAACCCATAACAGTTAACCCGCCGGTTGTAAATAACAAAGACAAACTCGACGAGCCACTATTTGCATTTAAACGGTTAAATTAGTTAGTTTGTAGTTAGTCGAAGTTTATGCCAATTTTATTGGTCGTTCCGTTTTATCATCCTTTGTACTATAGTCAATCAGTAACGGTGATGTTGTATGGTAATGTTGGTGTCAACGGGAATTGAAACAGGCATTGCTAAGCAGAAATATTGAAAAATGTGGGTTAGATTTAGAGTACAGATTTATAATAAAAAAATGTAAGTAGAAGACGAGCCCTCGTGAAGTAACCATGGCCATTATCAATGCGTTGCCTGCCAAGAATTAGAAGAGATGAAAGAAAAAGTACTGACTCTCAAGCCAAATAATATTTAACAGGTGGATTGATAGCCTAAAAAGAATAGTGGGAAGCTGATCGTATTGGCATTAATTAAGGAAGCTTGTGTTCAACAATAACTTATTGACTTAAATAAGATAATCAAAAAGAAGAGAAGTACAGTGGCATTAAATAGCATCAACCGCATGGAAACAATGGATTATAATTCTGAGTACATAATTAAATATGTAAATATCTACTACGGAGATAATTCCTTCCTAAAAAATTACAAAATATGCAGTGAAAAGTTTTCTATTCCAATGCAATATAAATATTGGTAAAATACGCAGTACATAGATTTAATATATCCGCGAACAAAGAAAAGAGCGCCCGCCGTAATGCCTAGATAAGAGATTACGTAATCGCTTACGAAACGCCGAGAGAGGGAAACAATTTGCACTTACCAGAAGTGACTGCTTATGGATTCCCTTTGATTATCTCCGCAGCTTACTTCAATATTATTTTTATTAGTTAGTTGCCTTCGTAGAAGATCAACGCTTCGTTATGAATGCAATGAAAATTACATCTAGACGTAATTTTCTGTTAGCCTCGGGGTTCTTTATTTCTAAGAAGTCGCTATAAAACAAGAAGACTTGATTAAACTTGAGATTTTCCTAACAACAAGGACCCGAAAATAGGCTGCGATTTCGTTCGTTGTGTACCACTAATTAGATTTCCCTGAGCTTTCTTGACTATCTCAATAATTTTACGTTATCTGTATCAAGTAAAAGTTATACGCGCGAAAACACTCGGATTTATTTTGGCTCTTATTCTATCCTGAATTACTTGGATGAGGCATCTTATCGATAAAGTATCAAAGGATTAGATGTACATGTTTTTACTATAAAAAATCTCAAATTTAATTATGTATTCCCTTTGTTCACAGGTAATTTATCTTCCGTCATTGCACGCATTGCATTGTAAGTACTAACTTTATCTGCTACCCGGATTGATTTTTCATGTAAATTTTCTTTGTATTTTTTTATTGCTTCATTTTTTAGTCGAAGATAATCAGTCGAGGTGCAGACTATATTGCTCTTAAGCCTATTCAGTGGAAAATTTCGATACATTTGCGGCCGCATTGAGAATTACTAAAATCGCTTTTTAGTACAGAATCACATCACAAAATCTGTAGGCTAAGAAGCGGTTGAGTAACTCTGAGTGCGGCCGTTAGTTTTCAATACTATTAACTCCTACTACATTATATTTTTAAGGGTCAACTTAAGTTTTGTCTAGTACAAGATACTGAACTATTTACAACGACTCTTGGACGTATTATCGTATTCGGATTCCTATTCAATAACACGACGATCGTCAATGAAGCAATGCTCTGAATCCATAGCAGAATCATTAGACCTGAATGAATGAGCTCAGCGGAGCTCTAAAACATGACGTTAATACGACGCATTATTCATTGCTATTATATATTTCTATGATGTTCAACAACTTAACACGTCAATGACACCGTACAAAGAAATCCCATCGAAGCTCGGTATGTCTAATCCGCTTATACAATGGGGCTTTTGTTGCAATTATAATAAGACCTTTAATCCCATGAAACGAGACCGTTGAATGAGGCTAAGTTTTCTCTGTTCTTTGCTTGAATTAATTACTTTTTTGTTAGCTGTTCTTAACAGAGGTATTGTGTTGAGCGTATAGTTTATTTATATACTTTTAAAGTTTAACTTTTAATTGCTGCCCGCGCGGTGATATTGGAATAAGATTGCATTGATCGAGAGAAACAAAACCTAGGATTCAAATTACGGTTTTGTTCATTTTCAACTTATTTCATTTTTTACTGCCCCACTAGCTGTTGCCCACAGCTTCGCACGCGGAAATTATGCTTATAATATTTGTCCCCTATTTCACCCCCTTGAGGGTTGAATTTTGAAAAATCCTTCCTTAGTGGATGCCTGCGTCATAAGAGGAATACGTGTGCGAAATTTTAAGTTTCTAGCCCTAAGGACTGTGCGTTGATACATACTCAATCACTTTTGCCTTTTGTATATACAGATTTAAAGGGAACGTCAAAGGCTGAAACGGGTTTCTAATCCTTTAACTACAGTATTTAATAACTGAATAATATTTCAATAGACTATGGTTCATTCGAACATAATCCAGTAATTATCCTTAAATGTATAGGTAGTAAAAGTGTCAATACTAAAATTATACATACGCCATAATGTCTATATTCTTTCGTGCAATTTGATGGCGTGATCCAATTAGAGGTGTCTGTCACCTATCAATTATTGCCTGTTATTACTTTACACCATTATGTGTAATACACACTAAACGATGTATAAAGACCTAACTATTTAATTGTTATAAACGTTTCATACATGGAATTTTCCGTAACTCATCCGATGTACATTTAGTTATTACTAACTAAACGACGTAGGTAAATTAATTAACAGATTATTCAGAGTTTTATTGAAAACCAATTTTTACCGAGTGGTCGATATTCGAGCATAATCATTATAGATTTGAGGAAAACATAATGAATTTGCACGTTTCCAATATTTTTTCTTTTGTATGTGTGTGTCTATGTTTCATTATCCAACTTGCATTCAATCGTCAAATGAAGCGCCGTGGTCAGTAGGCCTTATGGTTACGAATGTCGATAAGTAGTCACCACCTAACTACCTACCTGCTAAAAAATATATCAAACTACCTGACCCAACGGACTTTGTAACCCCTCTCCCTCTCTTTATCCCTCGACTGTCATTAAGTTTTTTTAAATTTTCTAATTTTCTGCGCAACTTTCTTACATAAGAACCCTCTCCTAGCAATAACGAACACAACAAAAAAGAATTAGCGAAATCGGTCCAGCCGTTCACGCGTGATGCCATGACCAAGGGAAATATGGATCGATTTATATATATATCGGTGAGGCCATGAATCTCCAGTGAAGGTCCAGGGACGGACCTCTTTATTCTACAGCGCTTGTCTGATGCAGACGCTGGCATATAAGAAATGTCATGTCATATTTTGATTAGGGAATTGTCAATAATGTAGAACAGATTATTGATGGTAGTGTTGAAGTACTTTGGAATATTGATATAAACGTTAAGAGAACTGGAAATATACCATGGTGCAAAGTAAAAGGAATATCATTTCATAACCAACATCATAGATCCTTCTGCTATATATATATCATCGTTGTACACGTCGCCTTAAGGACGCTGAATGAAGAAGATAACAGCAAAGCCATGAGCGAAAACTAGTTTGAACACCTTCAACTACCAACAAAGTGTTGATTCGCTGAAACTTTCCAACAAATGAAATATTACAGCGTAAACTCTCAAACAAGTTGGAACTTGAGATGCGGAGGGTAGTTCTCTTTTTTATTAATCCCTCCTTTAATTAGCTCGGATTTGAAACTCTGTTGTTTATTATTCAATTCTTCGGCAGTTGTCTAATTGGAAACTGTTATGCTAGAGCGAAGAAAGCGGTTTTGAAGCGATGATTTCATTTTATAAATTCAAAACATAATGTCATCGTTTTTCTCAGAACAGTTTTAAAGTTAACTACAAAGATACTCAAAATAAACCTTTATTTTATTGATTTTTATTGCACCAAAAAAGTACTCACATAAATATCAATAATACAAAATACAGATAAAGTGCTACTTCAAATATATTACAGGCACAAATTCTCCGAAAGCATATATTAAAATATTTTTTTATAATTAAATCCAAATAAATTACATAAGTTTAAAATATGTTATTAACAGCATTATCACACTGACGGTTTCCGAGCGGATTCAAAGCGGAACGGGTGCGCAGCGAATACGCCGCGGACATCATTTTGTTGTGTGCGTTCAGAGAGACTGTTGCATTCACGCCACGCACAGGAGTCGACGTATTGCTTTTTGCTTTTTTATTACAATGTAAGCATTTATAAAAGGAAAATTTAATCCTTAACAATTTATAAATTAAGTGGTTAATTATTATGTCCTTTCTTAGGGTTTTGTAATCGACCGGGTACCAGTTACCTGGTATCCATGGCCTCCTAGTAGCAGACTCGGGGGGAGTCTGCTACAGTACTGGTTGAGGCCGAGGAGGGAGGCGCACCTTACCATCTGGTGCGCCCATCGTGGAGGGCTTTCGGGCTTTCGCGATGGAGCCGCTTGTGGGCGGCTGCCGCTGGCGGGGTCGCGGATGTGTGCGAAAGCGTTCCCGTAACCCCGTCACAAGGCGGCGAGGAGGAAGATGGGGGGTTTTTTAGTGGGTATACCGTGGGTCTCATTAGCCTATACGGGAGTCCCACATAACCACCCGGGTACCCCCTGCGCCCGGGTGGTATGCGTAATGCATTTTCCCCCCCGGAAAAAAAGCAAAGGGTTTTGTAATCGAAACGGAACTATTATAGTTGTCATATTCATCAATTTATTCATCTGTCTGTCCGTCTGTCTATCTGTCCATCCGTCGTAGAATAAAATCTTTAACAAAATTCTGGGTCTAATTGTACATTTTACTATTATAGTTTCGTAACATCATCGCTCAACTTAACCCACGTCTTTAAATGCGACAAGTACCTTAAACTAATTGGATTTGTATTCTACTGTCCAGAGAAAAAAAAGCGATCTTGTTATTTGAAATCTGTCTGAAGGATTTTTAAAAGCTTTCTTCGGCATTAATTTACTAGTTACTGTGTTTCGTTATAGCGATATTTGACGTTGTCAACAATAGCCATCCATTTCAGTCTACTCGTAAGTAACCGATTTAATTTTAGTAGTAGGTATACCAATTTAGTCATTTTTGTTTTTGTGATTTATACAGCAATATATATTGAATTTGAAAATGTAATTAGCCCTAGTCGTTGGCTACATACAGATTTTCATTGAGAGTGTTTGAATAAAACCCTCTCAAGTATAATCACGCATGAGTTATTTTCTAAGCTCACATACGAGTATATAGCCGTATTGGGGCGGCTTAGAATACTAACCCCAATCCCACGCCGGATGGGTGTCGTAAAAGGCAACTAAATCCGGCCGGTAATATTGATTTTAATTGTTAATTAATACCATTTTTATTATTATTATTTCTCCATGGGGTTCGCCTGGATAGCTACCACCCTTGAGCATGAGTCAGCCGCCAAACGACTCGTCGTGTTCCGGCTGGGGGCTTGAGAGCCAGTTCTTTCTTTCTTTTTCTTCTCTCTTTCTTGGCCGGCAACGCATCACTGATGCCTTTGGTGTTACTGATGTCCCTGGGCGACGATAGCCACTTAACATCAGGTGGATCGTCAGCTCGTTTGCCGGCTATTTCCATAAAAAAAAATCACAATAAACTTTTACCGCGAGTGCCCCAAGTCGGACTACTAACGTTATACTTAAACAATATCATTTCAATATTAACTTCTTATTTCCAATGCAACTTGTTAAACATATTTAGCATTTTTGATTGTAACTCCATTTTAAATTTTTATTGTGCCTAATGCAATTTTACCCAATGTAAGAATTCAACGATTCATTTACATTTATGATTAAAATGGACTTCATAATTTTCTCTCCGATACCGTAACTTAATAGCTGCGACGTATGTATTGTATTTGTATCTTAAAGCTTTTTTGAAGTGAAAACTTCTTTACGAGCGTTGGGTATTTTTAAGATGGGATGAAACTATACAGTCCGCGACTGGTCAGATTTTAATCGACACCTACCTGTGGCGCCATCTCTGAAAAAAGTACAGAACTATAATTGCTTAATTTACAGATCGTATTAATATCAAGATTGTAGTTTACATATACTTTACGAGATGGCCATTCACTAAAAAATGTAATGAATAAAAAACATTTCATTTAAAATTTACAGGGCTTGGGAAAAAAGAAACAAGATTTGATTGATTGACGAATGGGCCCCGACTGTTAATCATTCTATGGTTTAGTTGTTCAGTGTTACTTTTAACAACATTTTAAACTACTGGGCTAATTTTTGTTTTTTTAGTTTTTTTTACGCAGTCGGGTTTATATTTTACGTACCTATGTAAAGAAGTAAAATATCTTTGGAAGAACCTGAGTCGCAGTCAATGAACGTATCTTGTGACTATGGACAGACTCGATGCATCATTAAATTAGTAAGTCTGGAATATCGGTGATACATCTGTAGCGAGTGTGTTCCCCAACGGTGGGCAAACAGAGCTGTTTGTATTGGCAGCTACTTGCAGTCTTGTTGGAGTATACCAGCCCGCAGGGTATTCGGATATATTTTTACAGTTAATAATTGACGAGTGTTTTCCCAAGAACCTTTGACTATAAATATATACAATATTATATTATAAAAATTTTGAGAAAATATAAACAATGAATTTCCATGTTTAAAAAAAAGTATAGGTTTATCTGAGGCCATACACTCTTTAAGAAAACAGATCGTGCTAATAGATTTTTTATATTGATAACACTAACTAAAGATTGAGATTGGGCTATAGGGCTATTTACATTACATTTATTTATTTGTATAATATATTGGTATATATATGTTGATATTTATTTATAAATTTAAATATCAACTCACTAGTGTCTACGTACGTACCCTAACGGAAAAGAAAAATAAAAGTTACAGTTTTACTTATTTCTGTATTAGGCTTATAAGTTTCCTTTCATCAATAATTCTTGACAAAATATAACCGATTTTAAATTGGGGATAATTGAAATTTGTAATTTGCAATTTTGAATTTTGTGTAATTTGCAATTTTGTAAGTTTGAAATTTGGAAATTTTGTTCAAGTCATGCTTAATTTTTCTGCTATCCGTGCGGTATAAAAATGTGATGAATGAACAATTATCAAAATAAATAAGTTCATACTTTTTTCGTGACGAATTTACTTTGTGACGAGTTTACAACAACCCAACTCTACACACTCTTGGATTTAGGTTCCAAACTAATTTGTCCATTGCACCTACCTATATCAACCTGTTTAGGATTACAATATCGCTAATACGAAACATATGTTAGTGTTGTAATATCGCCCACCGACCGAAGTTTATACAACACGTACCACGATGAAGCCGATAGCGTGTAATATTTAAGGGCTTATTAGTACGCACGTTTTGACGATGTAACCGCCGTAAAGGTACGCAATAATGAAATACTCTAAGGCTGCGGCTAAGAGAGAGCGTTTGGTGTTTCTTTCTGTGACGTAAAAAAGAGTAATCGTCGTTTTGTTTCTTTTTAATGATTACGTTTATATTTCTATATAGTATAGCAGTGATAGCCTAGTGGTCAGAACGTTGGTCTCCCGAACGAAGGGGCCTGAGTTCAAATCCTGGCACGCAGCTCTAATTTTTAAAAAATTATGTGCGTATTACAATTTAATTATCACTTGCTTCAGTGAAGGAAAACATCGTGAGGAAACAGTATTTTATTTATTCTTGGAGATGGCATGTTTGCATAGTAACATTGTAGAACCCTACTCGTTCCTGCCTCATCTCAACTTCATCTCGTCACTTCTCCTTTCCACTCCTTATCTGACCTCACCACATCTATCCTATTCTCGCCTGACAATGTTTTTTTTATATCCTGAAGGGCAGACGAAAAATCATACGGGCCACCTGATGGTAAGTGGTTACCGTCGCCTATGGACATGAGCAATACCAGAGGAGTTGCCAATGCAACGCAGGGCCTGAAGGAGAACTCTTTTTACACCTTTTTTGAAGAACCCCATGTCATAGCGCTCCGGGAATATCTCAGAAGGAAGCCCATTCCACAGTTTGCACGTACGACATATTTCTCTGTGTAGTTTTATAATAATTTATCAATTCCTCAGATACAAATGCTTTTCTAATCCAAAGCTAAAACTATAAAACAGACCACTCCAAACTATTAACTAGTAACTAATTCAGCTCACTTTGAATGTCCTAAGTTAATCTGCCAAAGTATTCATTAGTGGAGCACTTTGTGTTCATTACATTCGATTGGGAAGAGTGAATCGGAATCCCGGCTTACTAGGACTCGACGGCGACGTCTCTTAGTGCGATGAAATTGAGACTTCCAGCTAATCACTTAAAGACGAGCTAATGAACCAGCTTTAGGGCAGTATGAAAAATTATTTGTAAGTTTGTGGCGCTTTGAACATTTTCTGTTGACAGGTAAACGCGAATCCATTGATTTAATCGTAGTTCTAGCGAATTTTCACATGACGCCCTCAAGGGCCATGGCACAGTCGTTGCGCTGTGTATCATATTTAATAATTTTTAATATTTTTACACGGCACGGTGACCGTACTTGTCCGTCGTCTAGTGTCACCCGTTTTGCAATATTTTAGTATAATATTTAATTATAGTACTAAACAAAACCACTGGTTTCTAAATAATAATCTAGAAAATTAGTTCATGGAATTATGCGATTTTATCAAGAACTAATGAAGGGAAGATAGTAATAAACCTTTGGGGTTCTCTAATCATCGGGCTTTTAATTTTTGCAAGTGTTGCAGAACCAGTTAAAAAGCAGGTCCCTTTATTTCTTCACCGGCACAGCTTGGTATATTTTATGTTACTGATGTCCGGAGTAATAGTGATTGCCAACCAAAAGCTGACTCATTTTGTTTGTCAACAAATTATTTATTTATTTGACACTTTATTGTTTGTACACCATAAAATAATATACATAAGAGCACAAGAAAAAAGAATACAAAACAATGGGCGAAATTATCGCTTTGAAGCGATTTCTTCCAAGCAACCCAGTAGTAGCAAGAAAACAGTAAGAATATAAATTGGGTAAAGGCGTACCTACTTAAAGTAAAACAAAGATATTACAATGCAAAAAGGTGAAGTTAAGAGAAAAAAAAATAAAAAAAATATTATCAAAAAATAAATGTGTTATTAAATTATGCATAAAAACAAATATTGTGACGCGTAGTCCACGTAATATAGCTCGTAACTCGAGCGCCTACTAACCCGTTAACTGCGGCCCTAGCTAATTGGACAATTATTAAATGTGACGGACATTTAATACTTGTCACTGTTCCCGCCTGCTTTATTAAGAATCTGTCTAAATGAGGGATATTTTAACTGACATTTATAAGTCACGCTCTTGGTTGTTGTTGGAGGGTGTTGAGGGAATTCGATTAAAGTCCATTCCTAACATTATCTCTAGAAGGTACGTAAGTTACGATAATACTGTAAAGTGTGTGATTATTTAATACTTTCTAGGTTAACTTACTGAGGTTAACGGATAAAAAGAATATTGAGACTAAACATTATAAACATAGATTAAGCTGTCTATAAGCTAATGACCACGTTTATATTGACTTGAGTGAATTTTTTTTTATGGAAATAGACCGAAAACGAGCTGACGATCCACCTGATGGTAAGTGGCTATCGCCTCCCATGAACATCAGCAACACCAAAGGCATAACTGATGCGTTGCCGGCCAAGAAAGAAAGAAGAAAAAAGAAAGAAAGAACTGGCTCTCAAGCCAAAATGTTTTAAATGTGCATTTTATTAGTACTAACTCTTTATAATGATCAGAAACAGAATACAATCTTCTGAACTTTCTTTCAGAACGATCAATAAGTTTTGGTTATAAGTTCAAAGTTCTTATATAATTTTACATTACACGCAATAACGCATATTATGTAAACATACCTAAATGTATACACATGCATTTTATTACCTAGTAAGGTCCGCAACTCTCGCAACCCGACCGCCGCTAACCCGTTAGCTGCGACCTGGGACTAATTGGACAAGTATTAAATGTGGAATTAATTATTGTCGAGGTACTTGTCATCGCAACTCTGCTAATGATACCTATGGGAAGTTCCGAGGCCTGGTTGTCATTTCTCTGGTTCGTTTTATTTCTCTGAAGCAGTGTCGGGTATGATATCATGCTGAACTTTGTTGGAGAACCTCTATGTTATTTAATATCCTAACTCCTGACGTCCAGAAACATGAAACTAGGAATGTGGTAAAATATTGTTGGGTGACTATCTTTCAATTAAGTCACATATCTACACAATAATGCGTGAAGTACTGTTGAAAATTGGAAAAACATAAACACAAACTCAACAGGTGTAAACGGATAACTATGTATTTAAACATATTTTCGTATTGGTCATGTTCTTTTTTTAATTATTTTTAAACTGAACACTAATATTAATTATATAATCCTTACGCCAATGTCAAATTACAATGCCAAATGAAGGTCATAAGGTAAAGATTGTATGTTTTCGTTTTCATAACTTGATAAGAGCATCCTTACTCTAATAATAAATAATTTACGTAGAAGATTGTGTGCGGCATAAATTAATTTATTGCTTTATTATTCTTTACGTTGTGGGTATAAATTTACACAAGCCAGGTTACGCGGTAGATTGGGCCATTTTACCAAGAGTATTGTCATTTTTCTGACTACAGATTTTTATTCACTCACAAAGGAATTATAACCACTAATAAAGTAACAAGCAGTGATAGCCTAGCGGTTAGAACGTTGGTCTCCCGAACCAAGGGGCCCGAGTTCAAATCCTGGCACGAAAAACATCGTGAGGAAACCTGCACACCTGAGAGTTCTCCAGAAAGTTCTCAAAGGTGTGTGAAGTCTACCAATCCGCACTTGGCCAGCGTGGTAGTCTATGGCCTGTACCCCTTACATTGTGAGAGGAGACCCCGAGCCCAGCAGTGGGACAATTATGGGTTGTTGCTTTGCTTTTTTTTGCTTTTTTAATAAAGTAATAAAAATAATATGAATAATTTACGTCGGTATAGGCTAAGTAGGAAAAACGAGAAGCTATGGAAATCGGGAAACTCTCCAAATGCTTTAATAGCAAGAATGGTTGTAACTTGTTAATTTAGCTTCATCATGGTTAGCTCATGTGATATTGTAATATTTTTGTTACAATTATACTACACCACGGTTATAGATAGGAATATACTTTCTCTACGTGATCGCATCAGAAACTAGGAGATCCGTAGACGAACAAGGGAACCGAACCGGGGAAGAAAGATCCTCTAATGGCGCCCAACGTCTCGGAAAATGGAGCATAGGACGCCCCCTGACCAGGTGGATTGATCCTGAAGAAGACAGCGGGCATCCGCTGGATTCAGAAGACTCAGGATCGGTCAGAGTGGCGCAAGTTAGGCCTATGTCCAGCATGTATTTATGTGACAGACAAAAATATTTGTGCTTGGGTCATGTGTGTTATTGTGTTGTTTTAAATCTATGGTTAAATGTTTCATCCATGCCACCCGCGACACAGGTAAGAACCTACTGCGAGGGTATGAAAGTGTAAGCGTTTATTTATTATTTAATGCTTGTAACTAAACCTGTGGGTTCGGTGGCTGAATTAAACGATCGAACAGATGCGACACTAAAGTCAGTAGCGGATATTGCACGAGACAGCCGCTCGCCGGCCGGTAGTAAGGCTGGCAACACACTGCAACACAATAATATGTACTTTCTAGAATAAATCAAAGACAGAAAAAGATACAGACTTAATAAAAAGCTATTGAATTCTTCCTTCTCTGTTGTCAGTGGATCAAAATATAGTTATTTAAATTAATTTTATCATAATATAGTAATCTTCACTCGTATCGATAGATAATTCCATCAAACCACTCTGTTTATTTCTCTACTTTATAAAAATGTGTATACCTACCGAAAATTATTGGTGTGAAAGCAGACTTATTCCACCGACGCCGAAAAAACGCATAAATCAGCGCCATTAAATTATGCAACGTGGGGTCGGCCGGCCGGCGCGATAAATGTGGAATGCTGCGAGACTGCGCGTACGTTGCAATTAAAGTTGCCGAGCGTGGTGTCAGTAAGCGCGGGAAACTTATTGCTCGCGTGTGAAAGCCTTAGTTTTATTTGATCAAAAGATAAATTTATTACACAATATAATAAAAGAAATACTCTACGCAAAATCTACGAAATCATCGTATTCAATGACTGTTGAGAACATTTAATTCTTTTTCCATTGTTTTATTAATCACTAGCTAGCTGCGGTCTACCAATGAATTTTCCCGCAATTTACGTGGTAATAAGTATTCGATGACCTATCATGACATGATAGATGATCATGTTCTTCCTTGTTCTAAATTTCATGAAAATCCGTTTAGTAATTTTAGCGTGAACGAGCAAAAAATACCCTCACAAACTTTGTATTTTCTAAGTTATAAGCGTTGCTCGGTCGTATTTACCCGCTCTCACTGGGAGCGCCCTCGTCGCGTGTCGACGCTTAATAAATACATGATGTGAGTACAGCAGCTTACATTTCCCGTTCGGCCGCTAATCACAGACATTCACAACGCATCCGGAACATGATAACAAGTTCAATTTCGTCAGTTAACACCTGGAAATGCGGGAAATATTACTTGAATTATTACTTCGCTACGAATTAGTACCCACACTTGAAATAATGTGTCACCGGATTATCTTTTTTATTTGTGAACCGATAATAACTGTTTTTAGTTTATGAAACCAAAATACAATAACGATATTTTTCTTTTTAATCGATTTGAAATATTATTTTTTCATTAGACAGAGTACCTATGCTCCTAGATTGGTCGCACATTTTTCTGATGATATAAATTATTTAAATGAATATCAAAATAATGTGAAGCAGAACTTAACTGCAATGGAAAGGAACCTCCCACACAGCTCGTGGAATACATCCAAATCCATCATTTACTATCAATTCGTGTTTTACGAATACATTTGGATTAAATACAAAGTATTCAGTGGTATCATTAGTCTAAAACCGGAATGACAAAGGCTCGTATAGTAACTAAATGAAAAGTTATAAGATAGTATGTCTGTAATTTGCCGTCGGCTAATTGGTGGGAACGTCCCTGGTCGGCGCAGCGACCGCCATTGATACCTACCCTAGTTATCAGTATGTGCAAGTCAAGTGGACGGTTATTACATACTGTTTTTAACCGACTTTATATACTTTTTTTAACCGACATAAAAAAGGAGGAGGTTCTCAGTTCGTTTGTATTTTGTGTATTTTCAAAACTCCGTCATTTATGAATCGATTTGCAAAAATATTTTTTTTAATTGAAAGGGGGATAGTTCCAGATTGGTTCCATATTAAACAAAATTTATTTTGGATGATGGAATCCGTGAGGAATTGTAGATTCAAAAAATGTCACTTTCAATTGATTTAATACACCGAAAGGTATGATATAAAAATATCGTAAATAAATTTCATTTCAACAATACGGTTATTTTCTATACACATATTTTCAAATGCTCCCATTTTAAATAAAACACGTACACATGAGTTTCCCTCGCATGATCCGCGACGCGTCATAGCGACTCCGCTAAGTGATTAAAATCGCGACGTTTCGCCCAAACAAAGGAGTCGAATGTTCAGATGAATTTAAATGGCGGAGGCAAAGAGCAGGCTTGTGTTGTGCTGTTATGACGTACTGCTCTTTAGCATTACAATACCATGTAACACGTAACCAAATGTAATGTATAGGGGAAATTATGTTTAAAAGTTCAAGTGAATTCGAATAAATTGAAGTCTAAAATTTATTGTAAAATAAGCATTGAATTTGTTATATCTTGGAATCCGATATTCATATTAATTTTTAGCTATTAAATAAAACGCAAGCAGACGGAGGACCAACCATTTTGTGATTTATTTTTTAATTTTATAATACAAAGTATATGCACACTACACCATAGAGTGCAAAGTAATCAAACTCTTAATCCCCCACAGAATTAATTTGAGACAAAATACTAGTTTTAAGCGTTCGATCGACAAATTGTATTGCATGTTGTAACTAAATAAAATTAAATGTATCTTATTACTTGGATTATAGTCTGATTAATGAAACAAATTGCTTCGAAACATTATGTTAGGTACATACTCGTATAACGAGCACAAACAAAACCATCTTGCGTTCACCATCTTCCTTTTCTTCGCCATTTACCATCAGGTGGGATTATTGTCAAGCAAGTTAACTTATTAACACACACACAAATACACACACACACACACACACACACACACACACACACACACACACACAGAGAGAGAGAGAGAGAGAGAGAGACACAGTGAAAGACTCAAGTGCGAATGAAACACGTGTCTTCATGTAACAATATCGCCGTTCGTGTCGGCATCGCACTCAATTAATGCGCGCCCAATTTCCGCTCCGGCACCGCGGTAGCCGTAGCCGCTCGTAGCACGCTCACCGGCCCGTTATTACCGAAGGAATCCTTCAAATTGCTTCCGCGTCATCTACTCCGTGTGATATTATGTTATGACGCGCGGGATCATGAACGTACAACAGTTGATCGAGTTATTAATTGAATTGAAGAGAGGTTGTTAATGTTACAGACAAATAAATGCTCACTGTATACCTTTCTGCACTATTGTAATACTGTAAGTACCTATTAATACCTACTAATAGTAATATTGGAAGTACCTACACACATGAGACAGGCAAACATATAAGACCGATCGACAAACATACATATATCTTTGTATAGGTAGGTTTTTACTGTTGTTTAAAATAAAATCATGCACACTACAAATATTTCATGCATAAACAGACAGATGAATGTCAAAAACACTATTTTGATATATTGTGTAATAGCGCACTATGTGTTATTTTGTGATTAAATTGAAAGACCCAGTTCAAAATCGGAATTAATCGCGCACCGCGTCTGTATCGTCCGCGCGGAATTCTTAGCGCTGACAACGGCTCCCGGACTCCGGTTTGATTTGCGGTTGTTCATTTATGTTTTGCTTTTATTTATTTTATTTTTGTTTTATTGTTTATGATGTTTTAATTTATATATTTCAGATAAGTGTTTGACCTATCAGATTTTTTACGTTTATTGAAATTTGAGATGAATTCACATTTATTCGTCGTACTATATTTACATACATTGTTATGTAATAGCGCACTATGTGTTATTTTGTGATTGTGTGAAAGACCCAGTTCAAAATCCGAATTAATCGCGGAATTCAAATTAGCGTTGCACTGAAAATGGCTCCCGGACTCCGGTTTGATTTGCTGTTGTTAATTTACGTTTTCAATCCGAAATTCGTTGGCCTTTTTGGCCGGGAATAGTGTATTGAGAATGATGAAAGCACCGTGCTCCTTTTATTAATAAAAAGAGAATACGTTGAATAGTTTCACGGTGTGCGAACGCCCGCGCGGAAATTTTGTCCTCGTGTCCATCTGGGGCCACCTTTTGTTATATTTTTGAATGTGAAATATTTTTGGTTCTATAAAAAACATATCTATTTCTCTCAACTATCAATTAAAAGGCACTTTTTATATTTACTGATTCAAAATATAGATTATATAAAATTATACATATAAAAGTAACAGTCAATAGTAAGGAAGGTTTTTGGATACCTTAAAAAGTTGCGATATTTGAGATGGCTAAACCCATGACCCGTGCTCTTAAGTGGGCTTTTAATGGGTAGACCACCACTAAAGTTGTAATTGAAGGCGGTTGGCCCTTAAATAACCTTCACTTATTACATAAAACATTCAGTTTGCTTCACGCAATATAAATGATATTTCTTACCGACCTTAGATATTCATGAAGCCTATTTGGAGGTTCGACGCACTGAATAAATAATGTTGTTTAGATTGTATTGATTTATGTTGTATGAAATATTTGCACGGCTTCAAAGCGTGTATATGTATGATAACTACATTATACCATAAGTAGGTACACACATACAACATCGGACGGAAAACGAAATTGCTTTCCTCATGATTGTTAGAACGGAACATTTCTCTGAAGTCACACACTTGTTAAAATATAATTGCGTATTTTGAGATGGATCTACTGATAAGCATGAATTTTAATTATTATTTTATTTGGGTGAATATTAACATTCTGATGACCAAACTTTATTGTACTTCAACTAATATCTCTCAAACTTTGTCCCTAATTTACTTGAAAATCGCACTAATCGTCAATATGACTGTAGCCTAAAGGTCGTAGCTCATCTACACGACACCGCTCCCACCCAACCAAAGTATAAGAATTCAAATATAGACTTAAAATCGTGCTCTGTAGGTGCACTTTACAATAACAACAAAAATTTGCAGCCAGCGCGCGGGAAGCAAGCTTACCGCAACCTTGCCACTCAATAGTTGCATCTACAGAGCACGATTTTAAGTCTATATTTGAATTCTCATACTTTGGTTGGGTGGGAGCGGTGTCGTGTAGATGAGCTACGACCTTAAGGCTCCGTAAATAAAGTCCGGAATGGACCCGCGGCGGAAACGCGATCGACGCCAAGAAATAAAATTGAACGGAACGGCCGTCAGTGGGACATGTTTACGCGTGTTTAGCTGATAACATGTTGCGACACAAAACGAATTGGGCCTAGATAATGTTACTTTTTAGGTCACAATATTCTGTGACAATATTCTGTGAGCTACTTTTTAGGTCACAAAATTCTGTGACAATATTCTGTGAGCTACTTTTAGGTCACAATATTCTGTGACGTAAAATGTATGCACGTATCACTAATTTTAATAATGTCGTTGCATATTTTAAAGTTTTCAGATTTCGTTAGTATTTACAAAATGTTGCATTGATGAGGCTTCTTGGTAATCTATTATTATGGATTTATAGATCAAACTATACTGACTGTGATCTGTTTAGTGTATATGTAATAGATTAGGCTAAATATTTGATAATTACTTTCTCTGTGGCTTATGCAATGATTGTTAATATAGGTAATGTCACATGAATTGCATACTACTAAATTACAAATATTTTTGGATTCCGTACATTACAAAAGCGAATATAACTTCAACTAGGTGTTGCCCGCAGCTTTGCATACGGAAATTATGTTATAACTTATTCAAACTTTTATCCTGTTTTCCCAGGAAACCTTTTAATTTTCCGGGATGAAGTTATCTAAAATATGATCCAGGGTATCAGTAACAACTTTACCAATTTTCATCGAAACGGAACTTTGAACCTTGAACGGACAAGGGTTTTTATGTGATGCCTGGATATACAAACAGACACTTTGAGTTTTATTATAGTATAGATAAAGCCATACCTGAAAATGAACCTAAGACCAACAAGCCTTCCCGTTACAAAATACGAAAGTCAGTCGTCTTTCCAATATTAGCTCAAGATAGGAATCACAGCTGACATGTTCATGACTCGTTAATCTACATATTAGTGCTATATGCTAAGTCGGTGGCGGATCTCAAGCCGGATGTCGGATCTCGGATCTCGGGGAATAATTATACAAGTACATTGAAACTGGCTGAGAGACGTCACATATGAACACGACACGAGGTGTACGAAGTTTAGGGTTGCCCTCGAACTAGTCACATGTAAGTTATATTTAATTAAACTATTTTATTATATTAATTTCATACCATTATTACTATTATTATTTCTCCAAGGGGTTTCGTCTGGATACCTACCACCCTTGAGCCAGTTCTTCTTTCTTTTTCTTCTCTCTTTCTTGGCCGGCAACGCGATAGCCACTTACTATCAGGTGGATCGTCAGCTCGTTTGCCGGCTATTTCCTTAAAAAGAAAAAAATTATAAATACTTAAAAACTGTAAATGAGTGCGACGTTTGTCGCGTTATTCTTCACTGCTATATCATGTTTGTAATATTTTGTCAAACAGATCTTATAATACTATATTTAATTAATAAGTATGCTTGTTTTCTTTTCTTTTCTTGGTTGGAATTTTGGACTCTTGGAGTTGGAATTTTTCCCTGTCGTTATTTGATATCAAGATATTTGTAATTATGTAATAAATGTATAGCAACAGCCTTATACATACATACATTCCGAATGTTTTACAATTTCAATAATCTCGGACAAACGAGATGATAAATTTCATGCTTTCCTTTTGTCTGTTATTGTGTAACCCATATTTATATTTAATGGATTCCCAAAAACAGGCCGTATCAGACAATGTAAATTAAATTGTATTCAGAGTTAAATGGGCTTGGTATGCACCGTTAAACAAAGCAAAATTTAACGGTGAACGTCACAGAGTAAAAATAGCTACGGATTTATGAAACTCTTAGTTATGTTTAAAAATCAACACATACAAAATTCAATTTTCTTAGTCGGATCCACAAAAATAGAACTGAAATGTTTGAACAGGTGAGATATATGTCACATTTCTTTGTATCGCATGATTGCTCCTCTGTATTAACTTACAAGAATTAACAACAAAATAATAAACGAATTGAGTTAATTTTGGCAGCTAATTTTAATAAGGAAGTGACGTTAATACCAAGTCACCTCTCATCGTAGTGCAATATGCTGAGTAGAACGGAGTTACTTGGAATATTCCAACTGGGTGTCGGATCGAGTCGCGGAATAATTAGACATGGTATGTGAGAGGCGTCTCACATGCGACACGCAGTTTGTTCCAAGTTTGAATATGAGTGTCAGACTGCTAGACTTTGTCGGATAAATGTGAAGACATGGCAAGCTTAAAACTCAGATAGGGTAATATTCTTATCTGTAATCAATGATATTAAACTATAGATACGTTATGCCCTTACAAATCAACCAAAAAATCTGTTCCGACCGAGCTACAACACACACACATACACGTTTATCTTTTGTTTCATTACACCAATCACTATTACATTGGTAAATTATGTAAAAGGGATGGCACTACTAAAACCATAATAGTGAAAAAGACAGCTAGACGGCCTCACTCAGAGGCAGCTATCAACTGTCTGAATTAAAATCGCTATACTTGACTAAATTCGACTGACGTAATTTCAGCGCCGTCTTGGCATATCTACCTCTATTTATACATATAATATCAAAGTCTGTAATAGAGTAAGGTGGGGACAAAATATGACATGTTATTGACATGTAATTATGACATATTTGCAGTAGTATTTATATTGACATTTGCAGTAGTCTTATCTGTCGTATTTTGCCCCACCTTTTATTTCGTAGGTTCAACTTCGTATTTATACCAGTTTATACTAAGAGGTGAAACATGTAAAATTAGTCAAAACACTCAACATCTAGCAAGCACCAGCAGTTATTAGTAATAAAGTAATAAGGAAGATAACCTGCGAACATGACGTGATATTTTGGCATATCAACTTTGAGTAGGGCTGCCAAAAAAGATTTAGAATTAGAAATACATATTATATAAGAAATAATTGTTTACATTTTTTGAACTTTTTCACTTATATTAAGCAATTATAAAAATTATAAAAGAAAACGCCTAAACATAGATATTAACCAGCATTACCGTTCGGTAAATAAATAGGATAAATTGAAACCAGCCTCAAGAGACTAAGAAGTGCGAGAGCGCGTATGAATGCTCAAAGGGGATTCCCAAGCGCGATTCGCCTTCCATTACTACTACTGAATCTTCTGTTAGCATGTATAACAAAAAGTGCAGGAATCGATTCAAAGTATCCTAAAAGTTGTACATTATAAACCGCTCTTTAAATAATTGGAGCCCAGCGAAGCGTAGAACTTGAGTTGAACGCCGCCACCGCTTATGGGCGTCCCGCGATGGAAAATTTATTTGAAATTCAATTACTTGAGTGCCGTTCAGCGAACTTTTGTAATTTATAATGTACATTATAAATTTCAATTAATTGTTTAAGGCGTACGTAAACTGAAGCGGGATTCGCGGAGATTGTTTCGACTGATTCAAGACGATGAAATTTTATTTAGTATGCGTTGCGAGTTGGCTTTGTATTTAGGGGTGGACTTTTAAAGATTTTTTTCTTATGATATGAAAACAGAGAAGTAAAGGTGATTAGACCGCCGTTCATACATAAAAATTATGACCTGAATTATGAAATAATAAATTAATAATTGTTTTATTAATAGCAAGAAATATTATTATACCTAAGTGACTGTGCAATCCATTATTTTTCTTGGAAACCAATAGAGACTGTCCTGAAGACATAGGTACGCTCGCCCAAGGGTCGGGGTTTAGTATATCATTGTAAAGTTTGATGAGAGGACAAGTTTTTCTTGATACACCAAACAAAAAACTTGGTTAGACTTTCAAAAACGAAAAAAAATCCTTATTGTTGAATTATTCAATATTATTAAAAGTTTTTCGTATCTATTTAGTACATATTAAATCTACATTCTAGCCTACTGATCTAAATCAGTCTAAATCATAATTATCACAATATTCATAAAAAAAACTTACATAATATTCGTATTAAACTGATTTTAAAAGAAAACGAGTCTAGATTTCGGTGTCGAATCCAGCTAGATCCTTAAAACCGTCACCCCATGACGTAACAAAGGGTAATTAGCGCGTAACGTCCCCCTTACTGTGCCCTGCAGACAAGGGTTGAAAACAAGAGCGCATTGTAGACGGCGTGCTGGTATTTTGAACACGTCGACAGTGTTTTAGGGTTAAAGCTAGCTTCCGTAATTAACTAAGAAGGGAGTTCTGTAATTAATATTTTGTTGGTACAACTCGCACGGTACGAGTAGCGTAGTGGCTCGGCGCGAGTTCCGCAAGGAGCCCTCGTTCGAATCCTGCGAACCTCTAAGTTACTATCGTTATTAGTGTTCCTCTAGAGTCTAGTGATTGAAATTGGACCGTGGTAAATATTGACAATTTGAGGAATGTATAGGAAATGACTTGATTCGAAATTTTTGTCGACTTTTACACATTATTTAATTGTTATCTGAAACAATGCAGTGCCAATGGAATTAAATAAAAAAAATATAAGTATTTATAACAAAAAAACTACAATCGATTGACAGAAGTAGAAAAAAAGGGATTTTGACTATTTTCTCCTTGCATGTTTATATAATTATAATACATTTAATGGTGAATGAAAACTCATTCATTCATTCTTATTTTAAAAAGGTGTAAATGTGTGCAAATCTGCACTTACTAGCGTGATAGGCTATAATCTCAAATCTTCTCATGTAAGAATTATACATGTAATAATAAAATTAATAGGGTATATTTCTCGAAGCGAAGGCTACTATGTTGTAACCTTACTTCCTCCCGGATGTGCGATATCAACCAAGCGACATTGCAATGCGTGAGCCAGTTTTATATGTTGGTAATGAAAAGTGACGACGCGAACAAAACAAGCGCATGGTAATAGAAAGAGTTCTTCCCACCCCTTGCCCTTGTCTGGAGGGGTAGATCGGTGAAAGGGGAAGCATTACGCACTAATTACCCTCGTCGCTTACCCCCGCCGACTTACAAAACATTGCCCGTAGCTGCACGATTTAAATGTCAACACAAATATGTGGCTTAGCGAAGTATTTCGCCTGAGCCTGGGCTGCTGTGATATTTTATTATTATTATCACTATAGCAGTGGCTGGTCTTAATAGATGTATGTCTACATACTACACTCCACTGAGAATTGTTGGAAGGGTTAGATAAGCCTATTCCGGAGGTTTGAAGTTCTTATGTCGCTCGAACGCCTTCGACATGGCTTGACTGCTACGTAGTGATAACTCGAACTGACGACACGTGCCCTTCAAAGCACTAACCAGAAGAAACCATCTACTTAAAAATGACGCCTGCAGACTTCTGACAATCGACACCAGTCGACGAGGTATGAACATTATAAAGTGCGTCTACAGATACCCGAACATTTTATATTTAATTTTACTGTTTATTACAGTGTCAAGAAATTCAAATCTTGAATACATTTGTTTACCGGATTCCTCTTCAAGGACTACATTTCATGTTTTGCTGAAGTGATAACCACATAACTTCCAAGGCATTTCTTTGCGGAAATCCATTGTTATTGAGGGGTTATTCCCATTTGTCCCCACCACGTTTGTCACCACTGGTGACAAAGTTTGTATTAATCAACTTTGTAACCAAGGAAAATTCTAAAAATTCTACTTTCACCGAATAAAATAAGATTTCAGTAAAATTATTGTTAAAACAGATTGGATTATAACTGTTTGCCTTAAACACGTTCGGGTATTATCTAGTCAACAGTAAGTCAGTTGTTTTCTCCTCACATGATATAAGTTGATGTGAGCTGTAAAGAGACGAAAGCTTCGTAATACAACGGACAGCTGTCTTGTTGACGAGAGGGGTGTTTCGGCAAGCGTTTGTAAGTCCTGGCTTATCCTGCGCCCACATTGTGTATTGCTTTGCCAACCTTTTAGAGGGAACAATGTTTTTTCACGCTTCGTTCCCGAACGTTAGTAAATACGTGTTGTTGAGTGTTAGGTAACATGCTTTTTATGTAGCTTGGTGTACTTGTGTTGAGCTTGTTTATCAATCTAAGTGTGGAATTATTCGTCCGAAGTTGTGATTTTATGTCTTTATGTAACAGATGTATTTATTATTTGTTCTTAAATTGTAGGTGGCTGGTACCATATAGGTAATCTGTGTGTGTGTGTGTTTTTGTTAACTAAAAAGTTTTAAGAAAGTAAACGTCAAAGATAAAAATTTGTTAAATATTATGTCAAAGTCAAAGTCAAAGTCAAAATATTTTATTCATATAGGTATCATTGATACACTTATGCACGTCATTTTTTGGCTTTTCGGAAGGTGCTTTGTCATGGAGGAGAAGAAAAGCCTAAAGAAACTCCTCAGCACATCTTTTAAAAAAAATATTACAAAAAAGATATTATCATACAAAAGTTTACTATTCTGAGTGGAACTGGTTGCAGAGCTAATCATTTCCATGCGTCTTTGTCATTTAAATACTCGTTTACACTATAATATCCCTTGCCTAACAATTGTGTTTTTACACGTTTTTTGAAAGATTCTATTGGCAAGTCACGTATTATTTTTGGGATTTTATTATAGAAATGTACACCAAGCCCTATGAAAGATCGTTGCACTTTACTTAGGCGGAACGAAGGCGTAACTAATTGATACATTCTTTTTGTTTGGCGATTATTAATATCAAAATTTTGTTTATACGCGTTTATATTCTTCCTTATAAAAACTACATTATTGAAGATATACTGGGAAGCTACTGTAAGTATACCTATTACCTTGAACTTTTCACGCAAAGATTCCCGAGACTTAAGTTTATAGATAGCCCTAACAGCCCTTTTTTGGAGAATGAAAATTTGTTCTATATTGGCTGCTTTGCCCCACAGCAAGATGGCATATGACATAACACTGTGGAAATAAGCAAAATAAACTATCCTAGCAGTTTCGACGTCAGTATACTGCCTTATTCTCCTAACAGCATAAGCAGCCCTACCAAGTTTTGTCGCGAGATTTGTTATATGTGGGCCCCATTGAAGTTTACTATCTAAGGTCACCCCTAAAAAGACCGTTGATTCCTCCATATGCAATGTTTCATTATTTAATTTAAGAGATTTGCTGACTTTTTTAACATTAGGTAGCACAAACTCTATACATTTAGTTTTTTTTGCATTTAAAAGTAAGTTATTAATAGTGAACCAACGCGACACATGCGAAAGAGCACTATTTACGTCGTCGAAATTTACTTTATTCCTTTCACACTTAAATATTAATGATGTATCATCAGCAAATAGTACAATATCCGCTTGGTTCTTTACATAATGTGGTAAATCATTAATATATACCAGAAAAAGAAACGGACCCAATATAGAGCCCTGCGGTATACCCATCACAGCCGGTGACCCCGATGACTTAATATCGTTTATGCTTACTTTTTGTATTCTATCACTCAAATAAGACGCGATCAAGCTAAGGGCCTTGTTTTTTATACCATAGTGGCCAAGTTTAAGCAGCAATGTTTCGTGCTCAACACAATCAAATGCCTTAGATAAGTCACAAAAAACACCTATGGCATTTTGTGATGCTTCCCATGCTTCAAATATATGCTTTAAAAGCCTAGCCCCGGCATCGGTTGTACTCCGGCCTTTTGTGAAACCGTATTGCTCAGGATGTAATAATTTATTATTATTGAAATGGGTTAACATTTGATTCAGCATTATCTTTTCGAAGATCTTACTAAGAGTTGGTAAAACAGAAACTGGTCTATAGTTATTAACATCAGTTTTTTCACCTGTTTTAAAAAGTGGAATGATTTTGCTGCATTTCATAAGATCTGGAAAGATACCGAGATCTATACATTTATTAAAAACTACGACCAAATATGGAGCTATGATATCTATAATATACTGTATTATTTTTACCGAGATGCCCCACAAGTCACCTGTATTCTTTACCTTCAGAGACTGAAATGCTTTAATTAAGTCTCTAGTGGTTATATGTTTAAATTCAAATAAAATGTTACATTCATTAACATGATTTTTTAATATAGAAAGTGCTTCCGCCGGTGAAGAAGCTAGTGAACGGGTTAACGTTATAGGAATGTTACAGAAATGATTTTCAAACTCGCTTGCCACGTCTTTATCAGCAGTGATTATATTTTTATTAATCAACAATTCGTAACTGAAATCACAGGACTTTGCGTTACCGTTCTCACTGCTAATTATATTCCAAATCGTTTTTATTTTGTCATCCGAGTTAATAATTTTGTCCTTTATATACATTGATTTCGCCTGAATGCAAACGATTTTAAAGATTTTAGAATAATTTTTCACATGCTCGTGGAAAGTTGGAGAAAAATTGTATTGTTTCTCGGCATAGAGGTCATACATTTTGTTTCTACTTTTATAAATACCTTCAGTAGCCCAATCACTAAATTTACTATTTTTGGCTATATCTATGTACCTAAGCTTGAATATTCGATTAAATTCGTTATTTATATTAGTAGACAATGTGTTATATAGTTTAATTGGATCTCTTTGTTGTAACGATAACTGCGTTTGCATTTTTGAATGAATTTTTTCTTTAAAAGTTGAAATCTTATTTTTAGTTATTGGTCTACACTTTATTAATTGTTTTTTCTTATTGACAGAATTATACAAAGAAATTTTTTGTCCGCAGTGTCCAGTGTATTGACAGAATTATACAAAGAAATTTTTTGTATGCAGTAAGTAATCCTAGCTTTGAAATAATAAGTAATTTTTATATCTTCATTTTGAAGGTCGCAGAAGCAATTAGTTAAATTTAGATGCCGCTCGGGTCTGGCTGCGAGTTATCTTAATTAATGTTTGGAATCTAAGAGATTGCCTGTCCGCCCCTTACACCGTTGCGTAATCTCTTGATATCAAGTTTTTACAGCCCCTAGCTGTAATACACTCAATAAAATTTCAACGAAACAAGGTCAAATAACTTCCTTTTTCTGCGAACATAGAAAGTGATAGATAGAATGGTGATTTTTTTAGTAATTTACATTTTTTAAATTATGAGGAGTTTGGTAGAGTTTGGTGTAGTGCAGTCTACGTCTAGCAAGACTTTTGTTTAAAAGATATGAATGAAATTGTAACATTTGATTATAATGTAGGTACACAATATAATACTTAGTCGTAAACTTTTCTAACAAAGTCCGATTACACTGCTGTGTAACGTTAGGTTTGTAACTGATGACTCTATCGGAAATTTCGCGTGTAGGCACAATTTTTTGTTGTACTAGTAAGTAGTTATAAGATAGAAAAAGTTATATATATTTTCGTGTGATTTTATATATTATATTTTTTCAAAACATTTTTCCTTCATTGTTTTATTACATACTAGGGAATCGCCCTCGCTTCACTTCGGGAAAAATAGTAAAAAATATATATTATAATATAGCCTATGTCACCCGGGGACAGCGTAGCTTCCCAACAGTGAAAGAATTTTTCAAATCGGTTCGGTAGTTTCGGATCCTATTCAATGCAAACAAACAATCAAATCTTTCCTCTTTATAATATTAGTATAGATAACATTTGTACTGTGATCTCATTTTATTTAAAGTATCTTCCTGCGCTCATTCTTATTAAAATCTTCATGTATTCCTAACCTCACACTACTAGATACAAAATTTTCCAATCATCTACTCAAAGTATTAATTACTAAATCCATCTGTGATATAATTCCATTGTTATTTTTCATGATTGGTATTTAATAACAATGTTTATTTTTTGTTTCAGGTAACAGTGTCAGCAATTCATAGACAGTACACGTTTTAATGGTATGATTTTTATGTATTAAAAAGAAAATTATTTTTACGACTACCTCAAGGACCAGATGATTCATAAATATCATGTATATAAAAGCAAAGCAAAGCAACAACCCATAATTGTCCCACTGCTGGGCTCGGGGTCTCCTCTCACAATGTGAGGGGTACAGGCCATAGTCTACCACGCTGGCCAAGTGCGGATTGGTAGACTTCACACACCTTTGAGAACATTATGGAGAACTCTCCAGTGTGCAGGTTTCCTCACGATGTTTTCCTTCACCGAAGCACGTGATAATTAACTTCTAATACGCACATAATATTTGAAAATTAGAGGTGCGTGCCAGGATTTGAACCCGGGCCCCCGCGTTCGGGAGACCAACGTTCTAACCACTAGGCTATCACTTGCTTCATGTGCTACATGTGTTTAATTAATGAAGAAATTTTTTTTACTAAATTATTACTATCTATGTACGTGTTAACGTTAAGTGTTACGCAACAAAAAAAACCTTTGACAGCCGATAGCTCAGGGAAAGTAAAAATGTAGACATTAGAATCACTCACTTTCATTATCGAACAATAATTAAAAAATAATGAATAGTTGATGGCTATAATTCGCTTGTTAGATATGGTGGTACATATACTTTTTCGAAAATTAAGCTTATCGAACAATGACTATTGTGGGCGCCATATTCTTTGTTTCACTATTGTGTAGGTATATCTATTCTAATATTGTAAAGACGAAGAGTTAGTATGGTTGAACGCCCTAATCTCAGGAACTATTGGTTCGAATTGAAAAATTCTCTTTGTGTTTGATAGCCTATTTATCGAGGAAGCTATAGGCTATAACATCATATATTTCATCATGTAGTTTTTTTCACAAATTAACGCGGGTGAAACTGTGAGGCACAGCTAGTATAATATATTTGCACATGTATAATTATATATTTAACATTATTTTGTGTTCTAATTAACTCAAATCTTGCACCTGGGTCACCTCACCCCATATAAATTTTGGTTGCTCACAAATTTTCTCACCCGTTCCGCTACCAATGTAGCAAATCGGCCGACCACATAAATTCACACACGTGTGGCTACACTGCCGTTGTATATTGATTTCACGTGTGACAAGAGGTTGAGATGGAATAGCATTGGCACGCTTTGATCAATTTTAGGTTGTGCTATTTCTGCGTAGGAAACTGACCTTTCGTCGTATCCCCGTATTGAACTTTATGGTGCGTTAACTTGTGAATGTCATCTGCCATCACCTAACCTATATGCTTTAAATAAGCATATTCTATACTCTTATCAACTCCGTAAACCGGATAATTTGCTCCGATAGTCTAACACCACTCAGTTTTGAGGCCCAGATGATTCGTTTCTCATTTAATGCAAAAATCCTGTCATATATTTTGAATAACAATTAATGAATACTTAGACTACAAGTAATTAACAATAAGTATACTCGAGCAGACAGCCAAAAGGTCTTGAGCCCCAAAGCTATTACAAACGCCTAGAGTGTATTTTGAATAATTTATTCATCCACAAATCCTTAAATATCCCACAAATGTAATTAGCGAGCGACTAAATATAATGAATGCCATCGCTGGCTTTATTAAATCCCAACATAGAGGTCGCGGTGATATAACCCAATATATGATATAATATTTCGGATTAGAGGTAAACTATGGCAAGGGTAACTAACCTAATAGCCTTTATTGAAGGTTGGTTGAACAAAACACCTGTTTTCGATACCTTAATTTGGATTTTCGCTTTATTCACACGCCGATTAAAACAATACTTCGATCGAGGGGTCAATGGTGATCCCTTGTGATAGAATTTCACAAACGCTTCTTTTCCTGATTGAATCGGAAGATAGTTCATGTACCTATGGTTTCTGAAGGCGTTCTTGGATACAGTAATAAATAACAAAGCACTTTGTAAAGTCCTAAGATGCTTTGTTTGATAAATGAGATGAAGTTCAAGCGTAAGTCATCGCTTCATAGTCAGTTATTATTAAAAGGTTGTTATAAATTGATAACTCATTATACCCAGCCTAGGATTAGAAACTTGCAATGCACTCTGCACAGCCAAAACGAGTATTCGTAAGCGGATAAATTGATAAATTTTAATGAACGTAGCCACGTCCAGCAGTTTAATTAGGCTAAAGCCAGCCTCGATTGTGCTAACGAGATTGTAGGCAACTCCATAATTAAGTCAGGAGTTCAGAACCTAACGTAATCTGAAAGCTTAATCGGACAGTAAGGATGACGTAGGCGAAGGGTTCAGACTCCTCGGAGCATTAAATTTGAACATTCTAATAACTATGTGTTAATTAAAACAGTTGCGGCCATTACAACACATAGAGATCATACATGAATGAACCAAAAACCTTTTCATCATTTATTTTATTACTAAGCGTTTCAATAACTTTCATTTTCTAATAGAATAATTCAGAGCTGCTCGCTATTAAGATAATTAGGGCAGTGGAATTAGTTGAATAGATTTTTACATAGAGACACGCAATCTAACCGTGAGGCGCATTGGTAACATGCCGGATCACCGTGCCAGGGTCCTGGGTTCGATTCCCAGGGAGGCGGGAATTTTAATTGTGTATTTGAATTTCTGTTCTCGGTTTACGTGTGTGTGTGTTTGTTTTGCGTGTTTTCCATGGCACCCATGACACACGAAAATTTAGTTTGTAGTAGTATTAATAAATCTGTTGTATGATCCATCAATCAATGACCCTTGGGTATGGGTACCTCTGACCTCAGATTAAAATATAACCACTCTAAAATTATTATTTTTTTTATCTAAATAGGTTACTGAGCTACTGATTAACGCTTCAAATCCGAACCGTGTTGTTAAAAATGATGCACGAGATTAACTACTGAAACGGTAATGCCATACAAAATTAATTCTCACAACTATCCGGGTAGGACTAGGTCTCCTCTCCCAATTATAGGAACAAAAGAAACATCCTACGGTTCCTGGGAGTCGTCTTCATTACTTAGGGCCTGCGCCCATACACATTTTATGCGTTAAAAGAAAATATATACATTAAGTGTGTGACAATAGGGAGAATTGTGACGTTACAAAATAAAAGTTCATAGCTCAGCACTATTGTATCTTACCTTATTTTGAAACTTAAACTCGAACTACTCAAAATTCTAGTTTATAACGACAATAGATCTACGACGAATGACTTGTATTACAAATAAAATACGACAAAATTGTATAAAGGTTTCGATATTAATAAAAATGTAAAGCTGCAGTAGGATATTCGTTCGAGTGCACGAGCACAATACCGAGGGCTGTTAGTTCACCTGAATGCTCCCACGATTGCCGGTGTCATGCATAACGATTGTACAGTACCGACAACCTGTAATATTTCATGTTTAATATTGTAGAACAAGACTGCTTGAGATATTGGTTTGGTTGAGAGGGAACTTTTATTGTTCTGTCTTTGACAAGTAACAACAAAACCAAAGATTAAGAGTTAATAAAAATAAAACCCATGTTAAAAGTATTTTTATTTATTTTATTCAATGATATTAAACTATAGATACGTTATGCCCTTACAAATCAACCAAAAAATTTGTTCTGACCGAGCTACAACACACGTTTATCTTTTGTTTCACTACATCAATCACTATTACATTGGTAAATTATGTAAAAGGGATGGCACTACTAAAACCATAATAGTGAAAAAGACAGCTAGACGGCCTCACTCAGAGGCAGCTATCAACTGTCTGAATTAAAATCGCTACACTTGTCTAAATTCGACTGACTTAATTTCAGCGCCGTCTTGGCATATCTTGTATATACTCGTAATATCATTGATTTTGTTTTATTTAAACTTTATTGAATTCATACACTGAATTACAATGGGCGGTCTTAATGCCTAGTGGTAGTATTCATGTTCGATTTTTAAAATTTTGTTTATAAATCATTTAGAAGTTTGTTATGCCAGTCAATTAATACAGAATTTAGTTTTTAACTTGCAGTTATTTGTTATTGAGATATTGCACAAATCACTAAGCTATTGACACTGTTTAAACTAACGAAATTTTTAATGACCAAGCCATTCAACGCCGGTAGGTACTCATGCCTACTTTTCTTTCAAAGGTGTTACCAATTAAAATTTCGCCTACTTCAGTGTTTGTATACACTATGACTTTTTTTAGAAATCCTCGTCTTATGTAGCAGGAAACAAGGTTGAAAGTCGTATCCAATAATAAGACAGAGGGTCTGTAACTAGAGTGTCATAGATAAACTTGAAATAACGAAGCACTGTCGTCGCCATTAAATATTTACCTTCAATGATTTGAAAACTCCACTTTACTTATCTTGGGTATAACAACTAACTATAATAATAACTATTCATCATCTTACTGTTAAATGCAATGTGTTAAGAGGATGTAATTAAAGAACTATTTCCATTTTCAAAAATTTTCAGGCAGTTTTATAAGTGCTTCGATCGCTATAAAATCCTTATTCTGTACATAAAATACGAATAAATTTCCTTTTTCTTGCCTGCCTCGACATGTTGACTAGAATACCGGACTCGAACTACGAGTAGATAATACAGGATCGTAGCGTAATTAATATAAATCTAATTTTATTGGTCAAGTTTGAAACATTATCATTATTTTAATGCAAAGTCTAACTATATGGTTAAAGAGATATTTAAGAAAATGCATGATATTTGGATTTTATTTATCTTCAAAACTATTAAAACTTGGATTTTAAAGAGTAATTCAGATTTTAGTTAGATAATTATATAATCGGTGAAAACACAAAAATGTAGCAAACAGAAAACTTCAAGATACAACCTGGATAGGCGAGATCCATTATATTATTATTTCACTCAGTCTATCGTAGAAGAGGCACTTTGAGAGTGAATATCTCGGTAGCATGAAATTAAGATTTTAAATCATTTCTACGAAGTCGTATAATGTATTTGGTGTTAACGTTATTTCTTTTTGAAACGCTCTGGTACGGTATAATGTGAACTGCTATGAAAGAAAGTCGGGGTTGTGAGGAAGAAAATAGAGAGATTTTTCGCCTTGCATAAAATTTCCAATCAACTTTTGGATGAATAAGATGTTATAAAAATTTAATTTAAAAGTATTACAAAAATATATAAAATTAACCTGTTTCCTAATTAAAAGAAATGTCGTGTAATTTTTGTATCACCCTTTATCAACATATTCTTTACTGTTCACACTTTGTATTTTGTTTGCGTTCTTTTGTAGAAAAATAAAATAAAAAAGAGTGACAATCATAATTTTGGTACTACATGTAATTATTTAGCGCCTATAATGCCAATATGTTATTATATTATACTAGGAAATTGCCCTCACTTCGCTTCGGGATAAATAGTAAAAAAAATATAATATAGCCTACATATGTCGCCTGGGGACTGTGTAGCTTCCCAATAGTGAAAGAATTTTTCAAATCGGTTCGATAGTTTCGGAGCCTATTCAATGCAAACAAACAATCAAATATTTCCTCTTTATAATATTAGTATAGATTAATATATTACATACTCAATTACATTATAATATCATACAATGCTACACAGTCTCAGCGCATTAAAATCGCCCTCCTGAGCAGCATTCGTCGCGGGCTCATTAAACCCGCGCCGATTTATTAAATGCTGTACACAACCGGTGTACTGTGTGCAGGCCGCTTTAATACAGATTTAACGCCACATTTCGCTTTAAAGTTTCATGATAACGACGACGTGATGTTGCCTAGCAACCGTACCGTACAGTTGTCACTCGTTTTCGTTTAACAAGTAACTAAGAGTTATGATATGAGAATGGAGTTTTTATGGTTTTTTTTTGTGTTGTGTGTCGAAGTTATGAATAGCTAGTAACATATCCTTGCTTCAATTCTCTTATCTAACCTACTATTTGATACCCGTGCCCAGAAACAACTCGGTTTTTGTCAGGAAATATAATAGTAGTCTATAATACTCGTATGATTGTGGAAATCGTACAGGAAATTTCTGTAGTTGATTGTGTCCATTTCTAATAAACGCGTAGCAAAGTCGTAGCTTACGTAGAGCCGCTACGCGTTTCTACGAATACGCTACGTTTGTACATCAAGGCTATCTCTCTTCAGTCATCGAGTATCCTCTCTGTTTCTCTGTCTTTCACCATATGCTGCCTCTGTCAAGACTCAACCAGCCGCCTAACGACTCGTCATGTAGTTATTTTTTCTTTTATTTCTTTCTTGGTCATCAACGCATCTGTAATGCCTTTGGTGTTGCTTGAGTTCGTGGGTGACGGTGGCCACTTACCGTCAGGTGGATTGTCAGCTTGATTTCCAGCTAGGTTAAAACAAAAAGACTTTACAAACAACGATACGATCTTTCATAGGGTTTGGTGTACATTTCTATAATAAAATCCCAAAATTAATACGTGACTTGCCAATAGAATCTTTCAAAAAACGTGTAAAAACACAATTGTTAGGTAAGGGATATTATAGTGTAGACGAGTATTTAAATGACAAAGACGCATGGAAATGATTAGCTCTGCAACCAGTACCACTCAGAATAGTAAACTTTTGTATGATAATATCTTTTCTGTAATATTTTTTTAAAAGATGTGCTGAGGACTTTCTTTAGGCTTTTCTTCTCCTGCATGACAAAGCACCTTCCGAAGAGCCAAAAAAAATGACGTGCATAAGTGTATCAATGATACCTATATAAATAAAATATTTTGACTTTGACTTTGAAACATAGCGTTCAAGTAAAAAAATATTGTAAGTGTAGGTACTGTGAACGCCGACATAAGCTACCTATCATTACCCGCACCCACCCTCACCGAGTAACCCCCGTGCACTCTCCATGCACTTCAATCCCATCAAGGCCACGTTGAGGTCGCCGCACACTATACCCACTCAACACTGTCTAGACTCGCCGCTTTTTTCATTTAAACTTCATATTTAAATTTGATTCAATAATACAAGATATACAGGGTGTCCCAGCGCGAAGTGACCGCCCGGCGTCTATTAATTATGTGGACAAAACTATCGACAAAAACCATCAAAGTAACCTTTACTTTACTTTAATTTTTCAAAAAATTTTCACTTAATTTCTTTTTAAAAAATGTCCTATTCAATTTTAGGTAGATTTTAGATATCGAATAGATAAACTATGAAAACAGCTAGTTAATAAAAAAAACAGAATGAAAATAAATGTAAAAACAAAAAAAATATTTTGAAAATAGTGCACCAAGTCAGGGTTTTCTTCAAAAAAAATTAAAAAGCTAATAAAAAATAAACCAAACCGATAAGACCTTTACTTTAATGGTTTTTGTCGATAGTTTTGTCCAGATAAGCAATAGACGCCGGGCGGTCACTTCGCGCTGGGACACCCTGTAGATAGATAGAAGGTATAGAACGGCAGCAATACATCATTAGTCGTGTAATGTTTTGAACTGTGGGAACTGACTAGAGTTATGGTCATCGCTAGGTTTTAAATATTGGACTTCACTGTACTGACTAAATCGATTTGATTCATAACGCATAATACTAGATGGAGAAGATGTAAACTAATCAAAATTTATATTCGAGATGAAAAATGTTTCATATATTCTTATGGAAATAGCCGATGAACGAGCTGATGAGCTGATGGTAAGTAGATATCATCGCTTATGGACATCAGCAACACCAAACGAATCACTGAAGCGTTACTGGCTACGAAAAAGATTAGAAAAAGAAAGAAAGACTAATTATATTACTTGTTTTTATTGTGTGCACGCTATCTACGAGTACCTTTCTTTCACATCTCCAGTCGCAGGTCTGCTGGAAGAAATTTCGTTGGAGATAAGCAGTACATTATTTCTTCAATTGTTTTCCTATAATGTTTATGTGTACATAAAGAATAATAATAAAAAAGAACTGGCTCTGAGATGGCGTTTGTTAAATCGTTATAATGTAGCACGACCTTAAGTCAGTGAGCTGAATCAGTTCTAGCTGGTATTCTATCTTTGTGTTATCTCTTTGTCCACCTCTCCTCTCAGTTCCGTAGCACATTACTTTCAATAAGTTGAAGCTATCGTAATTCTTTCAGCTGTCTCACTGACCATATACGCTATTTCGCTTTGTTTTGTTTGTATTGCTACTTTTACATGGGTAGAAGAGAAAAGGTTTCCATAATAATTTCAATGGTGTTTGGTTTGTAAACCTACACCATTAGTATAGTGAACTGTGACCTAACCTCAATTCGGGTGGTTTTTGATGAGAAAGAATGATTTATAATATGTAAAAGTGATGTTCGTCTCGAGAGAGACTAGTCTATGGAGTATTCTTTCTGATAAGATATAGTTATTAAATAGATACAAATACCTACATCACTTTCTTTCAGGATACCCATATAGACAAAAATATCCAAAAAATAATTGTTATGAGATCTTTTGCGTTAATATAGCCCCTAAAAGCTTTTCTGAATTATATTTCGCATTATCGATCAGTTACATTATGGGTATAAAATAAATAGCAAACAGTCTACTGGATAGTCGGTTACCGTCCGGTATCAACAAGATACGCAATCGACAGACTCTAACAATAATTTCCTGGCACTTTTAAAAAAGTAAATAAACACACGCTCAATTTCTGTGGTAATTTAGTTTCGTTCGGTCCGCGTTCCTCCGGCGTGGATAACAAAGTTACCTTACGCCAGCCTCACAGCTCACGGCGGTGTGACTGCAGACGGAAAATCGATACTCCATCATATTTTTCATTTTACTTTCATAAAACATCGCCTTTTGTCCGCATACCTAAAGGGTATAAGTACGTCAGTGAGGGGATTCTGAAAGGAAGCGGTATAATTTATGGTCCTTTTGTAATTTCTTTGATGGAGAAAAATTTTGTTTTAGGTATTGTAGGAATTGGGTATAAAAAATTATATACCTAACCATTTCCCTTTTAACGCTTTAATCTAAAAACCTTAATCACAAGTTTTGATAAAACAAACACACAAATATTATTTACAAATGAGAAATCAGTAAGAATATACGTATTATACTAATAAATTGATTTATAAGTCGATAAAAAAGAAGTGCAAAAATATGAACAAATTTATGAAAATATTATTGCAAACACAAATATAAAATTATTTGTTTCGTTTTCAATTAAATACGTTAGATTTTTGTTAAATTCCCTTCTCGTAAGTTACACACCTACGTCATCTAAAATAACTAAAACCAAAAAGTTATCCGTATTTCCTATAAAAGACTCACACGGAAACCTTCAGGTAACTTCAGAGTCTGCCGCATGTCCAACTTCAAATTCAATCTGGTCCGTTAGAAGTCCCGACGAACAAACTTATGAGTGCGCCAGTGTTTGCTACTGCGCGCTGTACCTTAATGGAAAAGCGAAAAGAATAAGTAACTGTACCTACATTTCGAAAAAGTGCACCTAAGTTGTATAGGATTCTGTTGACGGATCACCTAGGCTGCTATATCGCAGTTCATTTGCTAATTTAGCAGTAAAACCTTAGTTATACAAGTGCTACGAAGCGCTTGTGAAGCGCTTTGTATAATTTACATAGATAGAACTTCATACTGGTAAGTTCATTTAATCTATAATTTTGAGGTGCTAGAGGAAGTCTTCTTCGTCCTTCCTGGTCATTCTCGAATTCGTGCTGAATTCTAAAATTCAAAAAATTGTTAAATGAAAGATAACAGAATACAAAATAATAGAATCAATGATATAGGGTACAATTTAATCCGTAATCTTGTTAGGTTCATTTATTTGTTGAGCAATGTGCATCTCGAGCCATGCGACGTCAGCAGAGAAGGTTGGCTTGTATTCAGTAATGAAACTAAAGCCTCTTACATTTAAAATAGATTGAACTTTAAATGAGTAATTCATGTAGTCATAGTATTTCAGATGTAATTTTTTGTTGGCGGAGACTTAAGGACTTCAACTTAATTAAAAAATGTTTTTTTAGAGCCCACTGGAATTATTCAAACTTTTTGGATTAAAGTAGGTATAATTTGACATACTTTCTACTTTCTTTGCCGGGTTATCATATAGCTTCGATAATTTTTATGCTCAGCGAAGCTTGGCCGGGTTTAATTAGTAACTTTGAAGTTACAATATCAGCAAGACTAATAGAGAACCTTATTTAATTGAAAAAAAAGCAGTGATAGCCTAGGGGTTAGAATGTTGGTCTCCCGAACGCGGGGGCCCGGGTTCAAATCCTGGCACGCACCTCTAATTTTCAAATATTATGTGCCTATTACAAGTTAATTATCACTTGCTTCGGTGAAGGAAAACATCGTGAGGAAACCTGCACACCTGAGAGTTCTCCATAATGTTCTCAAAGGTGTGTGAAGTCTACCAATCCGCACTTGGCCAGCGTGGTAGACTATGGCCTGTACCCCTCACATTGTGAGAGGAGACCCTGAGCCCAGCAGTGGGACAATTATGGGTTGTTGCTTTGCTTTTGCTTTTTTATTTATTTAGTTCCTTTTCGCACCAATTCTATCAACGAAATACTAAAGGGACTAAATCTGCGGTGGTGTAGTCTCGCGTACGCACATTTGGCTCAGGCGTTTTCAATTTGTACCCGACGCAGGCTTATTATGATTGACATATGTACGTACTTGTCTGATAAAACTTCTCCGCGGAATTCACCATTTGGCGCATAGCTCGGTCCCGGCCATTTGGATGACTTTCACTCAATTGAGCGCGAATATCAAAAGTAATGGAAGTTGTCGATAGGCATTTAGTATAATATAGAATCGTGTTCCAAATTAGGCACTGGTTTTACTGCTGTGTAAAACGATATTGAAATTTTACTACCTGTATTTTTCTCTTCGTAGCATATAAAAATGTGTTTTAACGTAAACACTTTCTATTTTATTTACTCGTAGTTACTTGTAGTAGGTACATACTTTTTCCGAGTTATAAAGTCAATTAAAAATCTAAACAGATGTTTTGGAATGAGTCCTGATAAAATGGGCATTCTCCTTCATCTTTTTACCTTTTACCGCTCGTTTTGTGACACCGGTATATTGAGGCCATTTAGTATTTTGCTTCACAATGTCAAGTTATTTATTTGATTTGAAATGGTTTGCTGTCGGGCGAGATTGTATAATGTTCGCGATAAATAGAGTTGTTCTATTATTATTATTAACTAACTAATGGATATAGCGATACCTTGTCGATAAATAACCATTTTAAAAACCAGTTCTTTATTTATTAAACTTTTGTTTAAATTTCTTATGGACGCAAACCTTATGGTTAATTTTTTCTAAATAGAAATAGCTAATTGGTAAGTGTAAAAATTGTTTCATATACTTCTTTAATTTTTTCCTGTAAGTATTTGTTGCTTTTCGATAGACTTCATGATTTCGATAAGACTGTTAGATGATGTTTTTGTACCATTAAAACTAAAAGATGGACAGACAGATAAGTAAACAGAGTTAGTACTATACAATGTAATCATATTTCACTATCATTGACATAATAATATTAAAATAACTAAACATTTTCAACACGTGGCCATAAATCGACTTTTACACCGCTGAGAAAACTTCCACCACGACTTTATTTGCTTCAACATCGCACCGACCGTCTGCGTTGATGTGTTGTCGTATTGCGGATAACTCTGTATTAAAAATGTGCTTAATGCGTTGTTTTAGTGGTCTCTAACCATCTTCGCATTATCGCCTTTCAAATTAAACAATTTTGGGGCATATCGGTTGGATCGTTTTGAAGTCTATAAAGTACATCCGTACCAAAATTCGTTTTATAAATATAGATAGATTTTCTCCTGTCTAAGCTACACGGTGTTAATAAATAAACACTTAGTATCTGTATAATCACAAACTGGCGTATTGCGTATTGTATTCGTATTGCGTCTCCAAACTTGGTCCATTCAACGTAAAATCTTGCTTTTGTATCTGCCGATCTTAACTTAAATGAATACAGCACAATGCGTACAATAGGGACGGCACTACTAAAGGCTGTAACTGAATAAGTTCTAATTCTGGAGCAAAGATTGAGTTTCAGTTTCACACAATGTTGCATTGTCCGCTCGTTTGATAAGTGGCTCGTGGCTTGAGGGCTGATTACGTCGTATGTGTGCGAGTGTGGGAATCAATTGTGCCATCCATTGATTCAAATCCGATTCCGTTGCTTGGAATGTGCTTTTGTTTTTGGCTGTAAATATTATTTTGTGTGTGTGTGGAAAACTGTAGGTATAATTGGATTAAATACATTTTCTTATACCGCCACTATAAAGTCCATTTTTTGCTTTAAGTTTTCTGTTAAGTATACTTAGAAAGTTATCTCAAAAGCACGAGCAGAACCCGAACTTAAAGAGCATGGTGCATACCACTCAAATTGAACCACAATCCCTTTAGTGGGTTGTTTATAAGACACCTAAGTTTTTAAGACACACTAACAAGACACACTAGTTTTAACATCACCCCTTTTCAATCCCAATAAACCTATTCACTTACTTAAAAATCAATGGCAACAAAGAGCCTTATAGACTGCCATTACAAAAATGGGGGAGCAAATGGTTACATCGACGCCTAATCTACGCGACATCCGGAGGAAGCGCAGCGCGCACAGGAAATGAGCTTCGATATCCGCTGTCCGAATCAATTCCTACGTCTAGCGAAAAACGCATCGAAACATTCCCGATTTAATTATAGCCCGGAATTTGAACTGCTGGCATTCGGAATTTAAGTGGGAATTTTTGTGATTTGTTAATTTATGCTAGGCTGTTAAAGGAATCGGTGATATTCCCAGGATTATTTGTTGTATCGACGTTTGGTGACACTAATGTCTTTAATTAGAAGTAGCAATCGTCTCAGGAAATTGAGTCGATGTTTTGAATGTTGAATCGTCCCAACATTTATCATACTTACTTGTAGAAATACTAACAAGATATTGCTCCTTTAATACTCTTATAATTTTGTGATTTACATAATCAATCACTTTCAAAAATACAGAGTTGCAATATAGAAATAATGTTGAAATAACAGTATAACTAGTAAGGAAATTCTGGTCTCCAAATTGACGAATCTGTTTTTTACGTAACATAATTTATCAATATTGTTTTTAGCTTATATTGGAATGCGAGATAGGGATCCTGTTAGTAAAATATTCTTTTCATCTTGAACCTCACAAAATGACGTGTTTAATATCGCTCGCTATTTTCAAACGTATCAAAGTATCGTTTACGTAAAATGTTTGTATCTATCGTATTTACGTTACGTAGCAGATAAAATAACAGCACTTTACGTGTACAAATGAGTTCGGTGTTGGTTATTATAATTTCGGTCTTAACTGCTGGTGATAACGTCGGTTTTAGACTGAGAGAGGTTGAGTGTAATGAATAAGGAAAGAAACGCTCTTGTATTCTTTTAATATCTCGAAGCTACTTATATTCACTTATCTTTTGGCTAACGAACTGTGTAAAAACGTCACAAATTAGTTTTTATATCACGAGCCTTCCCTTACAGGATACATTTTCAATAATATATTTTAAGTATAATATAATATTTCAAGTATTTTTCTTCAGAATGATGGAGTGTAAGTTAAATCCTATTCGTATTTATTTTTAAAGATATTATGTGCATTTTCATTTGCTGCGGTAAACGACAAATATAGGAAAACCGGGAAGGGTAATAAAATATATAAATAAACACTACACACTTGTAATACCCATGCTACGGACAACACACAAAGACACACACACACACACACACACACACACACACACACACACACACATACTCAGACCGAGAACAGAAACTCATCACTAAAATTTCTGCTTCGCTGAGAATCGAACCCTTTCCCTCGGCACAGCGATCAGGTTTGGTAACCATTGCGCCACGCGAGTCGATGGAATGGGATAGTCTTAGCCCAAGCCAACTCAAAAAATCATAACATCGTATCTAAGCCAATTGACCGAGGGTATTTGAGGGTGAAAGTCAACTCAATTTGTATGCAAAGTGGGTGGCAGGGCTCTGTGCTGACCCTCGAGATATTGCGCATCTAATGCTGGGATGGTGACTAAATTAGTAAGGCAGCTTATAAATTTTGTATAGTTACTATTAGTTAAATAAATTAAAAAAAATGTTAGTTTCTTTTGTTACTTTTTCTTAATAAGATCCCTTCAAAGTATTCATGTAGTGCCCTAGATTGGCTTCAACCCATTATCTGACCAACCATATATGATTGGAGCCAAGTTGGATTGGTTAACAATAAATAACTAAACCTGAGGTAACGGACCTATATTCTTTACGAAAATTATTTTTATCAACTGACAATCAAAATCAATTTCCGACTGTTTTAATACATTCTCAATTAAAAAATAACAGAATAACAATAGCTTAGAAATAAGATGAATTATCGTTACCCACTTCAGCAAGGCAATTTCATAAATACCATCGACTGGTCATTTCAATACGCTATTGCCAAACCTATCCTATCCAACCAGGATTGGAATCCACATGAGTATTCTGTTCGTATTGGAAACTATACGCTACGCCGAGCATATCATTCGTAGATCATCTACGCGATGCTACGTGCAGGCTGACATGTGCTACGATATAATTGCGTAGCCGCACGCTACGGGATGCTACGCCACGCTTATCGTAAAGGGGCATGTGTCCGAAATGACGCAACGTGTGTCGCACAAATAATTAGTGTCTGCATTATAATTAGTGTCTGCATTATAATTGTTGATGTATTGGTGTAATTTGCGGTGATTTATTTTAATTTATTGATTTGTTTTTCATTGATTTGACAATGTTTTTTGTCAATCTTGTATTGTTGATTGAAACTGTGACTTTATATTATTATAGTTTCTTGACAATTATACAACAGAACGATGTTTTGTCGGCTGAAAAGAAAACGATAAAGCTTTTTATTAATTGATTTAATTAATTCAAATTATAATTTTAATTAATCATATTTTTTGTGTTTCAAATATTCCACAATTACTTTAAATATTCTAGTGTCAGGTCTCTTCAATCAAAACGTACCTATTCATAACAAAATATGAAACTAATTAAAAAATATTTTAATACGATAACCTCAAATTAAACAGATACAAAAGATAAATAGTAAGATAAAGCCCAATTTGATTCGTGATCCGTGAAACTTGAACACTAATATGCAAAGTTAAATTTGGCGTCGTAATTGGAACGATTAAATTTTCACATTAAACGAATCGACGGACGAAAGTTTGTGAGGGCGGTTCCGATAAAACAACAGTTAATATTGTGAGGTGAGGCTTCGCGATTTATGTACCGGCAAGTTTGGCGTTAAACCGACTAGAATTACTCTTGTGAACGAATTTACTTTGAACTAAGCGGAGTAGTTTCCTATCTTCGCACGCGCGACTCACTGCCGTGTTGGTTTAGTTCTGAGAAACTATTTGCAAATTGATCAGGAATGAGGCAGTATCTGACGTCATTAGACTGCTGTTTATGTTAAAAGTGTTAAAGGCGTTGCTGTATTGTGTTGGCGTTTTTGTTTGGAGTTGTTGTGTTGTGTTTTGTGTTGTTATCTTGTTTAAATATTGTATAATCTAATGTTAGACGAGGTTAGCAAATCTTAAAAAGACTGATCATTTACTGGACACACACACACACACACACACACACACACACACACACATACACACACACACACACACTGATCTTTTACTCTTTTAAGGATCTCTGGTAGATCCCGAGCAACTAACTATTGGCCATGATATGTCGAGATGTGTGGGTTTGAAGCGAAAAATAAATAGTTTATAGTTTTAGATGTTTTAACAAGCACGTGTGCATTTTTATTCGTCGGCAAAAATTTCAGATCGTTGCTACATTTTCTTGTATATGATAGTGAGCATCTATAGCACATTCGAATCCTCTGATTACGATAGCCCTTTCAAACCACTGGACCATCAATCTGACTGTACACAGTATGCGTCATACAGACCACATGTGGGTTGCAGCCGGCGCGGTCCCTTCATCTGTATGCAAAACGTGACGTCTTGCTCAAACACCACTCCCCTGGTCCAACGGAACCGTGCGTGTATATACTTGGTTGTATTAACGTAGTTTAGGCCAAAGAATAGACCAAAGTTGAAGCAAGATCACCTTTTAACATTTGGCGTTAGGAAACGCGCATATAGATGTCCCTAATGCAAGTTTTGTAATTGCTTATTGCCAGTAAGCCTAATATTTTAACAGTTTAATCTTCAGCATTTTTTTGATTTCTGGAACGCCTGAGCTCAAAATTGGGTATTTGGTTGACGACCCTGTAGTCTAGTTGGTAGTAGCTAGTAGCGACCCTGCCTGCGAAGCGAGGGGTGCTGGGTTCGGTTTCCGGCCGGAGCAGGTATTTATGTGACAGATGAATATTTGTACTTGGGTGCAGGGTTTTATTGTGATGTGTTATATGTGTCCTCCATGCCACCCGCGACACAAGCAATAACCTACTGCGGGGGTATGAGTGTGTTAGCGTTTATTATTATTTTATTTTTATCTCCTATAGTTAGGTTAAGTAAGTTAATACGAAAACAAATCTTTATAAAACCCGGCCGCTGAATGGTATAAAGAATCTTTTACAAACTCTTTAAGCAGTTTAAATGTTAAAATGGCAAAAAAATCCACAAGGGCCAGTAGGTGGCGATAGTTTCTTTCTTCCTTTTTTATAAAAATTAAAATTTCCAGTCGAAAATAATATCGCTTTTATCGTATAATAATATTATTTTTTCTCTTTAAATTATGTAATATGAATAAAACATCATTGGTGTAATGTTTGTGAATCGATAATGCGTCTGAGAGTATTTTATTAATGTTTTTGAGTATTAGTTATTTATTCTCTATTTATTTTCTCACTGTAATCTATTTGTTATCTTTATTATTGCTAGCTTCATAATGTAAGTCTAGTGGTCCTTTGGAGCATCCAAATATGAGTAGGGCTGGGTATGTGAACACTAATATGAAGATAAGGGAGCATATTAAAATTAATGTGAATTCTGGCAATATCGGCGTTCTTATACCTGCCTGAATAAAGGATAGAATGCGAAATACATTTTGTAATTTAAAAATATGTAGTTACAGTCTTTAAAGTCTGTTCCAAGACAGTTTACTTGACAAGTTACTTGATCTGTTGAATCATTCAAAATACTATAGGATCCTATAGGTATCACGGGATATCTTCAGCCAATCGCTGATCCGATACGACAACATTAATGAAGTTACGTACCTAGTTTAACTAAACACACCTTGTAGTTTCATACTGGAAGACGGAAAAACCTTTCTTAATCATTATTTTCCGTTTTACAAATGCCAGCATTTTTACTCTATGTTATAACTTTGACGTCACGTATTATGCTTTTGGAGTTACTCAAACATGTTAACTACTCGCTTGTCTTATACATTACAAGAAAAATGTAGTAAAAAGTTTTGGATTACACGATATTTCCTTATTGTAACCGTGTTTTTGTGACCGAAATAAAAAGGTTTATGGACTTACTGAGTTACGACATAAGATTCCATCGATCAGGCGCGGTCAATTTACGAACAAAGATTCGGCCTATGAAACCGGCAAAGTCGTGATATTTTATGGCAATATGAATCATAAATTTGTCGGAACGTATCCGTGTCGTCGGCTGTAAACGTGCTCGTTATAGTGATTGCTTACTCTGTGCGCCTCCGGTACGATTTACGAGTTTTGTTTCGGCGGCACTGATAAGTTTTGTTTGTCACTATCAATGTTCGATCGTTACGACGTGACGACGACAACATCAACATCTCTTAGCCAACCGCTATCGAACGAGACGCTATGCAATAAATATTGTCAGCTACGAAACTATGAGTGCCCTGATACTATTAGTCGTATGTCGTGTAAATTTCTTCTATAAAGCTGCTAATAATAATTTTACTATACCTACTATTTAATCGAAAAAAATATTTCTTCTATTAAGCCGCTAAGAATAATTTTACTATACTATATTATATATTTTAAATTTTTGTAAAAATTTCAAAATGCACGTGCTTTCTCGACGAACTAGATTCTCAACAATTATTAAGCCATGTCGAAACTCATCAGGCGAGATTAAAAGTGACATTTTCGTTCGATAAATAAACCGTTTATCTTTGTGTATTACGCACCTATGCAGTCAATAGTAATAGGCTTCGAGTTATACACAAATTGTTTCTCGAGTCGTAAAGTCTGTCTGTAGCTTACGAGGACATTGGACCCTTGCGGGCTCTTCAATTGCAATTCACCGGTGAAATGTTGAGCTCTTCAATTGAAATTCACCGGTGAAATGTTACAGACGTGAAATACGGCAACGTATTGTGTACTTTGCATGGACGCAAACGTCATTGCCTATTGGAGTTATTAAAACGTTTAATGGCTTTAGTATTATGATTGAGGAGCTACTAGCAATAGCGGTTATCGTTTTAGTCTTGCATTAAGTATTGGCTTTTAGGGTTCATTAACATTGTTCAGTGACATTTTTAGGGTTCCGAAGTAAAATCGGAACCCTTATAGTTTCGTCATGTTCTTCCTTCTGTCCGTCCGTCCGTCCGAGGTATTACGCCGAGACCCATAGGGCTAGAAAGCTGTTATTTTGCATGGATATTATACATATTTGATGATTAAACGAACTTACCTGTACGTGAAGTTCAATCTCAATTATTCGAGAGCTTCGTTCGAAGATATTAGCATGGCAACACTAGTAGTATCACTTTACGGGCTCGCCATTTCGCACTGTAGTTTGGAGGTAGATAAAAAATAAAACATAAAATTATCAATTTTTGTAGGGTAGATTTATAAACCTCACTTAGCTGGGGCGCGCTCCTCCTCGGTTCGTCATTTAGTTCAGAGATTTGCTGAGCTGTTTCATGTTTCACGACTAGGGGTGTAGTGTATATGACATGTACACTAGGGAGGGAGGGCATGCTAATATCTTCGAACGAAGCTCTCGAATAATTGAGATTGAACTTCACGTACAGGTAAGTTCGTTTAATCATCAATTATTCTTCGAGCTTCGTTCTCGATATTAGCATGGCAACACTAGTAGATGTTTAGAGAAGGTAGTCGTGAAACTAATGATATTTTTAGCTTTTCAATTTTTAATTGTAATATGATAGCAATATTTTACTCTTTAATTTCAATCTATTAATCAATATATTGGTGACACAGTATATTATGTACATCTAATAATCATAATATATAGCACACTCGGTATATGTTACTGATAGGTAGTAAACTTTATTTGATAATATGAACATGAGTGATACGTTAACTAAATATAGTGGAATATCTACTGAATTCCGCAAGTTTTATATAAAATATCCAAATCCTTTTAAAAAATGGTTAATGACATAAATGAGGTAAATATAAATTTCGTAATATTATTCATAATATATTATATATGGTGTTTTTCTATGTAACCCTTGCCAGTACTAAGAGAGTAAGTAATTTGATGATAATTGTATTCACTGAAATTAGTTTTTTCCCGAAGGATCCAATTTTTAAACGCTTTTATTTACTTTCACTTCGGAGCATCAACGCATCAAATCTTCAATATTATGATCAAAATGCTACTCTATTTACACGGCAATAAGGTTATTAATCGCTTTTATATTTAGCTTCACTTCGGAGCATCAAAGGATCAAATCTTGTAACGTTAATTTGAATGACTTCCCTTTAATGAAAATTGATGAAATTTGGCAGACATGTGTATTTCCGATGACAATACACGAAAATCAAAAAAAAATTGAAATAAAAGCGTTTAAAAAAAAAAATTTTTTTTGGATTCAACTTATTTGTAGCTACATTAGATCACACTACTACAGCGTGTGTAGCAACGATAGCAGCAACTATGTCATCAACTACAAATAATTCCTAAACCTGTAAAAAAATATCTATATAAAAACACTGTTTGTTTAAAACATTATCTATCTATATATGTAAAAACATAAAAATGCCTGTACAGATGTACTCCATAGACTGAGATCATCCAACCGATATGCCTTTAAATAGTTTAATTTGAAAGGCAATAATCAGAAAGTGGTTTGAACCACTAAAACAAAGAATCAGGCACATTCAGTCCAATGATAGAGTCAATTTTCCACTTTTCCATACAACAATTTGAACAGACTGACAACATAGAACACTGATCTATCATTGTCATAAGTTTTTTTTTTTTTTGCATAGTTCTGTATAAAACAAAGTAAATGTATCGGCTTCTTTTGGTTTTTCGACCAAAAGCATATTGTAATAAATTTTGATTATTATGATTATTTAATATTTTACTGGTTTTGTATCTACTAACACTAGTTTGTAAGATATACCTACTAACCTAATATGGATCAGTCTGAAATAAAGGATTATCATTATTATTATTATAAGTATGTGACAGTAAAAAAAGTACTAAATTGAATAACATTGGATATAATTATGTTCCAAGTTAACTAGTATTTAAGTAGGCCGCAATGAAAATACTTTCTATAGAAAAATATATAAAATATAATCCTTATTTGTCTCGACTGCCTTGAACAATTAGCAAGGACATGGGTGAACTGCTTATGATCTCTAGGATTAAAACCTATGTGAAATAATAAGGAACCTTGCATTACAAAGTATTGTAAAGTTACAATTGTTTTCGTGACAATACGCAAACCACTCCTAACCCAACTCAAGCAGTGCAAAGCGTAAACAGTTGGGATGTTTTTATAGGGGAAACAATATCCGGACTTCTATACGGTAACTATAGTGTGATTTTTCAGTGTAAGCAAGTATTATATAATATTATATTATAGCTATAATATAATTACTCAATGTTTAAAAAATTATTTGTGGAGGCCATAAAGGGACAATCACTAGTCACTTTGTCACTATTATTGTTATGTTTATAGGATGACATATATGTATATGGGTGGACCAAAGACGTAAAACTTGAATATATTATCAAACCATAGTACCATAAGTGTACATATTGCTTGCATTCGCCTCAGATTTTCCTCGCATGAAGAAAGTTCTTACTTTAAGATTTGTTCTATTAGAACAGAGATAACTTTAATTCGATTTGTCATTCGATGTATGATTGTAAATTTGCTAAGTCCTAGATTCGAATTCTGCAACATTAAAAATACATTATTGATTGTCTTATTTTACAACATCCACTCAGTGGCAAAAATCGTTCATACAACAAATTTTGTTGTACCTATATGAGGCTGTCTTAGTGATCATGTCTGGATTCTGGTTACTATGGAGGCGGAACCCCGTTGTTGAGGCATGCTCATATGAAGTATAAATGTTATATACCATCTGTGGAATACATGCATTTTTTGCATGTATAGAAAATATTTGTATCTCTAGCCTGGTAGGCAAAGATGAATCAATCGTCCGCCAGAACGGAAATATTAAAAAATGCCAAGTATTAAAAAATATTACTTTTAACAGAGCAATGAATTTTGAAAATTAACTAATACATTATGCAATGATATTGTTTATCTTATATATAATAGGGGTATACAGCAGTATACCTCCTATTTGTCATTATCATTGACTGGCCAACGAGAAAATAAATCACCCAATGAAGGTTATTTGTTTATTATTATTATTAATTAAGTAGAAATAGACAAGTATTCCATACGCCTTCGTAAGTTTAAAACCCTTTAAAAATATTTGCTATACTAAGACAAACGATATGTACCTATGATGTATAAACAGGATGTAGCATAAGTATTTTCTTCAATCCGGATGAAATTGAACCAAAAAGGGCTTTCTTTTTTAAAAAAACGTATCCCATCAGTTTATAAGAGTATAAAAGAGCTTGAATTAAGATATTTGAAATTCGGAATTAATATTCATAATTTTATATGCCAATCATATAATGGCATATGTATCCATTTTTACACATACAATGATTACTTTACCTTCAGTATAATCAAATCGTAATCGTAAGTAGTACATTAATACTTCAATGTCTCATTATTATTGCGTTTTTATTGGAATATGTTCGATATTATTGCATAAATAAGCATATTTATGTGAATTGTTCCATGGTAACATAAGAACTGTATGTTCCAGAATAAATAAAATTCCCTTGTTGATTCACTGAGTCTTATTTTTTGACTATGTAAGCTTTGGAGGAATGTTTATTCCTGAAATGTTTCATAAGCATACCATAATTTATGTCTATATTGTGAGAATGTTTTAGAACTTACGTCTAGGGCTTACACTTTTAGGCAGTTTTTAGGCTGGCTTTGTTGTCCGCCTTGGTTGCCTTTGTGTCATGGTCACATATGGTTTGTACAATTTTTACGCCCATTGCAGCAGTTGTCAGAGAATCATATAAAAGGAACTGTAGCTTAAAGGCCTGATGACAGGCTAAGCTGTTTATTGAGTTATAGACTTTATGATTGAAGAGGAACTTAATTCACAAGTCACGGTAACTGCGGACGGAAAATGTGACTCCTTGAGCAACATATAGTCTCGGTGGACTATTATAGTGCTGTGTATATGACATAATGGCATCTGGCCCTAATGATCATGTGGCCCTATGACTCTATTGCTGCTAATTGAATATATACCTACTGCCATTGTTCCTTGAATAGAAATCCTTCGCAATTTCATGCGAAAAATAAGTACTTGCTTCAGTTCACCGTATGGTGTGCGGCGTGACGCGAGTTCCTTTAGAAATATAATTTCTGTTTGAGTAATCGATTACCCCACATATAGATCCGGTTATCAAGTACTTTGTATAGTTCAACGAATAGCGTGCAGTATTAATTCCATATGGAATATACGCTAGTCGGCTTTTTAATGCGGTGAAGATTCTTTCTGGAACACATGTACAATGCAGTGGAAATACCCCACAGGTAGATCCGATTAGCGAGTACTTTTTGTTGCAGTTGTCTGCGTAACATGGTTAGGGCTCTTTATGAAATACACGTACAAACCAGTGGAGATACCCCACAGGTAGATCCGATTAGCGAGTACTTTTTGCTGCAGTCGTCTGCATAATATGGTTAGGGCTCTTTGTGAAATACACGTACAATGCAGTGGAAATACCCCACAGGTAGATCCGATTAGCGAGTACTTTTTTTTGCAGTTGTCTGCATAACATGGTTAGGGCTCTTTATGAATTATGATTGAACGCAGAACTGGTTTTTAATAATTTATAACTAAATAAATAAATAAATGAAGTCTAATTTCATTACGTAGCTGCAACGTATTTTTATAAGACCACCTTCATTGTATGAGAATCCTAGTATAAAAAGTGAAAGGATTAGTACTATCAAATATTATTGATAAATATTTCGTCGTATCTTAGACTATAATCGTCATCAGTGGTAACTGATACGTTTTCTGTAATGTAACATATAGTGTACATAGTTTGCTATAGACTCTGCACGTAAATGTGTAATGTTCGCCTCGATTGCAGTGTAATTCTAATGTAATAAGAGTAATGAAACCCACAGGAAATTAATGTTAGCAGTTTCTATTTTATTTGAAAAGCCCCCAAAGGACAATTCGATTATGTTTTGTATTTATATCCTACTTCGATATAAATTCATTACGGATTACTAGTAGGTACTAGTGCATACTAGTGATGGAAGAACCCAATAAGTTATTCTTATTAGCAGGTATCTTTTTTATTTAAAAGGCCTTCAGAAGAAAATCCGATTAGGTTTTGTATTTGTACACTACTGCAATATAAATCCCTTATAGAATGTACAGCAATTAGCAGGTACTTTTTTATTTGGAACAACTCAAAGGACAATATGATTATATTTGTATTTATTTTCAATATAAATTGATAAATTCTTTATGAAATATAATTACTAGCAATGGAAGGACTCCACAGGTAATCCGGTTAGCAAGTACTTATTTGGAAGGCTCCCAAAGGACAATCCCATTGTGTATGGTATTGCAATATAATTTTCATACGGAAAACACGTGCTGATACTAAAGGGGAAAAAAGAGGAATACCTAAGGATATTCATATTTAAATTGATATATTCACTGATATATAACAGATAATCTGTTTTTGCTTCGTAATTGCGTGTAATTTCCTTGCAAATTACATTGCAAGCAATATTTAACCGACTAAAGTAGGGTTATTTAGTTACTTGCTGTATTCTTTAAATTTTAATACTGGAATTCTCCTACCTGCTGATTATAAACGTTGATGAATCACTATCCAATCTAATCCAACATTTCCTGTACGAATCCCACGAAATCCAACGAAACACTGCATATCACTCAATAAAAATATCACTTTTGCTTTGGTTAATTTTTCGTTCTAACTTTTTTAATCTTTTACACAATTGATTTTCTCATGACTATTAAACTTTCTTTTAGGAGTTTCACTTTAACTATAATTTTGCGCCCGTGCAAAACGGCGAAGCACTGAAACGTGAATGACGAACCGAGGAGGAGCGCGCCCCAGCTAAGTGAGGTTTATAAATCTACCCTACAAAAATTGATAATTTTATGTTTTATTTTTTATCTACCTCCAAACTACAGTACGAAATGGCGAGCCCGTAAAGTGATACTACTAGTGTTGCCATGCTAATATCGAGAACGAAGCTCGAAGAATAATTATACATATTTATTAAAACTCCAAAATCGTACAATAAAATATTAATTTTTTCAAGGTACCTCCCCTTATATCACCTCCTCTCATAGTGTGGAGTATCATTGGAAAGGTCTTTCAAAAATATTATGGGTTTCCTAAAACTATTTTTGGGTTAAGGGGTTCGTTTGCAAAGTATTTGGCTTTGAAGTGCTAATTTTGGTTAGAGTTAAGTGCCCCCCTCCTGCCTAAACAGTTGGAGTTGGATAAATGAAAAAATTCTAAAAAATAGGTTATATGATGAATGTACAAGGAAAACTACCACGGCTATGATAGCATAAGTAGTTAATGAGTAGTCGTCGATAAACTTACTAATTCAGAACCCTACATTGCGCCTAAGCTTTAGCCGGGCTTCGTAATAATGTGACAGCAGATCCAATGAAACTGACATAAAAAGTTACAACCGGTTCGTCTTCACAAAAGCCTCTATCGCTGAAACATCTAGTTTTTTTAAATTAATCCCTCGTTTGAAACAGCGGCCTTTCTTCGGGTTTGATGAGCCATAAATCTAGTAGCGCGTTCGCCGGCGGGTGGGCCCGTAATTACTCCGATTGCCCGCATTATCATAGTGGAGTGCGCCCAATTTTCGCTTGATGACTTTTTTACGAGTTTTCCAGTCGTACGTAATTTACGATGTCGTAAAGTTGAGTCGCGGTTGGGCCTGATAACAATGTACTGACGCTGCAGTGTGTCGGGCCTACTGTGCGCTACCGGACCGAAATGTCAGCTCATTCACCTGCGGCGGTAATGATCTTTTGGAATCCGGGAATTTAATGACGGAAAGCAACGTTTTCGTCTACCTGCTTTTATGACGATGGCGAAGAAGATCTATGGGTTGATAATGAAACTGTAGCTTTTCCATGATGAACATGATTCCTAAATCCCTCATTGTGCTTAAAGCGGCCATAAGTAATATGTAGTACTGTCTATATGTAACCAGGTAATGTAACTCTTACGGTTGCTATTTATTTAAGTTTGTCAAAAGTAATTTGCAATAACATTTCATTTTATTTCAGAAATATATTTTCTTTAGCGTACTGATAAACACTGTTCTTCAAGATGACGTCAGGCTTAAGCTCAGGCTCAATTCAACTTAAAGTTTTCTAAGTAATATTTAAAACTCATCCCAACAATACTATTCAAAAGTTAGTTTAGAATTACTGCTACATTTCGTTTACACAAGGAAAATACGTCACTCAAAGCGCTACGTCCACGAGATACTAAATTCCCATTGGGAATATTATAAGTGGCATTTGAAAACTGTCAGACATGTCCGGCGCGGCGCGCTCCGACCGTGTTTATGACTATCTAAAATTCATTCAAGTTTTATTAGCTCTTGTAAACAAAACATCAGCCTTTGAATTAAATGTTCCTTTATCCAAGTAAGAGATGTTTTGTTTGATGTTTGAGTTTGAGATGTTTTGTTTGAAGGTCTTTAAAATATTGATAAGCATCGTAATTCCAAACAACATTTATAATGTATACTCAAAGCATTATCAGTTTCACATTAAATTTACCTAAGTAATATTTTTCAAAATTTATTTTTACTCAAACATTTTCTTTTCATCTTCGTTACTTTCTTTGTTTCAGATAATTCTCAGTGGTATTTTTGTGTCATTAATTAAGCAACGTGTACGCTGTCCTTAAAGACGAATAAAACGAAACTCACCCTAAGCAAATTTCAATTTTTGCCCGACATTAACACAAACTTTACAAAGGACGCCATTTTTTTTACTCCCCACAGAAAGCGTCACTGTTTCATTCTGTTTATTAAAGGCCGAGAAAAGCGAACTGTGTATTATGTACCGCTATACTGTAATTATCTCTCCTGCTTTACCGATTATTTCATTCTTTTTTTGGGTCTCAAAGAAATTGAAGCTTACAAGATAGTATTTTTTCAAAAAAGAACAACGATGAAGCAAAAAAAACACACCTAAAGAAATTTTTATTTTGCTGCCGGAATCTCTACTGTATTTATGATAATACAGATACTGAATTATTTGAAAAGTTATTTAAAGGAATCGTAACTGATACGAATAAATCAGCTACTTACAATCGTTTTAAAAGAAAGGATAAGCCCGTCAAAACATTTCACACAAAAATGTTCTTTATACAAGCAAAGAGTAAGGTCACCTCTCTCTCTCTTACGATTTACAATTAGGTGAATGGTGACCACCACAGAATACTTTGGTACCAGCATTGGTACCAGCACACAGTCTCACTCCATTTGGATCTGTTTTCGGCGCTCTAAAAGTGGTGCCTAGAGACCATATCTCAGAAACCTCAGCTCAGATAGAAACTATCCGATTCTACTAATATTATAAATTAGCTGTTTCCCGCAGCTTTGCATGCGGAAATTATGCTTATCATATTTATCCCCTATTTCACCCGCTTGAGGGTTGATTTTTGAAAAATCCTTCCTTAGTGGATGCCCACGTCATAAGAGGACTACGTGTGCGAAATTTTAAGTTTTAGCCCCTAAGGGTTTGGCCTGTGCGTTGATACATCACTCAATCACTTTTGCCTTTTATATACGAGTATACAGACAGATGTGCAACGTTGTAAGGATGTTTGTTACTCTTCCACGCAAAAACTACTGCACGGATTTTCATGAAATTTTGCACACAACTATTAGTTGAAATAGGACATAGTTACTTATTATCCTAAAAAACGCAGACAAGGCAGGCAGAACGCCTTAAAATGATGTACTAAGTTCACAAGCGTCTCCCGCATGCGTCCAAGTCTGTAGATGTTTTCATTCATTTATCGCTGATTGGATTTGTGGAAACCCGAAAAGAGCAGTAACAAAGAGGTGTACAATCTCATTCGTGGCAACCCCGCATGCGACATGCACTCGTGTTTCCATTTCACTTATCGTGACGATTCAATGAGTTTGTTTTTGTATGTACTCGTATTGTTTACTGCAGACGGGTTGATGGGTTGTATGTTTTAAAGTAACTTGCTCGTACGATGTCAACGATTGCCCTCTTACTGGTAATGGTAACTAAACCTTTTTATAGTTACCATGAAGAGTAACAGGGTCTTGTTAGTCACATACATATGTAGAAAGAGAATAATTAGCAAAACATTTTGTCATCGTTATCGTTTTGTCTTTCATAAGATGAATCAAAATCATCTCTAACCATTAAAGTATTATTACTAGTATAGAACCGACACCGCGAACACGATGTATGTCCCAATGAAGTGGCGCCAATCGGCTTCAATTTTCAATGGATTCGTTCGATTTTCAAAGGAAAACAGGGCTCAATTTTGAAAATAGAACCTCCTGACAGGACACGCATTTTCGAGATGTCTATTCTATGACATTATGCTTCAATGTCTCTAACTAATATTATTTACCATGCTATAAATCAAAACTTATTTATGCGAGGAAATATATTTGATTTATTTCGTTCAAGGTAAAACTTAACGCAGACGTAATATCCAGTCACTTATATTACAAATTATTTGACTCGCTAGCGACTGGAAGCGATCCGATACGAGAGAACACGGCACAATTTCATTTTACGTCGACGGCGGGTAATGGCGCGAATCTGATATTCACCTGTCACCCGCGCTGACTTTTGACAGTTCAAAATAAAATGGAGACTTGTGAATTGCTCGGGCGGGGAAATCGATTCAGACCTTATTTACGTATGTTCGGCGTCATATTTATTATCTGAAGGTCAAATAAAGGGTGAATTTTATTGCTTCGACTCATGTTTTGTCCTTAACCTATGAACGTATAAAGAAATATTTGTTTCGTTAATATTTGTCAAAACGTTAATAACTAACACACACGAAATCAATGTGAGTTTAGTTGTCAGTTACATAAAAGTCGTTTATAGTATTGATAGACATTGTTTTAATGTCGGCCTCACGAATTCTAATCCTGATTATAACAGAAAAAGAAATCTTCGTCCCTATGAAGTTTTGGTTTTCTTAAACCTGCATACCTCAGAGTTCTTCGGATATATTTTCAATGTGAAATCCACCAATTCACATTCGGCCATCTCTCCAGGTTATATCCTCCAAATTTCCCATTCATTGTGATATTTTTGACCCACTCCCACCAGTGAGACAGTAATGGATCGTGATAATGAAGTTACAAAAGAAAAAAAAAAGGGTGCGTGTACTTTTGTACGCGCGTGAGAAGTTATACTTCTTTGACATGAAAAAAAAATCAAAAAACAATATCAAAAAAAAATATTGTTCAAAATACAATATTCAAAAACAGCAATACTAAAAATAAAAATGAAATAATATTTTGAAATAATTTAATTTACGAATCTCTATAGCCAAAGTATATGTGTTAAGCGCCATCTGTGATTAATTTTGTAGTATATTCTAATATTACTTTGCCACGTATCGTAATAGTTCTCGTAATAGAACATAGATGGTGTTTTTACAATTGCAAAAACAAATCAATTGTAAATCTTTTTTTTCTGTTTTTACAATTGTAAAAACACCATCTATGTTCTATTACGAGAACTATTACGATACCATGCTGTAAAACCAGTTTTTGTGGGGGGGAGGGAATGAAAGATTTTATTCAGTTCAGTTGAAGAATAATTTATTTTCCGACAGGCATTAAACTTTAATACAGATTAAGGAGAGAAAAAGAATGTGCTCCTAGTCCCAAAGACAAGTATCGATTACTATTTACTACTACAGTCCGTTCACAGTTATTTTACCTCTGACAAGCTGTCATTACCTTCCCATTAGATTAGCATTACTTGCTGTCAAGTGACGAGTGTTGTAAAAGTTCCCGATTTATCGGGAGATCTACTGATTTTGGTTATCGTCTCCCGATATCCCGTTTTAGCGACCGTTTCTCCCGATTTTTTGCATTTTCTACCAATGTAATATAATATTGAAAATTAAAATAGAAAATAGTGTTATAAATACAAAAAACAAAAGAAACTGAGTCGCTCAATGAAAATACAGAAGAATTTTGGGCAAATGTAGGTACATATTATAGCATAAAACGTGGTCATGGCTCACGAAATCGTGTTCTAATATTTTTTCCAACTGAATCAATGATAGGTATATTACACACAAAAAAATTAAAAAATACAAAAAACCAGACTGCGTATAAAACATGTGCGACATATTGAGGATAAGTTTTGTAAAATGGATGGAAGCTTAGACGCGGAAATTGATAAATTTATTATAGAATTGAAAGACGAGTGTGATACGGAATCTGAGAGCAGTTTTGATGATTCATGTTCGTCCGATAGTGATTATTTATCATTAGGCGTGCGTTTGGATCATTCGTATGCCAACCCAATTTAAAGCAATTCAATTTGTTGTAATTTTAATATAACTACCGAGAATGTGAACTGATTAGTTAGGAGACTGTAAAATAATACATTATTTTATTTGAACGTGTATCATTTTTACTATCGTTACTTTTGGATCAACCTAGTAAATAATATTTATATACATCAGAAGAAACATGTAATATTTCATGTTAGGGAATCGTACAAACTAAACATTACAACACACAGCTAAGGTTAACCAACTTAATAAATTAATAATGTAGTTTTTATAAGGAAGAATATAAACGCGTATAAACAAAATTTTGATATTAATAATCGCCAAACAAAAAGAATGTATCAATTAATTACGCCTTCGTTCCGCCAAAGTAAAGTGCAAAGATCTTTCATAGGGCTTGGTGTACATTTCTATAATAAAATCCCAAAATTAATACGTGACTTGCCAATAGAATCTACGAGTTTAATGGTTAAAACTAAGTTGGCGGGTGTCTATTATACTATCTACTACTTAAATGGTTTTTACCCAAAACGAATGTCATAAAAAGGTTGTATAATAAAAGCTATTGCATATTTCAAGAGATTTTATTAGTTATCATTTATATTAATAGTTCGTCTAGTTGTGCAGGAGGCGCTATATTTCGTTGGTACCTTGCCCAATCAAGATACCATAACATACTCATTGTAAGTATGGCCACAGCAAACTACTGATCTTCTAAAGATGTATAGGGTACGTTATCCAGTATTCAGGACTTATTCTGAACCTTTGTCAGTCACAAAACAGGCGATTAAGTAGTCCATATTCATATAGTATTGGTTTGCCAGAAATTGTAGCGAAACTGCGAAAACACATTCACCAAAACACAAGTACGAAATCGAATTCAACAGTAAATTAAAATAACTGTGTGCGTGTCGATGAGTTTCAATAGTAAATAGGACTCCAAATAGGTACGCTGAAAATATTTAATAGAAAAATACAAAAAACCACGCGTAGAAACATGAAAGATCGATGACAAATATGACAGTACAGTGGTGTTATTTATAAATACTATGGTTACCAAAATGACATTATTAGGGATTACATCATCTTTGTTGTCAATCGATTAATCGATGTCAAAATATTCGAAATGTAATTTAATAAAATTAGCGTAACGATTGAATGGTAATTCTAAATATATTACATAGTTTTAATATGTATGGAATACGAAAACATGTAAGAAATAAATTAATATTATAATTATAATTAACAAATAATACATAAAATATATTATTATATTCCATCAATCGATTATTATGAATCAATTCAATCGATTATAAAATTGTTTGTAATGAGGAAAATACTGTGAAAACTTTTTTGCATACAGAAAAAATACAGAATTGAGCTAACTTCACGATGCAGAATTTAGGTGTCGGTGTGCGCGCGCATCGTAGAAATTCACTCTCATCATTTTTCACCATCGCGCCAAAAGAAGTATAACTTCAAAAACAAATGCTACTCATTCATAGATTTTAAAGACAAGAACAGGCACACCCAGATCGTGAAAAAAATTTCAACCCATCATTCAAACTGACTCGCTAAGAAATGAAGCCAGTGCCCTTCGAACGGCGCTTCAGCATGGTAACACGATACATTGCGAAAGTTTGTAGATAGCTTAATATATCCTTAAAAGCTAATTAAGACAGTAACAAAGCTAATTCGTTATATAATATTAAATGCTAACGAGAGAATGATTCACCTTTATTACTGTGAATACAGAAAGCTAAAGTAGAAACACGTAATAGAATTAACAAAAACAACATGAAACAATAATACAGTGCCGGGCTAGGATACAGTAATTATTCAGGTAAAAAACGTTCGCAAAACCACGGTAAGAATAAATAAGAACAGTGAAAGGAACCTTTGCGAATACGGTTAAAACAAAATGGTGCAACATTATAAAGGGCTTGTGGGAATTTGATATGCAATAATGGGTTTTATGATCGCACATTACGAGTGAATGTCGAGTGCTCGCCGAACTGAGTTAAAGTGTAAATGACTAATTGGTGCGTTTGCGGAATAAATACAAGCGAGAGTTATGTCGGGTTTGTTACACGGTAAAAGAAAACTATGTTCTGTTATATAATCGTTTAAAGTAACAGTGCGTTTGTTTTAATAAAGGCTCTGCGCCTTATCTTTATCTTTGCCTAGGGATCTATAAAGCGCACTTCAATTTGGACTTAGCTCAGACAACAATCAAATGCACTATAATAGATTACTGACACTTTGTTAATACGAAAATATTAAAAAGTCATATAAGGCTTCCCGCCCACGTCCGATAATCGGTGACCGATTTTTTGTAGGAGAAAAATAGAACGTACTGATAGCAATGGTGCAACGCACACGTCCTACAAAAAGTCGGTCAGAAATAAAATCGGTGCATTCCGACCGATATCGGTGAAAAGTGGAACGTTCGGAAATGTATGCGTTCTCACCGACTCACCGACAGTCGGCCACAAAATCGGTCATAAGAATCGGAGGAAAAATCGGCCCGATTATCGGTCCTACAATAAGTCTGACATGGGCGGGAAGCCTAAACAGCTAAACTTGTTGATTTAGAACCGTCAATTTTGAAAAAAAAGAACCCTTTATTATTAGACATTCCATAGTGTCGCATATACAGGATGCGTATTAATACGATTGTACCGAATAAACCATAAGAGTTACAAATTCAGTGGAATCCTCTCACGCTGACAATTAAAGAAAAGAATACGAAGACAAATCCACCAAAATTTCGACAAAACCATATTTTACTCTACTACACAAATCTTTGTAAAGCATTGTTTGCACACACAATTTGGCAATAAAACACGCACCGTTGAATTCATCGCTTTTATTCGTTTGGTCATTAGTGAATTAAAATGTATTTTGTAACACGATCTAATGAGGGATACAATTTCAGTTGTAATGCCGTAATGAAGGATACAAATCAGTCGTAATGTGCACAAAGTACGGCGGGCTCGCGCCCGCTCACCGCTAACTAAGCTTATTAGAACCACTACCATAAGTTCTCGTATAAGTGACGAATAGAACTCGAACTTATAATAAGTTTTTGAACTAATGAAGTTGGTATAAATTTAAAAAAGTGAAGTCTGTTCTAGACTCGCTGTTTACGTGCTTAGTTTGTTTGTTATTAATGGCATGGCATTGCAGTTTAACAGGTGTTTCAATTTATTTTTAAAATTACGACATTTTCCGTGTAGACACTACAATTTACGATGTGTATTAAGGTTTTGGTAATTCAAAGTCAAAAATCAAGTTTCAAGTAAAATTATACTAAGGGGTCCTCAACAAATAAATAAAAGACAACCAAAATGTAAGTCGGTTGGTTGTTACTACGAGTAGGTAGCATCACACAGAATACTAGAGCGAGAGTATGTGGGTGTTCATTTTATAATTTAATTTAACAATATTTCATAATAGCTGTTTTCGGATATTTGTGCATATAAAATTAAATAATATTATTCAAGCTGGATAACATTATTACATGTAAACATTGTATTTACACATTGTATTATTCTGTGTATACACAATATATTATTCTACGAATTAAGTTTCGCTACAAAACTTCATTCATTTGGAAAACACATACGATATAACTCCATTAAAACACCAACAGCGTTATTTCGACAACAATACGTATTTCATTAACGCACCCATCGTCAGAGGCTGGTTCCTTATCGTTATGTTAACAAAGCTCATTAGCACCACTAGTACCACTACTATGAGTTCTCGAATTAAACTCGAAGTGAGATATTTTGAAACTTAACAAATCTTTGTCCTCTGTAATTTTCCGCTATTTAGGTTGTCTGGAAAAAATTGCTGTTTAGCAATAAGATTGCCGATTGTTTTCTTATTTTTATATATTTTTATTGTGTTGAAGTTGGTGAACAATAAAGAATATTTGTATTTGTATTTTTGTGAGATTATTTGGTTTTCCCTACTGGCTATAAAATAAAATATAGAACTAAATACTTGCGGCATATTTCTTGGGTTCTTGGGCTCTTCCCGTCCACCGATCTAGCCGTCCAAATCCTACACTTATGCGAATGTATGTAATGTATGTATGCATGTAATGCGCACGTGCATCACTCTCTAGCCGTTTAATTGTTCACCGCCATGTAAATCAATTTAAATAACTAAAGAATGAGGAAGAAGTCGCTTTCATCTATCAGAGCACAAGTAAACCTTCCCTGGAGATCCTACTGAACCTTCGACGGGAACTTATTGAAGGTCGCTTAGTTCTGTACCACTGATTAATCTGCCGATACTGATACATAGTTTAAGAATTTTTGATTAACTTAATTTTTTCAACATGAACCCGTTACAGTATTGAGCAAATTAAAAAAGCCAGTTATCGCTTCCTTTTTGACCGGCAATGAATCAATGAAGACGTATGGTACGTCTACGTGCGGTGACCAATTAACTCTGTCTGAGATAATCTTGAAATGGCTTATTTGGTCTTTTGTTGTGGTCATTCAGAAAACAGTAAGAAAGCAGAGTTATCGGCGCTAACCAGTTACATCAGAGCCTTCAAATAGGCCATTTGCTCAGAATTTATGGACATACTTATGCAAGCTGAGTTTTAACATCATCTTTTCATTGTTACAGGAGAGCACACCTCAGAAGTTGCTTGGAAAAACTGAAGGACATGGTACCCCTAGGCCCCGAATCGTCACGACACACAACATTAGGATTATTAACAAAAGCCAAAAGGTTCATAAAGGTAAGCTTTAATGAAGATTAACTCATGGCCGTACTTAGGAGTCACTTAACAGTTACTTAAATCGCTCCTTAGCATAGAATTTGTATTGTGATTCTGCACTAAGGAGCGTTTTAAGTAATCGTTAAGTGACTCTAAGTGTGGCCGTTAGGCAGACTACAGATAAATTCAAACCCGACGTACGACTTAGAACGTCTCATGCCCCTACTTCTCAAGGTGTGGAGATAACACTCCCAAATATGTCTTCTTGGCTGAGCCTCTCCAGGCTCGTCCAACTGTCCACGTGAAGCTGTAAAGGCCACTAGGGCCAACAGCAACTATCCATTCAAAAAATAGTTTTACGTGTTTGTCTGTCTGTGGCATACACACAAACACGTCAAACTTTTTTTCGATTAGCGATTTTTTTGTTTAAAAGCTGACGTGTCCGAGATGATTCTTAGCTATGTTTAATGTAAATAAAACAGCCGGCGGTAAATTTGTAGTTATTGGCCATAGCGATGATCACCTAATAGCCGGTGTGTTAGTTATCAGTAAAGAAACCTTCGTCAAACCCCAGTAAGGGACGCTCGCATCCGCTCAACACGGTTTCCGGTACGGCGCATCCGTTTTCCTACCCCCTTCTCCCCTTACAGACCACCCTTACCAAGAAGTGAGTTATGCGCTTCAGTAAAATATGATATAATACTGTAATGGATATACTTGGTTTAATCAAAAGTGTTTTATATTTATTGATTTATGATTGAATTTGAAATTCACGGCCAAAGAATATTTTTTTCGAATCGACAGTTGCTGTAGGCCCCAGCAACTTGGCCTTAATATTTGGACAGCATTAGAACCCGATGACCATAACCTTTTCAGAAATATCGGTAGGTATTGGAGCAGCGTGGAGTAAGTATAATAGATCTCCTCAGTTTCGATGAGACTGGCGTTTTCTGCTAAATGGACCTTAGGTATTTCATCTGTTTAACATTTTATGTCACCTCTTTAACAGAAGAAACAAAGGGCAAACTTTATGCCTAATGCCATTGCCCACCAGTCACCTTGGGGGAACGTGGAAATAGCTGATCAAAATAAAAATTATTAAATGATAGAATAACTTTACTATGGTTTATCTATCGTGTATCGTTTATTTATCTATACGCACATCATACGTGGATACATCGATTTGGACGGAATAACAAAAAATATGATTGTTAATTTTTATTATTATTTCTACAAAACTTGCGTGTTTACATTTTTTGAACTGAAATTTTCATTAAAGAGTTGGAATTAGTCATTCCTAAAATCTACTATGTAATAGTTTTCGCTGTAATACTCGTAGCCCAGAAAATCGTGAAGACTGCGCAGTAAAAGGTGCTCTCTTTCGCCAGCCTCTGTTTCCGTGTTTCCGGACTACATCCGTTGAACCGTTGTCCCCCCCCCCTCCGCCCCCTGTCCCCTCCAGCCCCTTCCCAACACTTTTCTTCGCCACGTTTCTTCGATACCTTTCTCGGTTTTTGTCGAACTTTGACGAAGTCGCTTTATAAGGTTCAAGTGCGCGCTAATTTTAGACTTAAATTAAGATGAAAGCAGGCCTGGCGCACTCCGCACTTTTGGTATTTCTTTATTTTATGGTATGATGTTACAATTACCTACGTGCTACGTTCGACGTGTCGGACCAATTTCAGAAGGGCTGCCACGCCGTTCATACATTCGTAATCTATCACACATATCATCACAAAAAAAGAAAACCCTGACGTTGTCAGAGGATAAGAGTTATGATTAGAAAGAGAGGCAACGTCTAGATGTCAACGTCTGTTGACGATTAGCGCTGTGCTATCTAAATTACACTTTATTGTGTCTGAGCAAGATTCGCTATTTATTTAAATGATTTTGCGGAGTGACCAATAGGTACTATTATTTATACTGTGATGAAAGTAAAAATCTTATTAATTCAGATATAATAAGATGTGAAAGACAACGCGCCAGTGAAAATAAGAAAAATGAAAAAAAGAACCCTAAAATCCTAAAATGATACAGCGTCATTATTTATGAATAAACTCGGGACTTCACAAACCAGCTATTCCCTGGCAAAGGTTTCGAAAGGCCTCTAAATGAATACACTCAACCACCTCTTTTCAAAGGCCTTATCCTTTACAAAGGCCTCTCGAGACTCAATGCCACAAAATGAATTCGGGTAAAATACAACAAATGTATCGGATATGTGGATATTTGGTGCGGTCGACGGGATTCCGATATGTTTGAACAATGTAAATAATTATTATGCGGAAATGATGCGGAGTTATTAAATGTTTGTTTATTGAATACATTCATATATTTTATTATGTCGGGTTGTTTGTAATGGAAATCGTATTATAAATATTCATAAGACTAAAAGATATAGCATTGTAATTTGTATTTAGCTTATATAACCTAAATAGAGGTGATAATGATGATAATGTGATACAAATTATTTCATTATTCCTGTAAAAAATATTGTTAATAAAATATAAAACTTTTCAAAATTTTAATTTTGACGCGTTTTAAAAAATCTTAGTCTCCAATGGGAATTGTTTTTAGTTGTAAAATATGACTGAAGTTCCCCGCATATAATAATCTCATCAAAAATGTAATCCCTACCTAGGCTACCTGTGTTACTTTTCTAAAATTTGGTTTGTTGGTTTCTAACTAATAAAAACTAGCCAACACACATCTACCACACACATCTAAATAAATAAATACTACCATTTGTATCGATTTCCTATTAATCTACACATATCGTATGAATATTCTGATATGATTGGACGTAGGTAATTAGTTAAGTTCTGCAACTTGAACGCACCTAGATAGTATAGGTCTGTGAGGGATGGCCGGACGTCGGATAGCGGACACCGGACACCGGACACCAAGAGTATTCGTCATACGCATTGTGTACGGAGCTGCACTAGCAGATGGTCATTTTCACAGCCACCATATACTTGTAGATGGTATAAAGGCATTAAGTCCATTTTTAGGGTTACGTACGAAAAAAAAACGGAACCCTTATAGGATCACTCGTGTGATTAGGCGTCCGCCTTTCACAACCAATTTGCTCCGAAACTGCTGGACCAAATGAGCTGTTTGGTAATATTGTGCTTATAAAGAAATCAAAATTAAAAAAAAAACTGTTTTGTTAACTGTATCGTGTGGCATATCAAATAAGGTAAGGTAATGTAATGTAGGGATCTGAAATACATATTCTTGTTATAGTTATGTAGTTCTGCAATGGATAGTTTTAAATTATTCAAGAAAAAACGAAATTTAAAGACGAAAATTGACAATTTCCCTCCTCTTATCTCTAAAAATACTGAGGCTACAATTTTGCAAAAAATACAAAAAATTATTATTTACATAGAGCACAAGAACCTATAAAAATCTATGGTCTTAGTAAAGGCTTAGCGGTCTTTTGTATTTTGTTTTTTAATAATGTGCTATAAAATGCTATATATTAATTCGTATGGTTTGTTTATTTCTTCTCTTTTCTTTCTTTGCCGACAACGCATCGGTGACGCGTATGTTACTCTGCTCGTATGCTCTCTTGTCGGGATTTTTTTTATTTAATTACTTCGACGGCATGGGTAAAGATATTGTTTCACCAAGCGAATTCAATGCGGTTAGAAATAATAATAACAACAATATTAAAATTCTGGTGAGGAGTGAATATTAATGTCTTTTTTACATGCAAAAACAACGATAACTTTTTCTTAAAATCATAAACAACAACAAAATATCTTAAGAAATGAACGAGAGTTAATTTTTTATTTTTTAAAATACCAACACAAGATTGAGATCTATAAAGCCCACTTATTCTTGGAATTTGCTCAGACAACAGTCAAATATACCTAATAGATGACTAACACTTTCAAATTAAAAAGTCATTTAAACGACTAATGTTTTGGCATAAAAGAAATAATAATACATACTTATAATAAGTACAGGAGGTGAACTCCGCAAAATCATTTAAATAGCGTCTCTAGCTCCAACGCAATAAAGTGTAATTCAGGTCGCACTGCGCTAATCAAAAATGCGTAATGAGTTGCCTTCCTTTCTAACACTATCGCTTATCCTCTCTGGCAATGTCAGGGTTGTCTTTTTTGAAAGAATAAAATTGATCTGAAAGTTTAGTGACAATTATGTATCATATTAAATATGTGTCATAGATTACGAACAAATGACAGCCATTATGAATTTTCTGAATTAGCCAGACATGTCGAATGCGGCATGACTTGTAAAGTCATAGCTAAAATGCGGAGTGCGCCAGGCCTGATTTAGGTTGATTTAGGACCATTATTCTCATTCGGATAATTTTAAGTCTGATCAAAGCCTGAGCATGGTTTATAGATCTCACAATAACTGTTTTCATTAAAAACATTTTGTAGTAGGTATTTCTTTGCTATACATATAACCACATAAAAAGAGTTCCAGTGAAATATTTCTGGTTTTATGCGAGTATAACGAAGGCGGTCTTACGGTGGATGTCACAGTTGGGCGCTCCCAACGCCTTTTCCTGCGTCGTCGGATGTGAGTTCATGTTCCGTATGGTTGAGGATTCCTACATAAATTTCTCTTGCATTGAAAAGTATCTAGTCTTATTCGTAAAAAAAAAGGAAGTGTGGTTTTCTCTGTATGTGGTACGTATCATATATTTTTTACTTATTCCATACATTTCTGCTCAGAAATCCCGGTACCAGAGTACTGCTTCATACGCAGCTTTACTTTAAGGCTACAGAGTAGAAATATCCCATAAACACAAATTAGTCGCATTGATGCTAGTCACCTTTTATTCCATGTCAATTTATATTTTCCAAGAAGATTACCCAGATCACAGTAGTATAAGCCTTTCTCAACAAACCTCGCGTACTCAAACTTGGCTCATTACTCTCCCATAAATAGAATATCTAGAAATTACAATTTATAATTCGTCAGTCGATATCCCATTGAGTAGAAACAAGATCGTGATACGGTAAATGTTAGAAGTATGTTATTGTTGCAGAATTACCAAGTCGTTTACACCTGTAAGTGAAGTAACACTAATCTAATATTGTATTGTATTTTGTATCGTACTATTCTTGTCACAGTGCTTACTTTGCTGGTGTAACTTATTTAAATAAATAAATGAAAACGCCGTACCAATAACAAACGGTGAAGTTCTCGTAGTACATATCACAAACTGTGCCGTAATTTTTGTACAATTTCTTTTTTGTTTAAAATACTCGTATAGAGAACGCCTTCCTCCCGGCGATTCATTTTACACGTCACATTAAACACGACATACTCGCTTACATCATCGATAGCTCCGGCGTTCACTATACCTGAATTTTTATCGATATTACAAATGAGAAAAAATTTTTTCGACTTAACTCTGGCTTAAAATTATTTAATGCTTATGTTTTTTACAAAACGCCAACTGTTAGTGACTTTTAATGGGCCTAGTGTAACTTTGTTCAAGGTTTCCATGTAGTTCGAGAGAGCAATAACAAAACTTTTTGAAAAATCCCCCTAAAGGAGAAAATGGGAGGGTAAAAGTTTTTAAGAATATAGATGATGTGAAACCAATTTAAAAATAAGATTTTGGTACTTGAAAGTTGAATTTTACTCTTAACTGAATAAATTACCATATTATAGAATTTTTGATAACATGTTGCCCCTAGAGGGATAAAATACAGAATAAAATCGGGAAATTTCACATTTCTGCGGACGTAATCTCTTGCTCAGTCAATGGAGTATGTATTTTAATCGGCCCTGGTACACCAAATAGTTTTATTATTCACTGCTAAAGGCGCTGAGAGCGCTTCCCTTATGCAATACACCGTCATATGTCCAACCAGCCGGTCTATTATTAACTCTTAATTCCAGCCAAGTTCCAGTGTAAACGTCAAATTCGTGTTAGCCAACCATACGTCGTTTAAAGCCCAAGAAATGAATCACCTGGAACATGAATGGTTTTATAAAAGTTCATAATAGGCTCGCTGATCACAACTTAAATAATACAGATCAGTGGTTCATCCAATGCAGGGTTTATTTGCTGAACTGAAATGCTGCTGTAATATACTAATATTATAAAGCTGAAGAGTTTGTTTGGTTAAACGCGCTAATCTCAGGAACTACTGGTTCGAATTGAAAAATTATTTTTGTGTTGAATAATCCATTTATCGAGGAAGGCTATATAAACTTATATAACATCATATATGTATAGTAAGTTTTTCCTACAAATTAACGCGGGTGAAACCGCGCGGTACAGCTGGTAATATAATATGTGACTTTGTTTCTGTACCCCAACCTCTGTCCCCTCCGGTCCCCTGTCGCCATTCGTCCTGTACGTCACATTAAGCACGATGTCGACGCTGTGTACATCGTGATAAAAAGTGTTTCAATGTAGAACTGGCTATGCTATGTTTGTTTCTCTTATTGTGCTTTTAGTTGTTGCGAGTGATAGAAACAATATACCCACGAAAGCAGAAATGTGAATAATTATTAATCTATATTAGTCCTTCAAACGTGAATCCCTTGTCCTTCTTAAATGAGGGTTATAGCTGGGAATTTGAGAGCCAGTTCTCTCGTTTTTGTCAAGAAACGTATCAGGTGTTACTGACGGTTATGGACAAATATTTACCTTAGGTGGCTTGTCTGGCTTTTGTCGGTAATTCACAAAAAAAGCTGAAGAACAGATTTATAAATTTTCAGACCAAACGATTAATAACACTTGTGGTTGTAATTTATTCGACTTTTACTTATTTTCTCAAAAATATCACAATATGTGACACAAAATATACTAAATAATTTATAATACATCATATATGGAATAATTTCATGACTAGGTTAAGAATGTAAACACCCACTAAATAATTTATATCAATATATAAAAACAATCGTGATTAGTTTAAGAATAAACACCCAGTCATTGGTAACAACCATTAACAACGTATTAGGCATGGATTAGGTAATCGATTAGGCAGACAGCGAAAAACTGTTTATCTAATACTTCGACAGAATAGATAATACAACAACAGATCGACTCGTCCATCTAAATCGATGTATTGTTCGCGTGACGACGTTGATAGCGACAGTTATAATAACCAGGCGTGGACACGGCCGTGGGGCGGGCTGGAGATACATTAATCACGTACGAGTTATTAGTGTCTATGCAGCGGTATTATCATACATTGTACCGTCTGCATAAAAAGTAGATGGTGATCAAGAACTTTATATACTAAAATACATCTGCATGAACTTATTATGAACTTTTAAAACACAATTCATGTTCCAGGCAATTTATTTATCGGGCTTTGAACGACTATAAAAAGTGTCACGTGACCGCTTTGGTAATACGAATTTGACGTTTACACTGGAATATAGCTGGAATTAAGAGTTCATAATAAGACCACCTGGACGGCAAGCTTCGAATATTAGAAAATATAACGAATTGACGTTGACCTTAACTCGTAGCCACCATGGGGTATAGATTTCTAGTAGTATAACTTCGACCAACTATATTCGATATTCATCGAATGTCACGTGATCCGTTTTGAGGCGTAGCCTCCAGATGCATATATATGTAAGTTCTTGATGAAGATTAAATTACCAGTTTAGTAGACGAATATCTAGTTCGCCTTTGAAAAGGGAAAGTTAAATTGAACCTAAGCGACGGATTTAACGCCAAATACAGTCTCATGAAGCCGATAAAGTCATAAATATAGATGATGACCATACTTAACAATAATGTAACACAAATGTACCTAAACTCTTTACATGTATAAGAGGGAGGTGCTCCACAACACGGAATCCTAGTGTGGGACCAACGATCTTCAATCCCATGCCTGTATGATTTTGTTTCAATAAAGTTTATGAAGTTTATTAAACCTGTATTTCTCGATATCGCCACACCACTAGTGTTGTATCGTTAACGATAATGCCCTAGAAATCTCGGGGCGCATCTCGCCGCGGCTAGGCTTGTATCAACATGTCGTTAGCGTCGAATGTATTATGTAATAACGCCATTTTCGGTGCAAATCTCCAGAAAACCGGGTAACGAAATCACGTGTGCTGGTGTAAAATTATTTTTGGAGTTAGATATTTTAAAAGGTTTTTTTTTATCATTGTGCGGGTTTAACCCCCTCCACAAAAAGCTTGACGAGTCTGTCTGAGGTGTGACGTGTGTATGTCTGTTTGAGGAGTCGTAGCTCCTAAACAAATGCACGATTATGTTGCGTTTTTTATTGTTTAAGTATAAAGCTGACGTGATCGATATGGTTTCAGCTATGTTTTGTAGTGTAAATAAAATTGTCAGGGGTTTTTTATTTTTTTTAATTTATACTTATAATGCATATCTACCAGAGGAATCACCGATAAATTGCCTGCCAAGCATTTTGTGGTAGCACTAATTTCATAAGGAGTATTCATAGAGTTTCATAAGGACTTACAATCCTACATACCAAAAATATATAAATCATTTAGACTGCTTGAACGCATACCGAATCACACTATTAGCGAATACCAGCAGCATGTTATTCACAAACACACATTCCGGACTATCAACATTGCCGGAATATCCCCGCTCTTCGTGTTATGGTGGGGGGAGCGAATCTGTTAGTTTTCGTATTAGCACTAGCGCTGAGGTGGCCATTTCTTTGGATACTTGTGGGACAAAATTATTTGTCCAAAAAGCTTTTACTATAAGGTGGATCGTCAGCTCATTTGTTGGCTATTTCCATTAAAAAATCATAACCTCTGGATAAGTAAAGTAAGATAAGGCAAGAGTGAATAGGCTATTACTAAGTTAATGCGTCTTACCACCAACGACTTCATCGCCACTTACCATCAGGTGGGATTGTAGTCAAGTGTTAACTTATAAGTTATAAAAAAAAAAAAAAAGTAAAGTGGTATAGTAAATGCAACTACATATAATGTTGTTTTTGGCAGTTTATAGGCTTGGCTATTATGAATCACTTATTAATTATCTTTCCTAATTCATTCGATCTATAATTTGAGATCAAGATGCAGTCATGTTTATTTGAATTTGTACAAATAATACGTCAAATATTCCTATATCTATCACTAGCGATGTAATGAGATGATGATGATCTGATGATTAATATCTGATTATGATGTATTTAAGGCGTTGATATGAGATTCAAGTAATGAATTTTGTAAAATTGATTCAAATATTATAATAACCAGATCCAGGATTTTTTGTATTTGTTCAATTCTTGTAATCATGTTAGCACGGAAAATCCTAGACTCAAATTGAGACGTGTCATGGTCACCCTGACCGGGCCTCCCCCCGCAACCCATAACCTTCGCCCGCGGAAACCATAAATCTTGGTTTCGCTGGAATTTATTAACCATTAAGCCTAAAGGGCTAAGATTTATAATTAACTTTATTTTTGTGTGCGTCCTCGCCCGTAGCGGATTTACTTAGTTTTCTCTTTTAACTCGAAGATTTTTCCTCCTTGTTAACACTTTGTTTTTAATCCCAACATTTGTTTCCTCCTTGTATTTATTTTTTCGACAGGGGAGTAATTCGTAAAACGATTCTTTTGTAGTATTAGAAATTTAATTCTAATTACGTCTCCAAAAATGTTGCTGATATTATTTTCATTCAAACCTCATAAAAATCTATGCATTATTTTTTAAACTTCACGTAACGATAGCCAGACTTTTTTATACATCAATGTCATTAGCTATATCATAATGAATCGCACTCAAAGCACGATCCAAATCCCTTGCAACTGTCACAACCATCATACTTATTGACATGCTAATCCGTCTTTCGCTGCAGCAGCTATCTATGTGGCGCATAGCTTATGTGAATTAGCGCAGGTATTGTATATATCCCGGCCCACCGTCGTGTTCAATTAGCGACCGGATTCCGACTGTATCCGCTCGACATATTGAATTTCAACTGGCTATTGGAATTGAAATGTCATCCCGTTGTAGGAGTTTCGGGAATTCAGATAGGGCCGTTCATTTTAATTTCCCGTTGCCCTCTTGAAGGCCTATTGGGTCTGTCTCGTCAGTGATATCTGTAACAAGTCTATGGTAAAATTGCAACGGGTCCTTGAGTTTGAACGTTGAATTTGAAGCTTTGTCTTTGATATTTCAGGATTAAATAGCCGTTTGCCCACGGCTTTGACTGCGTTTTATCATATTTTACGTTGTGGTCTTCCTGGGCTCTAAACAATATTAAAAATCAGTAGTTTTTACGTGAAAGAATAACATAACATCCTCACAAACTTTCACATTTATAATATTAAGTAGGAGATAGTAGGATGTCACATGACCCTGAGAACAGATTCAAATGGTATATTAGTAACCTACCATGGAACATTACTTAAAATATTTTTCAGTCCTGGTAAATAAAGTGTCTGCGTACATTGAAGTATTATTACTAGCGTATAGAACCGACACCGCGAACACCATGTGTGTCACAATGCATTGGCGCCACGTGGCTTCAATCTTCAATGGATTCGTTCGATTTTGAAAGGAGAACGGGGGCTCAATTTTGAAAATGGAACCTCCCGGGCGGGACACACATTTTGTTCGAGATGTCTTTTCTATGACATTATACTTCAATGTCTGCGTATTAGAAAATGAAAGAAACAATAATCAGTGGTTAATTACGATCTGTCCAATTTTATACTCTTAATACATTCTCACCCTTGAAGCATTCCTGTGTTAATATGCGCATATTGGACATACGTATTCAATCATTCATCATCATACGCATTTATTTCATGTAAAAAAAAATCAACCTGCAACTAAGAATATTTTTCACTCAAACATCTATTCGTTATGTCTCCTGATAGTTATAGCTACACTGATAACTTTTTACATTATCATTACAATATCAGCTTCCAAGATTACTTGCCATTAGGAATGCTATGACATGAATTTCGGATAATTGCTCTTGACATCAAAATCTGTGCTGTAAAAGCTTGTACGTGCAAACACCGTATCAGCCCGCATTTTTCCGCCTCGCACTAAACAATGTAATGACGCTTTCGATTAAACACTGAATGAATCCATTATCGGGCACTTTACGGAGAGCGTCATAAATTCTACATATCCTAGCAGGAAATGGCGAATTCGTTCGCGTTGATGGTTCATCTCACGCTTACGAGGGTTGAATTCCAAAAAAAGTATTGCCGCTCTCACTAAAAGTGGTGTGCAAAATTTCTAATTTCTACAGATTTAAATAGGAATATGTTCAGTGAAATAATTATGGGTTGTGATAATGATAATGGTGCTACAATGTATACATTTTCTAATTCTGTTTTCTAATCTTGGACATGGTTTGTGTGTATTTCCTCTTAATTCATACAATGGTAAGCACGTAATAGAAATACAAACATCCAAACGTCTTCACTCACTTTGACATAATATTAGTACGGTTAGATGAAGCATTTCGAAGTATAGAAATAGTCATTTCTTAGACACAAAAACATGAACAAGACTATCGCGTTTCATGGTAGGTACTTCCTTGAATAACACGAGGTAAGACAGGCCCAAGAACTGCTTTAACGACTATCCTCGTAACTGCCACTTACAAATACTGATTTCGAGAGCGAAACGCTAAGATAAGCACAAGCTATCTGATGCTGACTGATTGGATCGTGACTTTGAATCAATGAATATTTGAATCCCTCGCCCCAGCTACCTAATGGAACACTTCTTGATAGACGAGTGCTTATTCTCCGGAAAGTAGAATTCGAGCACCAAAACCACCTTAGTCTTCTAACCTCCTTAGTATTTTATTTGTATCAATATTTTTTTTCAATCTAAATTATTCTTAATTTTTATCTTTTTAAATGTAGTCTTCACCCATAAAGTTAATCCTAGCTATTCAACATAATTTTACTATTTCACGAATTTCTTACTAGTCGCGTTTGTTTCCAGCAACATAATTATTTAATCAGAGAGACGACTAGGTACTAAGTTAAGATTAATTGACCACAACATAAATATCACAACAAAAACGACTGTTTGCCGACTGCAATCATCACCATTCATAAGTCGGCGAATAAAGAAAAAGAGAGCAATAACAGCGAGATATTGCCATTCGGGAGGTATTAATGAGGGTATTGCTATTACGACGGAATTAATACGTGTTGGGCTCGCACGTTACAGCCTAATGACAGTTATCTATATACCTATCAGGCTAATGGCCGATAAAAGTCTACTGCGCCCACCTATTGCCGCCCTGGGAGATGACTCGTTCATAATAAATAAGTATGCCTATAATTCTTCAGCTGAATGTTGCCTCATCAGTAGATATTAATTTAATTATTGGTCAGTTACGTAGGCGCAAATGACGAATGAGTATTATTTTGCTGTCTCGTTTGGCCAAAGATCATTCAGTCAGTCATCATGCCTGAGAAATAGTAGATGGGAGTTGGTTATCATCAATCTTGTTTGATTCTACTACCGATCGTCAAAGGCTTTGTAGAAGACTAGAAATGTCTCGTGATTTAAACCTTGCTAAAAGATTGTCCTGTTGTTCGCTTACAGATTTACGCAGTATCTCCTCAGTAAGACCTATTACGATACCTAATAACTTGGTCCTCATAAAGCATAGAGATCGACACCTTGTAAATCTAATTCTTCAAGGATTTCCGGTCTTGTTCCCCACTCACGCATTCACGTGAGGATTGCTCGCCAGGGCTGTCAAAAAAACATAACTCGATAAAAATCAGGCCAGCTACCTGTCTGGCTGCGTCCAAATCGTAGCGACGTCAAACACGCTTAACGGAATTCAATTGTGACGCGACAAAGGGACGCCTTCGAACCGTTGATTGCGAATGGCATTCGAATACTCGAACAATGTAGGTGTAGATGGCGTAGATACGAGCTGTTTTCGTTCGAAGTGAATGCAGTGAATGCGAATGCAAAAATCCTCAGTTCAGGACTGCCTGCATTTACATATAAGTTCCCTGAATGATGATATTTTAAGAATTTTCAAAGGCGCAGTGCCTGCAGGTTTAATATGAGGTTTGTAGCTAAGAAAAGTAATTACGACAAAAATCCGGAATATAGATGTCGAAACTAAATTAAATACCAGGAAATCAATCCTCGATTTCCACTATATTGCAGATCAATTTTCCGTGGAAGTAGGTATAACAAACAAAAGTTGCTATTTCAATTAAAATATTCTTATTCACAAAACTATGAAATCCGATTTAATTATAAAACTGGTTTAATATTTTGAAAAAGCGTGATTAAAACCATTTGCAATTTATATATGTTTTTTATGTAACTAGCATACAAACGCGCTGCCAATTGCCTGATAGAAAGTGGCTAGTGTGGCTACCGTCGCCCGTGGACATAAGTAAATCTAAATCCAAGGTCCGATTCGTCACCGACCAAGAACGAAGAGAAAGGGAGAAAGAACTGGTGCCCGGACCCCAGTCGGAACACCAGTCGTTTGGCGGGCAGGCTTCACAGAGAATACGTGTACTCGTATTTCTATGGACTATATTTCTAGAAGCGAAGCTATCCAGCTTTCATCAGGAAGTCAAAAAGATATCCATTCTGAACTGATTCTGAAAGTGAATTTCCACAAAGATCTGATATGAATATCATACTTTAACCGCTGGGCATTAAACCCAGTCCACAAGAAGCGGCTTCCAAATTTATTACGCCGGTCGACGTCATAAATTTTCATCGATGGCCATCAACGACGCACGTCGTAAACACACTCGGAACGCGTCAAGCGTTACGATCGGCCCTATTCTGGTGATCGGTCTTGATTTTTTATGGTCGCTAAACTGATATTTTGAGGGTATTTGGTAGTGTTAGAGGATGCGGCATTTAATCCCTAACTGGAACTGTTTGTGTGATACATTATTCGTCTTGCTAATGTGTATCATATTTAATGTACCCAAAGTGAATCGCCACTTTCTTTGCCACTCCACGGCCGAAAATCATTTTCAAAGGAAAAACTGAGACAGAAGTTATTTAAGTCAGGTGGTAATCGTATTCTTCTCTCAGATTAGTCCTGAAATCTTAAGAAACGATGACGTAGTTGCTAACAGCATGATTTGTTAAAGGCTTTAAATTTCACGACTACTGAATTAGCAATAGGTACTAGCAGTATAATTGGGAATTGAAGTTTTCTTCATAAAAAATCACTACCAGAATAAGCCCGCTAGGGCGCTTCTACTAAATAATTCATACATGGCACTGGCCTTTAGATGAAGCTGTATAGCCAGTGGCGCTAGGATACAGTTAGCTAGCAAATCCATCAGCACACCTGGTACTTCCACCTGGAAAAATATCATCTCATATTTCAATTGTTCAGTTCTAATGTTCAGGGTGTGATAGCGTGTGGAGGCTAGGTGTGTAATAATTGGATTGAAATCATTAAGGACGGCTAAATCAATGATTTAAAACAGAAGGAACAGCATCGCCGCGTTGAATGTTATGTACTGAGCATTGGTCCAATTTGGCCAGTTATTATTATATTATTTGGTATATAAAATAAAATAAGATTCCCATCTATACTATTATTACAACATCTTTGATAAAATTTTCACTTGGTACTTCAACATAAAAATGTCTAATACAGTATTCTCATAGCAACACAACGTTAAAGAAAAATCAAATCAAATCAAATTAATTTATTACAGCCATTGGGATGAAGAATTCGTTTCCATGATTAACGACGAAAAAATAAAATCAGAGCGAAATCTAAGGACCTCTATGAATAGATCTTGTATAATATAATTTGTTCCTATTCACAAGAACTCACCATGACTTCTTTCTGACGTTTGCATCCGTCTCTGTCATGTCGCAGCGACGAGAGTAGAACAGCGATAGATTTAATCCATCGATTGATAGTGAATAGAGCGTTGATTGCTATAATATTTAAGGTATGTACTCACAACGAATTTGTTTACGATCTTACAAAACTAGACATTCACTAGGCGGCGAACATTAATTCTTAAATCAAGACGCGGATCACCGTTTTGTCCAATTTAAATATGTAGCTCCTCTCGACCTTTTCTATACTCGGCTAAATAACGCCGACTAACTAACTTGCTATAAATTTGCTCATCCTATCAACTTGAAATTTTACATATTGTCTTAGTTTTATCACATAAGCATGACCTGAACTCCTCAACGGCAAACTCTCATTCTATTCAATTATATCAAACTTGGAAATACTCATTCTATTTTTTTTGCAAGCTCCTCAATTTAAAAACTCCTTCATAAAATGGCAGCCACGCTAAAGCTTTATAACAGATATCTCCTCAGCAGTCAACAGCTCCGACAGTCAGGAAATGAGTCGATGCAGTGCACGATAATAAACATATTGTGCATCCATCGGCCCTTGGATGTCCCAAACTTGCACCACTCTGACCGGTCCTAAGCCTTCCGAGTCCTTGGCACTATGTGGCCAGCTTATTGCCACTTCAATCGGCTCATTCTTTGAGCTATGCCGGTTACTCTTGTTCGTCTACGGATCTCCTCATTTCTGATGCGACCACGTAGAAAAAACCTCTCCATAGCCCGCTGCGCTACTCTGAGCTTGTGGATTAGCCTGATGACATCTGAATGCCTCTACCGCGAGCAGCGCGTGGAGCCACGCGGCCATAATTATGAACCTAGCCTAAGTGTGTAAGCTTTACTTATAGCCTGAAAGTTCACTGTTAATATGAGTACTATCGAAGCTGAAGTCTTGTTATTTGCTACTTGCCGCAGATACGCGGTGATACCATACCTTTGTTCAACGCAGGTAACATTTGGTCCAAAGGAATGTCAGTCATCTTGAGCCCATTGATACATGTAGTATGAAAGAATATTTTTTTAGTCATTGTATCGGTATTGTTCATTAACTTTCTATTGAGGTTTAGTTTCTAGAAGTTGGTACTCGTAATTATTTACACCACTACATGTATATTGTATAACTGTCTGTGATATGCACTTTGTAGTATGGCGTATGTCGATTACAAAAGTACCGGCATAATTGGTATTTTATTGGTAGTACCTATATGACTACTGTAATGAAAATTAAGATAAAAATCATGAAAATAATATCTTATAATATGTATGATGTAATATGTGAACAGTTTAAAATCGTTTATCTGAGAAAACATGTGCAGAAAATTCGATAGTCAACATATTTCACACTTGAACTATTTATGCATCAGACACTCTCGTTAGTATTGAAGTTATTAGCACCACATTCCAGCGCTTTCAGAAAAATTTTCTCCGCATTTGCTCTCCATCCCTAATCTCGCAAAAATTATTAAACTTCGTGATCCTTCTCATGAGATATCGAGGACATTTTTCCTTGGCCACTAATTACCCCGGACGATATTTACTGCGGGTAAAAGCCACTTCGGCGCGCCAGGAGGCGGGAGGGTAATTATGCCCGTGATTAATACGAGGCCTGGGGGCGTGGCCAAGAAGCTGGCCTCGGCATCTCGCAGGATCTCGAGAAATGCGGGTAAACGCTAAAAGCTTTGTGATATATGGATACTACAAATGTGGTAATTCGGGTGATCCTGCCGTACTCGTTAGAACATACTTGTAGTTCTCGTGAATGCGAGGGTATTTGTAAAACAATGCTGGGGCGGATGGACTGAAACTACAGTTCTGTAGTTCGCAAGGGATTAGGTGATCCTAAGAGATTAGATTAGGCCAAATAGTCTAACACCCCAACTCAGAGTCACTAACAGTTACTTAAATCGCACCTTAGTAAAGAATCACCATACAAATTCTGTACTGTACGGAGCGATTTAAGTAACCGTTAGTGACTCTGAGTTGGGGCGTAAGAATCTGAAAACTTTGACCTTTTTACACATAACATCTCGACATTTGAATCATTTCCATAGCTAGAATTTTTAAAGATCAGCCTGAAACCTTTGAAGCGTAACAGTTATTCTGTTTTGAAATACGGAATGTAGAAGATAGAAATAGAGATATAATGAAAGAAAAAGTCCTTTGTTAATTAATGCTTGGCACATTATTTTTATGTTTTAAAACTGAGGTTTAACAAAATTTTTGCAATATCCACGTTGTTATATTACACAGACAGACCGTCAGCCTCTTCCAAGATGTCATTGCTCATTACTATGGTACTCTTCTACACCTAGAAACAGTCATGCTTTTTAGGGCCATATATCTCTGTTCTGTTACATTATTGTTCGCTTATTCGACTTAAGTTAGTAGCACACACTCGAGTAGTTCTCAGTTCTCGGTATCTACACTACTTATTGTTACAGTCTTTATTATCACATTAGTAGAACGAGTGTGCAATTGGCACAACTCCAAGCGAGCTATGTTCGAGTCCTCAAAACATCACCAACTTCGCCTTGCAAAGCGCATTTATCACGTCACCAGTACGAGGTTTGCTCTTCGATTTCATTATTTCCTGAATTCCTGGTAGTTATTCTGGTGAGTTAGTAATATTGTCACCATTTGGAACGTTAGGAAAGTGCCTTATGCTTATATTCTGATGAGGTTCGGCTTAGTTTTTGATTCTCTGGTAATTCTCGTTTTAGTATCGATATTCACGGCTGTCTAATTCTTTCTAATCTTTAATTAGTTATGATTAATAAATAATACTAGTAAAGTGGTATTATAAGGTATACTAGAAAAATAAATAAATATTATATTTTAGGGCGTATGACACCTCACATCTTGGAGTCCAAGCCAACGTCGCCCATTTGAGCTATTTCCTGCTAAACAAGAGACTAGGCTAAGACGAGCGTTTCTTGGTTTTGGATATTGCTAGGTGTAGCTTCCAACTCAACAACGTCAAGAAGGATATAGGCAACTCGCTTATCTAACGAATCAAAATAGCATTAGCTTAAATTGGCTTAGCATTTCTTAAAATATAAATATATAGGTACTTAGAACTCACAAAGAATTAAGATTTCAATATAGTTTGCCCAAAAACTCGTACATTTACCACAAAATTTTAGTAGTCTGCAACCAATATATATGCAAAATCCAACAGTTTCCAACAATGGAACCGAATAGAATCCTCCACGGCTCTCGGAAATTTGTGACATGATATACGAGTGGGCATGCTTCGAAAGGGCCAAATAGGCGGCGCGGCGTTCGGCGGATCTACTGTGTTTTATCTGTTGAAAACTAGTGAATATACGGAGCACGATTAAATGCTAGTAGGTCACATGAGGCGGTATGTATTATAATACGAGTATACGAGTATGTACATGATTTCGAATATACAGTCATTTGTTTGAGAGTTTCTTAGCGCTTAAGTGAAGTATTCGGCTTGCGGGGTACTGGTTTCAGTTTGTTCGCTTGCCATTTTTAATTATCATGTTTATAAATTATACCCATCTAATAAATTTATGATCCACTATGGGCCTCGTATCTTAAGGAATTTGCAATTTGTTTTGGGAATTAACGAATCCTTTTACACAGGGTACGCTGTAGTTATCGCTCATTAATTATTCGTATATTTTCATCTCCTTGTAATGTGGGGTTTATAGAAAAGGATATTTTTGTATTTCTTTAAAATTTTCATCTGATAGTTCCCTTTTATAAGCTGTAAATATTTACATTGTAAAAGCTTAGTAAACATAATATTTTCTTTAGTTCTGCACCGTTGCACTCACGTGCTTCTATACGAGTAGGTATACGTGTGAATAGAAACTAATTAAAATGATCACGCACACATAATTGGTAGTGGATACTGATTGGTGCGTTATGGGGCGCTGTAACGCTTTTTATAGACCATAACTCCCTTCCTACCTTATAATTCGGAGCTATTCCACGGGTAAAAACTAATATAATAACGCAATAAATCATATAATCATGGCGGATACACGTAACTTTGTTTATATGTATAGTAGGGTGAAATCTATAAAGCGTACTTTGTTGCTCAGATAGCAGTTAAATGTAATGACATAATTTTTTATACGATAAAATTAAAGTCATATAAAAATGGCGAAGGTTAAGGTTCATTGAGGACCATTTTTATTTGGATAATTTTAAGCCTTAGCAAAACCCAAGTTCGCTTTGTACATCTCACCCTTAGACATTGCTTATTACATTAGCGCTTACTATAATCACGCTGAATTGTAATTTCAATTGATTCGTTATTTACGTCGAACGGTGCTTCTGTATGTTAAAAGTTTAAACTGATAACTGATTCTGTAATGAAATTATTGTAATGTATGTTGAGGCTGTCATAGCCCGGCGGCTATCTTAATCCTAAGTTTACAAGCATGGGTAAACTTAGGATTAAGATTGACTTTTATCATCACCGAGCCCCAAAAAAGATGTTTGCATCTCAAGCGGTACATTAGTACCTGCAACATTAACTAAAGACGCAACCTTTGTTTATTGATTGGGAAGTTCATTGTCTTGTTCTGATATTATTAGGTATAGTTGTACATAAAAAATATACATACTAATAGATTATAACATGTTCGATCGATTGGAAGTAACATGTTCAAAAAGGGTCTTTACGCACACAAGATACTTATGACTTTGGTGTTTGTTCATGCAAATTCACAGAATAAACGTAGATAAGTAAAGGACAACATGGAGTTTGGCACCAGGAAATTATAAATTATAATTCAGTATAAACTTGGTCGTTTGTGAAGTGTTTTTTACGATAACAGGCTTTCTTTGAGAACGTAAAGGGAGCCCGCTTTTTACGAGATCGCTTCATTCGAAGTACACACGCGAGCCCTTTTGAATGTAGATTGCTTGGCTCTCGGTAATTTTGTTAGATTTAAGGGAGTTTTTGGTACAGATTTTTTAGACACTTTATGAGCTTGGAATTAGTTTTTGGATGTTCTACTGAGATAAAGTAATGTGTTACACCTGGTTGCACTAATCTGTCTTCACAACGAATGACTCTCGGTTATATTCTTAAGAGGGCAGACATTTGTCGTAATAATCAAACTACCAAAAAAATAAGTCTTCGATGAATCAGTATCCGGAGAACCAAAATCAAAATCACCATATCATATTGAAAGGGTTCCCTTAATTTCTCAAGCATCCTGAGATCAAAATTTTGTTTAACGAGGAACCAATCGTTTTAAATAAAAAAATATTTCCTAAGTCGGTTGATAAGTGATGGAATTATGTGTTACAAACATTAAAAAAAATATACAACCTAATTGAAAACCTACTTTTTTTGAAGTTGATTAAAATGGATTGTTCCCGAATTTGTTTGTGCACCAGTAACACAATCATTAATGTGCAAATAAAATATGCGAACATTTATCTGGCAATGAATGAAAATTAACAAACAATAATGTCTTCTGAAGTTAGATCGGGGTCCGTCTAAAATTTATCTGTCCGCATTTGTTCTATTCTAATATGTTCCCAGTCGCCGGTTCCTTTCGCGCGATTTATTTCGGTCTTGTTAATATTCGGGGAGAATTAAAAGGCAGTGAGGAACGAATTTCTTCCCACAACTCCCAGATAGCCGGGCCTTGTAATTTTTCAATTAAACTTTGCCATCGGCAAAGGGTAATTATTAACGAACTCGGTTAAGAAACGAAATGAGTTGTAGGATTGACTTAGTTCGTTGTTTTATTAACTCGTGTTTTCTTTGTGAAATTGTGTAATTTTGTCCTGATGATACATTTAAATACACATATACATTTATAGCAGATACATTTATAGCAGTGATAGCCTAGCGGTTAGAACATTGGTCTCCCGAACCAAGGGGCCCGGGTTCAAATCCTGGCACGCACCTCTAATTTTCAAATATTATGTGCGTATTAGAAGCTAATTATCACTTACTTCGGTGAAGGAAAACATCGTGAGGAAACCTGCACACCGGAGAGTTCTCCATAAAGTTCTCGAAGGTATGTGAAGTCTATCAATCCGCACTTGGCCAGCGTGGTAGACTATGGCCTGTACCCCTCACATTGTGAGAGGAGACCCCGAGCCTAGCAGTGGGACAATTATGGGTTGTTGCTTGATACATTTAAATAGTATCACAATACTTTACTGTTGTAGGGCGCCGAATATCAAAATAAATATAAATAATTTTCGTCGTGAATTGCAATAAACATTTTTGGAAAGATTTTGGCATGTTTTATATTTTTACAATGAGCTGATTTAATGTCTAAAATAATTTTGAGCTAATTAATTTGTGACAATAATGAAAATGACGGAAGGCAATGTGTAAACAAAGTTAAAACTACGATTACTGAAATGTATTCACGTGGAATTCATTTCATTGCATAAATACATACATTCATACATTGTATACATACATTCTATAGAGACAGCCTCCAAATCCCCATCGTACGATACGCCCATAACACCTTCACTCGCTGCCACCCGCCATGACGATTTGAAGTGCATAAACAGCAGCATAAAAACAGCAGACCCATTTAACGCCACTGTTAAAAAATCTATTGTGCTTCCCACCAGAGTGCTATGCAAATCCGTCAGAATGGAAAGCGTTGTAAAAGAACAACCGCTGTCCATTACTGGCGGGCTAAACCAACAGAAACTAATGACGTACGACCAAAGAACTTAAACGGATTTAAATCTCATTCTATTAGGTTCCATTTTATGCTACGAAACAGTTGTTATTCTGTATAAAGAGCTCGCTTCATCTTTATGTTAGAGATAATCTCTCCTGAATACAGGACAAACAACTATAGCTTTAAGGATATTTTCATTTATAGGGCACAGTCATGTTACTTAATCCAAGCCTGTTCCTCTTCATTCAGTTTACTCAGAGGTAATAAGGTTCCTTCTATTTTAGATCTTTAGATGTTTTCACTGAGTAGGTGCCTAATAACTAACCTAATAACCTAATCAATAACTGAAAGAGAAATTGATAACTTGATATCTGTAGAGTTGTATGATAACTATGATCCACGAGTTATTTCTTCTTATTTAAATGTCTTCTCCCAGTGTATACTTTATACTGTTATATTTAGTATGTTATACTTATTAAGATATTTAATTAATTTTAATATAATATTAAACTTGTAGATATTACAGTCAATAACCCTACTATACCCGAAAACCGACAAAACCATTTTTTAACTTTTAACTTGCACTCCAAACTTTTACCTTAACAAAAGTTAACATCAAAATTAGTGACGTAAAACAAAGTAACATGGCTGCATAACGAACACAGAGTAATTAATACACGAGGTCGATACAGAGTAATGAGTATCTGCAGACCCCGAAACCGCGACATTGCTCATGCAGATTGGAAAAGTTTCAGATAACCAATTAAATTGTGGCCGATACGTTGCTCTTTGCACGATCGCGACGGTTTCATATATTTATCAACTACGGTAGGAACGATGACGGTTTTTAAAATATTTTCTTGTTTCACTATTACTTGGAAAGACCTGGTGAAATATTGTTGTAATAATTAGAGTTTTAATGACAATAAACATATTAATGATGAGGTTTACAGTGTTTAATTTGGACACAATTGTACAATATTGCCGTAGGTAATAGCTCGGCTTGGAATACTAATCACAAGCCTATGCCGACAAATCAAGGTGTCATAAGAGGCAACAGAAGATGGTCACTGTGCTTGACGGTAGGAATAATATTATTGTGAATATTATTATATAAGAATATTATAATCTTTTCGTAAAGCCCGCCTGGTACATAAATTGTACAAGTGATTTTCGTGATTCCCATATCATTTCAAAGAGTTATTTGAAAGCTAAGAACGGCGAAAAAATCCTCCTTGTTCCTTTTAAGTGTGTTTTGAACAGACACATTGATTACATGATAGCAAAGATAAATAAAGGTATATAAGTTTTCAATATCGAACGCAACCTTTATTTACCGACTGACTAAAACAAGAGTTTTACAAATGGGAACCCCGCGACCCTGTGCGGCTACTACGGAGGTAGGACAGGCTACGTCGAGCTGCCGTGGCAGATTTATAACAGGATATTTCATCTGCGCCGCCGGTATCGTGATGTAACCTTCCCCCCTCCCCCTTCTCCCCCTCCCCCTTGCCCACACTCCCATAGGTGCTGGTTCCACTGGACATAGACGGAATATGCGATTTTTAAGTTTAGAATCAATCGTGGATTTTTTTCAGTCAGTAATAAGCGAATGACTTGATTTTTCTTGCCCTGGACATAGGCTGAATGTGCGATAGTTGGCATGATGTTGACAATTTTAAGTTTAGAATCAATCGTGATTTTTTTTCAGCAAGCTATATGCGAATGATTCGATCTTTCTTGACCAGGGCGTCCAACATTTCCTTTACCTACATAGATTGCTACCTGGCTAGGTAGCAATCTATAGCCCGCTATAAGCCCGCCTATTTATATACGTGTTTATTATGTAACTCATTATTTGTGTTTATTTATGGTTTAAAAATAAAGAGCTCATCTATCTATCTCTATAATTATCTACCGAGAATATAAGAGTAAATAAACTTTACACACTTCCATAAATTTTCCAACTCATTCGCATCATGATCGATGTAGCAATATCGCCGGCTGATCGTCGACAGTCAGACATGTTCCTGCAGGTCTCAAACAGCCGGACACTGCCCAGTGGTTTTAAAAAAAATCTTTACTCCATCTCTGAGAATCGATCGCCCTTCATGGTCTATTTTTCATATTTTACGTGTCATGCGTCGTATATAAGGTACATTGTACGTATACTATTCGTAGATAGTAAATATAGGTGTGGTTTAGGGTTTATTTATTTATTTATTTATTATTTTGCAACACCTTAAAGTAGAGGTTACAAGGGCGAATTTAATGCCTAATGGCAGGGTTGTCAACTTTTGAAATAATGTTATCGATTTCAAATAAGTGACAGAATACAGAATAGTTTCTTCGTAGGGAGTAGGTAAAAATTTTGATGTCTTTATTTTGCAAAATGTTTTTAAGTTTTTTTTATTTTAGAAGTTTTATGATATACTAGTGATAAATAAATGATAAAGGAAAAAGGGAGGAAAAATGTATAACAATTATTTATAACATTCTCAAAAGACTTCACAAGCCCCAACATAAGGACTATATTTTCTCATTCACTTAAAATAACATGTTAGGTAACATGTAAATCTCCAGAACATTTCTTTTTTTAGTCTCTTTCAAGACCTTCATAAGTGATGAACGCTTTCCTCCATGAATATCTGAGTGAGTGCGAATGTGTATGAATTTGGCTTGGACATGTGATAAATGCGATCGTTTGTTCATACGTGAAATAATAGGCGCAAGGTCATAGTGGGTTATTCTAATACACATGTTTATCAGTCATCTTCAAGATTAGTTTCAATTGATATATTTTTTTCATGGAAATAGTCGGCAAACCAGCTGACGGTCCACCTGATGGTAAGTAGCTATCGTCGCCCATGGACATCAGCAACACCAAAGGCATCACTAATGCGTAGCCGGCCAAGAAAGAGTGAAAAAAGAAGAAAGAACTGGCTCTCAAGCCGGAACACGACGAGTCGTTTGGCGGCTGACTCATGCTCAAGGGTGGTAGCTATCCAGGCGAACCCCATGGAGAAATAATAATAGCAATAATGGTATTAATTAACAATGATATACAAAATGTTTGATGCAACAATCCTCGGTTAACGTGTACGATGTATATGTTTAAGACATGGGTGGCACCTCTCTCTATCTCTCTCTCTCTCAACGGAAACATGCATTACAATAATGAAATATACCACATACATACCAGCACCAACACGTGTTTCGCCCCGAAATGGAGCATCATCAGAGTAAGTGACCATCGTAAAGTCAACTTATGTTTGATGGAGATTGCTTGACGGAGACTGAAATGTAATTTGCCTCTCCTTAAATTTGATTATTATGAAATTATTTTTATTACCAGTGCTAGTGATTACCAGTTCAATTTTTAAGAACGTGTACTTATTATATTATTATGTACTTGTACTTGGACAAACCATTTATTTATACTTTAATAAATCGCGAATTTATATTTTATATTTCCACACCAATTCCACGACCGCTTCCGTTAACCTTCGCCTCCGCATCCGCCTCCGCTTCCGCATCCGCCTCCGCTAAGTAGGCCTCCGTCACAACACTATTTTCAATATAGAAGTTTCACTTGAAAATATGCCTATCAAGTATCATCGTATTTTTTGAGCTGAGTTGTTTAGCGTAAAAGTCGAAATTCCAAATTAATGAATTTGAACTTTTGTATGAAACCGTCTCATTTGATTTGACACATTTTCCGTGAAATGAGTCGGTTTCATACTAAAGTCCAAACTCAATTTGCGTCCCCGTATAGTACAAACAGGACGTTATACGCGTTAGTATGAAACCGAATGCACGTGACTCATTTTTTGCGACTGACATCTCAAAAAAAAACGGTCGTTTGTCGTCACCCTTACACATGTACGAAGGAATTATAACTTATTTACGAAGTATTGAAAACATATCGTTTATTTCGTATTGAATTAAATTAAAGCTAAAAAATTAATGAAATTTAATTTAGGCAACGCATGTTGCTATACTAGTATGTATTACTAATGTCCATGAACGGTGACCACTCTTACCATTTAATATCTGGTAGCTTAACTGCTCGACGACTATTTACATAAAAACTATACTATACGAGTATACTTTATGTACATCATATCTGTATACAAAAGTAAGATAAATATAATGTAACTCAATTAAGTACTCACCTGATTTAAGTACTCACAACACAAAGTGCAAAAATATCGAAATATTATGTTGAAAATTTTAACTATTACTTTGATTAATATTGCTTTTTCCACCGAATATATCGAGAGGCGAAATTTAATTATGAATTTTATGAATGATATGCTATTACATATTCGCCGCTGAATCCCTCGGCACCAATAACTTACTTTGAACAATGTCAGTTATACTGAAAATATATGTACGTTGAAACCGAATGTACGAGTATTTATTGAAAATTGCAAAAATGGAAGGTGCGTTTTATATTGAACTAGCGGACATTCGTTTAATTCTTCATTACGAACATTGTTTTGTATTTGTTTTTGCTGGAATGTTTTTGTATCGTACCTATGAACACAAAATATTAGTGAATAAATTACATAAAAAACTATTATAGATAGTTACCAGCTCCTTCAAAATAAGTATATTGTGTGTGGACAGTTAAAAATAGATCAAAGCCTGCTTATCTATCTGCCTGTATGAACATTGAACTTATTCATCATAATCATCATATTGTCGGCAATGTATGGGTGATATTTTTGGTGATATCCACAAGCTACAGTGACCATTAAAGTTCCAACAGATACGACCCTGTAGCCTAGTAGCGACCTTACCTGCGAAGTGAGGGGTCCCGGGTTCGATTCCCGGCCGGGGCAGATATTTATGTGACAGATAAATATTTGTGCTCGGGTTATGGGTGTTATTGTGATGTGTTATAATATGTGTCGTTTATGCCACCCGCGACACAGGTAAAAACCTACTGCGGGGGTATGAGTGGGTTAGCGTTTATTTATTATTTTATTGTTATTATTATTTATTTATTTATCAGGCGTTGGTCTACTTATTTGCCGGCTATTCTCATAAAAAAATATATTACAAAAAATTTTCAAATTTTAAAAACTAACTGTTTTATTTACACTAAATATAGCTAAGAACCACCTCGATCACGTCAGTTTTCAAACAAAAACCGAATCATAATCGGTCCAGTCGTTTAGGAGCTACGATGCTACGTCGCTTTCTCCTTCTATTGTTTAACGTGAATCCTAATTCAAAACGTAAAAAAACCTCCATCAACCGGCTTTAGGCCAGCGTGGTGGAGTAAGGCCCGAATCCCTCTCACCTTAATCTGTGAGAGGAGGTCTTTGCCCAATATTCGTTTCTTTGCCGTGTTCCGGCTGGCGGCTTGAGAGCCAGTTCTTTCCTTCTTTTTCTTTTCTCTTTCTTGGCCGGTAACGCATCAGTGATGCCTTTGGTGTTTCTGATGTCCATGGGCGACGACGATAGCCACTTACCATCAGGTGGATCGTCAGCTCGTTTGCCGGCTATTTCCGTAAAAAAAATTGGACGTTAACAGGCTGATGATGATGATAATTCTAAACCGTCTTTCCAGAGCCTAGAAGAACGAGAGAAGCGTCACTCAAGTCACAAGGAGCAGCTAGCGCGCGAGCAACGCTACCTCCGACGGCGACTCGCGCAGCTGAGGGCGGCGCGCGACGTCACGCGCACGCTCGCCGAGAGCTCCCTAGCCCACACCCACGCCCACGCCCACGTTACTAGTAGAGCAGACTCCCTGTCCTCGCTAGAAACGTCGTCAGGAGTTTCTACCGCTGAGCGGTCGCCTTCATCCGTCTCTGAGAGCGGTGAGTACGCTGTAATTAAATACCATTACTGTACTACGAACTATTACTACCAATTATAAAGGATCAACTGATTCTAAATTCCAAACATTCGGCAACTCTGCAACAAAAAGACACAAAAGGCAGGTGTCACCTTTTTCGCGATAATTGGCTCTAAACTCGTAAACATTAACGCCGTACGCATCAATTAGCCAATTAGTAAACTGCAGTATTAATATCAATAGCCCGAGACAAGAGAACAATGAAGTGGCGTCTATTGTGTGTTCCTGTCGGAGGAACAATGGGATGGCCCTCGATCCGACATCCAACGGATCCTGAATTACGTTATTGTGTAAACTGTGCCCCATTGTTGTTTCAGGTCTAGGTATCCTACAACTTTAGCCCAGGCCCTCCATTCCCCTTAATATTGTCAATGGCGTTCCGATTTGAATAATAATAGATAATATAGCCTGTTCCTCTGTTTTGAGTCTTGTTAACTTAACGGTGTCACATTGTGTACAAAACGCAATATTTTTTTTAAGTGAGTTATGATGATTCGGATGCGTCTAAAGTCAAAAGTAATCGAGCACAAGCGATTCGAATAGACGGATAGACAGACGGAACCTAAAATTTAACCTCTTTCATGCTCACATTTTTGCTTAAAAGAAGTAAATCGTCTCCAAGATACACTTTATACGAAATTAAAGAATTGTAGTACTCCCCGTTGCCTAATTCGGTCGATCATTACCGATCAACACAGACGAACTACAAGCGATACTCAGCGCAAATTTATAAAGAAAGAAAGAAAAGATTTTTTTCTGGCTAACACACACAACATATTGATGTTAAACTAACATAATTATGAACTATGTAATACATGTTACAATGTTCGCGTGTGTTGTGCCAGAGAATGGTACCCACTCCGCATATTGCCGTAGCATTTGCCACGGCGCTGATTTTCAGTGGGTCCTTTTGGTGCCTCATATGCGACTTACGAGACGAGAATGAGATTCAAAACCTTTTCTACAGCAACCCTTCAAAATAAATATCCCGCTCAATAAGATTGCGAACAAAAGACTTATTACCATCTTGCTGTACAAGTCACGTGGATTCTCAAGACTGCATCCTGACTTCCGAGAACCCTTCGAGCAAACTTCGCTCAATTTATTTCAATACACATGTATGCAAGCTTGGGTTATTGTCGGAGCACGTGACGTATGGCCTTATTACGTGACACGGGATGCGGAACAAGTACGGGACATTTTAATCTGATTGTCGTATTTTATCGCTGTAGGTTATGTACTGGAAATCTCTTGCAGGTAATGTTACTATCCTACCCAATTACCTACTAATATTATATAATAAATGCGAAAATTTGTGATGTTTGGGTAACCAGACTTAGCAGACAAACCAAGTCCAGACTTAAAAATGTAAGTAGAAATAAAAAATGTAAGTAGATTTTATCCCGGATATGATTTTATAAGTATAAATCATACTTTGCCGTCCCCAATGTACGGGAACTTTCCCGTGGAATGATTTGGACTCTTCTTTAGTCAAAATTTCGAGCTAAATAAAAATATTTTCAATTGATCCAGAACAATGATGCAGTACCAATGTAATAATAAACAAACTTTTAAACTCTTAAAAATCCCATATCATTAAAGTAGGTACTACTTCGTTCGGATATCTGATTATTCAATACAGCTGTATATCAATAACATTCCTTCCTATTCTGGTAACCATTGTAAGCGGCTTAGCTTATTATTAAGCCCCGCCTGTTCCCAGCCTATATTGTTGCCTTTTATTTATGCATTAACTTTGTCAATTTAACTGTCAAACGCACAAACAAACGGACATAAATCCTATATAGAGGGTCGTTAAAAACTTGTTCCCCTTGGGATTGATATGGTAAGGAGGAGTTAGTGGGGCGATTAGACGAATCATTAAACATCTTTATGTCTGCTGGTAGTCTGAGGTAGTAGATAAGTAGCGTGGTTGAATTAAAACGCTATACAAGGCCATGTATAATTTACGATTATCGTAGGTAGTTATTCTGTAGAATATGTTATGCTACGTTGTAGCGGTTTTCATGCTACGGCGTAGAAGATATTGTAACTGATTCTTACATCTCTTTAAAGCTACGAACTGTAAAATATACTTTTCATTGTGGACTGCTTAGCAGGTTTTAATTGGAACTTAACTTATTTGTGTAAAAAAATTAAAAAAAGTATACTATATTTTATTCTAGAATAATGTCTACCTGTATGCTAAATTTTATGAATATCTGTTCGCTAGTTTTTTACGTGATAGAGTAATAAAAATCCTCACACACTTTCACATTTATTGTATTTAGCACATTGAAGTATAATGTCATAGAACAGACATCTCGAACAAAATGTATGTCTCGCAGGGAGGTTCCATTTTCAAAATTGAGTCCCCATTCTCCTTTCAAAATGGAACGAATCCATTGAAGATTGAAGCCACGTGGCGCCAATGCATTGGGACACACATGGTGTTCGCGGTGTCGGTTCTATACGCTAGTAATAATACTTCAATGTATTAGCAGGATAGTGGCGATGTCCATATATTCATAGTGGCTCTGATTGCCGCCATTACCCTAAGGCCGGTCGCCACTGGTATTCCCTTCAGCCATTTGTATGCTGATCGTGAGTTATAAAAATACTATTAGCATATCAATCGCGTTTCGGGGAACGGACAGTGTGTTCTAGCTTTATTTTAAAGGGTGTGTTAGATGCTTTGTTTTGACTTCTATCATTGCCTATTAAGTGGGAAAAGAATAAGACCGCCTATTGGTCAGTTTATCATTTTCTGTATTGTTTTTGTTTTTGCTGTGATTGTTATAAAGTTATTATAAAAAAAAGTGTTTATAGTATTTATGTGATCCTGTTATTTATATTCTCAATAGCTCGCGATTAATGTTTATAAAAGGCCTTCAGCTGATGCATTTTTCTAAATAAACCAAATGACAACGTTTTATATGAAAAATACCTCTGCAAGCCAAGGAATATCGAACGAGGCAACACATCGTTAGAATGTCCCTGACGTTAATTTTACTTTTACTTTTAAGTATTTATTTTTATTTTATATAATGTAAATATTATGTTGTTTTTATTTGATTAAATTAAATCTACTTATAATAGTTATAATATAGCCATTAGGTTAGATAAATACGATATTCCGTCCCTCTACCATCATATCTCAACTGTTAAACACTCGACCGAAAATGATTTACGACGGATAATAATCTAATCGCATTAAACGCCCTTAAATCACTATTCAATTTATGCATTATCGACTTTATGGCCGCCGAGATATGACCCTATATCAATAATTGCATTTTCGTACATTATACGTGTAGGGTTCCCACACTGGGAAATTTTGTATCGGGACTGGTGTAATAATTCATTTATTAATATACACTTTACTGTTTATTTATAATTGTGTATTTAATTATTGTTACTTTAGGGTTACTATGGTCAGTAAAAAATATATAGAAATGTACGCTCTTTTAAACAGTCTAAAAATAAACAAAAACAATGTGATAAAAATATTTTAATGAAAATTTGATTCCGCACCCATTTGAGTTAAACCACAAAAACGTTTTATACAATATCGTTCATTTAATTTATCCTAACTTACGAAAACTCCATTGTAAACAATCCAATAAACACTTGTTTATTAAAAAATAGGATAACCTGTTTTCCTATTTATCTTGCTTTAAACAATAACACGGCCAACCTAATCGCGTGCGGGCTTCAAACTCTACGTGGCAGTTGATGTAATTTTAATGGCAGAGTTTTTAAACGTGAAACATTACACACACACACACACACACCACACACACACACACATCCACACACTTATATACACACACACACTTCATTAAAGCGAGATGTACCAGCACTAACGGCTACTTGTAACCGTCAAGTGCAAAATTGTATTTAATTCGTTAAGCCGGAAAATTGCGAGTTAATTAGTACTGTATGGTCGAAAACACGTAATTATCCGATTTTCCGAGTGGATAGACCCTCGTCCGTGTGAGCTGAGCTACTAGGATGCTGATTCGGTCGCGGCAAGCGTGGGTCTCATAAATCCCCTCGTAATTGAGAAGACCTGGATTATACACCGTAATTGTGGATTAGTGAAGGGTTAAACTCAAGCTTCCAAAGTTAGTTACTTGACGTGTTCCGACATTTTTGAAGACAACAGCATAAAAAATGATGCCTCAGTTACAAAATTATGCGCCTTGATAGTATTTGAGTTTGATATTTTAATGTATGTGGAACTAAATTTTTTATGTGTGGAATTACGAATGTTTGATTAATATTTGATGACGACTTTATACTTTCGTTACAATATTCATATTTGAACACTATTCGAATTTCAATTCTTATGTTTAACGTAGCTATACCTCGTTATTGAGGATTTCGTTGTACATTTTGGATTACATACATTCAACAAACTTGGTTAAACGATATTTTAAATATATTTTTTTAATATAAATGTGACAATTTCCTTTTGAATCCCTAATAGTAACGCTATAAACTTCGCTTCAAAAATAGATTCGTAATGACATAAAAATTACACTAACCTTAGCTAATAACTAACCTTACTTGACCTGTTAATAGCCCGCTGTAAACATTACCTGAATAATTGGATTGTACATAAAATTCGATATGAAAATATTTAATTGTTTGTTAAGGGCAACCCGGAGGTGATAATCGAATCAGTGTGCGACCACCGTGAAGCGATCCTGCTCGGTAATTCACTTTATCATAATCGAATATGAGGTCGCTCTACGTATACGATGTTACCGTATACCGCGTGGAACATCCCTACTTTTTTATTATTTTTCTGTCGTTCGAAATTTGAACGTTCTTTTTTATCGTTGGATGTTGGTGAGGTAATTTGGTGTCATTAAGGTTAGGTCCTCTGTGTGTTTACAACATCCTTAGAGATTTATTATTATCTCTTCATGCTAAAGTAATTATGAATTATAATATAATAGTAATAATAATCATAACATATTAACGTATTGACATCATTGAAGTATTATCACTAGCGTACAGAACCGACCGCGACACCGCGAACACCATGTATGTATGTCCCAATGCATTGGCGCCACGTGGCTTCAATCTTCAATGGATTCGTTCCATTTTGCAAGGAGAATGGGGGCTCAATTTTGAAAATGGAACCTCCCGGGCGGGACACACATTTTGTTCAAGATGTCTGTTCTACGAGTATGACATTATACTCCAATGATTGGCATCGATGTTTTTGAAAGTCCTCCAGAGACTTACTCCAACTGTATTATAGAAGGTATCTTGTTTTAATTATTTATAATGTGTGTTAATGAGGTAGTGAGGATTTTACTATGATGATGAGTAGCATTGTTCCTTTGTATAGGGTAAGGTAGGGTAGGGTACGGGAAGATTGGCTTGGACTTTATTAAAAGGAATATTATTGTAACTTCTACTTACAATGTAATATGGTTACGTAGTAATCGTGATAAAAACAATGTGTTTGAAAACCATTAGCGGCACGCGTGAGCACTTGTTTGTTTGTGGCTGGCGTGGATCTATGTTTTATGGAACAGTTATCTTATTATCACACGGAAATAAAGAGAGGAAATATGAGCTGTTAGGTTTGATAGTTGGTACATAATAACGGAGAGGGAACGAATATTTTAACTGTCAAGTTTACAAGACTAGTATTGAACTCAGAACCTTTTACTCGGTAGGTCTCAATTAAGCGTTATAATAAACATAAAAATACTGCCTATACTTTTTACATGATTTAGTTTCGTCGGTGTTTCGGTATCAGTGTTCCTGGTGTTCGTTTGAGATGAAATCATTCGGAAATAGATAGAAGTAGCTATGCTGTCTTTTTAACTAACTTTTTACTTTCATTTTACAACAGTTGAAACAGCAGGTTAACCCGGCTATAACTTAAGCATAGTTTTTATCAATAGCATAATATTAAACATAGTTCTAATCAGTAGCATAAACATTATAGCTACTGATTAAAACAGACAAAACCGTCAAATCAGACATGACATCAATAAACAGTGCTGCAATAATTGAAACAGCACTTGGCTCATTCCCCTCTCTCCCCTGTCTCCTCCTGCCGCATCCATTCACCGTAGGTCCGTGTGGGCGCGGTCGTTAGCGCCCGAGTGATTTACGAGTACGGTGTGGCTTATCTCGACACCTCGCGTTTTATTAATTACGCCGCTCGCTACCACTGTGGTACTCACATACTACCACCCCTGGATAAAGTTGGACCATGCTTATTCAATTCAAAGCGCTCATAACCCAGCGGCTTGTGTTAATCCTAAGAGCTCGATAAAGTTAGAGCTCGTAGCCCGGCGGCTTGTGTCGATTCTGAGTGTAAGGTAAGCAACAGCGGGCGCGTTGTGTCGATGTGTGTAGGGTAAGCAACAGCAGGCGCGGTTGGTAGTTGGAATGGTCCCGCTAGGATACGTAAATAAACGCAAACACACTCATACCCCCGCAGTAGGTTTTCACCTGTATCGCGGGTGGCATGGACGGCACAGATAACACATCACAATAACATCCATGACTCGGTTACAAATATTTATCTATCATATCTGCCCCGGCCGGGAATCGAACCCAGATCCCCTCGCTTCGCAGGCAGGATCTCTACCAACTGGACTACAGGGTTTTAAAAATTTATCTTTCGGCTTATTGCTAAACAGCGATTTCTTTCAGGAACACATGATGATTCTTGACTTGGCTATTGAGATTTTATATTTAGCCTCAAAAAGGATCATATCCCTCGTTCTGTTAGAAATAATCGATATCTAGAACACTTGTTTAAATAAAACCCGACTGGCCAGTTACAAAATATTACGGGCTCTTCCCGAGACGAAGGCATTACAAACAAAATGGCTGAACTTTCAATGTAGGCAACTACAAAATATATTTTAAAATCCCATCTATGCCAACGGAATAGAGTCCCGAATCCTCTGGCAGTATTCAGCGCGCCATAAATTCACGCAAACATTTTGTTTTGTAAAAAAACTGCGAAAAACTCACATTTTATTATTTCGGCGTATGATATATTCCGTTTATAAAGAGGAAGAATTCAATTTCCGCTTGCCGTTCGCTTTTTATGTCCCTTACTCGCGAGTACATTGTTATATTTCCGTCTCGTTCCTTTAGTGGGCTTAAAACTAAGTGGCTCGTTTGTACAGGAATTGTGATAAAATTGGATTTTTAGATGGAGCAATATTAACGGAGACTTGTTTACTTTTTGTTAAGCAACATATTAGAACGGGTGTGAAGAAGACATTTTCTGAAGATTAAGGGGTGGGAACACCCATTCTCGCCCGACTAATATAACTGTACATCAAACGAGATTTTGGTTACAGGTTTCTTCTATAGAAAACCGCTGGGCCGCCTAATTTAATCCTGAAATGTTTAAATATATGTTTTGATCCGCTGAAAACTTCTTTTAGCGAACCATACCTAACTTAGAAGCCCAAAATTCACGACTCAAATTAAACGTCCTTCTGCAAAAATTATGTCCAAAACGATAATGTCCTAATTGGGGACATTCAGTCACAGAGCTGCCATAAAGTCCTATAAAATCGTGCAGAAATCCACTGTTCCCTTCTCGAGCTCACATTCGCCAGAGTTGTTGCCAAAAAACCAATTAGTGGTCCAATTAGTAGATTCTCTGGCTCTTCAGACGGCAGAGCTCAGGAGCTCGGAGATTCGTGCTCAACAGCCGGCCAGGCTCATTGAGAGCAATACGCCGGAGTGCTATGTGACCGATCTCGAGTGAGTAACTTTCGTGTATGCCGAAAGTTGATTACTTGGTTTCATTGTTATAACATTTTGTGTTTCTTTTCCATTCTTATGGAACATTAGCCACTGCTTGCGTCTGTGTCCACGTGGATTTGATAGAAGCAATTTCGTTACCAGATTAAACAACTTAAAAGCAAAAATACAAATTATCTTTATTGTTTAATGTTTAATATTCAATTTTATACTTAATAGTTGTTGTTTACATTATATTATTATTATTATTATTATGTCCCGAAGTAATTTCAAAAGTTAGGATGTTCGAGACTTCGTCCATCTTTGAGTCCAATCCAACCTTACCAAGTGTACGTATATATCCTACGTAACACTGCACGAGCCTATGGTGCTATAATATTTGTTATTGAAGATGGAAGACGATGATTGGGTTTTTTACCCGCCTACCCAATCATGTAAAGAATTTTAAACCCAATAATATCTGTTTCTATTGTGATGAAAATAAAAGATTTTTATTGAACAAGTCATGTCCACGGCTTGATGAATTAAGTAATTTTTAGATGACCAAGCTCTAATATCTCAAGTATTGTTTATGATGAAGTGATTGGAACGTTTGAGTTAACGTAACTCATGACGTGACCTGCGTAAAGCATGAACCTTGGCAGTTGGTTGTAACATCAAAATATTATATTATAATATTACAAATATTCAGGTGCCACCTGTTTTCGTTAGCGCCCTCCGAGAAATCTGGCCAGAAATTGAATCTATTCACTCGATATACGAAGCACGCTTGGGAAACATCGTTACATCTAACAAAACTGTATAAATCAATAGATCTAAAAGTACACATAAAAGTTTATAAAAAAGTTGTGTTTTGCAAAATGATCATAATATTGATGAAACAAAAAAAATCTTTCCTATAACACAATAACAAAAACAATAAAAAATACAACGAATAGTCATAAATATTACTTACGTTTTCTTATTCTACATTACTTATCATATATTATTCTGGGTACAGTTCGCAATTTACCATTCTGATTGAGTCCACTGTATATATTCTCTCCTCTCGCATCATAATTTCCCCACCGATACTCGATGCTACATTAGGTGTTATACAACATCATCATACACTTGAGCTCTAGAACTGTATAAAACTATTGTGCATGTCTAGTTCGTATGCCACCACCCCAACGGATCGTTCGGCGAGTTAATTAAAACCTTAAGCTATGGAAATAAAATTGAAATTTCGTTGGAATGTGAATCGTAGGGCATTTTCAAGTCAACGATCCTCTCTGAGCGGACCCTTTGATGTTTGAGACGGTTCTTTAAGTCGCTACCCCTTTACACGACCTATATCTTAAGGGACGATATGGAAATACGTGGGAAGGTAGAATGTGGGCCGTTACAAAATGTAATGGTCTATTAACCTACAGATAACGAGAATTTTATTCAATGTCCCATATATTTGATGGCTTTAAGGACTATTCTATCCCAACCAATCGATAAGATTCATCTATGAATCAAACTCGTGATATTATATGTATTGACAATACATATATTTTAAGCGTATAAATGAGCCAATTGTGTGGTGTTTATTATATTCCTTAATATCCCAAGCGTAGTCTATGAGGGACTCAAACTGACACTGATTCTTCTATATATGGATGAGGCTGATCTCATGTGCCATAACGTTCTGATTTAACATGACGATAAATCATAATCGTAGGAAGCACAGCGAAAACACTCACGATTCAAAATAGCGGATGACAATTTGTCTCGCTTCCTATAATTTGTGCGCGAAAACAAATAAATAACCGAGTTTCGGGGGATTAACTTAGTTGTATACGGTTATACGCAAACAGGTTCGGGACGGCGGCCTCAGGAAGAAAGAAGGGAAGTCAGGAAGACAGGATTTATAGGAGCCGAGCGCAAACAATCTATGAATTATCGGGTGGAGATTTATTAGGTGCCTGCCAGGTGCCGGCGACTGAATAAAAGAGAAACTATAAATAAATAATTTACGGCGCTCAACTAAATAAGATGTTTTATTTGTTATCTGAGCAGAGCCTTGTACGAGGACAGCAGCTGAGAAATTATTTGATATAGGTACCCGTTTCCTTCGCTAGCCGCTGAAGAATAAAATCATGAAAGTAAGGGATACCTTCCCGATGCAAATCTACAATTACGTGTAAGAACACACACAGAATCCTTGTTTAATTTGCTTGTACGTCTTTAAATCAATTTGCAAAACAATTCTCATTTTTTGTCAGTTTTATTACAGTATATTACGAACTAGGTTCTGAGGTTGTGGAAAGGAAACTTTTAGATGAATGCAGGGTCCCCTTACAATGCAAAACTACGCATGCAGAATAATGCACCCTAATGTCTCGAAAATTATGTTTAAATAATATTATTTTATCAGTGAAAGATGGACAATAATAACGATTCGCTAATTCATTACGTAAATGTGTATGAGATGTAGTCATGACGTCATATTTTACTATAATCATATTCCACCAATAAGTATCCGCCAACAGTAAAGGAAAAATCCGTAATTTCTGCGGAAATAAACGACTATTTTCCCGGAAAACGAGATGATAGACTATAAACGCGATTCTCAGAATCGGTCCATTATGAGCAAAAGCTTTTATTAAGCTCAGTGCACTAACAACCGGGTAAATAACCTTCATTTCAATTCAATAATACTCGGGGTTATTTCGCTTGTATCTTTTACTTATTTATAGTTTAATTTAGTAGGAGTTTTATTAAATTACGTTTATTTTAAGGATGGAGACTTCGTCGTAGCTTCTTTGAAATTATCATGTGTTTAAATCAATGAAGTTGTTTTGTTTTTAAATCGAAAAAACCAAGTGCTCTTCAACCCCTGACTACAACTTCTTGCATTTAGGTACAGCCAGTTTCGTGCGTATTAATGATATTTTTTCGTATGTTGGTCGGAAAAGTTAAAATAACTTAAACATTTTAAAAATATCTCCATTTTTCATTACTATTTATAGAAAAGATACTACACAATTTACATTTTTAAGTTACAATTTCCATGATAAATGTAAAATATTGTACTGGAATATGATTTGTTTAGAATAACACCAGTCTTCAGTGCAGTTGTTTCCTTACAGATAATACATTCTTGCTAAGGTAGCAAGGAATTCTCGGAAGCTCACAAATTTTATCATCTGGATTACGAAACCCTGTTTCTAGGATTGAATAGGATTTTCTCGGAATACACAGCAAGGAAAACCTTTACAGTCCACGCTTAAAAGTAGCTCTTAAATAAAACTATTCATAAAGAAACTGATGTATTTATTGCTGTAAAAATATTTTTCGTTATATTTCCATTTTTACATTCGCTGAAACCATTTTTCAAAGCCAGACCCACTCTGTCGTGCACACTGGATGTGTGGTTTAGTTAAAATATTTTTTATGAAAGGTTCAGAATAAAAGATAATAAATAACGCAACACAGAAGTCTCTGTCATCATACGCGTATACTGACGGGACTTGGAAAGTTTTTGCAAGCCAATATTAATCATAATACATCTCTATCTTTCTCCAAATACGGTGCAAAGTGTGACTTAGTAAAGGGATTAGAATATTTTTCTATAGGAGAACATAAGAGCTGTTTCCTCACCATTTTGGTTTTTGATTGCATGCCAACGCCAAATAAAAGGCTGTGGATAGAAGGCCTTATACCTACTATCTCTGATAAAAACGTATTGAAATACGAGTAAAATTTAAATGAAAATAAATTTTTGCTTGAAACGGTACGCCGTGCTCGAAATTCGTTTCCAATAAATTTCATTTTCAGTATGATAACTGAACTTAATTTAGCTAGGTATCATCGACTATCGGTTTTCATTTAAAACACTGCAAAGCGCATAGTGGTATATTTTCATTTACTTTGTTTAATCTAATACATAAGATAAAAATCTCGTGTCACGGTGTGCGGTCGCAGTGTCGCACTTCTCCGAAACGGCTCGACCGATTTTGGAACGAAGTTCCTTATCGCGCGTTGTGAAAGGGGGCTAGACGGAAAAAATTCTTACGAAAAGTTGTCACGACACTTTTTTATATTTTTTGTGTATATTTGGTAGATATGAGAATAGGTCGTAAAAGTCGGAAATTAGTTAAATATACACTTCATACCGCTAGATGATTAGGGTGTCCCTATCCAGAAAATTTTTGACAGAACAGCGTTTGCTGGGTCAGCTAGTTGACTGTAATATTGTCTAGCTGTTGCCCGCAGCTTTGCACGCGGAAATTACGGTTATCATATTTACCCCCTGTTTCACCCACTTGGGGGTTGAATTTTGAAAAATTCTTCCATATTGGATGCCTACGTCATAAGAGGAATAATTGTGTGCGAAATTTTAAATTTCTAGCCCTAAGGGTTTAGCCTGTGCGTTGATACTAAATCAATCAATAGCCTTTTTTTATATACAGATTATGATTGTCCATTAATTATGATCTATTCGAGATCACATTAGATCTGAATAACTTGTAGTGATTAATAGGCGATGTGACAAGGAGTCTATTTTATTATACCACCTATTGGTTAGTAAAGTTGGTCCATGAACACTTTGAGACCAACCAGTTTGGTACAAACTCTAGGTCTACGGGTATCAAACGAAACACGTATAGCATTTCACGATTCATTCTTGGAGATAACCAGACATCATGCGTGAGTACAGTTGGATTTAAAATGGGTGGCATAAGACTCATCGACCTTCTACTGTATCGTTCGCCATAGCGTCTAAATTTCTAATCAGGGTGCACTACTAGAAACGATATCCTTGCTAAAGGATCTTACCCTTTCCCTTCTTTCTAAAAGAGTCAAGTTATTTCCATGTTTATATTAAAACCCCGAAATAATTCATATCGCAATATACAGCAGAACGACTGGAAGAGCAGCTAGTTTTTAATAAAATATTTACGAGTGCAAAACTTCGAGACAGGCTTACGATCGCTCCCATTTGTGGCATTTGTTATTCATAGAAACATCGGGGGCGAATCGCAGTAAGACTAAGTGAAATACTTCATTAATAAAACAGACTCCATCGTGAATAATCTACGTTTTAGTTACTAGTGACTGTCACGACCTAATTACATCCTCGCTGTGTCGAAGTTCGGTTTTAATTTTTTGAATGAAATTGAAAATGAATTGAGCATAATTAACATATTAAGAGGAGAAGATATAGCAGGAAAAAACTTTGCTTTTCTTATTTCAATAAGTGAAAAAAGTTTTAAAAGGCCAATTGGTAACTAGACAATAAATCAATCATTTTACCAAATTCTCATTTAAATTCCCAATTTAGTTACGTTACAGAACTTAACTTAATCTTAATAACATACTTGTAACTTTTAACAACAACCGCTACCTACCAGTTCGCCATCAGAGTGGTAATCAACCATCGCATGTCATTTTAACCATCTAAGCTTAAAAACACAGCACGTTCATAAATCAAGTTGGCAGGAGATAATGAGTGGAACACGACTCGTGCCTGTCATTAATTACCGGCTAGCTGGCTAGCGGACGGACGGACGGACGGCTAGGCTCATAAATATGAAGACAAGGACACTGTCATTGTTAAATCAATATTTAATTATGGCTAAGGTTGCAGCTAATGCGCTTATAATGTGACGGGTTGTGTCAGTCTCTGGTCTTGACACGAGTTTTTGTTGGCATGGTCGGTACTCGGTAGTAAGATTTTATATACGCTCCTGTGCTCCGAAGAACACTTTAAACCATTCTTAGTTATAAGAACTCAATAAAAATTCAATAGTAACATTCGATAGACTATGAGCCTATGATAAATCAAATTACCGTGCACAGTAAGTAATACATACTTACTTGAAAGAACTCCTTGGACATTTCTTAATGATTTTTCTTTCAAAACTGTTCCTAGGTGTTAATGATGGCGTAGATTGACTTTCCAATAGTGTTTGCGAAAACTAAATTTAAATAAGAATTATCATTTAGAACTTTCTATTCTAGTTACGATTACACAACCCTAGGATCTTCTCTATTAGGAGGCGCTGTGCCTCAAGGCCCGCAAATGGGTTGAAGCTTTACAAGTCGCAGCTTTCTAGATTGAATAATCAAAAAAAGTTCTTCTATCTATTTTCGCCATGTTCAGGACAGATTTTACCCTAGCTACAAATTTTTCGTCTATTTACTACATTGGCTTTCAATTCATCATATTGAATTACAATCTTATTTTGAATAAAATTCCCAAAACATAATACTTAGGTATTTATCTACTTTTAGTAGGCACCTCATAAACCCATTTAGATTTTTGTTACAGCCTTATTCGTAAAAAAAATCTTTGACGGAAAATATTTATTCTCCTTTAATTTGTAAAAGATTTTCCATGACATCGTATTCCATCCATCATATTCGAACTCATTCATACTAAAATAGAACTTCCAGGGATAGTCAAAGTATAATCGAATGTAAAATACGTTGTCGTCACCCTGCAAAACGTCCCGTAAAAATCGTTGCCTCAAATCCCCATTACTAACCTAACCTCAAATCTCTCCTCACTCAGTAGATTAAATCGCTATAAAATGCATCGGCGGAACAGCACGCGTCATTTCACATATATGGACAGCCATATAGCTATCAATTTTTAAAGGAGACCCTTTTGCCACTGGTTCGACCACTAGCGAGCTCTCTATGAGATTGTTTTATCGTTTGGAAACTACAGAAAGGTAGTTGTAATAAAATACAACGGGTTTGGATAAGCCAGCTTTTGCATATAATTTTATATGTAGAGAAAAATCTTTGTAAAAGTTCTATCTACTAACTAATGTTAGGTTAGCAAATTTCAACCACGATTTATTTGTTCATGTGAATTAATAAAGAAGCTAAAGACCAACTAAAGTTAACATTAAATTACCATTCTTTGGGAAATATAAGTTACTACTTTAACATTGTTTATTCAGTCATATAATCGCCATTCGCCAATCTATAATTAAAACGGCAATAAAAATTATATTCCAAGATTAAAAGTATCAAATTAAATCACATATTAATAAAAAGTTTGTGTTGTTTTTAATTTTATAAACCAGTCTGCTTCAATTTACGTGTCATTTTTTAATATTTTTACAGAATTTATTACAACGATTCAATAATTATCCAATAGCGACGTTTTTCTCACTCAGTTTCTCATACAACATAATCAAAAGACATTCTAAGCGATACAAAATATTCGCTATTCGCTTCTCGTCAGCGACTTACCAAGTACCTGATACGGTGGGGTGTCCGATTGGCGGGTATTTAACATGTATTGCAGGAAATTGGCGCGAGCGACGCCATTGCGATCCTACCCTCCGTTTCTGTAATTCTTAGTCTCGGTGTTTATAGTTGAAGTTGGAACCCACACTTAGCTGTGTAGGCTCGGCTGAGTCGGAACGTGGACTGTCGGGCAATTATAATATTAGATCACACTCGTATAACACCATATAAGAGTTCACATAAGAAATACCTACGTACATAATGTATTGTTTTATGTACAACGCTTACTTTACGCAATCTTAATTTCCGAAAGCGAAGCTGCGTGGGCAACTGCTAGTTAGATATAAAGTAATACATCTGCATAGGTAATCTATATATAAAGTCTATCTTTGCCTAGTAAAAGTTCTTTGGTAGCTTTTTACAGTCATTTTCTCTCAAAATACGTTATGAACATTCGTTTGTTCATGTGTAGTAAGATCGGTATAGTACTCCAATTTGGCGCCCAACGTGGGACTCTGCAAACAATAGTGAAAGGAAATCTCCATGGAAATCTATAATGGAATACATGTTGGAAGAGACAGATTGGAATGCATTAATATATCAGCAATCGCATATACCAAGGTTGTTTTTTCTTTCACAAATGGGTGGATGCATTATTCAATTTTATATTTCATTCCGTCTACTCGGGATGGTTTGTTTGCGAAATTTCTTTTTCACATTATGATAATATACGGCCTATTATAGGTGCAGCTTTAGACTACATGGGCATACATAAATGCCATATTTGAGAGTCAACCCCATTGTGAGGCAAACTCTCTTCGGTAGATGAAATCAACAACATCAGACTTATTTGAATGTTATGAATCTTTTTGCTAACAAAGCCACAGATGGGCTAACAAAATTTCATATTCAATAAAGTGCTCGGACGCCACAAAGCACGAGTACTCTCGCCAATACAATATTTCGTCGCGAGATTTATCTGCGCCAGAAATTGAACAGCCGAGCGCGTCGTCGCATCCGTTAAAATATATTAACGTTTTAAATTCCAGCTCGGACGGTGTTCACCGACGCGAAATTGAATATTTCGCTATATTTGTTTGAGCTACGTCACAAGATTCACTACAGAGTCTTTGTGACAGACTGTGATACAGTTATAAGATGTATTTTATTGGAACCGGTTTTGAGAAAGTTGTATATCACTATTTAAAATGTTACATTCTGCGAACTTATACTTTATCGTTGAGCCTTTATAGTTGAATGCCTTTAATATGAGGGACGCATTTCATATCAGGTGGCCTGTGTAAAACGCTAATCGAAAATGATAATACTAATTATGGTGACTCAACGACGTCGTTTCAATAATCATTACGAATTACTATCGATCGCCCAGTAGGTACATATTCGGATACACCACTATTTTTATCGCTTTCTTCTCTGTTATTAATTACTTAGTTTTATACAAGTTTAATAGCTACATTCCGCAGACAAATAGTTTTGTTGCGAGATCCTGGTCTATAATTCATGTTAATGACCAACATCGAATGCGGGCGCGGAATTAATGGCCCAAGTTGGAGCGTTGCTCAGGTGAATCTGCAGTTTTTACAAGTAAAATACGTCTTTGTACTTACACAGTAGGGGAAATAATATTGTTGCTATAACAATTTTGATTGTGAAATTAGTTATGGAAACAGTTTTGGCTGAGTTATATTTTATAAGAATTTATATTTTATAGTTATATTTTATAAGAATTTTGGTTATGGTAAGTAGTGATCCTCCGAGGATTTTGGACACAGAGTCAATATTTGACCATACAGGAGAAATGTTTAACGTAACTTGATTAGAGCAAAAGGATAGTTCAGAAATAGTTACAGTAGCCTCGAAGACACATTCAGTTTGGATTGGATTTGTAACAGCTATTCTTTCTCTAGAAATTACAACCTTTGTTCGGTGAAATAGAAGCGTGTTGAGAAATCGGCTTTCTCAGAGTTCTCCATACATGTACTCAAATGTTTGTGTAGTTTTCAATCCGCATTCTCTAGGAAACAATTTTGGTTTTGAGCAAAAAGTGGTCAACTTTTTTCTGATAGCTGATGTTCCCAATATTATTATCTCAATAACAGAGTCGTACAAGACAGATAAAAGGGTCCATCGAATAGTAAATGACAACAATATTACCCAGTTCCGAAGAGATAAAACTTGTATGATCCGAGTTGTTCAGCTCAGCCTAATCTGGTACCAAGTGTGGATTATTGGATGACTTTCGCCTCTCGATCTCACTACTCTTCCTTTTATATCTGCCATATAGTTTTTGTAGGTAATTTTTCATTTAAGTTAGGTATATTTATTTTCTATTTGGATTCATTATTAATGCCACTTGAAAAATATCGAATCGTTTCAGTAAAATATTCTTTCAACGGACCTAAACAAACAACAAGTTGAGAAAGTCTGTATTTTCCACCGCAAACGATAAATTTACACGTTAATTTGAACCAGTCCTAAGCCCCGCATCGACGCGATAAATCCTCAAGTACTCTGAGCGATTGAAATTCCTTTAGATGATCAGCAAATTACTTATCAGTTCGGAAAACGATTCTCGGGAGCCACCATTCGTTACTCGTTAAAGTACCTTCGTATACTTAATTACGCTTAAGTGTTTGCTGATATAATTATGTGCTCAGGGATTTCTCCCCAAAAACATGATAGCATTAACAGGTAATTGAAAGTATCGACGGAGAACGAAATGAAGTGCTTTCTCGCGAATGTGTACTTCTTGTTTGCATTTTTGGTCCAAAACCTTCCATAAAGAAACTAACCAAAGTAATATATTATCTTTAAACGGTTCCGCTTCCAAAAATAAATCGAGCGTCGTCCAATTTTTGCTTCGAATAGATCCTGTTAGCGAGACGACGTCTGAAGATGGAAGACCAATACCTATATAATGGATATCATTTCCTCTCGACAAAAACCTGATCTCTCGAATCAAATTTTCATCGCAGCTTCTCCGAGAATAACCACCCACACGAGAGGAATAATCCCCGTGCTGAAAGGAAATATCATCATAGCTATAAGCAAATATCATCCGTCCATGCATAGTTCGAGCCATTCATTTCGACGTGCGATTCGAAGTAGGTATTGATAAACAGAGATAGGCTGCTCAATAATGTATGCGTGATACGATCCCTCATTCTCAGATACACGATTCGTTTTGCATCCCACTCACCGCTCAACTCCGCTTAAGTGATTATTTGCAGGCGACAAATTGAATTTAAAATCTTTGTCAGAGGCTTGAGCTGAAGCCCGATGCAAGGTAATGGAAATGCAGTCTAGCGTTATTTATACCATTACGTACGTCGTAATACGCAGATTACACATTGCAAAGACATTGTCTGAGTCAGTAACAATTTAAAGAAACTTAATCTTTGTGTTGTAACCTCGAATGACGTCTTTCAACAACTCCATTGCAAACTTCCAAAACAATTCGACACAAACAAAAATAGCAATGTCATATGAATTTATGTTTACAATTCGCGAATTTTCTGGATGCTGTATATTAAAGCGTTCATAAAATGTGTACCTATATTGAAAATTCAAATTTAAAAGTAAATCTACGCTTGAAGTGGCAAGCGCTGCAGTATTTTCCACTGACTTGTCACATAGCTGCATCCAGAAAATTCAAATATATGCATAGCGCCTTCCACAGCTAGCATAGTTCACGACCGAATGCTCAAATCGGTCAAGGCAATTTCGATACATCTCCAAACAGCCAGAGGCGAAGATTTTCATTGCATCACGAATATCACGATTCACGATAGTGTGTCCAACAGGTCCTTATGATAGTTATTAAAATTTCAAAGATCAGAGATGTTTATTAAATAGTCGGGACCTAATCTATGTGCAATGAAATAAGTCAATCATACTATAATTAAAATTTAAAAACAACTAAAATAGGTTTATTTCAAGCACAGTAACTACGCCACATTGAAAAATCGATATAAAACTTAACGTATAAATAAGAAAAGATTTTAATATAACTTCAATTATTATGTTTAAATTTGAAAATTGATAATTTTTGTAATTTTTAAACTTAACGGGATTTATTAAAACTACAGGAAAATATACTTATAAATCTTAGAATTGTTAATAATAGAGAACTTGGAAGGGATGGGTGTCTCGTAACTTCTGGTCCAAGTGGTGCAAAACAGATTTTTTTTGGCCTAGAGGGAGAGGGAAAATAACATTTTTTCTCCTTAGGAGGCAAACACCCTAGGGCTTAGACTCTGGCAAACTCAGACTGAGTAGACATCTTTAAAAATAAAGATCAATTCATGTTTAGTGTTCATAAATACATAGTAATTGGAAATTAAATTGAACATGGTATGGTATTTTATGCCGTGCTGTGATCATATTCCCATATTCCAATAAACTAGCAAAGTAACTGTAGTATCGATGTGCCATTCTAATTGGACGGTCTGTAAGTCGGCGTTCCCTATTAAAGACAGATTACAGTCCCGCTCTCCTTTGATGTTAGGCATGTGGGTGTTTGATGATACAAATTGAAAATTCCAGCTACTTCATTTCTTTCGTCTTTTCTATGTCGGCGTTTGTATTGACTATTATATTTTTGATTACTATTTTTGATGTCAAAGTCGGTTTCAAGTTTCCCGATGGTAAGTCACCGACGTGTTGCCGACCGGAAATAAGCGAATGGAACCACAACATTACAGGCACTGAAAACGACATATGAAACATTTCACCGTCGATTTTGACACAAGGGTGATAGCTGGGAATGAATGGGTCTACCAGAAGTCTAAAAGAATGATAAACAAAGTCTATGGCGCCATCTGTGTCGCTCAAACGAACTAAGTGAGACCATCATCGCCATTGATTAATATGCACTGAGCATTGGTCCAATCGGACCAATTAAAGAGGCACGTATGGACATTCACTATCCATAATGTCAATGATTTTTTTTTAACATTGTGTGTGTCATTGTTTCAGATGAGGTGGACGTGATTGGGTACACGTCGAACCAGAGCGATAGCGAGTCGCTGGTGTCGGGCCACAGCGGGGACAGCGGGGTGGGGGTGGCGGTGCGCGGGCGGCGGGCGCGGCGCGCGCAGACCGCGCGTGCGCGTCGCGCGCCTCGTTGCACGCGGGTTTAGGTGGGTACACAGTAGTGGCGGGTAGTCGGATAAATACAATGTTGTATAGTTGGCGACGAGGGAAAACCTCGTAGAATTTTTAAGGAAAAATTTTACAGGAAAAAGGTCTTTTAAAATTTTGAATGAGTCGTGGCCTTGATTTCCTATATTATTCATTTATAACTAATAGTTTAATGTTAAATAACAGATTGACCAACGATTCCCAACTACCTTAAAACCATTTTTGTTGAACTTTGCTAGTGAGGCTATGAGTGTTTGGCGTTACTATTATCTACAACTGTTGTATTTCGTTTCCAGGTGAGCGGTGGTAGCGCGGCGCGCATGCGCAGCGGTCACCGTTCGACCACCACTAACGTCGTTGTAAACAAACGTAGGACATTCTGTTGTACCGTACATTGTACTGGGGCGATTGTGACTGAGTGGGGACCTGTCCCGTGAGCGACCCGCCCACGCCGCGCCCGCGCCACACACACACATCACACACACACACACACACACACACACACACACACACAAACATTGACACATACATACACACACATTCGACACTACACCACGACACACCGCGAACCATTACCGAGTACAAAATTGCCAAAAATTTATATATTCAAAGTTTATTTTTTTATGTTTTCTTCTTCTTTTCTTAACGCAATCTTTGGACATTCGAGTTTTGATGCAACATGTCTCTCGTACACACGTGTGCTGACGAGCAAAATTTTGTAACACACACACATACACGCTTCCTGCATTACCATGTCTACTTTATCACAATGGGCTATTTCATCACAGTCGTTAATTTTATTTTACTTACTTTTAAAACTCATTGCTTATTGCGAACTGCCAGTAATTATAAATAAACATAAAATATATTTTATTCCTGCGTCACAGAAATTTAGTTTACATTGTGACAGCTAATTTATTTACAAAATAATGCAGGGTCAACTCTTTATAATTACTGGTATTCGCTTACTTTAATATGACTTATAAATATTATTTTACTATTAATTACGTTAAAATTAAAATGATTATTATATTTTGTTTTACATAATTATGCTTCTCTGTATAACGATCGGAAAATGCGTTTAAATATTCCTCTGGGTACTTATTGTTAATAATTTCCACAAACAAAAAAAAATATGAATGTCGCTCACACAGCGAATGTTGTATAGATAAATATCAATTTTATATTTTGTATATAATTATTTTTCTTGTAAAAATTAATCAAATAGAATTAGATCTGTGAATGTTGGGCGGCAATACCGCCGTGAAATTATTCTACCATTTTTGGGTTCGTGGAGATAATGGCAACCCACCAAAAAAATGTTAATTTAAGTTCTAACAAGAGACATTACAAATTGAGGTACTAAAGTTTGCGGCTATGAGAAAATCTAGTATCGCTGGACATAGTTCTCAAGTACCGTAATATCGTGCGTATTGCGTTTTGGTAGATCTGTTCGTGCTGTCTATTATACTTTGTCTTGTTATCTAGAAAGCACGATTATATTGAACGGAACGCGTGCGCCCAACATCGCTAACTAACATCGTATTGTTAAGTATTAATATTGAATGTTAATGATCTCACTTCATTGTCATGCGCATGCGGTGATATTGCGTCGTTTTGCTATAGGAAATTGTATTTATTTTTAATACTGACTTGTTAGACCAATGCAATGGTCATAGGATTATTAATTTGCATGTTTAAAAATATTAATATATTATGACATTTTTTACTAACCAATTTTTTTTTGGCCAGTCATATTTGTCTCAAAAATTAGATTAAGTAAATTATTATTTATTTACTGTATTCTATTTACAGTTTAGCCTTAAAAATTTTATTGTACAATATAAGACAAATAACATGTGGAAAGCTACACTATGACTTATTAGTTATTCTTGCTCTAACGTCATACAAGGACACTAAATCTACAAAAAATGATTATAAAATACAATGTACAATGTCAATATTCATGAAAGACCTAACTTGTTATTATTTCCTTTTTAAATCCAGTAACATTAGCATTATATTTATAATATGTTTTAAATTTAGGAAATAACGACGTCTAATGTTTACGATTAAAAAATTTACGCACATTGGCAAAGAGGCACTTACTACTTGAAACCAATGTAGGTATATTGATTATTTTTTTAATATTAATTAGATACGAAGCATCACAAAATCTCTCATATTAAATAGCAAAATGACTCAATATCACTTCCTTATATTATAATTTATGTGGACATACACATGTACCAAAAAAGTAAATGTTATATGTGAAATGAAAAGCTGGTTAGACAATACGCAGTGTCGATACAAACGATCGGTAGGAGGACATCTAGAAGAGTACACGATATATTTTTGTTATGACTATTGTATCTTGTAATAATAAATTGTTAATTCATTTTAACGTGCGACTGGTTTTACTGTTTATTTTATTCTACGAATCGATGGCAATAACTCGGTGGGTCACGTGCGCTCGACTCAACTCTCGCCCTCAGCCGGCCCAACGAGTGTTCCATATAAATTTTATTTCTAATATATATGCATAAAATCTTATTGTAAATTGTTTTAGGTATGGATGTCTACGATAAGGATAGTTGTAAAGGTATCATTTTGTAAGTGTATTTGTTTAGAAAATGACAGTCTGATCTCTTAAGGTTATGCGTTATCGGTCGCGGCCAGGCCGCTCGCACGTCACTAAGCACGCTGCCGCCATTCGGTCCTCAATTGGCGCCAAAATGTAATTGACATTTCTTTCTACCATTTTTATTGATGGTAACTTTTACAATTCTACCATATTATTGACTGCTGAACTTTCTTTGAGTTTCCATACAAATTCTGTACTAAGAAGCAATTTAAATTAATTTAAGTAACCGTTAGTGGTTCTGAGTTGGGGCGTAAGTCCTGTAAGGATATTTTACTTTTACTTACTTTTGATTTGTGTTAGCAACTTTTGAGACCGAATGTCGGCAGAAGTGTCCCACGCTTGTGTCAGCTACTCGCATTGCTTGTGGTGTCAATGACCCCGAGTAGGTTACGTCACAGTAGATCCTCGGCCAGTATTTATTTAACGGTCAACCCATGTAACCGACTTCGGAGTCCACCAGAGCAAACGCCTCTGTCGAATCCTGCCTGAACTACGTCAAAAAACAAATTATTTATCTTTTGGAAATTATTTTTATGCATCACAAAATTTATTCTATTTATTTTAGGAAGTGCTTTGTCGACGATTGATTGATGATTATTGTATAATCGGTATTTCCGCAGCTCCTACCCTAGAAATGGCCTCGTTCAGTAGATCCTCTCGTTCACTGGGTGCAAGTGGCGTCGGGATGCTTCAAGAGTACAAATTCTGTATAAGCCCCTACTTGAGAGTTAATTGTATTTAATTTAAAACTCGAAACAGGGAGAAGGTATCGTCAGAACGAATCTAGTAGTAGCGCGGGCGACAAGTCACCTCTGCCTTGGGTGTTGTCTCTTCCTTAACTAAATTGTCTGTATCCTATTGCTACAGTGAGTTTGATTTGCTATCTTCCGACTGTTCTCTTCTGTAGCCGGTAGCGCCCTATGCGGTCACTGTAACGATAGGGTATTGGAAGGTGCCACGCATTGTACGCGCGTGCATCGTATTAGATAAGAAAATGTGTTATTAGAAATGGATCGCAATAACTACCGCCGCGGGCGCCGTACCTCCGTTCCTCCGCTAAAAAACTTAGTCCGGCGTTGTAAAATATCACTGATTGTAAATATTTGGGAGTCAAAATTTTTATACAAATTATTTCGTAAATATATTTGAAGGAACGGAGGAGCGAAGTCAGTGGCTAAGACGCGACGCCCTTCCAGCGATCATTATCGAACGCATTCGAACTCTTTTTATTTTTGGGGCGCGGGCATTTTTGCGTGATTTTTCAGTGTCCCATAAATAAAAATTGGGGCAAGAAATGCGTTCGGGGCCAGGCGTAGTCTCGTTGTCGGAGTAGATGACTCTGTTGAAACGATTTGGCAGCATTATTCAATGTAATTGACGAACTTGCACATATAATTTACTATATGTAAAAAAGTTATAGAATTAATTTAATAAAATTATAAATAAAAATTTCCTTTGTATTATTTCATCCTGCAGCAAAAAACCTAACTTTTAAAAAGCAATGATGTGTAAATAAGTTGTGTAAGATTTAGTAGGCAAAATATTTTTTCATTGCAGGTAGGTTTAAATTTAAAAAAAAATCAAATATGATCAAATAGTTTATTACTATACATCCGACGATTCGACACGAATAGAAACATCGACCAGCGACCAAGAACATTACACAATAATAATATAATACATACAACTTGACAGGAAACTGTCATACATCAATAATGCTCCATGACCAATTTGTCTATGACACCAACAACAATTATAAAAACAATATACATTTTACCAAAGATAACTAACGAAATAACCAAATACATTCCGTATTCATTTGCTTAAAAATACAAAAAATCTTTGGTAAAAATTTGATGCTTTACATTTTAATATAATCACAGAAGAAATAATAGTACTTAAATAATAGTAGTATAATATAGTTAGTAAAAAGAGGTTTAAAAAAACTCGTATAATACAGTTGATGAATAAGTTTAAAAATTAGAACATTTAAACAAAATTCGAAAATTTTAGCATAAATTATTTTATAAACTCATCATCAAATCAATCTATAAAGTTGTCATTTAAAATGGCACCCACTGAGAATAAAAATTAAGCATTTTCATAACACCATTACGTACTTATTTTCAAATATTTTTCTCTTTCGGTGATCTCAACTACAAATATCTGTGCTTAATATTCTACCTAGCTAATTAACCTACACCCAACTTAAGTCTATGGCTAAACGCACAGAGAAATGATAAAATAGAACTGGCACTTCCTACAAATTCCACTGTTAATCCTGCCATCGGAATTCACATCCATTATATTTTTACTTATAGTTAAAACGTATGAACTATTAATTCAAATAATTTGCTATCAACGGTTATAATCTATCTATACTAAAATAAAACTCAAAGTGTCTGTCTGTCTGTTTGTCTATCCGGGCATCACATTAAAACCCTTGAACGGATTTCGATGAAAATTGGTAAAGTTATTACTGATGCCCTGAGTCATATTTTAGACAACTTTTCATCTCGGAAAATTAAAAGGTTTCCTTGTAAAAAAGGATAAAACTTTGAATAAAAAAACATAATTTCCGTATGCAAAGCTGCGGGCAACAGCTAGTGTTAAATATATTGAATCTGTTTTTATTTTGCACCAACTGACTGAACAGTAACATACATATAAACATAAAAACACACACGCACCATACCAATTATACCGCTCTTCTGGCCGCATGAAGCCGCTAGTACGAACAGCAATGTGCACTCAAAAAAAATTGTGCCAGTGGTTTACAGCTCCTTAATACATCTAAACCGACGCTAAACAATCACATGCCATTTCTATTCACCATAAACTCTGTGGTTCAATGAGTATTTAACATTTGAACATATAACTAACGACATAACAAATTAACTTGTTTGGTCTATGACTATTAAGCTCGTGAGAGCTCCCTAAAGGAAGTGGTCTACAAATTACAATCGACCATTGAAGTATAATGTCATAGAACAGACATCTCGAACAAAATGTCCCGCCCGGGAGGTTCGATTTTCAAAATTGAGCGCCCGTTCTCCTTTCAAAATCGAACGAATACATTGAAGATTGAAGCCACGTGGCGCCAATGCATTGGGACATACATACATGGTGTTCGCGGTGTCGGTTCTATACGCTAGTAATAATACTTCAATGCAATCAACATCGTTTAAGCAGCAAAGTAGATAGTAAAATAATACTACAATGACATTAAAATATGTCTACACAAATAGTCGGAAGCTTTGCGACTTACAATTAGATTCAACTTATATTTCTCCATTCAAGATAAGATGTGTTGCCAGACAAAATAACTAATTATTTATCTTACTAAGTAATGGCTCAAAACTAAACTAATTAAAATATTCGAAAAGCACTAAAATTTAATTTCAGCGAGGTTACATTAAGTAAAATGATTAAAAGATAACGTAATAATACATAACAACCTAAAACATAAACAGGGGGATAGAAATATTTAACAAAAAGAGCTGTGTTAATTAACTAAGTATTTTTATAATATGGCTATTTATTAGTACGTCATGTTGTATCAACATGTCATCGAAATATTTAGGTACAAGCGTAGGACTGCGTAGGATTTGATATTATATAATTAGCTAAAGTTAATACGGATAAGAAGTGCACAAAGCTTAATTTTATAAAAAATGTTACAAACATATTTATCGAAGAAAATTAAAAATTCAATGCAAATAAACCAAAAGTTCAAATATTGGGTAATTATCAATTGTGAACATTATTTGTTTATTTTTGTTCAATTTTACCAATGCCCATGTAACACAGCTCTTTTTGAAGTAATACAATACCTTAAACTTTAATAATATAGGAATGTGAATTAGAAATACGTAAAAATATTTTAGCAATAATTTAACTATAAACATTAAGTTAGAATTTGAAATATATATATGCAAATTCAAATTATTTTATATAGTACATAAAACTTATTAAAGTTATTAATAAAAATATACAATTTATAATTAACAGATAAATTCGTACTTATTACATAGTTAAACTAAACTTCATATCATGCTTTAAAGTAAATATTTCTTTACTTACTAAGATTTTTACAAAATAATATGCTATATGTTTTTGGAAATTATAATACAAGTTTAAGCATTTAAACCACATTGACGTAGTAAAGTAAGCATGGATAGCAATATTAATTACTTCATTTTTCAAAATCAATGGAAAAGCAGATTCCTGTGCAAAGAGTTTTAGTTAATTTTTATTTAAAACTGCCTCAGGATTCCTTTAAATATTATATTCCCTCCAGAATTGAATTTCGCCATCACAGCACATTTCAAAAACTCCACCAGTATATGACATTAAAGAAAATACTGGCAATTTTGTCTGTCATCTTTTATGAGATGGAATTATAATAAAATAACTTCGAAAAAACTTAACTAATCAAGTATGGAAAATCGAATATGTAGTATGAACTGTTATTGTTATACTTTCGACTACAGGATACAATGTCATAATACATAATAACTTTTCATTATATTATTCCCTATAACTATTGTATCTACTTCACCTCTATGTTTCAATATACTACATATCAATATACTACAGTGAGCATTTAGGGATTGTTGTATAATGCAGGCGCTAGAAGTGTAGCTTACACATATGGACTGAGAAATTGTGACTGATGTATTATCATTATAGCAAGCACCAAACAAGTACATTGACATCTATTTAATCTCAAACAAGTTAAAAATTTAAACAAAATACACGGTTTTGGAACGAAGTTCCTTATCGCGCGTTGTGAAAGGGGGCTAGACGGAAAAATACGACACTTTTTGATTCTCACGAATGACGACACTTTTTTTGAAGTGATTCAGAGAGTTTTACAGAGGACTGTCAATGGAGGTTTTAAAAAAAATGGTTAAGAAGTTTCCTCGGTTGGAACCAAATTTGTGTAGTAAGTACCAGGTCATGCTTTTCATTTGAGCTAAATAAATAAACAACAAACAGGGCAAGCTAAATAAAACCTTTTAAAAAACGCCACAATTTTTTATTCATAACACTTGCTTAGGCACTAAATAGAAGTGGATTAGTGCAAGTTTTTGTTTTTAACTCGTTATCACTATACTGTTGAATTACTTCAACAGCTAATTCAACATTCCCTTGCTGTTTCTATGTGGTAGCATCAATCACATTTCATCATCATATAAGTAAACTCACTAAACAGCCCACGCCACATGTATTATACCGAGATATTTATACATACTAAGATAAATATTATATATAGTTTACGAAGACGGTGGCATTACTATAATTATCTTTGACGTATTTTTGGTATATTTCCATCTATTTCACTTTTCAACCAGTGTAAAGAAAATTGAGGGGGTGTTTCTAGTAACTCGGCCATCGCTTTAATGATCAAGAACTCTCAAGAGCTATACCTAAGCATGAACATAAAACGTAGCCAGATATGGCGTTTTGAAATCTTTGAGCAGTAGATATTTTATTGTACTGTATTTGATGAGATTCTACCATATTTCGGGTAAGAAAATACCGTAATCCAGTTTTTGGACCTGGCAACACTGGGTGGCGTAACAACCGGAACGATGCCGCGATGTGAGGAATGAACGACTGAACGAATGGTGAATAAAACGGTTGGTTTTCGGTTGGGATAAGAGATGTGAAGCGCTCATAGCCCCGCGGCTTGCGTCGATCCTAAGTGATCGACAAAGTTAAGCAACAGCGGGCGCGGTCGGTGGTTGGATGGGTGACTGCTAGTGGCAAAAAATTCTTGAGCGTTTCCGTGCTTCGGAGGGCACGTAAAGCCGTCGGTCCAAGTTGTTATCATAAGATAACAGTCGTTAAGCCATGTCGGAGGCCCTCAGGCGGTTTGAAAACTTCCGATAGTCGGGTTGGCCACTAACCCCTCCACCAGTCCGCACTGGAGCAGCGTGGTGGAGTATGGTCTAGGCCTCCTCAAGAGAGACCCGTGCCTAGTAGTGGGTCATTATTGGGTTCAGGCCAAGAGATGTGAGCAATAGTAATACAGATAGTATGGAGTTGTATTGAGAATGGAGGGTACGCTTCGAAGAGGTACTTAAAGACGGATCACGTGACAATTTCGATGAACAACAATTTCGACCAATCAGACCCGATTTACATTGTACCTACTTAAGACCAGTAACCACTTGTAGTGTCGGTGTGTGAATCGACCAATATAAGGGTGCTTTTCCACCAGAGATGTACTATACAGCTATGCTGCGAAGATGTGAAATCTACGCTACGAAAATATGTGACCGTTTCCACCAATACTAAGCTATCTAGCTGTGCGAGGAAGATGCGCTATGAAGTATAGTAGGGCGGCGCGGTGAGGGGAGATCCACTCGCGACGGCCCATAGCACGCATCCATAGCACACATCCATAGCACACATCCATAGCACGCATCCTTCCATATAAAAAACATATCTTAGTTGAATCCGTTTCCACCAGTGCTAAGCTATGTGCACCAATGAATATGATTGGTGGATATCAAACGCATCCATAGCAATGGAACATAGCACATCTCTGGTGGAAAAGCACCCTAAGGATATTATGTGAGTATATTATATCTCATCTAATTTCGTGACTATTTAATTCCGTAATCAATATGTGTATATAAATCTAAAAACAATTATGTTCTAGTTACGAATAAACAATATTTTTTTACGTAATTTAGCAGACAGCAACATTTAAAATATAAATCTATCCTACCAGATATTCAATTAAATAATAATCAAACATCATTGTAATAAACTTGTTTTCTATAGGTTCAACCAATAATTTTCTACTTGTGGATCTAGTAACAATTAAATTTACTAATTTAAGCTACACTAATTGTATTTTTTATTTCTAGGCTGAAATCCCGCAGCCATTAATAACTCTAAGCTATAACGATCTCAAAGACAACACCACCGAAACAATGACACAGAAACCTCAAAACATCCCACAAGGCGCATTTCATTCGAACTGGCCATCGAAGCAAATGCATACAAAAACATCACCAAGCGTATCATACGTGACTTGCGTTGCCATAGCAACTGTTGGTCATTCAAATACTTTTCATTCTTTGTTCTAAAACGTCGTATAACGTTAGGGTATTGAATTAATTTTCTGGTATTAGAACTAACCAAGCCAGAGATAAAATTGTTTTAAATACTCTGACATATTGCAGTAGCATTAGATTATGCACTAACATATAGAATGACATAGTAGGACAACCACAAAGCCCGACAGAACTGATTCAACATAATTATTTCCACAATATTTATTTATCTTTAATAAGGCTCTTCAAACACTTTATGTATAAATTATTTTCTCAGCCCCACCTTTCTACTAACATTAGGCGGCCCACACGCTAACTACATGTAGTTTCGAACGAATATCAACCTGCATATTTTTTTGGCATGTGAGCCAACTAACTTTTAAATTATTAATTCGAGGGTTCTTATACAAATACCATATTAAGTAACTTCTCTCTTAGCATTCATAGTATGCATAATAAACGAAGAGTTATTATACAATATGCCTTAAATACCTTACAACAACTTAAGAACAATCTGAACAACATACGGACTTTTTCTTGTATTAAACGTATAATCTCACTAATCAAAAAACAAACTTGCCATCTTATACGTTAGATTTCCCAAGACAGGTTACTAAATAAGATGCAAGAAAATCATCGCGATTTCACCAATAGCCCCTCCAAATCAAGGCCTGCTTGCAAGAATCCCATTCAAGATGGCGTTGCAAGACTTGCAAGAAACTCATTTCTCATTGGTCTCGCAAGACAACATGACAAGAGGATATATTAAGCGAAAATTTCATAGAGGTTTAACCTTACTTGTCGCAATGGTCAACTAGTTGCACGCTATCGTCGCCGCGGCGGTTCGCGTGTGGCCGCCTTAAGGGTCGCGGGTGTTGCAGTATGGAGAACTTTTCGTTTTGAGTACCACTTTGCTTCTTGTTAAGCGCCGTGCGGAGATGGGTTTCACCTGAAAATATTGATAGATGCGTTGAAAATCTATTTACAGATTTGTTCATTATTATTGAGACTTTAAACATTGACTTTGACATTTGTCTATTAGGATCTGTTATTTTTAACATCGGTGTACCTAGCGGAGGACATACTTATGAGTTTTGAAGTTATATGCATGTATAATCCGTTTTTCCATATTTGTTTTATTTAGTCAAGAATCGTACGACATCTTTTTATCGTGATTTGTAATTGTAAATTAGGGAAACACAAAATAAAAAGAATCGATCATTTAAAGCCAAAACTAATTGAGTAATTTCTGAACAAATGTATTAAAATAATAAAAATTAGTTCTAAAATTGTTTACCAAATAAAAAGTACGAAAAACGGATTTTATGTTGTACCGCCAAGCAAGTATTTCCAACCAAATAAGACAAGACTATATTGTATGTTACAAGCAAATATTTCCACGTTACCTGGCAACGACAAAGGCCTTCCACACAAACTCAGGTCATGGGACCTCGGGGATGCTGACCGGGAAGACCGAGGCCTGCTCGGAGTATTGGTCCTGGCCTCGTCACATCTACCTCGTCGTGGTGACCTACCTCCCAGTAGCTCCTGAAATGTGGTCACTTATCTTGTAATACAACACCTTTTTAAAGTTGCCTTAGATTAACCACTTTTTATGTTACTATGATACTGAGTACCGGATCTATGTATATTTACATTTGACCCAAATTGTTCAAGTAATACACATCATATCAAACCGATTGTGTATTGACCACTTTTTACTAGGATTACGGGTACTCACTATATGTTTACTTATGATCGTGGTCACGTTTAAACGGCTTACAAAATATATAATAATATCAAGCGTACCCGAATCATAGTAAAATATCATATATGCTTTATAAAGAACTTTACCAACTGCTAGGCTCAACTACAATGCAACTTAGGACAAAATATATAAAATGTCTTTATTTCTTTTATATTGATAAATTAGGAATTACAATTAATTCAAATAATCTCAAGCATTTAATTTATAATCTTCAAAAATAATCACATAATCTACAAAAAAGTTACTTAGAAACAATGAAAATATAATTATTCATATTTTTTTTTATTTCATTAAAGAAAATAATCTCTACTATTAATAGTGCTATGTTATTGACAAGATATTTTTTTAATTAAAAATTTAATCACAACTTTAACCAAGGAATTTAGTCACAACTTTAGTAAATTACTTATTGGATTAAAATATTAATTTATTTATTTATTAATTCGTAATTACACGACTATTACAAGATTAGTGTATAGCAAGCTACGTGCGAATAATGTGTCGCGTATTGGAAACAAAACTGATATTCCTTATGTTGAATAACAAACATTTTGATCTGAAATTATTTATTGATAACCATTCATTCTTTACTAACAAGAACTTCAACAAGATCACAGACCTCTTTTCACAGAGTACTTTTTTTAACCGACTTCAAAAATGCAGGAGTTTCTCAATTCGGTTGTACTTTTTTGCTTGTTATTATATTATATATTTCAGCACTATTATTTTTATTATTTTCACATTAATCAAAATTATCACATTCTGATAGTGGAATTCTTGAGGAATTGAAGTAATTCCGCAAAAGGTACATAAGTATACAACTCATGATAATCTATACTAATATTATAAAGAGGAAAGATTTGATTGTTTGCACTGAATAGGCTCCGAAACTACCGAACCGATTTGAAAAATTCTTTCACTGTTGGGAAGCTACACTATCCCCGGGTGACATAGGCTGTATCATATATGTTTTTACTATTTTTCCCGAAGCGAAGCGAGGGCGATTTCCTAGTGATATAATATAATTATGATCGATAAGAAAGTATGTAGTAATAATAATTTTCCGAAGACTGTTTCTTTGAAGTCGGTCATGAATTTTTTGCTACAATTAATATTTTTTGTTTCCGATATCGACAAACAGAGAGGGACAACACATTAGGGACATTGTTAGTAACCTTCTCCTGGGAATTGACCGAGTAAGCGCTATAGGAGACAGGGCTGTCGGCTCCGAAGTCGAACGCGCTGGCCGCGCGGTGCGACAACGAGTCTTCAACCGGGAAAAGTAACTCATTAGTATGCGGGCATTGAAGTTTAATGTCATAGAACAGACATCTCCAACAAAATGTGTGTCCCGCTCGGGAGGTTCCATTTTCAAAACTGAGCCCCCGTTCTCCTTTCAAAATCGAACGAATCCATTGAAGATTGAAGCCACGTGGCGCCAATGCATTGGGATATACATGTTGTTTAGGGTGTCTGTTCTATATGCTAGTAATAGTACTTCAATGTTTGCGAGTATAGTTTTACTGTTTAGTAATCATAGGATGTGTTCGTATGATGAAGTGACAAAACCTGATTATTTTCCTTTACAGTTAAGAGAATAGTTGTTAAACACATGTAGTCTGTTTTTTCAGATGAAATTTATTTCATAAACAATCTTAGCACTACTTTTTATGGGAATATTAATTTAAATTGGTTAAAAAAATAATTATAATTAAACAGAAATTACTCTCTGCACAAAAAATCCCGGCGGGTCACAGGTTGAGTATAGCTGCTCTAGGCCTTAGTTACTAGTGCCCTGTAATTTATTGGTTATAAGTTATTACTAATTTAATTCCTGGACAATAGTAGTTTACACAATAATCAGGTTTTGCCAGTAGAAGATTATATTTTTTTTTTTTTTTTTTTATAAATTATAAGTTAATGCTTGACTACAATCTCACCTGATGGTAAGTGGCGATGTAGTCATTGATGGTAAAGCGCATTAACTTAGTAAAAGCCTATTCACTCTTGCCTTGAAGACACTCACATTATAATCGAGCGGAAATACCGACGCGGGCAATTTATTCCAATCCTTCGCTGTACGCATAATAAATGACGAAGCAAAGCGCTTCGTCCGTACAGGGGGAATGTCAACGACGAAGGGATGGATACCCGCCGTGCGTCGGGACGTTCGATGGTGGAATGGGGATGGCGGAATCAAATCATATATTTCCTGCGCACACTCTCCAAAATGTATCCTGTAGAATACCGAGAGGCTAGCAACTCTGCGCCTGTGCTCGAGGCTCTGAAGATTGGTTTCAACCAATTTAGGGTCACCAATAAGTCTCTTAGCACGCCTCTCCATTGAATCCAATGCTGACAGGTGGCATTTAGCAGCACCAGCCCAAATGTGACAGCAGTACTCCATACAAGGCCGAACCTGTGCTTTATATAAGGTTAAGAGTTGTTGTGGTGTGAAGTACCGCCGCACCTTTGCTAGGATTCCAAGCTTCCTAGCAGCTACTTTAGCTTTGGATTCAATGAACCGCCCAAAGTTAAGATTCGAGGATATCTCAATGCCCAATAACTGAAGGCGGTCGGTGTATTCCAGGGATACATTCTGAAGAGCAGGAGTCAAGATGAACGGACTCCTTTTAGCGGTGAATAGACATGCTTGTGTTTTTGTGGCGTTGAATCCCACTAGGTTGGCATTGCCCCATTCGGAAACTGCCTGAAGAGTAAGATTCATACGCTGCACCATAGCCTCTCTTTCGGACTGATGGTCTTTACTGGCCTGACCCTTAGGCAGGTATCTCTCTACAACCGTGCTGTCGTCTGCGTACCCATAGATACCGGGCATGAGCAGATCGTTGATGTGCAGCAGAAACAGCGTTGCGGAGAGAACAGACCCCTGAGGAACTCCGGCATTAGTTGTCATTGATTGCGACGAGCAACCTCCGACAACTACTCGGAATGAACGGTCACTCAGGAAGTCTCTGATCCAGTGGATCAGGCCAGGGGATAGGCCATACGCAGAGAGCTTGCTAATAAGGCTAGTGTGCCAAACCCTATCAAAAGCCTTCGAGATGTCAAGGGAAACGGCAAGCGCTTCCCCATTTTTCTCGAGGGCTTCACCCCAGATGTGAGTGGCATACGCTAGAAGATCTCCTGTCGACCGGTTTCGGCGGAACCCGTACTGTCGGTCACTGAGGAGATCGTTCTGTTCTAGGTATGCCATGAGCCGTGTGTTCAATATACGCTCCATAATCTTACAGAGTAAGGAGGTTATTGAGATGGGCCGATAGTTAGTGGGGTCAGCACGACTGCCTTTTTTGGGCACAGGCTGCACGTTGGCAAGCTTCCACGATCTGGGAACTATCCCAGTCTCAATAGAGAGGCGAAACAAGCGTGTCAACACAGGAGACAACTCGGGTGCACATGTCTTTAGTACTACCGCTGGAATACCATCTGGTCCACTGGCTTTGTTCACGTCTAGACTTCGCAGGGTCTTAAGTACCTCTTTATTGTGAATACGGACCTCTGGCATAGAGGTACCGCAATTAGGTATCTGTGGTGGGTGGTTGTTGCTAGTGTCTAGACGTGAGTTCTCAGCAAACAGAGATGCGAAAAGGTTCGCTTTCTCTTCAGCTGTATGAGCCAGAGAGCCATCCGGCTTTACCAGCGGAGGTAGCGTGGGACGACAGAAGTTAGTCTCGACCGCTTTGGCGAGGGACCAAAAAGCTCTACTGCCACATGGCTGACGAGAGACTTTTGCGCCGATATGTCTAATGCGGTCGACACTCACTTTCTGTAATGCCTTTTTATAGGACTTGGCGGCAAGGTTAAAGGCTTTCTTCTTAGATCTAATATCCGGAGCTTTGCGGCTTCGAGCATCAACCCAGGCAAGATACGCCGAATGTTTGCGCTATGATATGGTGTCTTTATTCAAGTCAACAATGTAGATGTCAGTTTATTTTATTATTATAATAAGAAAAAACAGAGGTAGGCATTTGTGTGCAGCTATAAACTTTATAACTTTTACACTGAGCATTATTGTATATTGAAAATAAATACTATAAATAGGTATTATATTAAAATGATCAAGATTATGTTTAAAATTCAAGGGACAATATCGAAGTTTCAATAGATTTAATTGCAACAGTAGATTTTTTGAAAAGCAAAAAAAATTTTTAAGTTGAATGTGTTAATATGCAATGGCATTTGTTTTTTAATGTACAAGCTCTGTGATGATTGTTTATCTGTGGAGTTTACCGTGTGGCCAGCAACTTATGGGAGGTGGTGATCTGATCATGTGTTCGTGGACCTCTTTCAAGGTCAAAGGATCATCTTCAACAAAGTCCAATGCAGTGCTGCCGAATTCCTGTAAGATAATGTTGAATGTATATTAGAAATCAGTAATATAATTTTATTGTAGTATTTTACTGAGTGACAAAAGTCATTGTTCTTCAAATTTTAAATTTATGTTGAATATACATTTAATATAATTATTGTTGTTATGAATTGTAGTTCTGATTATTGTTACACCTTGAGATTTTATATAAAGCATCAATAAGGCCTATCTCCAACAATTGAATTTAAAGAAATATCTAAAGATGATAAACATCCAAAAACAAACTAGCAGATGTAGACTCGTAGTCTAAATTGCTTCCATTGTTCATATAAGCTTCATAAAACCATATAAGCTAGTGTGTTTTTATTTCATAAAACCATTGAAGTATAATGTCACAGAACAGACATCTCGAACAAAATGTGTATCCCACCGGGAGGTTCTATTTTCAAAATTGAATTCCCATTCTCTTTTCAAAACCAAACAAATCCATTGAAGATTGAAGCCCCTTGGCGCCAATTTATCGTGTTCGTGGTGTCGGTTCTATACGCTAGTAATAATACTTCAATGCATAAAACAGACATAATTTATCAAAATATACAATGAATGTCAATTTATATAAAAGATTAGCAAATTTGATAATTAATATATAAAAAAATGCTCTCCATAAATATGAAACCTTTGGCTCGGATGCTTAAATATTTGAATAATCATATAATAATAAATAATGAATAAACAATACCTGTGACATCAGTACCGTATCATCAGATTCACATTCTTCTGAATGGCTTTCAATTAAACTTTCTCTACTCGCCATTACTTGCTGGAAACATGAAACAAGTAACTCGTTAAAACACCGATTGATTTATTAAACTGCATAACAGTTACATAAACATTGCATAGGTACCTGTAAATACGGGTTATCCTGCCTGGATAGCCTCAAGGCTTCCATGTCTTGGGCTATGTTTCTCGTCCTTCCAGGAGTCAGCAAAACCGCAGGAGATCCAGCCATAGTAGGTCCCAACACTATAATTCAAACCATCATTATTTTAACAACCCTGGTTTCATGTTATTAAATATCGAGTCATAATTCGCTCGTTTGATGTCTAAAATAAAACTTACCCGAAAGGGAATCGCTGCTGCTGTCCATTATTCACTAAACACCTAAACACAAGTAAAACCTATAAAATATGCTCAATTCCACGGCAACTCCATAAACCTATCCTATGGGTTATTTGATCTAACAAAAGTAATATTACGAACAATATAAATATTTGTCCTTTAAAACAGACATATAATAATGAGATAAAAACGTTTTTCTTGCTATTTCTATACTACTTTTTGGTGTTTTTACTAAATTATCATTCAAAATGGTATGGGAAATGGATAGAATTAAAATAGAATTAATTTGACAGTAAACGAATGACAGTAGGTCGGTCGGATGGATAGAAATAGAGGCTGTAGATGTAGAGGTTAGGTCATTCATAGAGAAAAATTCATAGAGTAAAGAATAAAGTGGTAATACAATCCATAATTCGACGGACCACTGACAAATAGAGTGTTGCTATCTAAAATTAATAGTGAGAGGTAAGTGTCGATATTGCTGTGTCAACGCTTGATTCACCAAGAAAGTGAACGGTGAAAACAACGTCTTCTTTAGGCGTGTAATGGAAAACCTTTAGTTACGTTGATAAAACAATGTTCAATTAATGTGTTTGTACTTCTTATTTAGTTAAAATATTTTCCTTTTAATAATTCGATGTCAGCTAAAATCTACTAAAATAAGTTGTATTTAAGTTACACAAAATTCAGTCACATTTTTATTAAGAACACAGCATTAAAATAGAGTTAATTTGATTTTAAACTCACGTAAATATTATATTGTGTAACTTTTCATATCGACAAGAACAGCAATGCTTATGTGCTGGCAACATTTTTGCATTTGAGTTGTCAAAGTGGTCCGTTGAATTATGAATTCGATAAGAGAATATTTTTTTTCATTATTTTTTTCCGTCCAGAGAAAACATGGACATTGGACACCCTCCGGATATACGCGGGAGGGAGGCGGAGAATGCCTTATGCATATCAGCACAGCCGGCTGCGCTGGTTATGTGGGACTTGCATCCACTAAACTCCGCCTTGACCTCCTCCAAGCCTTCATCTGATGCGACCCCACTTGGAGAGGCCGGTGGGCGGTGCTAGATTTGAAGAATCTCTCAGAGAAACTTTTCTCATTAGTTCAACTGTCAAAATATAAAATAAATAATAGTGGATTTCATTCATTCAGTCATTCGTTCATCAATTCATTCAGTTATTAATTAATTCATATATTCAGTCCTTAATAATTCATCCATACATATCGTTCAATCATAAATTCATCCATTCTGCCATTAATTCATTGTCATTACATTAAATCAAAACTATAACCACGCTCTTTCGTTACTTTACCTTTTTATGGAAGAAAGACCTAGTATGAAAATGAGATAATGATCCATTCGCGCCACCCTTTTGAGTAGATTTATTTTAAAAAATATTATTTATCTTGACAGTTGAACTTTATTGTTGTTAAACATTTCGGATGCAAAGCGGTTATAGTATAGGTATTCTGGCCGTATTGGGGCGGCTTAGAGTACTAACCCCAATCCCACGCCGGATGGGTGTCGTAAAAGGCTACTAAATCCGGCCCGCCGGTGGTAGGGCCCCTCGGAGGAATTAAATTGGTAATATTGATTTTAATTGTTAACCATAGGGTTCGCATAGATAGCTACCACCCTTGAGCATGAGTCAGCCGCCAAATGACCCGTGTTCCGGCTGGGGGCTTGAGAGCCAGTTCTTTCTTTCTTTTTCTTCTCTTTCTTGGCCAGTAACGCATCAATAATGCCTCTGGTGTTGCTGATTTCCATGGGCGACGATAGCCACTTACCATCAGGTGGATCGTCAGCTCGTTTGCCGGCTATTTCCATAAAAAAAATATAAAAGTATTAAGAGCTTAAGTAAAAAATTGAAGCGCACATAGCCGGGAGGATTATGTAGATGCTAAGTAATCGATCAAGTTAAGCAAGTTGGTACCTGAGATTAATTAATGAACAATCATACGCGTCGTGGGTGACCGCTAGTGGTAAAATAATCTTGAGCGTTTCCGTGCTTCGGAGGGCACGCAAGGCCATCGTTTCCAGTTGTTATCCTAAGACAACAGGTTTATAAATATTTACAGGTTTAATTTTAATTCAAAGTGGTCAGTACCGATATTAAAAGTAAAAAAGATTATTTTTATTTTTTTAAATATCATTGGTCAGTCAGTACATACTACAACGGCAATTTAATATTTTAACTCCTATTATTTGAATTGTCTGATGTCCCTATAACGTTTTTTCGTATTCGTCCCCTTAGCTTAGGAGGAGAATGCCTGCCAAACATGTGCCATTGCATCGCATCAAGCCTTAGCTTGAACTAGATTCTTAAATCTAGTTCTATTTAATCTAGTTTGGTAGACAGGGTAAATAAAAGTCAGTAGGTAACATAATATAGCATTTTATTTTCCTGAATAAAGGCACTACCTTAGCAAAAAAGGCACCTTCCTGCAGATATTGTTCTAATGCGAAGATAATCTTGTAAATAACTTTATCATCTACAAATTCAACAAATTTACCTGAGAAAAATTTCTTATATACATCATTATAATTGAACTTTGTGTTGATGTTTCTATAACAAACGGTGCAAACTAGGTCATCCATTTTGATAATCTAAGTAAAAAAATATATGTGAATTGTTATTTGAATTATTTTGTCAATGGTTATAATTAATAAGAGGCAATAATATCATAATTTTGTTCAGAATTCGTTGTCAGTAAGTATGAATTGGGTAGCACTGCCGTAGTCAAGCACTCTATTCTTGATTTCCTTCAGTTTGGCGATATAATGCTTATGAATTTTAGTATTTGTTCTGGTGTAGCGGAGAGCTGTTATCATTTTATCAACAGTGTAATGCAGCCACAGAATGTTCGTGTACGGCTCGTAATTCTTCCAATCATTACTGTAACAAAGAGAAAAATTGTTATAGATACATTGGTAATACAACATAATTATTATATGCAACAGAATGGAATTGGCAGGTAGTTCATTGGCAACCTTTGGGATAGTTTAGTGCACTACGATTCCATTATCATTGTTACATTAGACTGTAATTCAAATAAACTGTTATATTGTTTACAGATATATTCTGGTCCCTTGAGCCATTTGAAACCAATTTTTAATGTAAATTGCATACACACAAACAGACGAGCCACTGAAGTGATCATTATTGTCACACTAAAATTACTGACTAATATATCTCCTTATTCATACACCCCCGAGAGAATACATACACGAGCGAATTAACTGTAATACTGATAACAGTATACACACCCCAACTTGTTCAGTCTTGCTGTTGCAAGTCAGATCAAGGTAGCTACCACTTCACACCTTACTTGGTCCTTCGAGCCGGACCCATTCAACCTAATTCAATCTAATAACGACACCAACTATATACCCACCCCAACTTGTCCCTCATGAGGCGGTACACCTCAAACTGGTAGTCCCCGACCGCGTCGAACAGCGCCTCGTCCTCAGCGAGGTCGTTGTAGAGGGCGCGACCGTCGCGCGCCGCCCGAGACAGTGAGTAGTCGATCAGCGTCGCGGCGACACCGCAACGCGCCGTGCGGTACAGACGACCGCGGAGGACGAACGTTGCGTACTGATCAACATAAACAATATTTATTTATTTATTTAACGCTTTATTGTTTGTACACCATAAAATAATATACATATCGGTGAGGCCATGAATCTCCAGTGAAGGTCCAGGGACGGACCTCTTTATTCTACAGCGCTTGCCTGATGCAGAGGCTGGCATATAAGAAATGTCATGTCATATTTTGATTAGGGAATTGTCAATAATGTAGAACAGATTATTATTGATGGCGTAGTGTTGAAGTACTTTGGAATATTGATGTGAACGTTAGGAGAACTGGAAATATATCATGGTGCAAAGTAAAAGGAATATTATTTTATAACCAACACTATAGAATACCCCCTTCTGCTATATACACAAGAGCACAAGAAAAGAATACAAAACAATTGGCGACCTTATCGCTTTGAAGGCATTTCTTCTAAGCAACCTAGTAGTAGAAAGAAAACAGCAAGAAAATAAATTAGGTACAGGCGTACCTACATAAGGTAAAGCAACAATATTACAATGTGAAAAGGAGAAGTAAGGAAATAATTAAAAATTATATCAAATGTAAAACACACCAATAAAAGAGCAGTAATAAAAGGTTAATGAAAACCAAGAATGAAAAAAAAACATTATTTAAATAGATTTTTGTGGCTTAAGCAGACACACGAGACGGTGTAAGTTAAAAATTAAACCTTGTTAAAATTATCTCGGGGAATGAAGTGGACGACGTGTGAGAGAGAAAACTACAAAAATGCATCTCTGGATGATTAATTTGTTCTTTTTTGTTTAATTACAGTAATTTATTAAATTTGGTTATTAATTAATAAACAACGCTTTATATCTGTTTTATTTTATTCTTATTTAAAAAACAGAAGTGTTAGATTAAATTATCTAACATGATAATACTTTAAATAATTAACCTTTTTTTATATGGCATCACTAATAATAGTGAGAGTGATAAAATTTATAATGGCAACACTAATAGTGAGAGTGATAAAATTTATAATGGCAACACTCTTAAGTCCTTTTCGATTTCAAATATGTTCGACGGCGTACGCGCTCATAATAAAACTGTAAAATAAGTGATAATAAAGTAATATCGCAAATATCAAGCCAACTTTTTATTCCTACAGGAGCTTCCATGTCCGTGTGTATATTACAATAATATAATTATTACAATACCAATATAGTGTATAATATGTTTTTAAGTTACAAGTGTCAGTAAACATAATACCTTCTGATCAGTTGGAGCAATGAGCACGTTGCCCCAGTGCAGGTCTCGGTGCTCGAACTGATACGCCTCTTCGGCCACCGCCAAACCTAATGCAATCTGGAAATGGAGAGCGTAAAACTTATTATCGAGTCACAAACCTTATCAACTTAACATTACACAAAATTAACACACATTAAATACTTAATCATATTGATAATATAATAGTTACAATGACTAATACCTGGTGACACAAAATCTAAAATTTTACCAAAAAAAAACCGACTTCAAATGAAGTACATCCAATAAAAAAGAATTGGCGTGATATTGAATTATTCGTCTATTTATCGCGCACATACTTAATGCAAATTTAAGACTTATTTGCTTTTGACATGGATGCCATTGTCAGATCTCGCTCAAAGAACAATGCCCAACTGCCATACATCGTTTTATTTCATTTTCAACTTTAGCGTCTTAAAATAAAATAAATTCTAAAAATCGCCGCTTTAATTTCTGAGCTTAGATATATAAGAATTTTCAGCAGACACACCCCAGAACCAAAGTATTTTGAGATTGAATTCTTATAATTATTGAATCATAGAGTAGGGGAGACACCATTATTTTATTCTGACTTTTTTTTGATTGACAACCGGAAATGGAAATTTGACATCATTACCTTTGTCATACCAACATTTATAACGAAATTCTGTCTGTAATATTGGCCAGAAGTCTCCCTATATCTTGCTTGATACAAGCTATGTATCGAAGTGAGTGCCCGAATGAAAATTGACATTGTTGACATCATTGTTATTATAGTCAATTCATCACTTATTAATAAAATTATTTTACGCTGGGTAATACGGGTACAGGTATTAATTTTAAAATACGTAAAAAAATAATTGAATTGCTTTGGTATAACTGACGTTTTAAGACGCTAACAAAAATAAAAAATAATTTTTGGGCATTGTTCTTTATTATGTGAGACGCCACGACAAGCACCAGCTTTCGATTAAAAAAAGAATCATCAAAATCGGTTCACCCAGTCCAAAGATCCGAGGTAACAAACATAAAAAAAATACAGTCGAATTGAGAACCTCCTCCTTTTTTGAAGTCGGTTAAAAATCAAGTCTCTCAAGTAGCATAATTATTATAACTAATTCGAGAGGTTTCTGTAATGTTATCGAGGTGTATAAAGCTTGGCTATTAGTACTGGGGTAACTCAGTGGACCATTTATCTTTATTCCTATTGTCCGAAAATAAAATCAGATTTATGAAATTATTAAAAAATCTACGTGCAAAATCTTCAATGGCATTGGATAGCATTGTATTTATATAATTTCTAAAATATCGATCTCATGTGCAAAATAATATATTTTGTAATAAACGATAACTAGCAATCAACAAAAAATACAATAAAAATAATAGCATGCACAAAAATACACAATAAAACAAAAGAATACAACAAAAAATTAAAAAATACAACCGAACATCACTGGGTGCACATCAAAAGCGGGTCTAGCCGGCTAGTCACAGCGCAGAGGATAAGTGAAAATCTAGTCAAGGATTTCAAAACTTGCACTAGACTATCACTCATCTTCCGCAGTGCATAAAACTCTTGTCATGCAGTTCACAGCTGGAAAAAAAACTCAAAAATAAACACTACACGTCTTTCTACATGAAAAAAAAAAATTTCACAGACCATTCATCGCAAAGCACATTTCAGTAGTTGATGGAGCCGATAAAAAACATTCCTTGGAATTGTATATTCCTTGGAATAGTTGGAATTATGATTTGACACAAAAAAAATGCTTACTTAGTCAGGCATACACACCTGAGCATCTTAAGACTTAAACTCTTAACTATGACATTAGAACTTCTTAAGTTACAAACCAAATAATAATTTAGAAACGTTCAAAAACCTACTTTTCAAATCAACTTCGTAAAAAAGACACTACATCAAACACAACAACGTCAACAACTGGCCATCAACACAAAAGAAAAAAGAAGCACACGCGAGAAAAATAAAAAACCAAAAAAACAAAACACTCCACTCCACCAACCTGTTTGAAGAGCGCGCACGCCTGCTCAGCGTTATTGAACTGGTAGCTCTCGAGGTCCTGGCCCGCGTTGGCGAGCTCCAGCACAATGTACTGCTGGTCGGGGGGCAGCGCCGCCGGGTTGTCGTTCTCGGAGCCCTTGCACTCGTCATACAGCTCCCACAGGTCGAGCAGACGGGACGGGTATGTCCCGTACACGCAACGTATCGCTAGAACCTGCCGAACAACCAATAACATTACAATACAATACAAGCATTCTTTATTTTTTCAAGTAGTTTTTCCGTGAAAGAGTAACAACCATACATATAAACTTTCACATCTATAATATTAATAGGATTAAATAATGGAGGGTTAAGATTGCATTAACGCTTTTCATTTTATTTATCATGTACGAGTAATTGCTTTATGTCATATATTATACTCGTACAGCGGCGTTTAGTACGCCAAATGACAACATCGCTACAACCTTTCTTTTTTACGCCAAATGGTAAAACTACACCTTTCTAATCTGTAGTTAGTGAAGCAATATTATTATGTCTTTCGTAATCAGTATATGTATTTTTTATTACTTGTTATGTAATTATATTATATTTTTAAGCAATTCGAAAGTATCACAAAAAATATAAAAATTTCAGTCGTATGAAATCGAAATCTATTTCATAATTAAAGATAATAAATGTTTTTTTATTACATTTTGTTTGAGTGTATATTTGATTGTTTCCACTATATTTCTTTTAACTACAAACGGATATGCACAATAATGTGATGACGACACAAAATCTTGCACAATAGCGATAAAAGACGATAAAGAGGATAATGACTACTGCTTATTACCATAACTAGTTTGCTCTTAAGGTGCTCCCTCACCGGGAGCATTCGCGTGTTATGTAACGTTACAGATTTGAGCATTACATCAGTGAAGGAGGAGAACCGAGCATTACAATGCGCACCTTGTAATGATACAAAACGGGCATACATCAGTGAAGGAGGAGAACCGAGCATTACAATGCGCACCTTGTATTGATACAATGTGTAATATCTTGATACAACTTGTAACATCAATGCGCTTCACAGCTTCAGCGGGCGGGCGGGGGGCTTCACTGCCCCTAGCCCCCCGCCCGCCCGCTCAGTAGCCTACGTGACAGTGAAGTGAACGCACGTTGTCATAAAGTGTTTCTGACGCTTCGGAGATTTTTTTGGCGTCACGGACAGTTGTAAATTTAAGTAATGGCTTGGGACAAAGAGAAGACTCTATTATTCATAGAAAAATATAGGGAAATCAGGGAATTATGGGACCCTAAGCATCCTCAACACTTTAATAAAATAATAAAACAAGACGGTTGGGTGAAATTATCGGATCAATTTGGAATAACCGTAGAAGAATGTCAAAAGAAAATCACAAGCCTGTTAGCATCTCTTAGAAGAGAAAAGAGCAAAATGAAAAAAAGTGCTTCAGGAACCGGAAAAGGTGGGTAACATATTTTATTTATGTACCTACATCTACTTTAGTCATGACAATAACTGTGACAAGCAAGGGGTGAGTGTGAGTGGCGGAGAGGTCACATTCCACACGACTCGTGTGTACCTAGGGCATGTTTTGTTTGTTGATGATACCTTCACTATAGGCCATTTGTTTAGAAAAAATGTAAACTTGATTAGAAATGATCTTGATCAATGTTGATTACACTTCAAAACTGGGCATCCGCATACCTAAACAAGTGGACGATATGTGCCTTCACCATTTATTTATTTATTTATTTATTTATTAATTTATTCAATTCAGTACATATTACATAATCTATATTTCAGGTGCAGAAGAAGTATATACTAGTACCTGGTTCGCATATGCAGCTTTATCATTTATACTGGACAGATATGAACCACGGAAGACAACAGATTCAGTTAGTATATTATGTATATTACATTTAATATCTGTTTACACAGGTTTTAAATATTTTTTAACCTATCAAGGCTAAATAAAGCAGGACATTAATAAACATTAAGAGGCCGTGCCGAAAATTTATTTGACAGAGTTATGTCATATTCATTGCGAAGCTATGTCTGTGTGCATCATTCACGCACACCTGGCTGAAGTTCGAGCTTAAACAATTTTGATCCTTTAGTTGATAATAATTTTAGGATGCATAGTATGAACAAATTTAGAAATAAAAGTCTGGAATGTTTTTGTATATTAGTTTAGTATATTTATTACAATCAAAATGAAAAAGTTTTAGATAAACACACACTAGGTACATAAATATGTTATTCAGTGTTTTCCTTCAGAGATGTCATTTATGTTTGCGATAAGCTTAGAGTGTACAGACAAATTTAACATGTTTCATTTGTACCTACCCGAAAATCAAACGAGTCTTGATTTCATAAAAAAAATGTTTTTGAAAATGCAAAACATTAAAATTTTAGGCCATAAAAAATTTTTGTGAGCTCTGGGACTAAATAATTATGTTGTCATATTTATAACCTATTAAACTTAAATTTAAAATTTAAAAAACCCAGACTCAAAAACACAAAAAAGTCTGAATAGGTAAAAAGTAAAAAAAACATAAAATAAATCTAGACACGCGGCAGCGTGTCAAGCCAAGTTCAAGCAATGGAACTGGCTAGCCAGCGCCGAGTGTAATATTACATGAACCACTTGGTGCCACTTTTGACCCTTCTATAACTCAAAACCTTTACAACAAAAACCTAAACACATAAAACTACGTATGTTTAATTACATCCATAAGGACATGTAGAAGCCCAAATTTCATGAAGCTAGCTCAAACGGTTATAAAGATATGAAGGTCAAAAAGTCGTAAATTTTAGCACTGACTGACTGACTGACATATAGTACCTAAATCTAACCTACTTTCAGATGACCTAGAGGGATGAAATTTGGAATTCAGCTCGGTATTTGTGTGTAAGCGTAGGAAAAAATCAAAAAATAAAAAAGTCGAAAAATAAGTGGTGTCCCCATCACAGAAAAAACTTGTAATATGCGCTAAACAACCGGCCAACAGTGTGTCGACGGCGGCGCGTGGCATTGCCTAGTTTTCTTTACAAAAAGTAATGATATCCCACCAAAAACATAAATGTAAAAAAGGAGAGCCAAGTTCAATACAAAAATTAAGCTTGGCTGTGGGCTTCGCCGCAAAAAGAACGGAGATCTAAATGAGTGCAAAGTTGTATGCAAAATCGAAATATGTATTTGTAGGAACAAAATAACATTATGAACAAGTATTAAACTCTATTTCTTTGCTTTATTGGATACCTATAACAATTGCTGTTATTTAAAAATCTGTCAAAGTCAAAGTCAAAATATTTTATTAATATAGGTATCACTGATACACTTATGCACGTCATTTTTTGGCTTTTCGGAAGGTGCTTTGTCGTGGAGGAGAAGAAAAGCCTAAAGAAACTCCTCAGCACATGTAAGATCTTAAAGTAGGTTAGATTTGACTTGGCCAGTTTTTATTACATCAGTCATTTTATAAAGTTATTCAACATTTTAATTCTGATAAAAACTGGTATATAAAAATAGTAAATACATCATACACCTACGATATGCCGATGATTTATTTTTATCCTGGCGGGTTCCCTGGAGGAACTTGGTACAATGCTCGGAAACTTGAACAGCGCCTCACAACGGGTGGGTCTTAAGATGAACATGGACAAGACGAAAATCATGTCAAATGTCCATGTCACACCCATACCGGTTGTTGTTGACGGCGCTGCTCTCGAAGTTGTAGACGAATACATTTACCGGGGACAATTGATCCAGATGGGTAAGCCCAAATTCGAGAAAGAAGTCACTCGTAGAATCCAACTCAGATGGGCTGCGTTCGGGAAACTGCGTCATATCTTGTCGTCCAAAACACTACCTCAGTGCCTGAAGTCGAAGGTGTTCGAGCAGTGTGTGTTGCCAGCGATGACATACGGATCCGATACGTGGTGCTTCACTATTGGCCTAATCCACAAGCTCAGAGTAGCGCAGCGTGCTATGGAGAGGGCTATGCTCGGTATTTCTCTGCGTGATCGAATTAAAAATGAAGAAATCCGTAGACGAACAAAGGTAACCCATATAGCTCAAAGAATTAGCCGGCTGACGTGGCAATGGGCTGGCCACACAGTTCGAAGATAACCTTTGGGAAAGAAAGGTCTTCGAATGGCGCCCACGTCTCGGAAAAATGTCGTCTATGTCCAGCAGTGGACCTATCAAGACTGATGGATGGGTGGATGGAGTTTAATATGGAGCCGTACCCCAACATGACAAAGTTGGAACGAAGTTCCTTATCGCGCGTTATGAAAGGGGGCTGGCTAGACGGAAAATTAAAACTCTCTGAATCACTTCAAAAAACAATACTCAAATCGAAAGGAACTTCGTTCCATCCGGGTGTCCCTTGACACCTCTCAATTTTTTTTATTTAGTTAACTTAAATAATCTATGTATAAAAATCAATAGCTGTTCGTTTGTCTTGCTAAAACTCGAGAATGGCTGGACCGATTTGGCTAATTTTGATCTTGAAATATTTGTGAAACTTCAGGGAAGGTGTAAACGGTGAGAAATATGAATGAGTAATGAAAAATACTAAAAACAAACAAATTGTTCCTAGCTGTGAAACATTTGATATCTTTTGTCAAATTGTCATTTGGTTGTCAGATGTTTATAGGTGCGTTCAGAAATTTGTCTGTTTCATAGCTGTAGTATAAGGTCCGATTTCTTTGAAAACTTAACGACCATATTATCTTTGTAATGTAACATCAGCGACATATCTAACTTTTTTATTTTATAACTGACAGTCGAGAGAGAGGGATAGGGGAAAGAGAAGGGAGATGGGGCTCGAGGGAGACCTCGAGAGGGGTGAGTTGTTAGGCAGTACAGAGTTTGCCGGGTCAGCTAGTACATTTGTAATATTCATGTTATTTATGACTTTTTGAAAATTTATTTTATGACATATTCAGACTTTTTGTTCTTTTTTGAGTGGGGGTTTTTTAAATTTTAGTTTTATTTTACGGGTTTTAAACTTAGATTTAGGCAGGACGTATTTTCTTGTTTCAAAATGAAATATAGGTAAGTACAAATCGTATTTTACCATTGGGGGCCATCCATTAATTACGTCACACGTTAGGGGGAAGGGGGGGGTCGATGTAGTGTGGGGTGAAAGGGGTGCTACTATTTCGTGACGTCACATTTCAAAATCTAATAATATTAACCATATTATATACTAACAACTGAAGGCAGTCGGTATAATCCAAGGGCATATTCCGAAAAGTAGGAGCCAAGGTAAGCGGGCTCCTCTTGGCGGTAAATAGACACGTCTGCGTTTTAGCGGCGTTGAATCTCACAAGATTGGCTTCGCCCCACTCGGACACAGCCCGTAGTGTGAAATTCACACTAGCCACCATGGCCTCTCTTTGAGACGGAATTTTATCCCGACTGGCCCTGAGACTTGGTAGGTATCTCTCTACCACTGTGCTATCATCTGCGTACCCATAAATACCGGGCATAAGCAGGTCATTCAGTTTTGCGCCGCAAAACATAAGCAGGTTATTCAGACTCAGAGCTTAAACCTTATACACGCCCAATCATGCTGTACGCATGCACGATGCAAAAGTCATGAATAGGCTTGACGTACGTCGGTAATTATTATTAATTATTTGCTGGATTTGCATGACCAATTTTCGTCCTGTTTTCCACGCCTTAGGAAATTTTCCCTGCTCGAGACAGGCATTCAGGAGTCCCCTTAGTCGCTACTCCAGGGACTCTGCGGCGTCTAGGGCGGAAACCAGCACTCGACCCGGAACACCATCGGGACCCGGGGCGGTATTTTTGGAGCGCAACCTTGCCACAGCGGCGCCAACTCAACTCAACTCCCCTCCCCCTCCCCCTCCCCTGTACAATGCTTCCTATCTCACTTTAGAATTTATGTGTATGTCTCTTTTTACTGGACAGTTTCGTTTCATTGAATTTCAAAGCACCCCCATACTAAAGAAGTTTTCACTTCAAAATGTAAGTTGAAACACTTGAAGTACTACTAAGTGAATTACTAAGTAGAAAAACAAAAATGGAACTTAATTTAATAATTTCTAGGAGTAAAATTTATAAAATATGTGACGTCACACTAGGGGTGACAACGATGGGGGAGGGGTCAAAAAGTCATGAAATTAGTGTGACATAATTTATGGATGGCCCCTTGTTGATTAACTAAATTCACCCTCTTCCTCGTAACTAAACAGTCAATTTAGTACTACACAAATCAAACCCTTTCATTTGATACACCACTCGGGTATGTTCGTTGAATTCAGTAAATTCATCTCCTTCTTAACTATATGAACTACTATAACTACCCCACCCCCCTTCAAACAGCCAATTTTGTAATACATAGAAATATGATGATTCGTGGTGTTATTAAAATAAAAAATAATTAATTTAATAATTGGATCAAAATGTGGTAGTCGGCGTACAGGTTGTGTAAATTTTTACGTAAAACACGCGAGCATGGCGAGAAAAAACGCAATACGTCCTCACGCTGTCACTGCCGGGTCGGCACTGAAATAATATATTTAATGCGGTCCATTATATAGTTCAGTTTGCAACTATTATTAACAAACGAAAACATTATTTTTTCATAAAATAAAATTTTGATTATATTAAAGGATTAACTTAAGATTAATGTGTATTTTTTAAAATTTCCTTAAAGTGTTTCTAATTAATAGAAAAAAAATACTTACTTCGAACGAAATTACGTTATTTCAAAAAAAATTTCTGCTATATTTGGATAGTAATTTAAAAAACTGGCTAGGCTACTTAATAATAGACCGTTTATTTATGTTATTTATATTTTTTAATGTTTGAAATACTTTGTATTTTCGTTGTAAAACGAAGACAAATATCACTTACTCGTTACTTTTCGGAAAAGAAGGGTTTTAAATAGTGGTGATTTGCCATTATTATAAATAATATGTTAAATTCGTCTGGTCTATCGGTAAGAACAAGAATTAGACTCATATAGTAACAAAAAACAAAGCTTAATTTCTTTATCCTGTTCACACAAACAGTGATTAAAATTGACCGAAATTGTTGATATCGCGGCACGGAGCCTTAAGCATATTCGTTTTGCCATGGTACTGCTCCTTCTTGCGAACAATAATTACTAATTTCTTCACGTATCTCTTGAGGAACTATTTGTGCTGCTTCTTGTTGTTCATCCAAATCCATTAAACCAGTATTTTCTTCGGTATCAGCCCTCCAAGATCCTGGTGTGATTACTCCTAAATTGTCCCTGTCAAAAGATCCCGGAGGTGTGTACAAATTCCTACTTCGCCGATTTCTTCGTAAGAAGTTATGTAGGTGTGCTATGGCATTAACTACTAAAGTAGCATTTTCTGGTTGCAATAACATGGGTTTCCGCAACACTCGGAAAACTGCTGACATAATGCCAAACACATTTTCGACTACTCTCCGTGCTCTACAAAGTCTGTAATTATAAATTCTCTCCTTTGTTCCTTTACGATGATGTCCTGAATACACTTTCATTATATTTTCTGATAATGCGAAAGCTTCATCCCCAATAAAATAATAAGGAATTTCTTTGTTCCGCATCGGCAATGCTCTTGGCTGTGGTAGATTCAAAGATTTATTCTGCATTTTAGTATACAAATTACAATTATTAAATACTCCTCCATCAGAGATTCTCCCTTGACAGCCACAGTTTATATATATTAAATTGTAATTTGAATCCACAGCCGCAAATAGAACTATACTAAAAAAACCTTTAAAATTATAGTAATCGCTTCCACTTCTGTATGGGGCTTGCAGGACTACATGTTTGCCATCTATAGCGCCGACACAATGAGGGAAATTCCACTGGTTATTGAAGTTTTCAGCCAAATTTAGCCAACCATCTGGTATGCTAGGTAACTGAAAAAAAAACCTTGTTTTAGATTCCTTGTGAACCTGGGACACAAGACTTGCAGGAGACTCGCAACAAGCCACCTGAAAATCCTGATGCACCACAACGGAAAAAAGCGAAGGTGGATGGAAGTGATGATATAATGCACTCGACTTTCCAAATTTTGCAAGACTTTACTTCTGCTAAATCGGATGAATGCACTACTTTTGGGAAATTTATTACTGAAAAACTCAAGACGTACTCTCAAAATACTAGGGCCTGTGTACAGCACCACATTTCCAATATCTTGTTTAGTGCCGATCGCGGTGAATATGAGTACATGTACCAGCAACATGGATATTGGACTCCTGATTCTCAACTTTCGCGTAATGAATCAAACCATGCTGGACCATCAGGCCTCCAAAGTACACCCTCACCAGCAGCAGTTCCATCCACTGCAGACGCCCAACTTTCTTCGCCTGAAGCCAGTATTAATAGCCAAGAAAGTGAGGGGTTTATGCGTGAATTTGGAGATCTGATTGATTAATAAACTAGATTAATAAACTCACCAGTATATTTTCTTTTAAACATCCAATTATAGCTTCACTCACTTCTTTGATAATACAACTTATAATCTGATTGGACATTCTAAAAGTAACCTGCAAGCTTGAATAAGAATCACCAGATGCGTAAAATCGTAACGTAACAGCTAATCTTTCTTGCACTGTTATTGCTTGTCTATAATTAGTATCTTCTTTTTTAACATATGGTCCAATGAGATTTATGAAGTGTTCAAAATCCGAAGAAGAGATTCTTAAAAACATTTTAAGTTTACTTATGGGTCGGTTGATTCTTTCTAAAATATCCAAACCGCCTGTATTTTGCCGGTTTTGATATAATTCATGACACCAATATCGTTTCTTCTGTGTTTTTTTTTTACGTAAATAACAATGTCGAATTAATATTGCCGCACTCAGCACAACGACCGCTTCGTCTGACATCTTGCTATGAAATGCTGAAAATGCTCAAAGTCGAATCAATATTACATTACACGCAAATACTCGTCAGTCAAGGAGGTAGAATTGTAATGTAATGCTCAAAGACGAATCTATAATGTTACAGTACACGTGAATGCTCCCGGTGAGGGAGCGTCAGGGAGGTAGAATTGTAATGTAATGCTCAAAGACGAATCTATAATGTTACAGTACACGTGAATGCTCCCGGTGAGGGAGCACCTTTACACGTCTCCTTTATTCAATTATTAATTGCCATATCTATTCTAGAATAATTTTATTCCATTAGTTGAACGTCTAAGTTCTATGTTATGTTGTATTTTATATTTATTTTGTTTTATATACAATACAGATACACATCTAAAATGAACGACTAAAGACTATTTTCAATAATCTGACCATAATTTTCAACTGATCTAGCTGAAGGGATATTATAAGAAATAGGAATATATCGTAATATATAGGGTATTTAAAATCCAGGAAAACGCATACAAGAACGTGGGCAGGGCGCTAGTGACAAATAATCGTTTCCGCAAAACAGAAATTTCATGAATATTTATCATTTGCAAACAGGAAACGTACGTAGAGGAAATTCCTACGATGCATTGTGAATTCCCACAGTAAATATACGAATTGTTTCCTCTTAACATGGTAAATAATATAATCAGGCTCATTTCAGTATTGAAAAAAGGCGAGATTGGACTGACTAGCTAGATTATTATATATTTAGATTAAAAAAAATATTTGATATATGGCCAAAAATGACGGTCAAAAAGTCGGAATGGAAAAAAGATATCTTATATCTATATCATCTTTTTGATATAGCCGGAGAAGTCACAGTATTCGATTTAGATAACATAATAGCAAACCTTTGGAGAGTTGTTTCATGTACCTATGTCTACTACAGCTGTTCTTGAACATTTTGTCGAACTATATCTTGGTGTTAAAGTCGCATTGTATTTACTATGATTGTGGTGTACCTGATACATGAATTGTTATCTTAATAAATAAATAAAAAAACATGCACAAATGGGGACGTTCCCAGACGTATATCATACCAGACATATCATATCAGACGTTTGCTTCCCTATAAAGTTATTAGCATCGCAACGATCTAAGCTTGAAAATATGATCCGTATAAGAAATCCAGATTACAGATAACGTTACTCATATAGCAACGGTTGCTACGTAACCGGTTTCGTAACCGGTTGCTTTAAAACATACAGTTGGAAGTGTATCAGCTCACAGTAACACGAGGGGGATAATTTCGCACGATCGCGAGCATCAGATCGTTTGCGTACACGTGAAACTCATACGAGATTCACGTTCAATACGTAATATAAAATTTACATAATTCTGTATACACGTGGAGAATGTATCGACAATGGAAACCTTGCAGGTATTCTAATCTACATTGTTCTATTTGATAAGAATACTTGAGGGCAAATCTTAAACAAACTGCTGATGTAATACATAATGTATGTATCTGTATATAATTATGTATCATCATTCTGGGCTTGTGGCGTTTCAAGATTGCTGTAATAGGTTTCACGTATCTATTACACCTTTATGTAATTTGATTTGCAAGTACTACATTAGTAATACTAGTTTCTACATGGAGTATTATATAGCAAATACATATAAGGTACCATCTAATACGATAATACTTTTTAATGAGTTGCTTACATTGTAGAGCTCTTTATACCAATATAAAAAAGGGTGTGGCATCTTGTTACATTTGATCGATTGAATTTTATTATTTTTAAATAGGATAATTGTATTAAATCAAAGAATACTTTGTTCCATAGACTATAATAAATAATTCAACATACACAATTAATTGAATACATTACGCATAAAGTATCTTAAAGGACGAACATTTTTTTAATGTCAAACGTCACGTTGACGTCAGACGCTAATAACGTATGACCGCGATGATTAACATTTTGTACGTCAATCAATTCCATCAACTGTCTGGAGACGTCATTTGTATAGATTACACTACGTTTAATGACTTATTTAGCTTGAACTATGCCTTTCACTACTTATATTAGAAAGTTAATCGCATAAAAAAGAGTAAACTTATTTTTTACATAACATACATAATATAGTACCCACATTATTAAAATTAAATGTTTACAACAAATTACCTAAAGTTACATTTCAAATCGTATGAATAAGTAAGTGATATGGATTTCACAGAAAATTGAGACACAGTACTAAAAGATTAAGCCGTATTATTTTTCACAGTTCCATGTTTAAAACAAGTTTTATGTGGAAACCCGTGACTGATTCATACGTGCCATTTACCAAAACAATACTTTGTTTCTCATCTGATTCAGAGCTATATCGGTCAACCGGGTGCTTTTACATAATTTATTCTAAGAATCTTGGAAAACCATGCGCCAGAATTAATCAAGATTGACGTGTATTATTTGCTTCAAAGCCAATAAAAAAGTGCTTCATCAGAATGGGATGTGAGCCTCAACAGCTCAAGTTTTAAGGATTACAGTAAAATCCTCAAGTCATTTGGGTGGTAGAAAACCTCAATGACATTTATGTGACAATCCTTGTCAATTTCTGACGTTGATTGTCAGTTGTCTTTCTTGTGTCCATAGTACCCTCAACAACGATACATAGGCGTAATAAGAACACACACATTCAAATATGTTCTATAATTCTATTGGTACAATTGGTACCGCGTCATTTGTAGCCTTGGTACTTGGTACTGATACCTACATTACATAATTCAATGTCACTGTAATCCATGTATTTGTCTTTATTGCTGATTGAATTATTTAAACAGCTCATTATGCAAAGCAATGATTAACAATTACCTTGGTAACTGATCTTTAGCCTTTACATACATACACAAGGAAGTTAATTATATATCATTTCTTCATCTGAGATAATAATGTTTAATTTTTATATATTTTAAGATAACATTTATCGTAGTGGCAATGTAAATTAACCTACAATTCCAACGTTTTTGGTTATATTTTTTATATTCTTCATTAATATTATATTATATATTAGCTCTGGGTTTTGAATTGGAATGAATTCTACTGCACCAATTTCAATACGGTTTTTACGAATACACAAAATATTTCACGAGGAAGAAATAATTTAAAGTATTAGGAGAAATTCAACATTTCTATAACTTCCGACGGATTCATTCAAATCAATTATTTATAAAAAATATTTTTATGGAGTGCCCAATTTTAATACAGGTTTTACAAAGTAACGAAGAAGGTGTATTGGGGTTGGGAGAAATTAAAAATTAAGTAACAATTCTTTTGTGCGCGGTTACTTTCAAAACGTAAATATCACGTTTCCCGAAGCCAATCGAAGGCATGACATAAATACTTCAGACTAAAATATACGTATTAAAGTTCAATTAAATTCCCAATTTTTCACCAGACAAAGGTAAACGCGAAAAACCGACGTCAATGACAACTACGCATTTGACATCGCGGAACCGATATAGTGGGGCATCTATTTCTGTTGCGATCGCGGTCAAATTCAAGGCGAACGAACGGCATTGGTGTTGCGATAACCACCCATTTAATTTAAGGGTCTGCGTACTGCGTTTGGGGTGCCAAATGGCCTGAAACATCTTACCAGATTATCTTTCGACCGACCAAATATATCTATGGTTTTCCGAAATGTTTCCTCTTAACATATGAATACATAAGTAAGATTTTCGTAAAGATTTTCCTGTAAACTTTGGGTGATTAAATAAAATGGTATGGTAAACACAATAATATTCTTTGTTTCTTTTTCAGGTTAGGATCGGATAGGATTCAGAAGAATAGGGACACTAATTGGTATACTAAAGAAAGCTACATATTAATAAAATGGAAAAAGCTGTGTAATCAAGTGACCTGTGACATAAATGCAGCTCATAGGCAAATCCTAAATAAAAAAATCCTTACGGCCCTTTTCAATATTTTATAAATCATAATCCTTAAGTTAAGCCAAACTGTCTGTTCTTTTCCCAACTGGCATATCCAGCGATAGATCGATAGATTATTGAACCTACGTTAGTAACAAGTACAGGTTCATTACGTCTCACATCCAACCACACCCAACCCGAGTTATTCACACAGTCACACCTAATTGTATCATCGTATCACAGTCGAATGGTAACCAACTAACCATTTACATAACCGATCCGTATTTCCCTGACATAATTGTCGTTACGCAAGCGGTGTCGGATGGTGACGGTACTGGCGGTAGCGGTGAGCGGTGCCGCATTGCAAATGGACCGCAACGCAACTGTTCCGACACACAAGTTCAAGTAGGAATCGATTGTGACAACGTCATTACTCGCCTTCGACCAAACCACCAGACTATAGAATAAGATTATAGAATAGGTGCGCAGGAATTATTTGAAATAATTCCCCCTTCCCCGTTCAACGAAAGACACGACGCACAATGCGGTTTGCATCGTCTTTCATTATGCGCACCGCGAAGGATTGGAACAGCTTGCCTGCGTCTGCGTTCCTGCCCACCTATGACTTGGATGTTTTCAAGAAAATAGTGAATAGGTAGACTTTTATTAAGTTAGTGCGCTCACCATCTTGGATCATATCTCCACTTAGCATCAGATGGGATTGTGGTCAAGTATTATTTCAGTAAAAAAAAACCATCAGCGTTGCCAGCCAATTTTTTTCAAGCGAATCGGGATTGTGGAACCATTTGAGGTTTTCTAATGGACACTTGCTCAACAGCAAGCTTGGAAAGGCTCAGCCGAGAAGACAATTTCTGTGTCTCGGCTTAGGACGTCGCGGCGTCGCTTGGAACGTTTCGAAGTGACGTCGAAAGTGTGACAAAATAAAATATTTTTTATTGCTTATTCTTTTGAGTTTCAAATTAAGTTTTTTTCTTATAAAAGGCGAATAAGTATATAAAGCATTCCGCAAAAAGCTGGAATGGATATCCCACGAGAAACATTTTTTTTTCAATACAGTTCCGTCCATCTTAATACCGCATGCTAAGCTATGCCATGCAGCAAACCCTAACAAATATGTACGCGCATCCTCAAATCGTGTCGTATACACGTACCTACAATACAACCACTGCACGCGCTTCAGCAACAATAGAATTCTTGCATGAGCTGTGACGTTGCATAGCATCTTGTATCGCATACAAAATTCTGCTTCCAACATCATCATTGTTAGTTATATAATTTATTAGTCATAAATAATCTGTACCGTAATGTTGTTATCAGGACAGTCACGTGTCACAGATAAATAAATAGTTAAATACTAGTTAAGTAAACGTTAGAATAACGATATCACGTGAGGCCCTCATACCTCTGATAACATTTAACGCACGATAATAAATTAAATACAGTGGAGATATTCAAAGGTTCCAATCAATGATATTAAACTATAGATACGTTATGCCCTTACAAATCAACCAAAAAATCTGTTCCGACCGAGCTACAACACACACACGTTTATCTTTTGTTTCACTACACCAATCACTATTACATTGGTAAATTATGTAAAAGGGATGGCACTACTAAAACCATAATAGTAAAAAAGACAGCTAGACGGCCTCACTCAGAGGCAGCTATCAACTGTCTGAATTAAAATCGCTATACTTGACTAAATTCGACTGACGTAATTTCAGCGCCGTCTTGGCATATCTACCTCTTTTTATATATGTCACCGGAATATAATAAGAACCGTAAGTTTATAAATTTCCTAGGAAATTTATAAACTTTAAATTTCCTAGGAAATTTATAAACTTTCGTAGGATTCTAAACGAGACATAAATTGTATTATTTTACGGCCACATTTTCGGAAATTGATAAACTTACCGAGCTCACTCGTAAAATAATAAGTGACCAATAACCAAATGCTCCTTTGTTGACGAAGTGAAATTTACCATAGAGCTACGAAAGTTTTAAGTGGTCATGACCAAAACTTTGACATGATTGCACACGAAATCGAAGTTGGCGAATCAGATTATTTCGATTTCAGTTGTTTTTTCATGGCGAGGGGCTTCGCCATGGATGTCGACGGAACCCCGCTTTGCGGGGTTCCTATTTTTTCTTAAATAAAATCAGACAACCATAACCTAACCTATCCTTCTTTTGATTTGAGTTCAGTTGTTTTTTCATGGCGAGGTGCTTCGCCTTAAGTAGAGGTTATTAGCATATTATGTAAAAAAGTAAACCTGTATTATAGGTACCTAAATAGATTTAAAGTAAAAATACTGTTAGGTAGGTAATCAAAACTGATAGATTTAGTTTATAGTTTGGCAAGTCTGATTGTACCTAAGTCTATGGACACAAGCATTGTCACTGTCAACATCGCCCAATCAGAGAGCAGTGTGTTATTTTCCGTATTTTAAAGAAGCGTAAAATTAAAAGCTCTTCTGTGATTGGTCGAGCCGTTTAGAATTTTACGGATGGGCAATCCGTTAGTTTATAAATTTACCACGAGACGTCGCAGATTGATAAATTTCCGAAAATGTGGCCGTAAAATAATACAATTTATGTCTCGTTTAGAATCCTACGAAAGTTTATAAATTTCCTAGGAAATTTATAAACTTACGGTTCTTATTATATTCCGGTGACATATATATAATATCATTGGTTCCAATAATACAATCAATCACTCCTACCAGTTATGGTAGCACGTAGCAGTTGGTAAACATGGCTTTAACTACGTTATTGCGCTTTGATAAACAAAGATTCATTTTCATGTAGTATTGTATCTCGAGACAAAAATCGTGACCATTTTCTACCCCATTTCATCATCATAGCTAAGAAGCTGTATTTCTTACCAAAGATAGGTTGAAAACGAATCAATTGATTGAAATAACGCAACTGAACATTAATCTGCTGTAAGATTAATTAAATAGGAAAACGAATAGTGTATCGACTAAATAATATTATAATATATTGAAATTGTTTACATCCAATGTGACGTAAATAGAAAGATAAAAATTGATTTATTTACGTACAAATATTTATTCATCATTTACATGTAAGTGACGTCATTTTAAGCATTACAGTAAACACGTCGTTATTATGATGAACTTCGGGGAAAATAGAATACATTAAGCAAATTGTCGCGGCTACGCTCATACCCTAATTACAAATTACCATTTTGTCACAAATACGTTTATATTGTTTATCTTATGAACTAAGGCTTTGACCTAATAGATTCTCCCAGTAAAGCCAATAATTTGTTCCCAGTTAATTCTTAGCTAGAAGTACTAGAAGCTAGAACCAACCGAATAGTCACAGTATGTTAAATATTCATAAAAACAAACACCTTTTTATGCACGCGTGTGCAAGGTAGCAAAGGAACAGGATTATTGAATAATTTATACATTATACTTTACAGAATTCTTGTTTATTCATAGATATTCAAATGTAATTTATGATTTTTGTTATGTTATAAAATATTAGAATATCAAAATGATATGAAGCGAGTATACCTCTTGGCAACAATATTATAAAATCACTATCTCGTTTGCAGGTCCCTAGTATTGTAATCTAAACTTTATTTTGATGACGTTTAACCATTATTTGAAGAAGTTCTTACAGTAGCTTTAAAATTAGAATTCAAAATTTAATTTTAAAATCGTGATTTTGCATACGATATTTATATTTTGAGATATTTGAAACACACATAATAGCGAAGCGAAATCGTAACGGCTTTAACTGAATAAAATATCGGTACACTTTCAATTGCTTTAAATAAAGAGTTGCGGAATGATGCAACTTTCCTAAGATTGAATATACAGCAAAAACTCGATCCGAATTTCGATCATCTTATAAGAAACGCGACAAATAAAATAATTTGGAACCAGACACGCAAAAATATATTATCATTTTATTCCTGAATAAAACATTGATCATGACACAGGCGGAAGTTATTTATTTTTAACCCCACTTATTATAATAGGTAGGTACTTACAAATTACTTGCAATATCAATTTTTAAAATAACGTCTTAATTTGATGATATTGAATCGTAACAAATTCAAGATCGGTCTATCAGTGGAAACTTTCACGAGGTGTTGCTAACAGATAAAAACATTTCAAAGTTCTTCTAAACTTCTTTTTCTTCTTGACTTCTGACGTTCTTTCTTGAAAAACCTTCTTGAAACAGTTTGAAAATTGAAGTTTTAGTATGCCACGCGTATAACCACTATACATAACGCATACTCAAGCTCACAAGATATATTAAAATACCTTTTACAGTCAGTTGCTATCGATTATAAGCTAACATGACTCGCACAAGATTAGTACCAACTGCCAACAGCCCATACAGCATTCCTGTGTGCATTATTAACAGCTGCTTGGGATTACACGCGCATGTGTGCGTATTATAATGACGTGCCATTTGTCAAACCACAGGTTAACGCACACTTTCATACAGATATATTTCGTACAGAGCACGCGAGAGGGACGCGTTCCCGAAACTCTTAACGAGATTCGGGAAAATGCATTAAGATATGAGAACTGTTGAATATTTTATTTGTATTATGATTTAGTACCACGTAATAACTCTGATGAAGCACTCATAGCCCTGCGGCTTGCGTCGATCCTAAGTGATCGACAAAGCTAAGCAACAGCGGGCGCGGTCGGTAGTTGGATGGGTGACCGCTAGTGGCATAAAATTCTTGAGCGTTTCCGTGCTTCGGAGGGCACGTAAAGCCATCGGTCCCGGTTGTTATCATATGATAACAGTCGTTAAGCCATGTCGGAGGCCCTCGGGCGGTTTGAAAACTTCCGACATTCGGGTTGGCCACTAACCCCTCCACCAATCCGAACTGGAGCAGCGTGGTGGAGTATGCTCTAGGCCTCCTCAAGAGGAGAGACCCGTGCCCAGTAGTGGGCCATTAATGGGTTGAAGCCAAGCCAAGCCAATAACCCTGATAAATGACGCCAATTTATACAACGTCGGCTATTCTACCGACATCAAACGCAATGACCCTATATGTTATTATTATTACGTCCACGTGATCCCCTGTGAGTCGGTACTATGGTCTGTCGGTCTCAACAAGCGTTCAATAGGGATGTGGACACTAATTATAAATTAATATAAATTTATGTCTAAAATATTAGTGGTAACATTTAAAGGCCTAAAATATGATTCTTTTATTGAAATCAATCACAATAAAATAAATATCATTAATTTAAAATGTTAAAAATTGTACTCACTGTCACGTGACCTCAAACGCCATTTTAAGAATATGACGTCATTGAAACAATTTTATATGGAAATTCAACAAACTTCAGCAGACAGATTGTATTGAATAACGGATTGTGACGTCACGTGACGTTTTTGATGGGTTTGATAATGAATTTTATTTATCAATTTTAGTTTTTAAATTGAAGATGAATTTCGTGAATATTGAGGTTCTATCTATAAAATAAAATTAAATCCTAAAATTTGTCAACATCCCTATTGCCGCCCGCTGCCCAATGAGCTGATAAAGTGTCCAATATCTGCAAGTCCCACATACGTTATCACGTCTGACCGCCTTCAGCGATATCGTATCGTGTGCAGACATCTTTATGAATGAAATGATTCATTAACATGGAATCGTTGCGTGCATAATTTGAATATGATAAATAAGCGAAGAATTTTATTCATACATAATTACTCGTATATGTAGATAGGAAAAATGGGTCATATCGAACGAAAACTAATGAATATACCGATAAATGAGTAAGTGATGTGATGGTAGGTGGTTACCATCTTACATCTAATAAAACTGCTAGCTGGAATCAAACCCCTAAAACTAACTTGACATTGTAAAACCTTTAATAACTACAAAAATTTTAAAACAGAAAATACACATTCTTTAAACTCTCTGTCAGTACCGTATAAGGAACAATGCATATTGCATATCATATACAGGAGTCTTTATGAATGGAATGAATGTATGTACTTATGCAGTATGTACCTACCGTGTTGCAAATTTTTTTAGTAACAAACTATTGGCGGGAAACTCGTTTGCGCGGCCATCAACCTCTAGTCACCTTGAATTGGAATTCCTCTCAGAGACATTACAGGAAGATAATAAAATACTTTTTGTCTTGTAAAAGAACTCTGCTAATGACTCAAACGAGAAAAGCCGTTATAAGACCAACTAACAAATAACTCATTCGATTTTTGCATATTATTATCTACTTCTGTTGACTATTCATAAATTAATAAGAAAAAGTACTCAATTTATTACTTGTTCTGTTTTACGAACCCTAAATCTTTATAAATACAAAACTTAAAAATAGAGATTCTCAGAAAAATTGCCCAATTTCAAAGCTAACAAAAATTTATGGCAATAATTTAAAAATATATTGTTACTGAGAATGAATTCATTTGAAAATGTGCAAAGCATAATAAAATGAACGAATTAAGAATAAGAATGATTAAAAAGAAATAAAAAAACAGCATTATTTTTTAAATATCATAAAATATATCCACTTATCATCCATTTAAAATACTTCTTGTATAATAAAAATATATAGATATGGGTATCTCCGGTTATCTTCGGGTTGTCTAAATAAACCAATAAACCATCTAAATGTCTAGGCCGTTGAACTGACTCATTTGCTTGTATTAAATTGAATATTAAGTTATTAAAATACCATTTAATAATTATTTAATTATTATTGGCAATAATAATAAGAATATAGCACACAAGCATAATTGCTCCTACCTTAAATAAAAGTAATTAAGCTTTAATTTTATTCGATTAAAGTTAGGTCTCGAAATATTTTGAAAATCCTGAATATTCTGATAATCTAGACACGCGGCAGCGTGTCAAGCCAAGTTCAAGCAAAGGAACTGGCTAGACAGCGCCGAGTGTAATATTACACGAACCACTTGGTGCCACTTTTGACCCTTTTATAACTCATAACCTCTTTAACGTAAACACATAAAACTTCGTGTGTTTAATTATATCCATAAGGACATGTAGAAGCCCAAATTTCATGAAGCTAGCTCAAACGGTTATAAAGATATGACGGTCAAAAAGTCGTAAATTTTAGTACTGACTGACTGACTGACATATAGTACCTAAATCTAACCTACTTCCAGATGACCTAGAAGGATGAAATTTGGAATGCAGCTTGGTAATGGTGTGTAAGCGTAGGAAAAAATCAAAAAATAAAAAAAAGTCGAAAAATAAGTGGTGTCCCCATACAAAATTTGTATAGTACCGAAGCAGAGCCATCTAGCGGCAGTGAAAAGAGTTATAACTCATAACGTCTTTAACGTAAACACATAAAACTACGTGTGTTTAATTATATCCATAAGGATATGTAGAAGCCCAAATTTCATAACGCTAGCTCAAACGGTTATAAAGGTATGAAGGTCAAAAAGTCGTAAATTTTAGCACTGACTGACTGACTGACATATAGTACTAAATCTAACCTACTTCCAGATGACCTAGAAGGATGAAATTTGGAATTCAGCTCGGTAATTGTGTGTAAGCGTAGGAAAAAATCAAAAAATAAAAAAAGTCGAAAAATAAGAGGTGTCCCCATACAAAATTTGTATAGTACCGAAGCAGAGCCATCTAGCGGCAGTGAAACTAGTTATAACTCATAACCTCTTTAACGTAAACACATAAAACTACGTGTGTTTAATTAGATCCATAAGGATATGTAGAAGCCCAAATTTCATAAAGCTAGCTCAAACGGTTATAAAGATATGAAGGTCAAAAAGTCGTAAATTTTAGCACTGACTGTTTGACTGACATATAGTACCTAAATCTAACCTACTTCCAGATGACCTAGAAGGATGAAATTTGGAATGCAGCTCGGTAATTGTGTGTAAGCGTAGGAAAAAATCAAAAAATAAAAATAAGACGAAAAATAAGTGGTATCCCCATACAAAATTTGAATAGTACCGAAGCAGAGCCATCTAGCGGCAGTGAAAAGAAAAACTTCGGTCCCATACAAATCTCAGCCAACTCGCATTTAAATTGTGAGCCCGTTATGTCACGTAAAAATCGCACTAAGGCCTCTGTGCACGCGGGGCTCAATATGGCATACTTCAGCGCATGGAGTATTGTAGTAGAACGAGGGCCATCATATATGAAGGGAAAGTTGAAAAGGTTTCCAGCTGTTTACAGAAAATAGAGGTTCTAATAATGTCCATTACTAAATGGCGCTTGTGTGTGACAGATACATGAACATGGTTGTTGTAAACGGAGTGAAGTTTGCTGAGTTATGCCACCCTAAAATTACCTTAAAAGAAAGTCCAATGTGTATGTATACCAAGGTCAAGGCATTAGCGATGTCTTATTGTAACCGATATATGTATGTATTGACTAATTTAAGAATGCTGGTTGAACTCGCTCACGCTTTGTACTTGTACGCGGGGGCAAGCGAGGTTCAACTAGAAGCGCGTGCGCCCGATGACCGCGCGGCTCACAAGTGCAATACGACGAACCAAAGTATGCTCTTAGCAGCGCTCATTCGCGCCAGCGTCCTCGTTATGCCCGGTTGTCTAGCGAAAACCCACCTATTAGATTGCGTTTTATGCTGCGTCGTTCGACTTTTATTTGAGTTATTTATAGCTGGAATAGTCCAAATATAAATTATTCCTTTTTATTATTGTAGTTGTGTAGTTTTCTTGGCAGTTAAATTTTTTTTTCTTTTTAAATAAGTATTTCTGTACTTTAATAGCTACTTTAACTGTCGCACAATGAGTTGTACCGTAGAGTTAATGGTGGATAATACACTTGTGTTACACCGTATTATTCCAATGCCTTCTGATGGGAGCTGTTTATTCCATTCGCTTGGATTTTCTTTATTTAATTCCACTGATATACAACAAGCCAATAGGTTGCGAGCGACTATAGTCGAATATGTATGTCTGAACTGGGAAGATTTAGGTGTCTATACTTGCTCGGAAAGCGGCGATCCTTTTGGATCGGAGGAAGAGTATAAAGTAAGCATGCTTCAATCAACCACTTATGGAGCGGTTTCTGAATTAATGGCCGCAGGAGTTTTATATCCTATTAAAATTGAAGTTTATCAGGATGGCGTTCTACGTGGTTCATTCGGTGAAGTGGGTCATCCTACAAAGCGCTTGCTCTTTTCAGGCAGTCTTTCTTCAGGTCATTATGACGTTTGTGTTCCTGTAGAGCAAGACATTTTGAATGAGTTATACACTCCTGATACACTCGAACAGAATGAGACTTTAAACCTAAAAGAAAACTCATTCCGTCGTAAGGGCCGTCCCCCGAAGCGAAAACAAGGTCGACCTAAAACCACTGAGAAATCCCGTAAGGATCAACGTCGTGAAGCTAATCAGCGTTATAGAAAAGCACACCCTGAAGTGGTTCAAAATGCTGTAAAACGTTATGTGGCCAAGAATCCTGAAGTTCATCAAAAGGCCGTAAAACGTTACTCAGACAAACACCCTGAGGTACATCAGCAAGCTGTCAAACGTTACACAGATAAAAACCCTCAGGTGCACCAGAACGCTGTAAAACGTTACACTCAAGAGAATCCAGAGGTTCACCGGAAAAGCGCGATGCGTTATGCAGAAAAAAATCCAGATATAAATAAAAAGACTAAGAAATTGTATTATACACGGAAAAGACTGTCGTATACGGGAGAAAATGATGTAATAAATAATTTAACAGAAAAACTGGGAAAACAAAAAAGACTGGAAGCTGAAAAAATTGTAAAATGGGTTCTTGAGCGTCGTAAAAATATGTTAGATAATTATTGTAAAGTTTTAGATCGCGTGCAAAATAAAATTAAAATTAGTATCGAAAAAATGGGACGTCTTTCATCTGACACAGATTTACTTGATAAATTTACTATACTGGCCGGAGAATCTAAACACGTGAGTACTCAAGAACCATACTTTTATGACAGTTCTTATAAGGTAATTAGTTCGGAAGAAATTGTTCCCGTAGACGATGAGGGACAAGCTAACATATTTATATTGCAGAATGAACAAAAGAATGCATCTTGGTGTTGCAATCCCAAAATATGTTTATTAGATGAAATAGTTCTTCAAAGTTTGATACAGGTATTTCAATATTTAATTTCAAAATCGGCCATAGATATTTTTTACTTAATCTACACACAAAATCAAGAATATTTAGGTAAACTGAAAACACTTTACAACATTAAAACTCATTTCCCTAAAATACGAACTTTAGTTAGAGAGCTTTATCAGTTAACATTTTATTGCAAAAATATAAAATCAATAGATTGTGATTTGAATTCTGTCAATGTGAATAAGTTATGTGAGTTAGGAGTGCCTTTTAATACAAATAATGCCCATTGTGATGTAAGTACCAACGAAAGTGAATTAAACGAAGATTTAATAATAGAAAAATATAAGCGAGCTTTTAATAACTTAAAAAAACGATGCAATGATGTACCGACACACTATTGCATATCTTGCCATAGGCTTCTTTGTTTACGAGACATGTCCGCCATTGCTAAATTAAGAATTCCAATTAAAACAGATATATGGAATAGATTACAACAGTTTCATGAAACATTTAATATTGAACCCAGTGATTTTATTTGTGATTTATGTTTGAAAAAAATTAGAGCTAATGATTTACCTGCTAATTCCATACTTAATAGTTTGCATTTTAGTAATATTCCCAAGCAATTGAGTGACCTTAATAATTATGAAAAAATGTTAATCCAAAGAGCCAAGGCATTTCAAGTAGTAACTAGCTTGATTCCAGTGGGAAACAAAACTTTACCTAATAGACAAATGATTAAAAAGGTTAAAGGGAGGACTTTCCATTTGCCATTACCTACGGAAACTACTTTAAACAAATTACCAAATCCCGAGGACCCCTTAAACCGAAACCAAGAACTTTTTATTCTCGTGCGAAGCTGTCCAACTAAAACCAAAATAATGTGGCAAGACATAGTTGATATTAACAAAGTATACAGCGCTTTAAGTTATTTAAAAGAGAATAACATTCATTACGCAAACATAGTTTTGCCACAGAATTCAACAAGTTTATTGGACCATCTTGACCAAAATCTAACCCACGATATTGCAGTAAATAAAAATGATGTAGAATTAGAAAATCAGTACTCAATTCTCACTCAGGTAACCAAAGATAAAGAAGATATTTATGAAGAGTTTACAATATATCCTCTACACGAAAAAAAACAGAATGGTACAGCTTCCACGCTCTATCAAATGCTTAAAGTTAATGCAGCGCCAATCGATAATCGCAATAAGGATTTAGACACGTTATGCTTTCCAGATTTATTTAATGAGGGCAAGTATGGTCAATTTTATGATCGCGAAACTAAAATTACAAATGCAGAATTCATAAAGTCTCGCTTAACTTCTAAAGATTCACGATTCAGACTGAACCAGCAATATTTGTTTTATTTATTGAATGACGCTAATTGGAGACAGTTAAATGCAGGTATATTTTATAAGTTAAACGTAACGAATCTCAACCAAAAATTGACAGCTCAACAATATTTAGATAAGATTGAGAAAGGTGAACTAGAAGGAGATCTGATGGCAATATTCAGTCGACTACGTAACACTGAACAATTTTGGAAAAAACCTAGAAGCGATGTTGTGTGTATGACTCGTCACTACGGACCGGCCACTTGGTTTTTAACTATCAGTCCTTCTGAGTGGAGGTGGACGGAGCTTGGAGATTATATTAAACAAATCAATGGACCCGAAGTGCGAGACAAATCCACTAGTGAGTTAGTGGCGATGGATCCAGTTTCAGCATCACGGTTCATAGATATTAAATTTAAGGCAACGTTAGAATTTTTAACATCACCTGAGGCACCTTTAGGAGAAATTGAACATTATTTCTGGCGACGTGAATACCAGTCTAGGGGTTTACAGCACTTTCATCTAATGCTGTGGGTAAAAAATGCGCCAGTGTTACAAGAGTCGACTACTGATGAAGTGGCAGAGTTTATAAATAAATACGTAACATGTGCTGTTCCAGACAAAAAAGTGTCGCCAACATTACATGACCGCGTTATCAATAATCAAACGCATAAACATAACAGCTACTGTTTGCGAAAGAAAAAAACTAAATCGAGTTTTACTACTGTTTGTAGATTTGGGTTTCCTCGGCCAGTGGGCGAATCTTTAACGATAAAGAGTGTAACGGAGTCTATCGCGGCTAGAAAAACTTTAACATCTAATCGGCTCTACAATATACCTCGGAAAGAAGAATCTCGTTACATTAACGATTACAATCCAGCGATACTTCTTGCTTGGAACGGCAACATGGACTTGCAGTATGTAGGGGAAAAAACAGCAGTTTTAAATTATTATATAACTAAATACACAACTAAGGGCGAAAAAAGTCATGCAGTGAACACTTTCGATAGTATAAACTCTACCAAATCTCTCGCTAGTAGGCTCTTTAATTTTGGTCTTCGAGCTCTTAATAATAGAGAATGTGGTGCTCTTGAAGCCAGTGATACGCTCTTAGGAATATCTCTTTATGGCACCGATCCGCACACTACAATCCGATGGCTTGACATAAATATGTATCGCAATCGAAGAGTAAAAACTAAAAAAGAGATAAACAAACTTGAATCAGATTCTACCGATATTTTCTATGAATCTTGGGTTGATAATTATTATCCTCAACGTCCTACGGATTTAAATAGTATGAATTTATATAATTTCGCTAGGTGGTTTGACATAGTTTCGACTCCACCCTCTTCAGGGCCAGGGGTACAAATATATAAGTTATCGTCTAATAAATATTTAAAGAAACGACAGAGACCTTATTTAATAAATCATTATACTTACGATGTTAATAAGCACCCAGAAAAATATTATTTTTCTCTATTGTTAATGTTTTTACCGTGGCGAGATTTAACTTTACTGAAGGCTGGTCAAAGTACTTACACTGAAGCCTTCAACCTTTTGAAAAGTCAAATTAAAGACGGACTTGATTATGGAGAAATGCAGACAGAATTCTTAAATAACATAGAGAGAGCATTCGAAATGATTGAAGAAAAAGTAGGAGAAATCGATAGAAATCGACAGGAAGAAGATCAGGAAGATGACGGAATAGAGAATCCATTAGATTTCTTGCCAGTTGAAGCTGTAAATGCAATGGAAGATTTTAGAAATGCTAAAGATTCGGTATCAGAAGGTGAGCTCCAAAAAATGATAAAAGGTTTGAATGTCGACCAAAAACGCATTTTCGATAAAATTTGTAGAGCTTTATTAGACAAAAACGCCATTTTGAGACTATTTGTCAGTGGTACAGGCGGCACAGGAAAAAGTTATTTAATTAACACTATTAAAAGTTGGGTTAAAAAACGTTTAGAAAAATTAGTAGCCGTTACAGCGCCCACTGGCATTGCCGCTTTTAATGTAAACGGTCTCACCATACACCGGCTACTCCAGCTGCCAGTAGAACACGGAAGTAGTCCGAAGTACACTTCTTTATCAGACCAAGTGTTAAAAGTTTTAAGAAGTGATTTAAGCAATGTAGTTCTTTTGATTATTGATGAAGTTTCAATGATTTCCAACGTTACATTAATGTTTATTCATCTACGGTTAACCGAAATTTATGACACTAGTGATGTAGATGACGGCTGGTTTGGAAGAATTAATGTTGTGTTATTTGGAGATCTGCTCCAACTGCCACCAGTGCGACAACTTTCGCCATTCGAAGATATGAAGTCGTCTGATGTGCAAAAATTATTAGGTTCTCTTATTGCACCGAATTTATGGAAACAACTATTTTCATACGACGAATTAACGATTAACATGAGACAAAAAAACGACCATCTCTTCGGCGAAATGTTGAATCGCATAAGAATGGGTGTAGTAACGACAATAGATTATCAAACGTTAGCTCGTAGACTCCTAAAATTAACTTCCCAAAATCAAAATGACCGGCTTAAAGAAATTATTGACTATTTTAAATTACTACCTGATAATACTGTTTGTTTATTCCCTACTAAAAATATGTGTAGCCAGTTTAATAATGCAATGTTGGAAAGCATGGAACAACCGGAAATTAAATTGAATTCAATCGATGAAATAGACTGTCCACGATATTTAAACAAGCGAGCAAAGGAAGTGCTGAAAAAGAACGAGGATGATTCATCATTAACCGCTGGATTAGAAAACGTTATCACTATCAAATTGGGTACGCGGGTTATGTTGCGTAGGAATATAGATGTTAGTAAAGGGCTAGTGAACGGCTCTATTGGAGTTATAGAGAAAATAAACTGGGATGTCTATAGAAACAATAGTGCACGTAAAATTATTATCAAATTTAATAATTTAACTTATAAACTAGAACGCGTCAAGACTAAGTTTCAGATACTAAATAATGTATATGTTCACCGGGAACAGTTCCCTATTTGCTTGGCTTACGCTATTACCATACATAAATCACAAGGACTTAGTCTGGACAGCGCTCTTCTCGACATAGGCACTTCGATATTTAGCAGAGGACAGGCCTACGTTGCGCTCTCCAGAGTTAAAACACTAGACGGAGTACACCTTATTAATCTAGACCCTTGTCAAATTAAGGCACAAGATAGTTCTATAGTAGAATATAACCGCCTGAGATCGTTATATCGCCCGGACTTGGCTAATTTAAGCATAAACAGGAAGCGTATTAAAAAGGTAGCAGATAATGAATGGGCAATGCGCACTATTATCTCTAACATTCAGGAGAATGTAGACAATAGCATACAAAATAAACCCACGCAGCGGAAACGCAAGAAAAAACATTAAATTTTAATACCTGCCTAGTTTTCCTTACAAAAAGTAATGATATCCCACCAAAAACATAAATGTAAAAAAGGGGAGCCAAGTTCAATACAAAAATTATGCTTGGCTGTGGGCTTCACTGCAAAAATAATGGAGATCTAAATGAGTGCCAAGTTCTATGCAAAATCGAAATATGTATTATATTTATAGGAACAAAATAACATTATGAACAAGTATAAACTCTATTTCTTTGCTTTGTTGGATACCTATAACGATTGCTGTTATTTAAAAATGTGAGATCTTAAAGTAGGTTAGAATTGACTTGGCCAGTTTTTATCAGAATTAAAATGTTCAGTAACTTTATAAAATGACTGATGTAATGAAAACTGGCTAAGTCAATTCTAACCTACTTTAAGATCTCACATTTTTAAATAACAGCAATCGTTATAGGTATCCAACAAAGCAAAGAAATAGAGTTTATACTTGTTCATAATGTTATTTTGTTCCTATAAATATAATACATATTTCGATTTTGCATAGAACTTGGCACTCATTTAGATCTCCATTATTTTTGCAGTGAAGCCCACAGCCAAGCATAATTTTTGTATTGAACTTGGCTCCCCTTTTTTACATTTATGTTTTTGGTGGGATTAAAATTACCTAAGTTTGCTAAATTAATACAAAACTAATAATATTTTTAACCAAGGACTTAACTTGACTTAACTTAGAAATTTTTGAAACTGTTCTACAACTTAATACAAACCGCTAAGTGCTATCTGATTTCTTTACAATAACGATACAGCCTAACTAACTTTCTCATACATTCCAGCAACAGAGAAAGGTCTAGTCTAGACAGTAAAATGATGCGAGGTGACACGCGTCCCCAAAACTCAGTAGACTTTAGTTCAAGCTAGCAAGCAATCAAAATTTTATTTCGGTAGGTACTAAGACTTTATAGAATTACCCTCATTTTTATAAAAAAACAATCAGTCTTATTTTTCGTCTTTTCTTTCTTTCACTCTTATGAAAAACGATAAAGATAAAACAAAACCTAAGCGATGACAACCCTACCTACAATCTTTAAAAGAAAATCAACAGATTCTACCATTTTTTTGTAACGGTTACCATCTTGATACAATATTAGGTACAATTTCAATAAATTAAATGATATAGGTCAAGTACACTGAATAGAAGAACAAATAAACGAAGATTGACATTACAGAGGGGATCAGAACGAGAGAATATCAGATGATTGGTGAATCACACGATCTTTAGAGAATGTGCCTTTCAAAACATGATTCATAGAAATTTCACTGTAGTGAAGTAGCAGTTTAATCAATATAATACCACCTTATATGCATATTATCGACAACGAATCGTCTTTATATCAATAATATGCGATGAAAAAACTTAATAAAACTTAGTATTTAAGTACATGGAGAAGAATTGCAAAAAAGCTAAAGCTAATTTATAAGTATTATAATATACGTTATCAGTTACACGGTAACATTTATTCAAGTTTAATTTGTTTCCATTCACAATATTAACTGTTAATAGCCCCATAGTATTAAGTAGGTACAGACACACACTCGAAGTTTTTTTAAAACAATTACAAATAAACAAGTACATATAGTATATCCATAGTATATTATATTGCAAAAAAGCAGCTAACTTGTACATATATCATATGAAGCACTCACCTCGTTAAACACATCAGTGGCATTCTGTACAGATTGCAAGTCCAAAGTGGCAATTTCTTTCCCGTCATCAAGTTGTCGTTCAATTTCTGGTATTGGAGCGCGCAGTGCGCTCAATTCCCTGCAACAAATGCACTCGTCAGATGCTAGACAAGTATTGTTCATTACACGGGCAATCTTAAATCATGGGCAATCTTAAATCATATCAAATCATGGGTAATCTTAAATCATATTGTGGATTGAGCACATTTTATTGTGAATCGGATACTCACAATATGTATTTTGTTAGAAGATATTTTAACCCAGTACCATATCGTGCCAGTTTAGCCGACAAAATACATACAGTGAGTGCTAGTCTCATAATGAAATATTGTTCATTATTTTGTACATTATATCTACTTAATAAAATAAAATATTGCTTAATGACTGACTGCAATGCAGAGCCTAAATCTAGAAGCATGAATATTGTGTAGTTTACATAAACCTGAGATTGTTACTTCGGCTGTGAATAAACCAAATTGAGTGAGTTTGGCTGTGAATAAACCAAGTTGCAATTATTTACTGCAATAATGGAATAAAGTCTTATTATTGAGTAAATAGAGAACCTCCTTCAATTGAAGTTGATTAAAATATCCAAGGCCCAAGTGTAAAAACCCAGGCCTCAGTATTGTTTTTGACATCAGACAAAAAAGTTTCATCACACAGATTGATAAACTTCTACTATTGCAATGTCATCACCAATACTTATTAAAACCTGTCTTATCAAGACATTTGATAAATCAAGATACCTTAGTAATGACAAAGAACAATTTTATTCATAGGATGACTAATCATGTAACGCAATACAATAAATATGCACAATGTCTTGCTGTTAATGCAATTATTTAAGCTTACGTGATTTTATCGTTTTACAAACATCTTATGGTTGTGACATAACTGCTATTCAAGACCTGTTGCTAACGTTAGTTAGTACTACTAATATGTAATCATAATCAATTTAAACTATAGACTTAAGCCATACACGATCAAGTGTACTTGTCAAGTTTCCAGTTTGACTTGATGCGGCATCCAGTTTGCATGAGATAGCCATATGGCCAGATAGCTATACCGTGGCCATACACTGTCAAGTTTACTGGATGCCGCGTCAAGTCTGCTGCAAACAAGTATACTTGACTGTGGTATATGCTGTATATGGTATAACAAGAAGACAAGTCACCTGACAATAAGTTGCCACTATTGGTCATTGACTTAATAAGAACTGAGGCATACTATAGTTATGCCTACAAAGTGTATTTTGCTAAAAAAATATGAGTAAGTTTAGAAATCTATTATTGTAGGAACATGACGTACTCAAGGCCAATCAAAGGTATATGATCTAGACAATAATCAGTACAAATCAATGACTCATTTACTGGCAGAGTGCAGAATATGCAGTTCATTTTACAAAGGCACCTACATCCGTCGCCTGACATTCAATAACTCCAAATGCATCCAATCCAATACTGGCAAAGAAAGAATAAGGAAGAAAGGCCTAGCACTCAAGCCACATCATAGAACAAACAGTAGCCCGCCCTTCACTTTGCTTAAATCTTACAACCCATATCCCTGAAGCAACATTTTTGTCAAGATTTTAATATAACCTCGTGAATGTGGCTATCATATACAAAACATTTCAAATTCATCTGATAGATGCAGATATAAGCACTTTCAAACAAACTCTTTAGCTTTATTATAAGTGCAACATACCCATATTGGGTTGACCCGTGTGGTGCAATGGTTACTATACCGGTTAACTGTGTCAAGGGTCCTGGGTTAGATTCCCAGCGAGGCGAAAATATGAAGGATGAGTTTGAATTTCTGTTCTCGGTCTCGGTGTGTGTGTGTTATCCATGGCACCCAAAACAAAGGGAATCTTAGTATGGGGCTATGAGTCTATCGCCCCAACTCAGAGTCACTAACAATTACTTTAATTGCTTCTTATTAAAGAATCACCATACAAATTCTGTACTAAGGAGCGATTTTAGTAAACACTAACTCTGAGTTGGTGTGTATGACTGTGTAGCGTTAAATATAAAATTAAATAAATTAAACTCACATAGCAATCACAATCTCCGATATAATCTCGTGATAGTCCTTCTGATCCTCCCCATTGACCTTGACGGTTCCCGCGATTGGCACTATCTTCATCACACGCGCACGCCCATCGCCCGCGCGCCACAGGTATACCTCGCCGTACACGCCTTCGCCGATCTTGCGGCAGTTCTTGAGGACCCTGGGGGAACAACGAGTGGTCAGAAATTGGTCAGAGAGAACCCTAAGGGGAAACGAATGGTCAGAGATTGGTCAGAGAGAACCCTAAGGGGAAATCTTAGGAGACCAATGTTAGAGATTGGGAGTGGATTATAAATGACAAGGACGCCTGCAAATTGCCGATAAATTGGCTTGCAGTTTGGCAGTAATGGAAATGTGGAACTTAGATACTCTTTTGACAGAAAAAAGATAAAAAAAATCGTGCCGCATTCAGAACTGAGTAACTTTGATAGCATGGAGACAAATTGTTGCAAATGTTTATAATTTTACTGTGGGGTTTTTACTAGCTTCTACGTTGGGCTGAATACACAGTCATTCTTTACCTGTTAAAAAAAACCTCACCAAATTTACTGTCGTAAATCTAAGTCATTAATTAAACTATAAACTTCCAACATTCCTTTGTAGTATGTATCTATACTATAATAAAACTCAAAGTGTCTGTTTGTCTGTCCGGGCATCACATAAAAACCCTTGAACGGATTTTGATGAAAATTGGTAAAGTTGTTACTGATACCCTGGGTCGTATTTTAGTAGGTAAATAATGAAGTAAATTGCAACATTGTTAAATAATTGTAATTTAACTAATTTTAAACATCCTCTAAAGCTAAACAAACTCTTCAAAAATATAATTAAGCTGCTCAAATTTTATTGATGATGTCATACATTGAATTTAGATGTTTGAAAACCAAAGTATAAATAAAATTGATAAGTGGATTATTTACATTACAGGGAAAGTTCTTGAAGTAATAATTCATAATCAGTTGTTTACACTTCACATGATTTGATATTATAGAGATATAATATTATTCACCAAAAGTACAAAATGATATAAAGAGGTCAATATGTACTGTTTTGCTTTTTTTTTTCGTTGGATAATGTCCACTGTAAATATTCTATGTATAATAATATAATTACACCTAAAACTAAAATGACTTCTTGACTTCTTGGTCCAACTAACATCTTAGAAAATCTTTGAATATTTCTAAGTTATGAGACAAAAGGTATGCCCAATTTTATGAAATCAAGTTGTCTACCAAAGTAAACACAGACAATAATAAATAGCATTGTTATCTTTAACACATTTTGGCACTTAAATATGTCACAATATTGTATGTCTGTATTTACATTTCTATAATAAATTAATGCCATATAAAACTAGAATGGAATTTTGCTTTTCCTACATCGCAACCTCAGTGGAAAAAAAGCATAAGTTGTGTTACTGTTTTGTGCACAAAATCGTAATGTAAATTCCTTTGACTACTTACTGATATTTTAACAGTTTTTTTAAACTCAGTTTCACTCCTGTAAAATTGCTATTTTCATCTTATGCCTTTTTTCCACTGAGGGTACGACATAACTTTTTAAGTTTAAATTGGGTGTTATAAAAGTAACCAATATTACTATTAGTTGTTGTCTGCGGAGTCGAGAAATCCTATATTGGACCAAATTAGACTTTGAAACAAGAGCCAAATATACTTAACCATGCATACTCCAAAAATTTGTTTTGCCTGACATGAAAAAGGAACTCAAATACCAAACTGTAAGGTTTATATTCAAACAATCGGCTGTGGTTTCATAGATGTGAATTTCATCAATAAAATACCACATGATAATCCTGTAGGCTCATCTTTAGAACAGGGAATGTCGAAAAGATGGTTCAAACTGTCAATAGTGTCAATAATAAAAAAATAATAATTATGTTTAAATCATAGTATTGTAAGAATTATCTAATATTATTAAGTATACTGTGATATTTCATCATGTATTTAAACCTATGATATTGTGATTAGTTAAGTTATTACCACTGTCACAATTAATTCCTCAATCACCAATTTACGAAATTAACATTACGCAATTAATTTAATCATTATATTTTTTTATGTAGGGTAAGTAGACAAAAATAACGAGGTCACGGCAAATTTATTACTACAAGACATGGATATTTTACATAACCTAAAAAACAGCTTGGATGTCATCATTTGGCCATTTGCTATTTGCTTGACCCAGCAACAACGAACTGTTTTAATTGGCAGAACGAGGTCAAACTACAGAAAGTACTTGGTATCATCGAATCGTACAAAAAGATCATTGTGTGTATAATATACTGTATACTGTGTATGCACTTACGTATCGGGATAGCATTCATCGAACAACACCACTTCTGTTTGGTTGCAGCGTCGCAGAACGTAGTCACGCGCTGTGACTATCCGATTCGACGTATCATGGAACTTGTCTAAAACAGTGACTTCGTGTCCAGAGTCACCAATCGACAGTTTTGATAGTTCGATAATCGTATCATCACAGTCCCCGTTCAAAAATCCTGTAAAACAAGCATCGCATCAGCGTCATAATACTCAGAAACGAGCGTGACACACAAGGAAGTCCGTCCAATGACTATAGGCGAACTTTCGCCTTGCGTGAGTAAGCGTTGTTACGTATACAAGAAACCACGACGCTCACTAATCATCGAAACAATCCCGTGAAACACGTACCTGTGTATTGCAGGGAAAGATGCATGCACTTGGCTTTAGACACTTTTTGTCGAACAAAGACGTGTAGAACCAAGCTATTATCCCGTTAGGGATAATAAATGGCAGTCAATAATGTCCGTTTAAAACACTAGTTTCACACAGTTTATATAGATGCGCTACTATTGATCGCAATAGTAGCACAGTTAATACACTACAAAACTTAAATATACCACTCTGTTAGTTTAAAATAATAAAAAATAAAAATTATGGACAATAGCCAACGATAGCGTCTTCGTCTTCCGCGAATGAAGACTTCAATGTCATTCATTCTCATTCGTCGCATCGCATCGCAGACAAAAAAATTAAAGTGGGAGGGGGTAGTGTTGTCAGCCTCAAAACCAAAAAAACTACCAAAGCTCGTAAAAGCTACCAAATTGCTAGTTTAAACAAAACCAACCGTATTGTGGTAAAAAGGTTAAAAAAAAATATTATTACCTTCTAAGTCGTCATATAGAACCGAAGAAGATAAACTGATGCGAGTTGCATTGGGATCCTGAAATATTTTTATTAATCATCAATGTGCATTTGCCAATTCATTCATGTTATTTAGAAAATATAATAATACCTTAAAAATTTTGATTGTAGACCTCCAAGGTTTGGATACAAACGTACTTCTCCGACTAGAAACTGATTCATTGTGTATTGAACCTAAAATAACATTTGATTCAATAAATAAGATAAATATTGTAATATTATTTAAATCTACATTTTGTGAAACAATGGTTAGAAAATATTTTAAACAAATATTGTACCTGACATTACACTGAAACTTTGGTTGATTGTGACATATTTCATGGTTTTTTATGAAAGCAAAAAGGTTTTACCTAACAGAAAAGTTTGTATTATATTAATACATGCCTGTGTATTAAACAGATCAGTACATAAAAATTCATTTTATGTTTTACCTTGATATTCCTGCATTTCCATGGTACTAATGACACTCTGTCTATATTTCCTTCCCTTTGATTTCATGGATTCATCATCTAATATTGAGTGATTAAAAGTGTCTCCCATTGTAGTCATTCTTCTGTAAATACTTAAAGATCTTTCCCATTTTTTGCCAGGTTTTAATACAATTCCTTGTCTTAAGCCACTACTGGTTTCATCTGTGTGTGCTTGTGACAATCTATATGTGCTTTCTCTAAACAATCTCGAGCTTTTTCTTGTGTTAATATTAGACATTTCTTCATTAGAAATACTTTTATGAATTAGAGGTTCTGGGTATTCACTGCCTTTTGTTAGCAGTTCCATATCAGTCTCAATGTTATCGTCTGTTTCAGTAATATCATTATCTGTGTGGGTTTGTGACAATCTATGCATACTTTCTCTAAACAATCTCGAGCTTTTTCTTGAGTTGATATTAGACATTTCTTCATTAGAAATACTTTTATAAGTGAGAGGTTCTGGGTATTCACTACCTTTTGTTAGCAGTTCCACATCAGTATCAATCTTTCCGTCTGTTTCACTAATATCATTTCTTATAACTTTATCAGCAGATTCATTAACTAGGGTATTATCTGTAAATTCAGTCTCTTCTAATCTTTCTCTAGCCTCTCTATTATAGCTAAGTATAGTGTTATCTAATGAGGCACTACTGGCACTATTGCAAGAATTATCCAAATTTAATAGAAATGAATCATTAGTTACATCATTCCTTCTTCGTGTTGTTACAAAACTGAGAAATTTGTCTTGTTCCTCAATGTCATCTGAATCTGAGTTGTCATTTTCGGATGATGAAATGACTTGAACATCAATTAATTCTACATTTTCACTATTAGATCTATCATTGTTGTTACATACATTATCATTTGATGAATTACTTGATATATCATCCTGAACCTCTGAATCTTTAAAACTTTCATAATCACTTTCATTAATATTACTATTTATGTCATTATTATCATTGCTTACACTATTCCTGATAATACTGGTGTTTTCACTGATTAGAGATGAGTCAATCATTTTTTTATAATATTTTTGAAATACAGAATCATTCAATCTCTCTACTGTTACTGTAAGAACTTTAGGCTTCACCTCTTCAAAAGTATCTGACAAATTTTCACTATCGCATGTATCATAAAGTGATTCACTTTCTTCAAATTCAGTCCCACTTGATGTTGTTTTATTTCTCGAATCATCAAAATGTATATTTGTTTCATTTTGAGACTGCATACTACTATCTGTACTAGAGTTTACATTTTCTATGAATTTACAAACAAATTGCTCTGATTGAATTTCATTATCAGAAATGCAGCCATCAATAGTCAAATCATCACCATTATTAGCCAAATCTTCACCATTTTCGAGTTTATGAAGATCACTTACAGAATTTTGAACTGAACTATTAACTGGAAAGCCAAGAAATGGTTCAAGTTCTGTTGTAGACAATGAAGTTGAGACACTTCTAAATAACTGTTCAGTTTTATTTAAAAAAGAATATTTTAATGCTATTGCTTGGTTATCATCTGCATTTTCATTTTCTTGTAGTATAATGTCTCTTGTATTATCACTTCTATTTTGTTTTAGAGATTGTGAATTACTTTCTTTATTTGATACATTTTCTACGCTGTAATTTTGTAATATATTATTATAGTCATTTGGAGGATTATGAAATAGACTATTATTATTTATATTCTCATCTATATTTTTTACTGACTCTTCCATACGATTAGTGATAGGTGAGAAATTATAGATAGAGTTTCCTCTATACTTTTCATGAAATGGTGTACTGCATTGTGGTGAAGCTTGTAGAAGTGGCGATCGAGTAACATTCAAGAGAATGTTACTGTCACTTCTATCTCTAGAGCCTTTTGTGGTTAGTTTTCTAAGTATATTCAAATCTGGGTAAATTTCAGCTATTGTATTAATTGAGTCATCAAGGTGAATAGGACTCAATTTTTTTTCTTTTTCTATAACAAGTTTATGAGCTTTTATATTTGATGTATTTATTGAGTTATTTTCATCACTGAACGAGTTTTCCTTATCGGAATCTGAAATAAAATTAATTCTTTGTTATATTGATTGATTATTTCTCCTATTATGGAGAAGAAATGTTAAAAAAAGATATACCTGTACCATCACTGCTAAAGTAATCAAACTTTTTTGTTTTTGTTAGCTTCTTTCGGCAATATGTTCTTTTAGCCCTGGAAGAAACAGATTAATAGTGAATCGCCAGGAAATTCTGAATGATTTTAATGACTTGTTAAAATGTTGTATGCACTTTATTACTTTGAATTTTCCAATCATAGCATAGCTTTTTAAACTTAAAGAATATATTACTGTGATATTGTAATGATAATAACCTTCAACAAGGAGGGAAACAAGAATTTTATATGCCTAACAATCTTTAGTTAAATAACATTTGATTAGACTAAGGATAAAGTTTTAGGAACCTGCATATTTATTTATTTTTATAGAACAGCCAACAGAATTACATCCAACAATACAAAGGTCTTAGGTTGCTATACACACATAATTCAACTTACAGGCAGTCACAGCATGCCATAGACTTAAATAGTTCTTCATAAAATTATATAAGAGTGAAGTTTTCTAAATCTGCTCTTGGCCAGTATGGTAAACAATGTCCTAAGGGGCCGTCCATTAATCACGTGATCTTTTTTTTAGCATTTTTTAACCCCCCCCCCTCCCCCTTGGTGATATGTAGTGAGGTTTAAGACTACCCCCCCCCCCTCCCCCAACATCACGTGTATTTTTCCTTTCTTATACTCTACACAAAGGTCTTTATACAAATCTACCTACTTTCGACATTGTTTTAATCCAAAACATGCCGAGCCGGTAGTCGGTGGCAGCGCGTGAGGCCTTCGTTCGTTGCCTGGCAACGGCAAGTCAAAGTCACACTACACGCTGCTTTTCGATTTAAAAATCGCGCGTTTGATGAAAAAATAAATACACGTGATATCTTACTACACCCCCCCTCCCCCTACGTGATGTTTTCGTGATTTTTGTCAAACCCCTCCCCCCCCTTTCAAGCCTCACGTGATTAATGGACGGCCCCTAAAGGCGTTATGTGAGGACCCAAATTTTTTATTTCTTTTTTAAAAGCAGAAACACAGACAGATTAAAATAACAGAATAGTAGTGAATATTGCCCTAAAAACAATATAAAACAAACCCATACTTACATTCTAGATTGCACCAAATTATGTACATTATTGTGACTTACGGCACTAGTTTTTGGGGAACAGACATTCGTAGACGAGTTCAAAAGTTGGTCGAACAAATCCGGTGTTTTATTTACATGGATTGACTTGTCAGGAGTCAGATAAGCCGACTTGGATAGTGACTCACGTACAGGTTCAGGGTCTTTGAGCCTTTTCACATACTTTCTCTTACGGACTTTATGTGAAGTAGTCGTATGTTGATTAGATGAACTAACGCAGGACATCTCTCGTTTTACTTGCTTGATATTTTGTATATAGTATGCGTCAAAAATTGAACTTTTAGAATCTACCGAAAGGACCATATCTCTGTGGTCTACCCCACCACCAGTATCCTTTTTAGATCTATATGTACGCCTCATTTTCTATTGTAATAATAAATCAGAATTCTATCCAGCACTTATTTTCTGAATTTGAAAATCACAAAACAAACGTTTCATTGATTTGACATTGACTGACTTCAGACTCAGTGTTGCAAAAATGAAATATTAAAAATCGGGAGCTTTGCCAGCTAAAAATCGGGAGAAATTGGGAGATTCTTAATTTGACTAAGGCAAGCGTTGTTTGTATGTTATTATCACAATAATTTTATTTATAAAAATAATTTATAATAATAATAATAATAATAATTTATAATAATTTTTGTAGCATCTGACAAGCCATTTTTGCGAACATGTCTTTATTTAAATCAAAATTGTAACAAGTTTGATCATTTGATCTGGGTATTTATGCGGTAAGGGGTTAATCCTACCTAAAAAGTGTAAAAAAAAACAAAATCCAACTGCGTATAAAATACTAAAAATGAAAGAACAAGCCCAGTACTTAAGCAGTCGGAACCTATTCTTCAACCAATGAAATTTTCCCAAAGAGCCCTGTGAAATTTAAATGGGTCCCGACTACTAAACTACTGAGCTTGTTTTTTAATTTTTAGTATTTTATACGCAGTCTGGTTTCTTTGTGTTTTTTAATATTTTTTGTGTTTAATAGACCTATCATTGACAAAGTTGAAAAAAATATTTTAGAACATGATTGTGTGAGCCATCACCACGTTTTCTATTTCCATATAAGTACCTACGCTTGCCCAAAATTCTTTTGTATTTTCACTGAGCGAGTCAATTTCTTTTGTATTTTGTTTTTAGAACAGTATTTTCTATTTTTAATTTTAAATATTATATTACATTGGTAGAAATGCAAAAAATCGGGAGAAACGGTCGCTAAATCGGGATATCGGGAGACGACAACCAAAATCAGTAGATCTCCCGATAAATCGGGAACTTTTGCAACACTGTTCAGACTTGACAGTTGCTTAAAACAGACTGGAATGACCATGGATATATTACTCTAGCTGGATTACTGACTTTGTAGAGGTACCTGAAGATAGATGACGTCATATCAGAAGGACCATTTTTGTGTTATGTCCATGTTATCTATAGTCCCAGGATATGTCATTCGATTGTGATTTTTATAATGATATAAAAACATCTGAGATTATTAACATATATTATTATAATATAGATGTATCGAAATTGTGTACCTTAATTTCCAATTTACATTTACATTTATTATTTCAATATTATAATTCTTACCACCAGAAAAATTACCAGTAGAATACATTTTGAAGAACTATACCAAAATAGGACATAATTTTTTTAAGTGTGGACACCCTAAAATTGTGAAGGACAACCTCGACCAGGCCTGTGATTGGTCGAATAGTCCATCGTATATGAAGTCATCGGACGCAGGTCCCTCTACAAAAGTCAGCGATCCAGATAGAGTAATATATCCATGGGAATGACAAGTAAAGCAACTTTTTTAAAAGGTTACCTAGCCTTGGACGTAATTTTTTCAGCCGTAAGTATTAGAATAAAATTAAATGATTTATTTTCAACTGTTTTGTTTCATTTTTAACTACTATTTAATAAGTCGTTAAAAGTTTAGAGGCGTCGTGCTCGTGATACGCTAATAATAATTATTGTATTACTATCGTGACGTGACGTGACACTATCGTCCTCTTTTACGCATATCGCAACTTAAACTACTCCGGTACCGTAATTCGGTTTCCCGCACAGGATAATGAAGGAATCCGTGATCAATTCCATACGTGATTTGATTCTCATCTCATTGGCATTCCAGGGTTAACTTTTCCACTTTCCATTTCCATCAATATTCAATAGATCCCGAATAACAGGTGAAATGAATACAGTTAATAAAAACGAATCTAATGAGTTCAAACACGAAGGACCATAATAAACAATGTTATTAGCGAATGGTTTACTAAATAATAATAATAATAACGCTTCACACTCATGGCCCCACACTAGGATTCCCTGTGTCGTGGGTGCCATGGACAAAGAGACACTCACACCCAGACCGAGAACAGAAATTCAAACTCATCATTCAAATTTCCGCCTCGCTGGGAATCGAACCCAGGACACTTGGCGCGACGATCCGGCATGGTAACCATTGCGCCACGCGGGTCGTCCACATAAACAAACAAATAAAAATATAACAAATACATTTGATAACTAAATAATGTAGCCAGTGCTGGATTTAGGCCTAGGCCCGGACCTCACGGGCAAAATTTTTAGAATCCTAAAAACTTACAAGCGGTAAAATATCAGAATTCCTTGTATTCCTTTCCTTTCTTCACATAGTGTTAGTTTCGCAGACCTCATGAACATCATTATCTTAGTTGTGCTCGTACACCTTTACCAGCAATTTATTTGTCAACTTAGATAAGTTTCCCTCTTTGGGTTATCTGTTTATTCTGGTGTGCAATAGTTTTGTATTGTGTATTGTATTTTTTTATTTCCCTGCGACAGATACACCTGGATTAGAATCTTGCACGCAACGTATTAGAAAGTTAATTACCTACAATTAATTGCTTCAGTATTTTTTTCTTTCCAATAAATCACTTTAGTTTTTACTTTTTACTGTGGAATGGTAATTAAAAGTTTTCTTTCCTTTAATATTTTTTATTGATGTTTACAATGAAACCAGTTAAAAATAGAGTTTTGAGTTTTAGAACAAGATATTAATATCCAAAACGTCGCCAGACTAAATTATTTTTTCTAAAATATCTTGTATAAAAATATAGGTACAGTACCTACTTACAAAATAAATAACAAAATTTTAAATTGGCAATAATCTTGGTTCTGAATTAAAACTAAAATTGTGTAACGGACTAACAAAAAATACAGCATGCCACGAAGCTAAATTGTAAACAATAAGTTTGTATTCTATAATGTTTTTTAAGACTAATATTTATTTTAAGCATGGAGTATAAAGGTAGAAAGAAAATATAATAAAATGAATAAACAAATAAGTAAATAATTGGGAAATGGGCAGGATGATGATGATGATGATGATAAAGGTAGAAGGAGAGCCATCTCATATGAGGGGAAAGTTGAAATAGTGTCCAGCTGTTTACTGAAAATAGAGGTTCCAATAATGGCCATTCAAATGGTGCTATTGTCTGACAAATAAGAGTAATATCAACAGTTGTAGACGGAGTGAAGTTTGCTGAGTTATGCCACCCTTAATGAATGGCGCTAGTGTCCGATAAATAGATATTCGAACATAGCTGTTGTAGACCACACCGCAGCGCCACCCTTAATTGGACGCATTTTTAGTAAAAATGCGTAAATTTTTTTTACGGACACTTCATACAAAGAATTGGCCCACCTTTTACTCAATTCTCCATAATTTTTAATGTACCTATATGATAATGCTATAAAACATCAGTTTTAACATCAGCCTAAGGCCACTTAAATCCTTTAATTTTTTAAGGCCCGTAAATTTTACATTGTATTTAATTCAAAACCAAGAGTCAATTTAAAAAATCTAAAAGGAATGGGCATAACATAGTAATATGATAAAAGTTACCTAAGAATAATAAAAAAATAAACATATTTGGAGTAAAGATAAAATGTTTTCATAAACAGTGAAATAAAGATCATACAACATAACAACTTTTTTACAAATTCAATGTTTTACATGATTGTGATGTAGCTAATAAGACCAGGTTTATTAAAAATATTATTAAAAACCTGGGACCATTTTTGGTAGCATTTTCAGAGATCGTTAAAAGCAAAAAAAAATGGGCATATTTTCAATATAACAACTCAATAAACATCAATAAGCTCTAGTAACTAATATAATATTACAGTTTATTAATATTAGTAGCAAGTAAGTAGATATTTTTGTAACTTAGTATTCTTTGTAAATGGTTTTGCATATTTTTGTAATTTGATAACACTAACTAGAAATTACCCTATTTTATTTCACAGCTATATACAAAATCAAATGTATTGCACATTCTTAATCAAACACACAACATACATGTTCACTCGACTTATTTATTTATTTACATATTAATCAAAAATATTTTCAATACATTGGCATTACAAAGTTTTCGACCATTTTATTTCATTAACGGTATTTTTAAATATGTTTATGCTCAAGTCTAATAATAACATTGACATATAGAATAGTCATTAAATTACATGACATCGTACAGTCTACTCAGAAGTTAAAAGCGGATTTAATTAATAATCAACTTTGACTTGAGTATATAACATTGATTTGGTATTTCTATACTAATTTCCCATCTCAACTTTAATAAGTCAAGCATGAAACTACAATTTTTTGTATTCGGACAGATGCTCAGAATAAGAATGTATGCTAAAGAACTATAATATTAAAATATAAATGTATTGTATACAAACAGTGGTAGTAGAGTAGTATTATAGGTTTATGGAAGCAAAATGCTTAGGCAGTCAAGTTATTGTGGAATTTTAAAATTTAAAATTTCCTTACCCATAAATTAAAATTCTAGTATCCCTAACCAATTTTAACCTTACACCTAATGGTCAATGAGTTTGTGCAAATAATTAATTAATTGAGATATCACATCAATTTTTTAAATTCGGCAGAATTTCTTTACATCACATTTAAGAGAACACATCAATGGGGTGTGGCGACATGGTGGTTAAGTTGGCATGGGTAGGGCTGGCCAGTGGATCCTCGTGAGATTCAATACTCTTCGCTTCTATAGTTGCTAGTTTCACAGCTTCTTTGTATGCCCCTCTTTTCTTTTTGTTGAAACGAACCTGAAAACATCAAATTTGTAATTAGTTTTTTGTTATGTAGTGGTAGTCAAAGCTTTTTATAATGTAACTGGTCATCAATGCAGATAATCTGCCTGTTGCTAAGGGGTCACTGATTCCCATGAAAACTAACACAAAGTCAAAATTGCTGACAAAAAGGGAAGCATGGGACCCACATTATTACTACAAAAGTACAAACTGTACAAAGTTATGCACACATTCACACAAAGTCCTGTGTTTATGTTATAGTACTATTAAGTCATTGACAACCCGTGTGGCGCAATGGTCACCATGCCGGATCGCCGCACCCAGGGTCCTGGGTTTGATTCCCAGCGAAGCAGAAATTTGAATGAGTTTGAATTTCTGTTCTCGGTCTGGATGTATGTTCATGTCTCTGTGTGTGGCCATGGGACCCATGACACAGGGAATCCTAGTGTGGGTCTATGAGTGTGAAGTGTTTATTTATTTATTAAGTAATTATTACTGGTATTATTAATTATTATCTTCCCATGAAGCCTGCCTGGCCAGCTATCACCGTCTTGCTGGAGTCAGCCACCAAACAAATCATGTTCTGGCTGGAGGCTTCAGATTCAGTTCTTTCTTTCTCTCCCTTTTTGTCTAGAGACCCAAAGGTAATGCCTCTGATCTTACTGACGTCAATGAGCGACGGCAACTACTTATCATCAGGTGGACTCTCTACTCGGCTTGTAACATAATAAAGCCACATGTTGTCATGTTTATTAAAAACTTTATATTGTCATAAACTATACAACCTTATTTCAGCTTACATTACTTATTATTACTGTGTGCAGTGCTAGTGAAATTTTGCTTGTGGAGATAATAGGTTTCCATTACCCATTTATCATACCTAGAACCTAATAAAAGAATGTAGTATCTGAGTATCTATGTATAATGCCTGACTGACACTTTCATGTTCACTTCACAAACATTTATGATTTTTTCGAACCAGGGCAGAAATCTATGGAGTTTTTTATAAAGTCTAATTACTATGAATTAGACTTTACCAGCAAAATCAGTTCTGGCGCTCCCAAAAGAGGTCACCGGGCGTCTACCCATCCATAAACATATAGAGAGCAAAATCGGTTTAGCACTCAGACAGCGCTTTGAAGAGCAATTTCTTATATTTTTTATCATACTATATTTGGATTTTGGCGCCTCCATTTGACAGCCACTCGGGGCGCTTGCCCCGGTCAGCCCCCCTTAGATCCGGCCCTAGGTTACTCTATGGTGTTCACCAAAGCGATTGAATAAATTAAATCAATCAATGCAAAATTTATAGAACTCCAAACCCACCTTATAATCCTCCAAAAAAGGGCTCAAGCTATCACAGGGCATGAGAGAAGATGTCGTAGATGCATACCACGCAACATGGGCCTTGGATGACGGTGTGACACTGAGAACTCGGCCAGGCCACCACGGAAAGCCAACTACTTTACCCCAAACAATATCCCCAGGGGAAACTCGTAGTAACTGTCCACCAACACCCTCAGTACTATTCGCAGGAAAATCTGGCACTGTCTCCCCTTCCCACTCATCACTACCGTCCACATCGTCACGTTTCTCATACGAGTTGCTACTCAATCTACGTAAACTAATTGAAAGCTTCTGTTTTAGACATTGACCTTTGATATTACTAAAATAGTCTATTGTTTCACTATCTTTACTGGTATTTTCGTCTCTCTTTTTTGGTATCTTGTGTTTCTTTTTATGCTTCACTTTGTGCCTATGTTTTTTTTCTAACGCATCAACTGATGGAGGGCTGTTGTCTACGTTGTTTCGTGGAGACAAAGCCCCAATGTGTTTTGAAGTACTATCAGTGCACAGTTCAGTAGGTTTGTCGGTGGGAATATTCTTTTTAGCTTGCTTCTTGGCTTTTTTCAGGGCTTTTTTAACAGCCTTGGAATCGTTCTTGGTCATGTCACAAGATACACCTGAATCTTCATTGTAGTCTCCCGTTAGCGGCGGTATTTTTACGACCGTACCCTCACCCGCACCAAAACATATTTTGAGTGTCCGAGCACTTGAGAATAGATTGCTAAACGATACGTCGTCTTTATTATCCTCCGTGTGACGCATGTCTCCGTCTTCCGATACACTAACAAAAGCTAGCTCGGGAGCGTGTTCTTCACTATCGTCACCAAATTTTTCACTTTTCACACTTTTACTTTTTTCACTTGGCTTAGTCACTTTGGCCGGTTTCACAGCGCTGGATATGTCCTTGGGGTGCAACCGCGACAGCTTCGGTATAAGCATCCCTCCCATTAGGTATTTCTTCTCTAACTTATCTTGTGGAGCGTCATCATCTGAATCTAATTTACGTTTCTTTGACACGTCCACGTTTTCACTACTCTCGTTGCAGATTCCTTGGCAATTGGAACACAGCACCTTGCGAGGTCGTAGTCGTACCGTCATTTTTTGTCGAGGCTGAGGTTTACCTTTAGGACCCGCTTTTTTCGTCCTTTGTATGTCTTTATCTGCATATTGTGGTTCCTGATAAGTGAATCTTTGACTAACGGAATGTAACTTATCATCTTTAGTATCGGTCGGCTGAGCTTGCTTAGCAAAAGCTGGATGTAAGCTGTATACTCCAAAAGGTAAATTACTAGAAAAATGCAAGAAATTTGGGTGAAAAACACAATTCAACAAATAATCGATAAGGTCATTCCACAGAAATTATGTCTATACCAACCCTTTACACGAGTCCAAAAGCACTCCTTGAAATTTTTTATCCGCTGTACTATACGATACAACTATTAAATCGGCTAGCGCTTCTTCCACGTTTACTAAAATTTGAGAATTCTTTTGAATCGTCATATCGGCTGTTGCAGCGACAGCCGCCATATTCTTTTATGAATCATATTTTTTTTCATTCAATCATTCGTTTCGTGGACAGGATATAAAAAATAAATAAAGTCTACACTCTACAAAATAAATAAGGAACCCTTCCTTGGTAATAAGGCAATAAATAATTATTTATTTTTATTAATTTAGCAAGTTAATTCAGCAAATGAAAAACATTTTTGAAATAATATTATAATGTTTGTTATTGTTAATCATAGGTAAAAAATCTGTACTGGTAAAGTAATAATAATATAATGATATTTTATTAATTTAATGTAACATGATAAAAAAAATACAATTTCAAATTCGTATACTACTTTTTGGAGTGACTATTGGGATGAATAAAAATAATTCATTCGGCCGATCATCAGAAATAAAGTACTACCTATTACGTTTAGGGTTCGAAGTATCGGCCTCTGGTATCGATACCGAGTACTCGTGTGGTATCGACGGGTAAGGTACCGATACCAAAAAAGTATCGGTCCTGAAGTATCGATACTACTCAGTATCGAGTATCGAGTACTCGCGAGGATCACAGTCAGATCAGAGCTAAAAAAAAAAAAAGGTCGTCGACATGTCCCCATGACACTTTCTGTTTAGTCCGAGCGCTAAAACGGGCCACAGTTGATCTTTTTCCATATGAAAATACTGAAAAGTACTCAGTATTTTCAAAGTACTCGATACCGACGTTTCACATGAGTACTTGCGAGTAATTACCAGCTACGAGTATCGAGTACTCAGTATCGAGTATCACGATCAAAAGTATCGATACCTACTCAGTATCGAAAGTATCGTTCGAACCCTAATTACGTTTTATTGTCGGACGAATAAAATAACTTAGTCATCCGACAATCTGACGAATAAAATAACTTAATTGTCCAACTATCGGACGAATTAAACAGTGAGTCTTATTTGGTTAGAATGGAGTACTGCGTAAACGTAATTCTTACTGGAGATTCTGGGAGAATGCGCTCCATTATGGGGGCTCCTTAAAAAAGTCACGTGACATTTTACTAACGGAAAAAAGGGATCCCGCGAAGTAGGGTTCCGCGACATTTGTGATGGAGTCCTATTATTATGATGTTGTGAGGGTAAAGCCCCTCGCTAGCTTCAGCCACTTTTTGTACTTTATACTTTTGTAGTTTGGTCTTTGAAGCTTAAATAAACTATTCCACATCCAACATTCAGATTTTCATTCTTTGTTTCATAGAATTTGAATTTATCATTCTTTCCCAAATTAAAAATGTCACAGACTGTGAATCAGACTGTCAATCTGTGCTGTCACTGCTGTCAACAATGACAAAATAAAAAAGAGAGGACAGGCCCTAATTTGCGTATATATTTTTTCATTATACATGTATTGTGCAAATATGACCCGAAATATCAAAAATATATCTGTCTTCTTCTTACACGTTACAATATGGACTTGTAGAGAAAGTACAATACATATAGCATATTTCAATTTTCTAGTAACATTTTAATAAAGTCTATGCAAGCCCTGCCTTGAAGCGCTTTTTGGTTCGGACGCCATTTATTGAAACGTACATCCTAAGTAGTTCGGCTGTCATCTAATGCGTTGTTCGAAGTTTATTTTTGATTTTAATAGTGAATTTGTGTATTTTGCTACTTTTAATTGTGTATCTAAAGTGAACTAAGTAAAACCTAACATGGCAAAGTGTTGCATCAGAGGGTGCAATTCAAACTTTCGAAAAAATTACGAAGGATTATCATTCTTCAGGTTAGTTGTAATTTTCATGTGTATTTTGGGTTTATTAAGATTATGTGTCTATATTAGGAATTCTGGACTGCGTTATTCGCTATTATCTATAATTTCTGATAACTAGTTTCAACATAAATAGATCAAGTAAATATTTGAAATGGTTACAAACACACCTAGCGTTGTACCGTACTTTTCGAGTTATCGATATTATATGCAACATTTATTTACATTAGTGATTAAATACTGTTTTTACCAAAATGTCACTTTGCCAATGTATCAAAATTCAGAGCCATTGTCATATGTTTCTGGAAATAATATTTAAACATAATTGATGATTAAACGAACTTACCTGTACGTGAAGTTCAATCTCAATTATTCGAGAGCTTCGTTCGAAGATATTAGCATGGCAACACTAGTAGTATCACTTTACGGGCTCGCCATTTCGCACTGTAGTTTGGAGGTAGATAAAAAATAAAACATAAAATTATCAATTTTTGTAGGGTAGATTTATAAACCTCACTTAGCTGGGGCGCGCTCCTCTTCGGTTCGTCATTTAGTTCAGAGATTTGTTGAGCTGTTTCATGTTTCACGACTAGGGGTGTAGTGTATATGACATGTACACTAGGGAGGGAGGGCATGCTAATATCTTCGAACGAAGCTCTCGAATAATTGAGATTGAACTTCACGTACAGGTAAGTTCGTTTAATCATCAATTATTCTTCGAGCTTCGTTCTCGATATTAGCATGGCAACACTAGTAGATGTTTAGAGAAGGTAGTCGTGAAACTAATGATAGTTTTAGCTTTTAAATTTTTAATTGTAATATGATAGCAATATTTTACTCTTTAATTTCAATCTATTAATCAATATATTGGTGACACAGTATATGTACATCTAATAACCATAATATATAGCTCGGTATATGTTACTGATAGGTAGTAAACTTTATTTGATAGTATGAACATGAGTGATACGTTAACTAAATATAGTGGAATATCTACTGAATTCCGCAAGTTTTATATATAATATCCAGATCCTTTTAAAAAATGATTAATGACATAAATGAGGTAAATATAAATTTCGTAATATTATTCATAATATATTATATATGCTGTTTTTCTATGTAACCCTTGCCCTTTCACTGAAATTAGTTTTTTCCGAAGGATTAATTTTTTGTAGCTAAATTAGATCACACTACTACAGCTTGTGTAGCAACGATAGCAGCAACTATGTCACCAACCACAAATAATTCCTAAACCTGTAAAAAAAATATCTATATAAAAACACTGTCTTGTTTAAAGCATTATCTATCTATATATGTAAAAACATAAAAATGCCTGTACAGATGTACTCCATAGACTGAGATCATCCAACCGATATGCCTTTAAATAGTTTAATTTGAAAGGCAATAATCCGAAAGTGGTTTGAACCACTAAAACAAGGAATCAGGCACATTCAGTCCATTGATAGAGTCAATTTTCCACTTTTCCATACAACAATTTGAACAGACTGACAACATAGAACACTGATATAACATTGTCATAAGATTATCGACTTCTTTTGGTTTTTCGACTAAAAGCATATTGTAATAAATTTTGATTATTATGATTATTTAATATTTTACTGGTTTGTAAGATATACCTACTAACCTAATATGGATCAGTCTGAAATAAGGGATTATCATTATTATTATTACAAGTATGTGACAGTAAAAAAAGTACTAAATTGAATAACATTGGATATAATTATGTTCTAAGTTAACTAGTATTTAAGTAGGTCGCAATGAAAATACTTTCTATAGAAAAATATATAAAATATAATCCTTATTTGTCTCGACTGCCTTGAACAATTAGCAAGGACATGGGTGAACTGCTCATGATCTCTAGGATTAAAACCTATGTGAAATAATAAGGAGCCTTGCATTACAAAGTATTGTAAAATTACAATTGTTTTCGTGACAATACGCAAACCACTCCTAACCCAACTCAAGCAGTGCAAAGCGTAAACAGTTGGGATGTTTTTATAGGGGAAACAATATCCGGACTTCTATACGGTAACTATAGTGTGATTTTTCAGTGTAAGCAAGTATTATATAGTATTATAGCTATAATAAAATTACTCAATGTTTAAAAAATTATTGGTGGAGGCCATAAAGGGACAATTACTAGTCACTTTGTCACTATTATTGTTATGTTTATAGGATGACATATATATGGGTGGACCAAAGACGTAAAACTTGAATATATTATCAAACTATAGTACCATAAGTGTACATATTGCTTGCATTCGCCTCAGATTTTTCTCGCATGAAGAAAGTTCTTACTTTAAGATTTGTTCTAATATAACAGAGATAACTTTAATTCGATTTGTCATTCGATGTATGATTGTAAATTTGTTATGTCCTAGATTCGAATTCTGCAGCATTAAAAATACATTATTGATTGTCTTATTTTACAACATCCACTCAATGGCAAATTTAATCGTTCATACAACAAATTTTGTTGTACCTATATGAGGCTGTCTTAGTGATCATGTCTGGATTCTGGTTACTATGGAGGCGGGACCCCGTTGTTGAGGCATGCTCATATGAAGTATAAATGTTATATACCATCTGTGGAATACATGCATGTTTTGCATGTATAGAAAATATTTATATCTCTTGCCTAGTAGGCAAAGATGAATCAATCGTCCGCCAGAACGGAAATATTAAAAAATGCCAAGTATTAAAAAATATTACTTTTAACAGAGCAATAAATTTTGAAAATTAAATAATACATTATGCAATGATATTGTTTATCGTATATATAATAGGGGTATACAGCAGTATACCTACTATTTGTCATTATCATTGACTGGCCAATGAGAAAATAAATCACCCAATGAAGGTTATTTGTTTATTATTATTATTATTATTATTATTATTATTATTATTATTAATTAAGTAGAGATAGACAAGTATTCCATACGCCTTCGTAAGTTTAAAACCCTTTAAAAATATTTGCTATACTAAGCCAAACGGTATGTACCTATGATGTATAAACAGGATGTAGCATAAGTATTTTCTTCAATCCGGATGAAATTGACCAAAAAAGGCTTTCTTTTTTAAAAAAACTTATCCCATCAGTTTATAAGAGTATAAAAGAGCTTGAATTTAGTTGTCCTCAACTATTCAAATATAATTTGAAATTCGGAATTAATATTCATAATTTTATATGCCAATCATATATTGGCTTATGTATCCATTTTTACACATACAATGATTACTTTACCTTCAGTATAATGAAATCGTAATCGTAAGTAGTACATTAATACTTCGATGTCTCATTATTATTGCGTTTTTTATTGGAATATGTTCGATATTATTGCATAAATAAGTATATTTATGGGAATTGTTCAATGGTAACATAAGAACTGTTTGTTCCAGAATAAATAAAATTCCCTTGTTGATTCACTGAGTCTTATTTTTTGACTATGTAAGCTTTGGAGGAATGTTTATCCCTGAAATGATTCATAAGCATACCATAATTTATGTCTATATTGTGAGAATGTTTTAGAACTTATGTCTAGGGCTTACATTTTGAGGCGGTTTTTAGGCTGGCTTTGTTGTCCGCCTTGGCTGCCTTTGTGTCAGAGTCACATAATTATGGTTTGTACAATTTTTACGCCCATTGCAGCAGTTGTCAGAGAATCATATAAAAGGAACTGTAGCTTAAAGGCCTGATGACAGGCTAAGCTGTTTATTGAGTTATAGACTTTATGATTGAAGAGGAACTTAATTCACAAGTCACGGTAACTGCGGACGGAAAATGTGACTCCTTGAGCAACATATAGTCTCGGTGGACTATTATAGTGCTGTGTATATGACATAATGGCATCTGGCCCTAATGATCATATGGCCCTATGACTATTGCTGCTAATTGAATATATACTGCCATTGTTCCTTGAATAGAAATCCTTCGCAATTTCATGCGAAAAATAAGTACTTGCTTCAGTTCACCGTATGGTGTGCGGCGTGACGCGAGTTCCTTTAGAAATATAATTTCTGTTTGAGTAATCGATTACCCCACAGGTAGATCCGGTTATCAAGTACTTTGTATAGTTCAACGAATAGCGTGCAGTATTAATTCCATATGGAATATTGCTAGGCGGCTTCATAATGCGGTGAAGATTCTTTCTGGAACACATGTACAATGCAGTGGAATTACCCCACAGGTAGATCCGATTAGCGAGTACTTTTTGTTGCAGTTGTCTGCGTAACATGGTTAGGGCTCTTTATGAAATACACGTACAATGCAGTGGAGATACCCCACAGGTAGATCCGATTAGCGAGTACTTTTTGTTGCAGTCGTCTGCATAACATGGTTAGGGCTCTTTATGAAATACACGTACAATGCAGTGGAAATACCCCATAGGTAGATCCGATTAGCGAGTACTTTTTGTTGCAGTTGTCTGCATATTATGGTTAGGGCTCTTTATGAATTATGATTGAAGGCAGAACTGGTTTTTAATAATTCATAACTAAATAAATAAATGAAGTCTAATTTCATTACGTAGCTGCAACGTATTTTTATAAGACCACCTTCATTGTATGAGAATCCTAGTATAAAAAGTGAAAGGATTAGTACTATCAAATATTATTGATAAATATATCGTCGTATCTTAGAGTATAATCGTCATCAGCGGTAATTGATACGTTTTCTGTAATGTAACATATAGTTTGCTATAGACTCCGCACGTAAATGTGTAATGTTCGCCTCGATTGCAGTGTAATTCTAATGTAATAAGAGTAGTGAATCTCTTTTATTTGAAAAGCCCCCAAAGGACAATTCGATTATGTTTTGTATTTATATCCTACTTCGATATAAATTCATTACGGATTACTAGTAGGTACTAGTGCATACTAGTGATGGAAGAACCCAATAAGTTATTGTTATTAGCAGGTATCTTTTTATATAAAAGGCCTTCAGAAGAAAATCCGATTAGGTTTTGTATTTATACACTACTGCAATATAAATTCCTTATAGAATGTACAGCAATTAGCAGGTACTTTTTTATTTGGAACCCCTCAAAGGGCAATATGATTATATTTGTATTTATTTTCAATATAAATTAATGAATTCTTTATGAAATACAATTACTAGCAATAGAAGGACTCCACAGGTAATTCCGGTTAGCAAGTACTTACTTATTTGGAAGGCTTCCAAAGGACAATCCAATTATGTATGGTATTTAAATCATATTGCAATATAATTTTCATACGGAAAACACGTGCTGATAATGAACGGAAAAAAGAGGAATACCTAAGGGTATTCATATTTAAATTGATATATTCACTGATATATAACAGATAATCTGTTTTTGCTTCGTAATTGCGTGTAATTTCCTTGTAAATTACATTGCAAGCAATATTTAACCGACTAAAGTAGGGTTATTTAGTTACTTGCTGTATTCTTTAAATTTTAATACTGGAATTATCCTACCTGCTGATTATAAACGTTGATGAATCGCTATCCAATCCAATCCAACATTTCCTGTACGAATCCCACGAAATCCAACGAAACACACTGCATATCACTCAATAAAAATATCACTTTTGCTTTGGTTAATTTTTCGTTCTAACTTTTTTTAATCTTTTACACGAGTAATTGATTTTCTCATGATTATTAACTTTCTTTTAGGAATTTCACTTTAACTATAATTTTGCGCCCGTGCGAAACGGCGAAGCACTGAAACGTGAATGACGAACCGAAGAGGAGCGCGCCCCAGCTAAGTGAGGTTTATAAATCTACCCTACAAAAATTGATAATTTTATGTTTTATTTTTTATCTACCTCCAAACTACAGTGCGAAATGGCGAGCCCGTAAAGTGATACTACTAGTGTTGCCATGCTAATATCGAGAACGAAGCTCGAAGAATAATATTGCACATTATTATTACGAGTAGATAATAGCACAAACTATTAAAAGATTATTAATACTGCTACTACTGAACTGAAGCCTCTTCCAAAAATGGATGTGTTTGCCCATAATCACCAAGCTGGGCAGGCAGGATTGTGATTGTAGTAAATGGTAGTTGTTACACAGAGGACGCTTCTGCCTGTTCTCCATTATATTCCCTTATTTGCCTCTTATGACACCTGGGGCAAAAAGAGGGATGGTGTGGTGACAATTGTATTTTGTTCTGCTGTCACCAGACAGCTGATAAGGATATAATTTTATATTTTTAAATAGTGATCTAAAATACATGTGAACTTATTTTATCATGGATTTATAACATTATTTTATCGGTGCATGTATTTTTTTTAGATTTCCGAAGAATGAAGGACTTAAAAAATTATGGACTGATGATAAAGGAGGACCTGCAGGAGTAATAAGAATATGCTCCAAGGATTAAAAAAAAATATATAATCAATAGGACGTTGGATGTTGGCTAAAGGATGATGTGGTTCCCACTCTTTTTCCAGTAAGTATACCTACATTTTTTATAATGTAGTAAAATGAATGCTTGTCTAGGCTCTTTGTTGTCTAGACTTTTAAATGTTAATGTAGGTTATTTTTCTTTTAGTTTATTTTACACATAATTATACTAAATTGTTGTTATATAAATTTTTGATTTCCATGTTATAATGTGATAACTATACATTGCATATTCAGTGATACTCTAGCACAGTAATAATAAGTAAGTAATAAAATATGTTTTCTTGCAGCGTATATGCCCATTGACATCGACAAACTTAATCTGATTTACATGGATCAACTGCCAACGACACTTACAAATATGGATGTAGACTTAACAGTTAATATAGGAGTCAGTACCATGGTGAGTATTTTCATCATATCATATAAAAAGAAATCAACTCTCTGATATATCAATGTACAAAAATATTATTTCAAATTAAAAATGCTGTTACAACAATTATTTATACAAAAAATCTTTATCAGTTTAAAGCATTTTTATATCTTGTATGTATATGGAATAATCGCCTGGCCACACTTATTATACTCTATATATAATTGTATATGGATATCCTAGTTAATACTTAATATATTGTAAATTACTTTCCAGGTTTTAGCAGCTAAATCTGAAGATAAACTTAAAAAATTAGGCAGACAAGTACAAGAACAGCGTAAGAAAATAAAGATGCTGAAGCAGAAAGTATCGACATATCAAATCAAAATTGACGAGTTGGGGAAACAAAATTTAATTTATAAAAATGAACCCGATAGGTATTATAATTGTACCTAATGGTAACATTTTCAATAGCGTCAACAGCAAACATGAGAGTTCGTATGAATTACTTTTAATTAAATCAGTAATTATGACTTCTTTATTATCTTTTGTTCTACAATAGTTTTAATTTTTTTTAGATGAAAAGCAAATGACGCCACCGTCCACCGTCTTTCGCAGTTCAAGAATCTGAAGAAAAGGGTCCAAAGTGACTACGAGAAATACCTTAGGTTTATCTTCATAAATTAAATTATATTGTTCGCGCTTGCTACCAACATCACTCGGGACGAAGGAGGTGAGGTGGGGGCTCCAGCCCTTTGCCCGCGCCTGTGAACGCCTGCCAACCAGGGACTCTTCTCTCCTTACCTTACTTTCAAGCGTATCCCCATCAGACTTAATAGCATTCTAGACCAATTACTATAAGCTGTATCTTTGTAATATGGTAATTGTTTGCAATAAATATTGTGAAGTTTAACCTTCTTTCTCTCATGTACATGCGTTTACATATATCATATATATTTTATTTCGCAAGAACCTTGAAGTGTACCCAGGATCCCAGGAGACCTATATTTGCGTTTGACAATCAACTTTTCCCTCCTGAATTGTTGAATGCTGAAACACTGTTGGAATATTAGGTTGGATCTTGCTATTTTGAATACATAACAAAACAAAATTCTTTGCGAGATTTAGCCAGAAGTAAGTGTGAAACATATAACAATTAAAAAACTTCTATTTCGGAATACCACTGAAAATAAATTATAATGAATTATAGGTATTTTTTGTCTTAAAATTAGAGATGCGCCGAATATTCGTTTGGTATTCGGTATTCGGCGTATTCGGCATATTTTTTACTATTTGTATTCGGCCGAATTATTCGGTTTTGGTGCCGAATATATTCGGTTCGAGTATTTCTATTTTCTTGGCTATTGACACGGTATAAAACTAAAAGACAAAACTTTTTATGTAAGATTTATGTTATATTATAAGTCAAAGAAATCCTATGAAGAATGTGTTGAATAAAGTTAATAAAATAAAGCAATCAAACTACAAATCAACATTTATTTTGAAAAATCAAATCAACTTATTTATTTCTTAACCTATAGTAACTTATATTGTCAACATTTATTTTAAACCTTAAATCAGCATTTATTTTTAAACCTCAAAACCATATTTTTGGTAAATGGTAATGGTCAACCGAATAATTCGGCCGAATATCCGGTTCGGTAAAGATTAAAACGAATAGTATTCGGTTATTCGGTGAAACCACTATTCGGCGCATCTCTACTTAAAATATTATATCGATATAAAAAATACAACACTATTTTTATGGGTGGAGCATGGGCGGAGTCGACGCCATTTTAGAGAACTATTTGGCTTCAGATCACGTGACCTTATGGCCTGTCCTCTCTTTTTTATTTTGTCATTGGCTGTCAATAGCTTAGAAGTAACTGTCATTATCAACAGCTGTCTGTCTGCCTGTGCTGTCAGTCAGTTTATTTCAAATCCAATCGAAAATAAAGTAAACTATTCTTGACGTATTTTAAGTTTCGTTACTTTGTATCATTAATATCATTCAGTAATCAGTAAGCGAAGTGGAGGTGTTCTCTTAAAAAATAAATTTAATATTAATTAGTACTTACGACAAATTCTAGGATAAGGTCGGAAATGGTAAGTATCCAAGTTTTCTCATTTATTGTACAAACACGTATATCTCCAAAGCTTACATAATCCGGTTTTCCGGCTCTAGCAATATGGTATTTAAGATATCGCGAATTTCAAGGACTTCTCATGGAAATTAGAATTGCAAAAACATCAATGACTGTTGGTAGGATAATAAAGTTACATGACCACCATATGTTTACAATCGTTAACATCTTAGATTTTTTTATAGTTAGATAGTGGATGTAATTTATGTACCATTCCACTAAAAACCATACAAATTTCTTCATAGAATGTTTCCATAATGAAAATATCAAAATTAAGGATATCTATAACAAGTAGCTCTAATTCCCAGTTGACAATCAAATAACTTTAGCTTTACTCAAGATTTAAAAAAAAATTCTACATCACTTCGAAAATCAAGCTACGCCATTCGTACAAAACCATGGGAAGCAGGGACAAGAAGTGTCAAGAAAGTACTAAGATTTTTATTTTACAACTTACAGTTATAGACAACACTTATTACTTTGTCTACTTATGAAACTTAAGTCCAAACAGTCTTGTCTTTAAAATATTCATTATCATTTATTTGTCTTATTTTATTCTCATAATATGTGTGTTTATTTGTATTCACTACCTCATGAATTAAGTGGTCAGACATGTGTACAAAATACAACTCTAATTTATTATAATTGTAGTCCATTTTTTTAGACAAGACTTATTTGGTAAACAATCTTGGTACTTTAATTTTAAAAAATAATTAATAGTAAGCAGAACAGTTTTGGCATTAAATGATTATTTGTCTTTAAATTCTTGTCATTTTGAGTCAGCCTTATTTTTAAATTATAAATTACGATAAAAATATATTACGATAAATAGATTTGGTGTAAGTTTGTTCACCAAATAGGAGTAGTCTAAAAAAATGGGCTATATAATTACACATGAGGAACACCCACAGATGCATTGGGACTTGGGTAGAAATAACATTGAGGACAGAAAAGTATAATTTTTTCAGTGTGGAATTGTATTTATAAGTTCTAAAAATAATGGCAAGCTGCTTCATAGCAATAAATAATAATTATAAAGATAATTTTCTGCTGGCCATACACAAGTATACTTGTCAAGTTTGCAGCGGATTTGATGCGGCATCCAGTAAACTTGACGGTGTATGTACATATAGCTATCTCATGCACACTGGATGCCACAACAAGTCAAACTGCAAACTTGACAAGTAAACTTCATAGTGTATGGCCAGCTTTACACACACTGAAGAGTTTGTGTGTAAATATTTATACAAGTGCTTGCTCAGTCAAATTGGTATTATGAAAATATTATTCTCATGCTTAAAGATGTATTTAATAATTACATTACACTATGGTTAAAATGGATTATCAGAGTATATGTAAGAATTGGCAACATTTGAGGTCTAAAATTGAATATGCGTCAATAATTTGATGTCCCTAATTTTCTTAAAGTACATGCCTGCTTAGTGCCAAGAAAATGCCAGAAAAAAATTCTGAAACTTCTGTATATAAAATATTGTATGCATTCTTGTATTGTAAACATTTGAGAAGATCTTGTAATGTGACTATAATAATTCTATGATGCTAAGTTTCTCTAAAGTCAGTTATTTTTTAACCGACATCAAAAAAGGAGGAAGTTTTCAACTCGACTGTATTTTTTTATGTTTGTTACCTCCGAACTTTCGACTGGGTGAACCTTTGATGAATCTTTTTTTAATCGAAAGCTGGTGCTTGTCATGTGGTCCCACTTAAATTTGAGCTAGATCTGACAGTGGCATCTATGAGAAAACCATATAAATAATTCTTAAAGTTGCATTAAGTATGTTAGCGACATGTGGACGAATAACTCAGTATCACACCATAAGATTTCGATGATTCTTTTTTATTGTTGTTGGAACGGATGTACTTCATTTGAAGTAGTTTTTTTTGTTAAAATTTTATTATGTAAAATGTATAATAGTTATATCTTTTGCCATCAGGCCCTGTCAACAGAGAAAAGGATAGATATTACCCAGCCGTTGTGGGACCAGACCACGTTTGTGGGCAGGTTTCGCCATTTTGCCTTCATCTCCAACCCACTGCTCTCACTAGTACCTGAGAAAGATTTGTATGCAGCTAAAGAACTTTATTTAAATTATAAGTGAGTATATATTTAATTTCCTATTTAATTATATTTATTCCTGTAAGTTCTTGTGAAAATAATAATTGTTTTTACCAAAAATACATAATGCTTGACAGCAATTCCTATGAAGTTTGATAGTAAACACATTAACTTGTTAAACCCTGTTCAATCTTCTCATGATTAGTAGTACATATTGTATTTGCAATATACAGGGTGAATTTTTCAACTTGGCCATTCACGCACACTTGAAAAATTCATCCTAAATAGCTATGAAAATGATGCATGTTGGGTAATAAAATATTTCATTAGTATGATTCATGTATTTTTCAAGTTTCAACTTTTTTTTATTGAAAATATTGCGTTTTGCTATTGAGAAGAAGCAGTTAAACATTTTCAATACTTCTCGGATGTTTTCATGCTTAAAAATGTTGCACTCTCTTTAATGTCGCAGTCTGTATATATCTAAATATTGTATAGTGCAGCATGGTACGATAAGCTGTTATTCAGGATTGTTTTTCAAACTTTTGAAATGGTCAAGAGACATTGGACCACAACTATGGAACAATGTAAAATGTCACAACAATGGTTGGGAGTTTTGGACACAGCCTTGAGCCTTCTCTGCTTATGTCAACAAAGATATGAATTTCACACTATGACATTCTTGCTTGACCAGTATAGTAATTGCATATCTCACTCATATATTTATGTAGTATACACTATATACTAGTCTGAGAACACTTAAGTTTCATTTGTAATGTTAACTGTTCTATTCATATTAATGTAGCCTCGGCTAGAAGCTATTAATTGCGTCCAACGTATACGTGACTTGTTGCCATGATCATTATTTGTTGGGCACTAGAACCGACATTATCGTCATATTATGCATTGACATGTAGAGAACATTCAGCTTTATTGTGCTCTTCATTTGTTTGGTACATTAAATTTTAATATAAAATACCACCTACCACTTAAACTACTATCTTATTAATATGTTCTCAAATAAGCTACACTTAGGATTGTATTATGGACACAGACTGAACTGGTTTAAGGAATATTAAGTGAATTTATATCCGCGGAGAACCACCAAACCGTAAAAACGTCCTGTATAGGGAATATAGGTACAACGTGTAACAAATTAAACGCACATCCTGAAAATAGTTTGGAAGTTGGAACTGAATCGATTTCACGCATTTTTAATAATGCTTTATTAGCTTAATAATTTTTCGTTGAAGAAATTAGTTAAACTCATTTTTGTATATTGCCTTCTATCTCCAGAGATGGCAAGGAGCCCTCCGGTACAACCATGGAGCAAGTGGTCCGAGCGAAACAGCTGTACGAGTCAGCCTTCCATCCTGACAGTGGGGAGCTTCAGAACGTGTTCGGTCGCATGTCCTTCCAGATGCCCGGCGGCTGCCTCATCACCGGCGCGATGCTGCAGTGGTACAGGTTATCATTGTTCATGAGTACATCATCGATGTCATCATACACGTAGTTATGATCGTACACACACTATCTACCTTTATCTATCGTACTTTATATGTAACTTAAGTCGATAAAGGAGCTGTCGATGCACTTGATGGTAAGCCATCGTCGCCCATGGATATAAGTAGTACTTAACAAAAGCATCACCGATGTGTTGGCGGCCAATAAATAGAGGAGAGAGAAAGAGAAAGAACTGGCTCTCAAGCCAGTTTAACTTTAACACAATTAATCGTTTGGCAGCTGACTCAAGAAGGTAGCTAGCTAGGCAGAAATCACGGGAATGTTATAATATTGATGACTTAGTATAATAATAATATTGATAATATAATTTTTATGTGAAATCTTACTACAAATGGAGCCGGCTTCTGTTGCTTCTTACGACAATCATGTATGCCGGTTTGGGGTTAGTATTCTAAGCCGGCGCAATACTGTTTAAATCGTAGGTAGGTACGTTTCGGCCGTTCTCGATATTTATTTAACCTTTATTGACCACAATAAAAATATTAAGGTACAAATAGCGAGCTTAATGCATTCTCTACCAGCTAACTATTGGACAAAAGAGAAATGGGCGAAAGGCGGTTAATAAAGAAGTTAATTATAAGAATATCTTATCTGCCCAGTGTCTATCCATATAAATCCCGATGTTAGTGAAAAAGTCTGGAAACCACAAAAATTGTAGTAGTGTTTATTGTTATTCAGAGAACAAGATAGACAAATTATTGACAACGGCCGTTAGGAAACTTGTGTATTGGTTTAAAGGGCCGCTTGACTAGTGTCCTTTCCTAAAATTACCTCATTTCAAATACAAAAAAGTTATTTTAATCCGACTTTTTTGTATGTATGTTATGTAAAAGCTCAGTTAAAATTGTACTTTTTTTATTCATGTACATTTTTAACTGCAGATGAGACTATAGTGTGAATTGAACTTGTAATAACCGGTTCAAGATCGTCATAGTACAAATATTATGACTGTTAATGAGATAATTTTATGATATCATCGTGTTTGTAACGGTGTAGTAATATACCTACTAACAGTTCCTTGTTTATAATCCATAATCGTCCCAGCTTGCCTTGGGTCTCCCTAGTCTCACATTGAAGAGAGTCTGATACCATAGAGAACCATCCTGGTCTAACGCAATTGTTACCAGACATTACATAATCGAACCCTCAGTAGAAAAAAAATCATAAGTCGTGTTACTTTCAATGTCAGTTATTAAAATGATTGGAAAGAGAGACAAAAGCTGCATATAAGCTAAATTTTTTCAAATTTTTATCATTAATCTTGACGGTTTCGTGCAAGAAATCGTAATATAAATTCCAATGACTACTTACTGTATATGAACAGTTTTTTGCTCTCCTGTAAAATTATCATTTTTATCTTATGCCTTTTTTCCACCGAGAGTACGATATCTTTGAACATTCGCAGTCCAATAATTAAGTTTTCTCGTCCATTCTATGTTTAAGTATGTTATTATTCATTATAACTGACACTGTAGAATGACCGTGAGTGCTTAAATATTTTAATGATCTGTCAAGCGTGTAAGCGAGTTGTTGTTTGCTTAATTACCTAATATTTGTCGACTTTAGTACTTGAAGTGCTAAAATTTTAAAACTCATGATAAGAACGATTGGTGAAAAATTTATAGCAATGCGTTGTCAGTCATTGTTACGCCCCTACTAGATCTGCGTTAAGGTTAATGTTAACAGCTGATAACAGCCGATGTGGCCAACAGACTTTAAATCCTTTGACGTGTCGAAGAAACCGCTATCCGAGAAGTTCAAAGTGTATTGACATTAAAACGGCCACGCCTCTTTTATCGCGCTAACTGTAGATACACATGCGTAAAGTCATACTTAACGCATTAATTAACGACTTTAGACGCAAGTGGAGTAGGAAAATCAGTAATAGTTAGCGCTTTGTTAGTGTTTTAACCAACTTCAAAAAAAGAGGAGGTATTCAATTCGACTGTATTTTTTATGTTTGTTACCTCAGAACTTTCGCCTGGGTGAACCGATTTTGATGATTCTTTTTCTAATCGAAAGCTGGTGCTTGTTATGTAGTCCCACTTAAATTTGAGCGAGATCTAACGATTAGTTTTTGAGTTATCTCTAATTTTGAAGTCGGTTATTTTTTGTCAAGAATTATTGGATTATAATGATGAAGAAGATTATAATGAGTATGACGGTAACAATGATGATGTTGATTATCGTATCGTATCCACAGAACAGCAACAGCAGTAGTATTCTGGCAATGGGTGAACCAGTCGTTCAACGCGTTGGTCAACTACACGAACCGCAACGCTAACTCTCCGCTCACCACCACACAGATGGGCGTGGCTTACGTGTCCGCCACGACAGCGGCCATGACCACCGCGCTCACCTTCAAGTTCGTTATACAGAAACGAGCTAAGAACCCTATATTGGCTGTAAGCATTGCACTGTTATTACTAGCACAGAATACATAATAGTACAGTCACCTGCAGAGAAAAGTAACCCATCTGTCTATTAAAACTGTTTAAACAGATCGGTTAGTTTTCTCTGCAGGTGACCGTACCTATTGGTACAGAAGTGTCACTCCGCAAAATCATTTAAATAAACAGCAACTCTTGCTCCGATAACAAAGAGTAATTTAGGTAGCACAGAGCTAATTGAGAAAGAGAGAGATACAGACGTTAAACTAACTGCTTCATTGAGTCTTAGTTTATTGAGTCATTCTATGGATGCCATCGATCAATCAACAGTAACAATCTGACGATTGACGCCGATTGATCAACTGACAATAATGGGCGTACCTACTTACCAAGCATCTCGTCTGGGTGAGGGTAAGGGGGGGGAGAGACAAATCCAATTTTATGGCTCAGCTCAAATAACTAAGACTTAAAGAATATTCTTTTATAAAATCTTTTCAGCTACACTTGATACGTCCACGCTAACGATCGATATGTGTGGGCACTCTAACGAGCTTTGTACTTTTTACTTTAATTTGTACTCAGGCAAGGGACTATCCAGTAGTCTAGTACTGCGCAGTAACATAATTCGGCAATGCTCGGTACGCGGCGTATTATGTCTCAGTCACACGTTAGCATGTACGTGTCGCTATCTCTGTCTTACATGCGCTAAACTTCGCAAAGCCTATGTTCAGACGTGCCAAGATACGTCGGCTGTACTGTATGTTAATGTATTGTATCTGTATGTGTGTGTATTGTATAATATGTATAATGTAGCGTTCGGTTGTTCGAAGCGATTCGTGCCCTTCGCAGCCGTGGCGGCCGCCAACTGGGTCAACATCCCGCTCATGAGGCAGAATGAGATTCTACTCGGTATGGCCATTTAATATCTGTATTTTTTTCTAGTCTGTACTAATGTACGTATTAGGCATATTAGGTTGAAGTTAGGTCACTGTAATAACATAGGAACATACTTAAATGTATAGTCGGCAAAGGAATTAAGTATGCAGGTCATGATTCTAAAACCTGTAATTATTTCTTCTGTATTTATATTTATATTACAGATTGTTAAATGATACCTGTATACGTAAGGTATGATTTAACATTGAAGGTAACGTAAACAATATGTAATATCAATAATTACAGAAGGTTTTAGAATCATGCCCTCCATACTTAATTATTTTTTCGACTGTACAATAAGTTATAGGATGGAAGAAAAACTATGTAAATTGAATAAAAGAAAAACGAATATTGGCAGTATTTATTAACGCAATGATTCATTAAAAATAAATGTAAGAAAATTGTTTTTTCTTCGCCTGTGCATTTGTACCGGGTTATCTCGGAAATGGCTTAATCGATTTAGGTGCAACTTTCTATCTTATTATTTATATTTATATCTTATATGCAACTGATCTATAGTAGTTTTAGAGTAGCGTTTAGCGAGCCTGTCGAATCGGAAATGTGAAAGTATGTGTGTTGTCTATGGCACCCGCGACACAGGGACCCACCCATCTTAAGTCCGATTTACACGTATTAAGAAGATAAGTAGATAACTAAATTTTAACTAAAAAGTTACTAAATTGTCTGTTTACACGTATTAATTTACTTAAAATTTAGTTATCTACTTAACTACTTAATACGTGTAAGTCGGACTTTAGTGTGGGGCTATGAGTGTGTAATGTTATTTAATCACAGTTTCCTTGTAATGTTTGAAGGTTTGGACGTAACTGATGAGAACGGCAAAGTGATAGGGAAGTCGCAAGTGGCGCCCATCAAGGGGATCACGCAAGTTGTCACTTCTAGGTAAGGTATTACATACAATAATAATACGATGAAACTGTAGTGTTCAAATTTCAATATAACTATTAAATATAAAACAATTATTCACAAAAAATAACCGACTTCAAAATTAGGGATAACTCAAAAACCACTCCTCAGATCTCGCTCAAATTTAAGTGGGACTACATGACAAGCAACAGCTTTTGTTTAAAAAAAGAATCATCAAAATCGGTTCACCCAGTTGAAAGTTCTGAGGTAACAAACATACAGGTGAGATAAAAAAATACGGTTGAATTGAATACCTCCTTCTTTTTAATCGACTTCAAAAAAGGAGGTTCTGAGATTATTTTGCACACTGCAGCAGCAGCGTTGCGTACATCTTTTCACAGTTTGTTTTTTCATCTATTTGGCACCGCCGTAAAATTATTTATTTACTGTTAATTTAGTATCTTAATTTACATATTATAATTAAATGGTTTTATTTTATTTTTAGATTTTCAGTTTTTTTTCTTGGTTTAATTTTTTGTCAAAAAGAATTGTGAATAAAGCATTAAAATTTTTAATGTTGTTATCACTCCCAGGATAGTGATGTGCGCGCCAGGCATGCTACTGCTGCCGGTGATAATGGAGCGGCTGGAGCCCAAGGCCTGGATGCAGAGGATCCGGTGGGCCCACATCGGGATACAGACAGGCATCGTCGGCATTTTGTGAGTGGTTACATAAATAATTGTTCCTTCTTTCTTTTCCTTCTCTTTCTTTTCTTTCTCTTCTCTCTTTCTTTTCTTCTCTCTTTCTTTCTGTTCTCCCTTTTTCATCTTTTTTTCTTGGCCAGCAACGAATTAGTGATGTCTTTGGTGTTGCTGATGTCCATGGGCGGCGATAGCCACTTACCATCAGGTGAATCGTCAACACCTTTGCCGGCTATTTCCATTATATGTAGCGACACACTCAATAGCCCAGTGTCAATGTTAAATACGTACGATTCGATTTATAATGTAATAGTTTATAATTATGCAAAAGTTTAAAATCATATATCTTTATTGTGTTATGTCTATTTACTGGTATCATCTTTTCCATACTCTTGAGCACATAATTATATTAATTGGTTGGTTTTAAGGTGAGATTCGTTCGTGTGTACATTCACGTTCAGTTATATTAATCTCCGACAAAAAAGAGGGGTGTTATAAGTTTGACGTGTCTGTGAATCTGTGTATCTGTATGTCTGTGTGTGGCATCGTACCTGCCAAACGGATGAACCGATCTTGATTTAGTTTGTTTGTATAAAAGGTGACTTAATCGAGAATGTTCTTAGCTATGTTTAGTGTAAATAAAACTGTGGAGGTTTTTTTTTTAAATCTTAATTCAAGATTATAATGCCATTTTATTTACTAGTAGTTAATTATCACTTGTTTATGAATGATTAATTAATAAACGTTAATTAAAATAAGAAAATGTATTTTATTTCCAGCTTAACATTCATGGTGCCCACTGCGTGTGCGATATTCCCACAGAAATGGTAAGTAATGATCTGTTTCTCTATTATTAGATAACGAGTTTTGATGTTTTATAGTTTTCATACTAAAATGCTTGTATTAGCTTCATACGTATGTAAGTATGTACCTATGTAACGGAAACTTTGAACATGATTTTGACCTCCTTCTAACCTCGGATTAAAATATTATTTTTTCTTATTTACCCTTAGAGTAATAATATATACTATAGAGCGCGAGCAACGAAGTGGGAACAGTAGGCACGGGTGAGAACAACACGACGTTCCCGCCGCGAGCGCTTGTAGTCGTAATTGAATGCTAGCGGTGTGCGGTTCTAGAGAGATTTTTAAATATTTACCTATCAAAATGGTCAAATGTGCAGTCCCATCTTGCAAAAACGATAGTAGGAAACACACAAAATTGAAATCCAGTATCACATATCATCGGTAAGTTGATTTTTGTATTTATTTTTATGAAAACATATCTCGCATCGCGGGGTGAGGGGCGGGCAAGCACAAGACCGCCCGCGCACCGCGCTCACCCACGCTCCCGTAGCGCTCCCCACGCGAGACTCTAGTGATGTACGTGACTAACGCTGTAGTCGATATTTAATATACTTTGTATGGAACGGATTTTGCCGATGCGATTATTGCCATAAATTATTGGCTATACCGATATCAAATGATCCTAACTGCTAGAGGATAAAAAGAGGTTTGCCTAATCTCTAAACAGCAAATAAGAGTGTAAAAATAAAATGAATTATATTTTATTTATTAAAAAAATATTAATATTTATCAAAGGAAGTATCAATTTGCTACATAACGTCATTATTTTTTAAAAGCAAAGATTATTTGAATTATTTGCAGACGAACTGTAAATCATTTAGTATGAGGCAGCATTGAAAAAGACGTTTTTCTAAGACTTTTTTCGATAACGGTATCGGTTGATATATAACGGCCGATGTATCAGCATTAATATCGGTATCGTTATCTCTAGCGTAAACGTAAATTATGGAATGTTATATAATAATATCACGTCTAAACTGCTTATTCATTTATTTAATTGAGTCTATGTCTATATTTTCTTCGGTTGTTTGTACCATAAAAATTTACTATCTAAATAACAAAAATACTCGTGCAAAACTAAAAAACTGAGTGACTTTCGTATTTTAAATAACCAACAATATAGATCACACTCATAGCCCCACCACTAGGAGAATCTGGTATTGTGGGTGCCATTGGTATAACTAATGTACTGTAGTACAACAAATGGTGTAATAAGTACCTGGGCAAATGAGCTTGCTTATGTGAAAATAGAGAAAACTAATTTTCCCAGATATGAGACCTAGCTAGATCGGTTAGTTGCCCTCGTAAACCATTACATTGCAAAATCGAAATCGTTAGTACTGTTATCGAGAAAGTGATTAGAAACAAATATACAAATAAACATACATATTTATACAAAAAAATCTCGTTTAATAGTAGGAAATAAGATAACTTATCGAAATAACTTATCGATACCTCGTTGCCGATCGGCACGTAATTGATACATCCCTATATGTCATACACGCATCGATATACGTATCTATAGATCATCTGCCTACGATGCGTACGATGCCGTTTGTGTAATACTCGCGCTCTATAGTATATATTATTACTCTAAGTATTTACCCTATTTTTAAATTTATTTTCAATTTTTTTTGTTGGATTTTCTCTAAGTGTGTTTTTAGTTTTTTTTAAATTATTATTTATTTTTATTCTAAGTAATCAATATAAAGAGAAATATTATTTTGTTCCAGCAAACTCTCCATAGACACAATCAAACGTTTCGAAAAAGACAGGTATGAGGAAATCTTAAAGAATACGGACGGCAAGCCACCCAAGTATGTATACTTTAACAAGGGATTGTAAGGAAGAGATGAGATTAGTACAGTCGGCAACAAAATGTTGATGGTACTTGAATGTAGTTGACTGGGAATTTTATAGGTCAGAATATTTTGGTTTTCTTATAAAGCAGAAAAATTGTTATGATTTTGGGAATTTTAGTAGGACAGAGAGGTCTCATTGAGTGGAAAAAATATTGCATATTGCAAAATCCGTCGGGAATTTTAGTGGTCATGATGGTTTCGTAATAAACTAGCCGAAATATAATTATCCTAACGAATTTGGAAAGTTTAGTATGTCAGATGTTGACTAGCAAGAATATTTCCTAAGGAATTTTATAAGGTGTTCGTGTCACATAGTGATTAATTGATTACTAAAAAAATATCATAAGGAATTCGATTGGGAATTTTATGCCGAAACGTTTCCAAACAAATTTAACTTGTAAAAATATTTCGTAACGAATTTGGGAATTTAAGTAGGTGAATGCCTCAATGACTTTTCAAAACGAGTTTGCTAGTTATACTAGTAAAAATATTTCCTGACAATTTATGAATATTTTGACTTCGATTGTTTTTCAATGTTATTGATAGGTAGTCAGTCCTATAAAGGAACGGAGGATCTTAATTAGATCTAAAACAGTTAGCTTCGAATATGATATCCTTAGTTTTTAAGTTATGTAGACTTTCGAATACTGAAATCATACTCAATGTTATGTTGCTTTGATGTTGAACAAATTCATACGTTGCTGCAGTTTTATACTGGGATACATAATCTTATATATATTCATCATATCTTATATTCATTAATTTTAATCGTTGCGAGTGGTTTCTACTTACTGGTATAAGAAATGTTTGCATTATGTAGTAAATATTCAATGAAAACTATACAATTTTTATCTTATTGCTTTTATATTTTTTTATGATGTCCTTTTTATTTGTTGTTGATTGTACTATTATTATGGAATTTTTATGTATTAAATGTATTGTTATAGGTTAAGAGTAATTTTAGTTTTAAGGGTCATCGCTCATAACATAACTTACAACAATAAATGCAACATTATATTTCATATTTATATCAACTGTATTTTTTATATTAACGGCCGTATTCATAATCTCTGGATTTAGACCAACTAAATAATAACAATTAACATTATAATTTTGGGGCTTTGTGAGAGGTGCTGTCTATAACTATCTAACTGGGGATTGTGGATAGATAGAATTAATAAAATATCGAGAACAAATGAGCAGGCAAACTAAACTGCTGTTTTATTTATTTGATCTATTTATGTTTCTATAGCCTCCTATTAAAGTGTATTTTTGTTCCCATTTGTCACCAGTGGGGACAAATTCCAATGGGAAAAAAATTCCCATTTGTCACCAGTGGTGACAAACGTGGTGGGGACAAATGGGAATAACCCTATTTTCTGACACCATACACTATACCCCTATCAAACTATCAAAAGATAGTTTGTAAGTTTAAATGCGTGTTATTAATTTCATACAGGACATTCATTTAATATTTGATAATAAATTATTGAGTGATGACCCTATAAGGTATAAAGTGATCAAAATACTTAGTTGCAATAGGTTAGTTTAGTTCAGTGCCATGTATATTTCGCTACTAGCGCTATTTAAGTATTATTGTTTATGATCTGGTTATTGTAATGTTGTAGAGCGAATCAGTGTTAATTGTTTTTTATAATTATTTGCTTAAGTGTGACTTATTCATCATTTTGCAGTGTTATTGTAGTGTACGCGTTCATATCTGAAAAATATCTCGGCTTACTTTAAAGAAGGTTTGAGAGAATACAGCGTTGATTTATAGTTTGACAGAAAAACAGATATACGCATTCCAATTAATTACCAATAGACACTATTAAGTTATGTGCTAACAGTTTAATCAAATCAAATATCGACTCTCTTTTCTTATGGAAATAGACTCCCTATTATAACAGAGAGAATATAGGAAAAAATACAGCTGTTAGTTATCATTTCGCGTGCACAATAGTATGTGCATTTTATGATACAACATAGCATCATTAAATGCACATACTATGACCTCTGACGATCATACTATGAGTAGGTATATACATCATACTATGAGATTTGACGAGTATTTTTTTGAGGTATCCCTAATTTTGAAGTCGGTTAATTTTTGTCAAGAATTATTTCATAATATAATCAAAGTGCATACAAACATTCCAGTCAAATAATACGTTTTCAATACAACTTTGCATTCTTATGTATGTATTTTTAAAATTTTCAATAGATAGCAAAAGATCGCAATAGATAGAAATGTCTAGAAAAATGTTAAGTGTATGGAAACATTTTATAGTTCCTGTTCCCAACGCGTGCTTATAGAATTTTTTATGCTTATGCTTATTATGTATACACATATCATACATTATGTTATAATGGGCCAAGTGATTGATTGGTTATGAGAATCGAGCCATTTCGTATTTTTATATTTGTTTGAAACTTAAAAGGAAGTAAAAAACTATTAGAATTTTGCAATCAACCATAAAATTTACAATAAAACCTCATAAAAAACCTTTTTTTTCCATATGCCCGGAATAATATTGATATGTAATATGTATCTTTTGCTATGGGAGTGCTGTATTTATATAAGTTCATAATTATCTTTTCATCAAAAAAAAATATGCTTGAACTAGCATAGAGTCTAGGCCCTAGACAATACTAAGATAAAAATGATAGTATTTAGCAGATTTATAGTTTGTTTATATCATGCTTTTTAAACATAGATAAATGAGTGATGAAACTATGATTTGATGAAGAAGGATGACTTTGAATGACTGGATTTTTGTAGTTTCATAATTCCGTTTAGTTTTCATAATTATGTTCGTTTATAGTATTATTTATTAAACTATGTGATTTTTTAAAAGACACAACAAGTATCTTTTTTTATATGTATTGCTTTTAATATAATACTTATGTTTTCTAGACGTATACATATATGTACTTAATTTTAAATATGGAGAGAATTGCTACAGACGGACAGACTAAAATATCATAAACAGATTCTTTATGTGATCTTCCATATTTCAGTAAGTTATTGTTGTCATCTTAAAGACATAATTATGTTTCCTTGTGGAATTAATGTGTTGATAGTTAAGAGATTAGTTAAGAAAAAAATATTTCTATTTAACGCTCAATACTTGTTTTTGTTAATAATTGGAATACACTGTTAATTGTTGATGTCAATTTAATTGGGAAAGCCTGATTGTTATGCCTTGAAAACAGACAATAAAACACTAGATGATGAAGCTGTGTCTTATTCCACTGTATATTCCTTACCGTACCTACGACCTAAGGCGTTAATTATGGCGTTAAGAATGACATAATACACATGTAGTTTGCGCCAGTGCAGGCTTTAGCACTACCAGCGCCTTGGGCGAGATTTCTACGGCACCCCTATCTGCCGTTGAAAAACATACAAAAATAATAAATATGTAAGTCTATGCCAAGTTACAGCTTTCCATCAAAGGGTCTTGATGCTATGCTGTGGACGGACGGACAGATATGACGAAACTATAAGGGTTCCGTCATGACTACCTCTGGCGCCCCTTCAAACCTGGCGCCCTGGGCGGTCGCCCAACCGCGCCATAGTCTAACGCCGCTATTAGCGCGCTAAAAGTGACGTGACGCATCCCGGCACAGCCACTAACATTAACACGACATCCTGATAAAAAGGGTAAATGAATGAAACAAATCGAGTAGGTAATATAAGGGATTTGTATAATATTTATATTTCGACGAATCATATTCTTAATTCTTAAACAATAAGTACCTAAAAATACGTTTCAGAGCTCCCAAAGAGCAGAACACACTATGTATAATTAATTACAGATAATATAAATTACATGCGTTGAATGTACAGTAAGTGTATAATACAAACAACGAGGCACCGAATTTACGTACAATGAGTATAAAGATTCAGTTCTAACATCGATTGGCACCTAATTTTTTGGTATGTCCCATTTTTTTTTAATTTGGCGCGTTTTGGCAAGAGAATTACGTAGATAAATCCAAAAATATAGACAAGTGAGAGCTAAAGTTTACATATTATACACAGATAACTTATTCGGATTGTGATATAATAATTTCACTAGAGTCCTTGTACATAAATGTACTGTTTCTGGACCAAAAATTAACATTTCATTTAGCTTGCCCAATGCTTTACATTTACTGTAGATAACTCGTTTATGTTTAAATTTATTTATTACAACCATTTTATTATGTTATGTAATTTGAAACAAGAAATAATGAGACAAACCTTACACTATGAAATAATTAACATAAGTATTTCGGTGCCGGACTAAAGTAAGTCTAAAAATAAATGACGGATTGTTTTCATAATATTTGTGCGCGTCTATACTTAAATATATTGTTACAAGAATGTAATACAGAGTCAAGAAAATGAGTTAAGTCGAAACAATAAAATCTAAACAATAACATTTTGTAGTCATTAGAAATTGTACACTTAAATCTTAAGTATCGCATGTTAATTTTAAATGCATTATTCAAATCTTTAAATCATTTTAATTATAAATTCAATTACACTTCATCAAACAACATTAATATCTAAATATGAAATAAGAGTCACGTAAGTGGAATTTTTATTGGCGGGAAAATACGTTAAGTATATAGCGGTGGTGAGTGACTGTGGCAACAACGGAACAACCTTATAAACTCGTATATTAAAAACTCGTATATAAAAATAACAGTCTACTTTCAAGTATTTTTTATTACCTAGTATCGAAACGATTACTTAGTTGAGATTTGTTTTCTAGGCGGCCATCTTTACTTTTAAATAAGAATCTATTAATTTTGGAAGTGAATATTTTCTGGAAAATAAATGACGATTTTGTTTGAATTTGTTGCCAGTTGGGGACTACAGACTGTACCTACATTCAAATATAACCAGCCTTAATTAAAAATGTGGCTTTACTTAAGAAGTAGCAATATGCCAGAGATAAACTATTTATTTCGCCGTTAACTGTTAACTAAAACACACACAACTATGTACAACCACGCGCACAAACAAAACAATCCAATAAAGCTATTCAATAGACGCTTGCCTTCTCCAGCAACACTGAGGCATCGCACATGGCCTTCGCAGTGGACCTCACCAGGAACATGAGGTGCAACTGCTCGAACACATTCAACTGGACTCTGGTCCTGACAAGTCCATGCAAGACTGTGGCCCTTTCAAGGTCCAACCATCGCTGCAAGGATAGTTCTCTTTCCTCTACCGGAACCCCTTGAACCACGTCTAAAGGCCCCCATAACATGAACTCGAGCACTGCCTTTGCATGGTTCAGCGATACTGCTCTCTCCTCTTGGAGAACTTCCTTCAGTAATGGCGTTAGCTTCTCCCCCGGTAGAAGGATCTCCACGGCTTTGATGGCGCATTTGCAGAGGGACAATAGAGGCTCCTCTTCGGATTTGCTGCTGTTCATCTCGTCGCTTAATCTGAAAGTTAATAGAATGATTTCAAATTAGCGTTGCGTTACGCAGTGATAGTCTAGCGCTTTAGCGGTTTGAAGAACGCGGGGGCATGTTTGGGAATACTTTTTTTTTTCTGGAAATAACAAAAAAGACAATCGAGCTGACGATCCACCTGATGATAAGTGGCTATCGTCACCCATATCGCTCAATCCCGTACGCACTTCTAATTTTAGAATTATGTGCAATACCCATGAAATTTATTATCACTTGCTTTAGTGAAGGAAAACGTCGTGTACCCCTGGCATTGTGAGCCCAGCAGTGAAACAGTTAAGGGTCGTCATGATTAATTTTAATTTACTCTTCATTTTTTTGTTAATCCTAGGAAGCTAACTAGGATCATTATAAATTATCACTGCTGTCTTTGCATCCAAAAACACTAAATGCATCGCCTTGTTAAGTGGCCTCAGTGAGTGGTCAGTACCAGACCAGTTTATAATTTTGTTGTGATGTGAATTTACATTATGTTTGGAAGTTTTAAGTCTTGAAGTTTTGTATGTCTATTTAACTTATTTTCATTGGCAACGAAATTACGACCTACATATTTGATGTCTAATCAACCTCGAATATATTACCTACCTTATTGGATACCTTTTACAGGATTTTACTTTAATATGTAATAATGTACAAGATCAGTTCTTCAACAGGAATTTCAAAAGATCCACTTACCCTTGTAATATACAGAGTCTCCCATAACAGTTGGTTTTCGGAGCCCACAGGGAGTTGAGTCTATCGTCAGGAGACGGTAAGCTCAAGGTGCTGCCATGGGGTAAAGGCTGGATCTCCTTCAACGAAATGAACGTCGTCAGAGTTTCCGGGACTTCCTCCACTCCTCGCGCTTGGAGACACTTGAGGCCGTTAATCAGTTGCAGCATCATGAATATGGCCTCGTGGGACTGGTCAGATTGGACCAGCTGGTGGTCTTTCGTGCTCAGCCCTTCGCCGGCGTGCAAGTGCTCTCCACAAGACTGGATGGTGTCTACTTGTGCGTGCGCTAGGACGACGATTGTTGCTGTGGAAAGAAAAGTGAGATGACTTTAAATATTTTTAGCGACAAACGTGAATGATGTTTTGATCTAGTTTCTGGAAATTTTAGAAATACATTGCGTATTTTATTATTCAATAACGATACAGGATTGAAGTGCTATTAGCTCAAGGTGTTTAAATGACTCAGCTGCCTGATATTGTTTTATCTGTTTTTTTTTCTGAAATTTTTAACTTTGAAGGAAGACTTTTCTTTACTACTTTAGTTTAGTCGTTTCTACGCTGAAGTTTCCGCCGGTTTAAGATCTTATAAGATTTTATTGGCCTATTGTTCCTTCCAACAATCCGTACTTAAGCTGCGAGGTTCTACACTACTATGAGATATGTGAGATTCACATGAAGAAACTTTAAGTGCAATAAGTCTGTAATGAAAAGTAACCAACATTTATTTACCTTGTACCAAATCCTCGCCTTCATCACCAAACTGCTGCATCGGCACCAAGTCGCAGAACTCAGTAATGGCGTTCAGGCTCAACGTCTGAGGCTGGACCGATTGCTGGCAGACCATCTGTGACGCCATGTGCTCCTTGTACAACATTAGAGTGACGTTCACCGGCCCTTGATTCGAGTTCCAAACAGCTGGGTAGAAGACGCGTTTCCCGGCTTTGGTGAAACTGGTCTTAGACTGGATGGAGAAGTCGTTCCATCGCAGGTTTGTGCAGGTTTTCAGACCGCGGAGAGATGGCTGCATTGTAGCGCTTTGTTGGACCTGGGTGGAAAGTTTAGATTTTAGAAAAGCTGTATGTTTCTATGTTTACTCTAGTGGATTAAAATTTTAGCTGATCCCACATTTTTATTTATTTATATTGTTTTTTTTTAATCTTTTTTAAATGATTTGGATGCTAGTAAAATTAAACGATTTTTTTTTTAATATAAGCAACATGTGATGCACCGGAATTGACTTTCTTGTGTTGTGTAAGACCAAAGTTTTTTTACTGGGCTACAAGTAGGTACTACTAATTTCCGATGGTGCGAATTTATTCGTTCGTTGCTTAAAATCTTAATTCGTTTGTTTATTTATGTTCAAAATGATTGTATCTCTTTCCTATAAATTAGTAACTACATAGAAAAAAAACTTTGTTAAAAGTTAATAAAAACCTACGTACCACAGCTATTGCACAATTCGGTTTATATTCGGTAGATAAAGATTTCGCAAGCGAGTGCTTAATGTAGTGGGTAATTAAAATGCGATAAAACGTTTTAAATAATCGTACAAATCACGTTCGTTACCTGTTCCAAGACCTGAGCAAGAGCTTCGTGGTTCGCGATGACGACCGCGCCATAGTTGTCCTCCAGGTTTTTATGGACCACACTCCTACCCTTCCTCACTCTCAACTTATTCGTAGTGGTCTTCGGAGTCATCTCATTCTGATAGTCATCGTTAGTCGGACTGTCCATATTATCGTTTGAGCTGTAGAAGCTGTAGGGCGAATAAATTTCTGACTCAGTTTCGCTGCCACAGTAGGGTAGGGACGATCTGAAATTGTTGTATTTCGTGTAATCAACGTTTTCCTCAATCTTCCGCTCTGTTCTTTCAGAGGTATTTTCTCTCGGTTTCACTCCGGCGTCGCATTCGGGCGAACTGGACCTCGCGTGATTAACGTATTCATAGTCACTGTCGCTGTTTTTAGCCGAATCGCAATTCTCTTCCTCGTATTTCGCGTTATTGTAGACGTCATCATAGCTGTGTATCACTGGGTCGTTCGTCGCCTGCACTAGTTCCTGTGGCCCGTCGTCGACTTCGTCTTTATCGTCGTCTAATGGCGTTCTCCGCTTGAGTAATTCCAGATGCGACTCTCGCTCGCGCATGCTCGCTGTGCGTTCCGGTTTTCTTGGCGCCAACGCTGATCTAATCTCTCCTGGAAGCAAAGATGCCCATTATTCTCAGCTGCCGTGAGTAATTGAGTTGGGAATGATTTCGCTCATTACTTGGGATTTGTTACAAAAACAGAAGGACAAACAATGTTATTGAAAAATTTTACAGTACAATTGAAATAAGGATAATTACGAGTATTATAGTAAACAGGTTTATAATTATAGTTTCCTTATTTTGTTTTGTTATATTAGAGTATAAATATTAGTTATAAATCTTACCTAAATTAGCGTAAATGGTGTCCCCCTTGTTTGGTGCAGCTGACCATGCTTGTTGTTTTTGTTTCTTTTGTAAAGCGACTGACTTGGGTGGTGGCGGTCTCGCTGGCTTCGGAACCGACGAACCAGTTTTGTAATCTTCACTGGATGTCCTCGGCGGAGGAGGAGGTTTACTCACAACTCTCGGTGCCTCATCCGTCGCGGAACTACACCCGCTGTATATTGAAGACACATCATCATGACTCACCCTCCGTGAATTCTCAGACATTTCACCATTCGATTTCACCACCTCAACGCTCGAGCCGTTAATGTCGAGAGGATGAATAATTACAAGGCGCGGCTTCGGTTTCGGTGTCAAATCATATATCTCTTCCGTTTTACTCGTCACTTTGGTTACTGTAGCGACGCTTAGTTCCTTTTTATCCAAGTCCTTCGATGAGCCGATACGTAAAAGTTTCTTAATCGAAAACTTCAGTTTACCTTTCCTTTTCTCATCGAGGAGCAAGTTGTCATGGGACAGTGAAAGGTTTCTGCGAGGAGCAGGTTCAGGTATGATTTCGCTTTTCTTTATGTCCATATCTTCGACGGTTCTTGTTTTAGGAGAAACTGACATAACAGCTCGTTCTCGTTTTTCCATTTCTCGTACAACCGGCGAATCGGATTTCATAAAACCGCTAGGGTTTCTTTGATATAAATTGGGGTATTCATCAGTCGGTGAAAGAGGTGGCGTAGGCGCTTTTCTCTTACATAAACTATTAAGCGACGTATCACTGTCTTGCTTAGTTAGAACTGGTTTAGCGTAATAAATTGGATCCAATTTATCTTCGTGCACTTCAGTTATTTCATTGTTTCTTTCTTCACTTGAGTAGCGTGTCGTTTTTTCTTCTTCTTCCCGTCTTGTTATTTGTTGCATGTGCATAACTTGATGTGTTGATGTAACACTTTTCTTGGTCGTTTGTTTAATAACTGGTTTGACGGGAAGTTTAGGTTTTTCGGGTACAACCGGTTTTGATGGCATAATGTCGGTAATCATGCCGTGCAAGAATGATGGACGAGGATCCATTAAAGGCATTGGACTTTTCGGTAAGGCGGGGGCTTCGCTTGTTTCGTCGGGATCTGCCCTACCATCTGGTTCTCCAGCCAATTCACGACTGGCTTCCGCAGAGAATATTGTTTCGGGTTGCTTGGGAAGAATGGGAGGCATGTCCATGATGGGGCTTTGAAATGTCGAGTAACCGCTGCTAGCCTGTCCGTCTGCTTTTCTGATTTGTGAAATTGATGAGATTTTCATATTTTTATCGCTCTCATTAAACACTTTTATCTTAATAGTTTCTTCGCATTTATGAGATTCCGAGAAGTGTCCACTGTCATCATTATCTGAATCAGTACGTCCACTAAAACTTTCATCGTCGGACGTAAAGGAGTTATTGGGAGTTGAATTTAAAGTGCCAACTGCAGAATCGACACTGCTGTTTTCTATGTTTATCTTACAAAATTTGAACTCTGATCTACTAAGGTTAACTTTTGGTCTTTCTTGTGTTTTTATTAATGGAGATTTCCTCATAATACCGTTTTTCTTAGTTTCGCTCATTTCTTTCTTTTCACACTCATCTTGCATGCTTTCTTTCATCTTACCTTCAACTACAGTGGGTTTGTTGCAGTCGTGCTGAGTTAAATTTAGATCCGTGCCATTTGTCATTCTGTTTTGTTGTAATGTCTCCGAAATTTCTTCAAGTAGTGATTTTTCTGTACAAAGTAGCCCCTCTGGTTGTCTTGAACCTTCAGAACTTACTATCGTTTCCGATTCCTTTATGTATGAAGAGAGTATAATATTTGTTTTATAACCATTTGAGGATTCTTCAGCAGGTGGATCTGCTATATTTATAACCGCTGGTTTTCGGGTATGAGTTTTCACGTTAGGGCTTTTGTTGTCTTGCCCAAATGGAGTAACAGAGACCAATAATGTCTTCTTTTTACCATCCGAATCAGTTTGTATTTTACCTAGCAGTAAAGAAGTGTATGATTTCGCCACTGGTTCACCTAATAAGTTGGCTTTTACTGTATTGAAATCAGTATTTGATTTTGTTATTCTATGGAGTTCTCTTTCTTCTTCCGTGTCTGGGAAAGTATCATCTTCATCGTTTTCTTCTGAGACTTCAAATTCTTCTCCGTCTGACCAGTCGTCACCCCCAAACCCAATGACACTGCTTACTTCTTCAGGAAAACGTACATTACGTTTGCTCTTTTTCTTTGGATGAATCTTTAGGATGCTTGGTGGGGTTGATTTCTTGAAGTATGTGTTTCTGTTCTGAAAGGGAGTTGGTAAATACTTGCTAGTTTCCGTCGTTTTTTCTTGCTTGGCGTGTTCTTCGCGCGATTTGAAGCAGTTCGAGCAAAAGTCTTTTTTCCACGCATTTTGTACAAAGTTGTGGCATACTGGTGACATCTTGTTCTTCGAGTAGCGTCTGTTGATTACATAACTGGCATTCTGGAAAAGAAGAAAAAATATGATAAGTTTAAATTGTTTTAGATTAACAAAATCAGCGTACATTCCTATAGATAGAGTAGTGTAGAAAATACAATTTCATTAAATAAAGTTCTGTTGTTGAGCAATACATCATAATGGTTGTAATTTATCAATCACGCTAGAGTCATAGGTATATTTTTAGTTTAAAGTAGCTGCAAAAAGTGCAAAGTAATGTTACAACTCCTATAAATTGTAACAAATTGCCCCTATATTAGGCGATGTTGATATCGATCGATTGCTCAGATAATCAGAATGCCGATTTGCAGTAATAAATAGTATGTTTTGGTTCTTCAAATCAGTTTACGTAAACTGAAGTCTGGAATGCTCCGTAATCAGATACTATTAAGCGAGACCCTTTGGATTTTACAGCATAATTTCAAATATCTTAGACACTGATAGTGGGTGACCGTTTATGGCTTTGAGCCGTGTTCAAATTATGAAACTTACGTAACATTTGTGTAAATATTATGATACATTTAACGGTAATACATAATATAATCACACAGCGTTTAATCAGCGTTTGTCCTTGTCTTGTGTATTGTGCATGGTACCCACGACACAGGGAATCCTAGTGGGGCTATGAGTGTGAAGCGTTATTATAGCGTTATTATTATTATTAATGTCAATTAAAACTTAGAAACCCTTATTTTTATCAATTTTGTGTTACTATCTAACTAAAAGTTTAAGACTTGAGTAACTAATTAAACCGATAACTACCACATAAGACATTTTTGAACTATTTTAAAATAATTTTGATCTATGTTGTAAGTTGAATAATTTATTTTGAGTAGAGACTCGTTCTATGGCTGGTCTAAGCTGTCAAGGGTTAGTTTACATTTAAAGTATGTTATTAATACTTTATTTTCTTTAAATAAACGTTTATTAAATATCTTTGTAACGTATTATTTAAATAAAAAATTACTTTCTCCTTGTAAACTGTAACTCCTGCAAATCTCAAGACTCCTTTGCAAGTGCATTTTGAAAAAGATTTACAAACGTTTACCCTTCACTTCTTAATAATAATACTTATGAAAGATTATCGATTCGTCATCTCCTTTACGCCAAAACTACCATCACAAAACGCAAACGACGAGGTACTTTCTCTGCAAACAGCACTTCACATACTAATCAGATATTCATACGAATAGATGCGAAGAAAATTGTTGACAGAGAAATTTATGGTATAGCTGTCTGTCTTAGGCTAACGTCTGTCCTAAGTAACGGGTAAGTTGTTTTCTAGCCGGTTTGCACGTTCTTAAGCGAGTAATTTCAGTCAGGTTCTACAGTTTAATTAGGGTTTTGACGAAAGCTAACGTTTTTATACTCTGTATAATTGCAGCCAGTTTAAATTGCACCCCAACGCTTAGTAAGTATCACGGTTGATAGTAGTGTCAGTCATTGAAGTAAAATCTATGTATACTAATATTATAAAGCTCTCTTCAGCTTTATAATATTTGTTTGTTTGTTTGTTTGAACGCGCTAATCTCAGGATTTCAGGAACTACTGGTTTGAATTGAACAATGCTTTATATGTTGGATAGTTCATTTATCGAGGAAGGCTTTATGCTTTATAACATCACGCTGCGACCATCAATGAAAAATGATGAGGAGCGAAAGTTTAAGTTACGCAAAAATCATGTATGATGGAATTATTCCAGAGAGGGAGAGGGAATTTAATGGCCTTTGATTTGTTAAACCTACCAAAACTATAAAAGTTAAAAGTAACAACAAAGTACATTCACTGATTATTAGGCGATACGAAGTTCGCCGGGTTAGCTAGTGTACTAAATAAAGTACCAGAACATACATGGCTTTTGTGTCACGCTGAGAGGTTCAATTTTAAAAAATGGACTGAATCCACTGAAAACTGTTGCCAATTGGCAACAGTTCATTGCGCAAACATTGGGTTCGCGATGTAGGTTCTAGTGGTTCTAGGTATACTTACGCTAGTAATAATAGTTCAATGGTCACAGTAGGTAATTTTATAGTATACATATAACAGAGTCCAGTTGCTAAGCCCTGATGTAACTGTAACCTGTAAGTTGTAACATTATAGTCTACGTTCAAGCTCAGTGGTACAATTAGCGCCTATGTAAGTATGATATCCTTGTAATAAAATAAATCATAAAATATGGTGAACTAGTGTAATTATTTTTGATGACCGGTGTGGCAATGGTTGCCTTGCCGGACCGCTGTACCAGGGTCCTGGATTCGATTCCCAGCGAGGCAGATTTTTGAAGTGAAACTTCTTTAGAATCGTTGTGATTTCAAACCGGATGCAACGGAAAAAACGACAGGTAAGAGACACAAATACAAAAATGTGTAGGAAAGAATGAGACAGAAATATACTCGGCAAGCATGCATGTAACTGCTAATTTCGTCGTTGAATCTAACTTCTCCGGTCAGGTCGTAGATACACAATACCTGATGCGCAGGTTCGCGTCTCTCATTATTTCTTTTTTTTTAGTTTTATTTTTGATGAGTTTAGAATTTCTGTTCTCGGTCTGGGTTTGTGCGGTGAATCCTAGTGTGGGACTATAAGTGTGTAGTGTTACTTATTTCATTGTTAATACATAGTTCCTACTCTGGAATGGATTTTAAACTTACTTCGAGTTTTAGTAAATACAACTACCTAAAATTGATATAAAGTGTCTCAATATATTTCACAATAACAATATAGAGTTATGAACATGAAAATATTTTAAGAGGAAAGATGTTTATTGTTTGTTTAACTATAAAATTTGAGTCTGTCACAAGAAAGTAGGTAAAAGAGCTTGAAATTCAGAACGTTAGATATTTATGTATGAAGATACACAGTACAGATATAATATTATGAGGAACATAGATTAGATAAGATAGGTGCATTATAATTCCATCAAAAGTAAATAGTTTGTTTGTCTGTACTAGCGTGTTTGGTGTAGTTAAACTTGTAAATAAATAGAAATATAGCCAGAAGTAAAATAGATAAATAAATCACTAGAGTACATAGTACCTACCTATCCATTTTCTTAAACTATTTTTGCAATTATGTTCAAGGAGTATGTAGATATAATATTAACCAACACACCATAAAATAAATACAATAATTCATAATCATAACACTGTAAATATGCTGTAATAGCCTGCAATGCAAGCTGCAATTAATTGGAAACAATTAATAATCAATTTTACTCCCCTATACTTAACACTCCTTTTTGATTGATACAAATTGAGAGCCTTCAATTTCAATAGCGTTGAATGATTTTCAATTCTGTTACACAGAAACTGGATATTTTAGTGCCCCAGCAACAATACTAAATGATTTTGAGTTTTATCACATTGATTTAAAGTAGTCTTTCGTTTATTGTCGCTATAGCTGGTCTTGTATCATTACAGACTACAGATTATTTCACGGCCATCCATCTGTATACTAGTTACACAATACATGCCATGTGGGGATCTGGAGATCTCAAAACATTGTGGTTCGTTATGTTATATCATGCTGAATAATGCCGTAGGGTCGCGTCGTCAAATACGCAAACAGAGGATCTGAGAGACCAATCACAATTTTGCTGAATTACGTCCAGAAACCGAGCAGCAACAGTTTTATCTTTGTTACTGCGTCTATTATTTTTATTTTATCAACTGCCCTTGCAGATGATAAAACTTATTGTTAACGTTAAGAGTATGAATCATTTCCAGCAAAATATACCAGGTTTTAGCTATTCGTTTACATAATATTTTGGTGCCCTGAAATACAGCATAGCTTGGGTGCCAGTCTCCCACGAAAATATTAATAGGTATATTGTGATGAAAAAAATATATTTATTTTATAATAATTATTTTTCTTCTCGATTATAAAGACGTAAAAAATTTTTCACTGTTTCCGTACCTTTCAGGGCACCCAAAGCCCATTGTTACCGGTGTTATCATTAGATAACAGTCTTTAATCCACTTCGGGCGGTTTAAAAGCCTCAGTACAAGACCTGTCCAGTACGAGTACGACCAATCATACACGATCAAGTATACTTATCAAGTTTGCAGCGGACTTGACGTGGCATCCAGTAAACTTGACGGTGTATGGCCACGGTATGGCTATCTGGCCATATGGCTATCTCATGCAAACTAGATGCCACATTAAGTCAAAGCACATTACATTAAGCATAGTGTAATGAAGTAGGAGTGTCATAATCAGCAATTCTTCTGTCTTCGCTTTCTTCTTGCCTGCCAAGCCATCACGGGTTGTCATTATCTTATCGGCTATTTACACATCAAACTCATCCTTTAATGTCGCGCGTTAGTTCACGGTTAATTAAGATAATTGGATCACAATGGCTACTTTCTCCATAGGTCTCATTATAACGTGGTATGACAACAAGTATTGTAGTCTGTGGTATTCGGGTCGATCGACCATCTGTTGGGAACCGGAATGTCGGTGAAATTGAGGCGTCACGAGTATTACCATTTATGACCACTTGTAGTACTCATGGCGAGGAAAGATAATGAGTAATAAGTGGCATTTTAATTTATGTCATACATATGCAAAGTATACGATGAAAGGTGCTCTGGCTGTAGCAATTTTATTATTAACGTGTGGTTTAAATTTTAAAGTACTAGTTATCTCGTTCAAAATGTATTAAAAATAATGATTATGTGTATATGATACGTGACTTTTAACGTATCTATTTCATGGCAGAGTTCCGATGAATTATTTTTAACGTGTGGTTTAAAGCACGAGTAATTTTCTTTCAAAATAAAGGTGTTTTATTTTTAAATAAAAATTAATATTTTAAATACAGAAATTTAATCAGTTATCTTTGCCTGAATCCTGAATATTCGTACAAAACATCAGCATAGCTTTAAAAATTAAAAACAGTTATCTATACTAATATTATAAAGAGGAAAGATTTGATTGTTTGCATTGAATAGGCTCCGAAACTACCAAACCGATTTGAAAAATTCTTTCACTGTTGGGAAGCTACACTATCCCCGGGTGACATAGGCTATATTATATTTTTTTTTACTATTTTTTCCGAAGCGAAGCGAGGGCGATTTCCTAGTCTATTATAAAATATCTCAATATTTTAGATAGATGACTTTTAAGCAGCTGTTTAAGCAACCGATTTACTGATAGTTGTTCAAAGGCGAATCAATAGCTCATAGCTCACATCTCCCTCGCTTACGGTAAGACCTTCCTTCGCACCAAGTTGTACACATGGCATTGTTATGTTGGCAAAGCATGTACAATATATGTCGAGGACGAACGTTGGGGCATAGATTTTAAGTGGGTTATGTAAATTAATGCATCAAAACAATTGTACTAGTAATTTGTGGAGCGCATTCGTGTTCGCTGACGTAGCGCGTAGGTTCAGTAGTAGAAAGTTCTTTAAACCCACTATAAACCGGTATCAACCAATTTTGTATGTGTAAAATAAAAAAAAAAACCTATAATAAATTTTTATTAAGCCTGAAATAAAACCTACACATATAACGGTATATATTATTATAACGGACGTAAGTAAAGGCAAATAAGGATTTCCTTTGCATGCAAGAGCAGGAACTTTTTAACAAACGAGAGTTTATGGGTTCAATTCCTGGTAACATGGCTTTGAGGTGGACATTATTTTATTGTGTATGTTTTTTTTATTTTGTATTGTATTTTTTTGTCTCATTATGTGTGTTCATTGGATGAGTTTAACATACGTTACTTTTGAAAAAACATCTAAGGGACTTTTGAAATTCAGTCAGTACTTATGATACTAACCAGAATCTATTTACTTACATTGATGCTTAGTTGAACTCAAGCTGTTGTAGACTTTACAAGAAATGTATACTTTAAATGATTAAAAGTTTCTGTTTCGTTATAGATCAAGATATGGGGATTAATAAATAATGATGAATAGCAATGATATCTATAAATAAATATGTTTCATCCTTACAAGATGATCATTCTCCGGCCCACGCAGAAACGTGATATGCAACGTGCATTTTAAATGTTTGCTTGATAAAGGATCGTTTGTAACATCTGGGACCCTTTTATATTAATAACTAGCTGTGTACCGCGGTTTCAACCGCGTTAATTTGTGAAAAAAAACGAACTACTAAAAAATATATGATGTTATATAGCTTTCAAACACAAAAATAATTTTTCAATTCGAACCAGTTGTTCCTGAGACTAGCGTTCAACCAAACAAACTCTTCAGCTTTATAATATTAGTATAGAGATACCTAAAATCTATAGGTAATTAATATAATAACATAATATTATACTAATATATAAGCTATAAGCTAAGTAACTTAAGCTTTAATATTATCAATATCCATATTTTTATTATATAAAGCAGCAATCCCAACTGAAGGTAACGACACTAGTTTGGTGAAAACATTTATCTTTCTTCTAGATAACTACCACATGCAAATTTTTACCATATTGTTGTATAAACAACATTTAACTCTCAATTTTTTTAAATTAAAGAAACAAACAAATCAGATACGTTTAACAAAAACCTCGATTTAAACAGCGTCAGAAAAGCAACAGCAAAACAAACTGTGACATTTGATTCGGAATGTAGACGTGGTTCTAAAATAATTTATTTTAGCAAAAAAACAAAAAAGCTTTACAAGTCTCAGCGAATCGCCAATATAGAAACGGGCAGGTAAATTCAAAGCAGCATTCCTTATACAGACGTGGACAACAGTGGACAATGATCTCACCGGCTTATGTCACGATTGTCACGAGTTCATGGCCCTGTCTGTCCACCGACTGCATTCACGGAATGGGTTTTTATTTAATTTTGAATAAATTTGTTTAATAAACATAACATGGGAGATATAGTCTCCTTTAAAAATGAACGAGGAGACTCAATATTTATTTCCACGTTATTGCCACGTACACGTTGCAATAATGTTTTACATTAAATAAATAAATAAACACAATGTCTCCACTTACAGCTTGTAACAATAATAATTGATGTGAGCACTTTCATTTTTAAAATAGACCATCTCTACACTGCTTGTTAGATCTTAGCTTAGAACAAATAATTACAATCAGAGCCTTGGCTTACGGAAATCATCACATCCAGCTTATAAGATTGTTAGTGACATCTTAAGGAAGCGAGTTCAGTTCTTATAGTTAGGACACGAAACATGCTTCAAATGAGGCTTTTATTACCAACAAATTTCATTATTCAAATCATATTTAATTTTGATATTGCAAAAGCACTTACAAATTATGACTAATGTAAATCAAGTTTTCCGTGAACCCTAGATAAGTACAATTTAATCGTACGTGTGGCAATGACGCGATAAAAATCCGTCGGTTATAACAGTCGTTAAGCCGTGTCGGAGGCCTAACTTCCGACACTTGGGTTGGCTACAAATCCCTCTACCGATTCGCACAGAAGCAACGTGGGTTGAGTACGCTCTAAGACTCTTATAGAGGATATCTATCTCATAGACTAATCTATATAGTAACGCTTATAGTAACAGCAAAAAAACAACTTTATTACACTACATTACTTTATTGCACGTAACTCTTAATGTCTTAATCCCGTTTCTTTCTTCACTCTAATCAGTCATAAGGCAGCTCATTACACAGATAATCTGCTCTACACATATAGTGTCGCTAACACTAATGTCTATTTACAATCAAGCTGTAATATCTAAATCAGGTACACTTACGACGCGAGGGTTGTGCAACCATTCGCTCATCATTACCAGCGAATTGTGCAACCTGATCGCTGCAAGCATTGCTACCGTCATTACAACCCACCACAACTGCATCGATTATTAGTACGTGCAATGAGGGTAATGGTTATTTATCTTTTATTATAAAAACCAGAATAAATATTACATTCACAAAACATCGACAACTCTAATGGTTTCGAATCCGTTTTCTTTATACGGGATCTAGGGTTATATTTAGCACAAACCTCAAAATGTTTAGAAGTATCTTATTTCATTCGGTAAAGGAAAATATTAACCTATCGCCTTTGTTCGCTATTAAAATTTTAACTAACCACCATTCAAAACTAAAATTATGTAATATGTAATACTACTGCAGTAGTATGTTTCTTGTGCTAAGTGAGTTGAGTGATCAGTACAGGTGTTACCTACTGGGGCATGTCATGTCGGAGTGGGTAGCCCCTGGCACAGTATTGTGTAGGTCCTGCGAATACGAAGACACTAGAAAGGTGGGCTTGGTGTGGGTTTTTTGAAAGAAAAACCCACACCGAGCTCACTTAACGAGTTTAAAAATATAGAAAATTATTAACAAAAAAATTGCGCCAAATTCACCAAATCGTTGATTCACAATAATAATTATTTTGAGAGATTATTAGAAGGCTTTGACTTCGATTCTTGGTATATAGATAAAATAAATATTTGCTCTCGAGTCTTGCTTGTTTATGACATCACAATTATGTCCGAGGAAGAATTTTGGCGACCACACGAGCATAATGAGTGTTCTCTCATGACAATTAAGTTACTTAATAATTTAAAATGAAGTATGCAGTGAAAACGAGTCATTTAAAAGACGCAATAAAGCATCTAAATTATATAAACATTTAGACATTAGAAAAAAGTAAAAGGGGATTTTCTCAGAAGAATGTTTGAATGAAGCTTTCTTTCCCACAGAAAATAGGGTTACCTATCACGTTAGTTGTTTTAAAAAAATACAATAATTCAAAGTTGCTTTAAGTACTTCATTTATTATAATTATGGCCTGTCTGCCATTGGGGTTGGAATAAATTGTCTACTATTAAACTTATGATTTAGAATTTGAGACTGACTTGTTTTTGTGTGTTTATTTCAGCCTCCGCTTTAGGTTTTGTTGATGATGTCAGTCCTTAAAGTTTAAATGGTATGTCTAATAATAATCGTCTTCGACTGACAGTTAAAGGGGATTAATTATATAAGTATGACGTATTTACGTTAATATTTTTAAATAATGAATTTTTGAATGAGATGAAATGAAAATTTTGTAAAATTCACAGCAAAATTAGGATTTGTCACAACCCTAATGGAGACAGTATTAAGCCTCTAATATGCTATCCCTAGGCAATGAATTGTTGGAAATATTTGTTAAGAATTTTAATGTGGAAACCTACATTGTGCAGGCTATATCACATGAATAGTGGTAATGAGTGTAATAACAAGGTCGTTGACCATTTCCCAGGCTTTTACAGCCGAGGGTTTTAGTAGATGTTTTAGGTATGGTATGCTGATTGCTGTTATGATAGGAGGTGATACTCAAAGACTTGTTTTGAAAGCATTATCAATGAAATTTTAGATTAAGACATTGGAATATAGAAATATTATTATCATCATACTATAATAATAAAATTTTGGTCATTGAAGCTGTATCAGCTGTTGTTATTTCAATAACATTACTCAAATTATCCAACAATACGTTAATAATAAAAATTTTAGGGTTTCAAAGGAGAATGCCCATTTAGTATGGAGAAATGTACTGACTTTAACATTTTTGTGTCTTGATAAAAATACCTTTATTTGATTATGTTATCTTAATAAATTACACATACTAACTTTAGTCAATGTTAATAGTAGGAAATAAGAGATTTTAAACAAAATTAATTTGTATTTAGGTTATAGTAAACTCACAGTAATATGGACTCTATGCAGGCGTATTAATGTCGATTGCGTATGTAATGTCGATCTTTTAAGTTTCAAATTCATTTGACAGTCCCCAAACACCATGTAGTTTGTAATGTATTATAATCACAGAACACTATTACTCCTGGCTGATTATAATAATTTTCTAATTTATTTGACAGTCTCCTTACGTCATCTAGTTTGTTGTCATGGATACTATAACTGTTGTATCATAATTATAATCGAATCAATGCAACCTATTGGCCCGAAGGATCTTAAAAAATTCCTGATTGGCCCTTATCCAAACATAAATGGCCTAATGGTTTTCTTTTGTAAAACGGAAGTAAAGTTACTTATTAATTTCAGAAAATTATTCCCAATAAGGATTTTTTAGGAAATAAGGTAAAATACTTGAAATATTTTAATTAAATTTTTTGTCCAAAAATCATTGTGACACAATTATTTTTTTAAGAGTACTGGCTATGGGCATTCTCCTTTGGAAATGACAAAAAATTACAATCAATTTGTTAAAAAAATTACAGTTATGATTATATACAAAATAGATAATTTAGCGAAAGCTGACGATTGAAAAAAATATGCAAATGTTCTAAATAAGCATTTAAATTATGTGAAGCAGCAAAATGGTAACACTTTTCACCGCATGTATTACAGTAGGTACTCATTTAACCCAACTTCAAGAAATTCTTTGATTCTATAGCTAACGATGATACAACTAATTTCCAACAACATTAAATGAAACTGTATCCCTCGATTTTTTCATCATAGAATTTGTTAGATTGCCTCTCGCCTCAGTATTGACGCAAAATAATAATTTTCATTTCATTTAATTAATCAAATGATTAAGTTCCATACGTTAACATCGTACAATATCTGCTAAAGTGGGATACAGTTTGTCGTTTTTATTAAAAAAAACTATTCACGTTAAAAATGTCTAAACAAAATGAAAAAAAAGGGTTTGAGATTTACCGGGAGGCACTGTACCCTGGTGGGATTTGAACCCACATCTCCGGTCCATAGAACCGGGCCTTTCCACCTTAGGCCACAGGGATGATTGAATGAACTGACGAATATTTTGTACAGATATTACAAACTAAAGCCTTTGGAGGCGTGGCTGGCAGTCGGGGTGAGAGTAGTTTGGGAAGTGCAAGTGAGAAGGAATAACAAGTCGCACTCGCTCATTCACACGAAGCTAAGAAAAACTTTGCAGGGCATTATCGACCATATTTTCACAGAGTTAGAACTCATAAATAATATTATTATCATCATCCCTAATAGTGTAACAACAATGTGATAATAAATTATTTAAATACATATCTGCAAGATAGTAGGTACCTAATATGATTAAGGTAAATACAAAATATAATATATGCATGTGCATTGTGAGAGGATACCTGAGCCCAGTAGTGGAACAGTTATGGATTATGATGATGATGATGAAATTTAAAACACTTCGTCACTTGAACATCTACGTTAAAATTACTAAGTTATTCTCAAGAATAAACTAACGATAGTTAGTTACTTAATAAATCATTCATGAACACGCAAGACTAGTCTTAAATAAACATTGGGTAAATAACAATTTTCCCATGATGTAAAATTTTCCATAACATACTTTATATTTTTTGTATAAATATCCCCTATGATATTATAAAATTTTACCTATAATGTAATGTGGACTGTACTTATAACTAAGGCTGCCATAACTTTTAAGAACCAATACGTGACGTTTTCTCTTCCCATGCCCAAAACATAACATTACATAACATGCATGTGTACATAGTGATTTCAACCGTATCAAAAGTATAAAATAAATTACCTAAAAAAAATGAAATCAAAGTTTTTATTCGAAATGATCCATGCTGACAATTTTTCTCATCTTTATTTGCGTATTTTGTCGAAATGCGGGACAAATACGGGACGGGATGGTCAAATGCGGTGACAGTCCCGTATATACGGGACGTATGGCAACTCTACCCTACCCTACGTATGGTATATGTAATATATACCAATACCTATTTGGACCAACCCACAACATGTCATTTAGCTCGTGACTATAACAAGCTTCTATATTAATGTTAAAAGGAAATGCCAACACTACGAACTTCCTTTATTAGACGAGCACAGATTACATAACGCACCTTTAGAATTGAAGTGGCTTAACTAAGAATTTTAAGAAAATCTAATACCTTTAAATGAGCAATTCTTGTATATATATATATATATTTTCTGAATCTCGGAAACGGCTCCAACGATTTTCATGAAATTTAGTATGCAGGGGGTTTCGGGGGCAATAAATCGATTTAGCTAGGATTAATTTTTAAAAAATGTCGTTTTATCCGTGTTTTCAGGCAATGAAAAACGGCTACAATAGACTCTTCCTGACATCTATTGGCGAGTAGCAACACTAAAGCTAAAGCAGATGGCGTTGTTAAGCAATACTAAACCGAGCTAAGCTCGGTCATCCGGGTACTGACCTTTATATAATACATTGAACGGCATAAAAACATGTCGTACCTTTAGAATTGTAGTGGTCTAATCCAAAATTCGTATTTTTTGGTAAACGCCAAAAATGTAATTGAAGAATTGGACATTTATTATTATTTATTGGGAATAGAATAGGTACATGTTATTATGTCATTCAACCATTTTTTTAATTCTTAGATAAGTCACTTCAATTCTAAAGGTGCGTAAGTACCTACTACAGCTTAAACATATTCGTAGCTAAAGCTCTTTTAAGATGTTAACGAATTGACAAGGCTAATGTATGGGTTAGTTTGTTAAGTTTGGAATCAGTAGTAGTAATATCAGGATAATTGATAAATCTTGTAATACCTACGAGTAGATAAAAAAACTAAAATCTATTGATGTTAACCTTAACATAGCGAATTGTGCATTTTTCACCGTATTTTACTTAATACTTGATACACACGTAAATTGTTTCTTCGCGGCATAGTAGTTCAGCTGTGATCATGGTGCAGGACGAAATATACAAAATAAATATTATCCAGAGTACCCGTATTATATTGTAGTAAAAGTCTGATGTACCTGCATGAAATTAGACTAAAACGATAAAGAGATTTTAGCGTTCCGTAGTCAAAACGCAACCCATATTGTTTTTGTCATACTCGTCCGTCCGTCTGTCCGCACTACACCGCAGACACTTTTAGTGCTAAAACGCTGTAATTTTTGTTATAGCTATAGGTAATTGGAGTGATAATCAGTAGATAACCATCAAATTACGTCTTATTTAATTGTAAATATATGTAGATATTAGCCACTCACGCAAACGTATTGGCGAGTAGAGTAGGAAAGGTCAAGAATCTATCAGGCACAAGAATCCTGTCACGGAAATTTCCACACGCACATAAAACCTAGATTTTCAACTATTTACGCGGGGAAAGCGTTTATGTGGTCAAGTTACAGACAGCAGAAAAACGGACCCGACTAACTTTATTAGGCTAAATGAGTATTTTCACTGACTTTCACATCGTATGTCTAAGATTTTTTAAATAGCAGTAAAGTGTGAGAAACTTCCTTATACGTATCAAAATATGTACTTGTACATTCTCACTGCCATGCCGTGTTCTCGCGTTCATGGCGTGAAATCCTTCATTACTTCTGCGAACTGTACTGTACCATAGCCTTACCAACTGGTAGACGTAACTATGATACTGTTAAGACATTACTTATTTATAATCACACAACCACATCCGCAGACTCGCTGTGTGACAGGTGGCAAGTTCACATACATAAACAAAGACAATACCTTATACCTTACCCGGGAATCGAACCGGAATTAAGAAAACTTTCGCACAGCACTCTACGTGGCATGTATTTAAATTAAATTAGGTATTTTTACGGTTTAACCTTTTTTACCGAAGAAACAAAATACCTATGAATCTCATGACCTTTTAAAACATGACAATGGCAATAAAGTTGGCTGTGAAATCCGGATTTATTTTAAACTTATGGTTGCTTTTACAAGTTTTTCTACCAACAGACAAAGAATGAATCATTATGACTAATGCATTATGTAAGTTTAATGTCAAATCTGTCTTTAAGCCTGTCTTTACGGGCGTAAAGTGTATCATTGGTCAAGTCACGTGTATAAATAGCTGGTATAGATGGTAAATATAAGTAAGTATTTGCAGGTAAAGTACAAATGGGGAATGGCTCATAATTAAATCTTTTCTAATTTTTATCTGATTTCGACATTTTAAGTTAAATCTTGACATCCATGCATATTTTATCAGTAGCTGGTAGATTAGCTTCTATATATTTTTTTTATAGAATAAAATTTATTTAGGGAACTCCGTAGCGGCGAATTGATGCAACTCAGTAATAAAACAATTTGCTTTTTCGCCACACAGTGCGCGCAATACAATTCATAACAATATGTTACAAAATCTGAGGCTTTTAGAAAAATGCATACACTGATCTTCAATAGTTCGCTCAAGTTTAGCGTATTGTTAATTTCCGAATTGAGCCTAGAGAATTCTGTCACTTAGTTAAGTCACCCACGACTGCCATTTTTATTAGACTATCTTATAAGGTGAGAAGCGAGTATCTATAATACCCACGTTGTTTTAAGGTTTAAATTAATTATGAGGCGATAAAGACTGTTACCAAGCTTTTAGTGATCTTTGAAGTCAAGGTTGGACAACTATCTCGCTTATGGTCCCAGATTTTATGGAAGATGTTGTGGAAATGTCTGTTAGGAGATGGTAAATAAAGTTCTGACTGTTATAATATTTTGTACATAATTGAATATTTTTTTAATTCACAGAATAAGAAAAATCTATTAAACGATAAAAAGGAATAATAATGAAACTTGCATAATAATTAATACCTAAAAAATCAGCAATTTTATGAGATCCAACTTCATAGCAATTAATATTTATAGTCTTTTTATTCAAACACTTTACTACAATATAGTAAAGTAGTAAAAAAGTTATTATCTCTCTCTGATGTTCAGTAAAAACTTTTATAATCGTAAGTAATTTAAAATATAATTATAAAAAAATATTCAATGATTTTTTTATATAAATATAATCAGTGAAGTTTTCAAAAATAAAAAATTCTGTATTTTTTTCCTTTAGTTTCAGCGTTCGACAAAACAAAATTTCACATGCAGAAGTCAGACCCAAAAGTCGTGTCGACTAATATAGAACCCACATTAATAATTTTTAATGAAGGCAGTACTAGATAGTTACTATCAAGTATCAATCATGTTTAAGTTACCATAATAAAGTTACTAACTAAGTATTTGCCTGCAATTCATAACTTTTGAGGCTTCCGAAAATTGTTGACTCTCAAAGGAGCGGTGGTTGAAATTAGGTAACAAACTTACCTAGAAGCTGTGGACTAGATACCTTTGCTATTAGTAAATTAAATATATAAAATATTTTAACAGTTGTTGTAATGAAATACTTAAATATCTCGCGCATAAGAATAAATAAATAAGAACTTGTTAATACGCTTTGTTTATTCGAAAACTCCATTCTAGAGCAAGGTTTATAGAATAAACGCAGCTGAATTATTGGGGTCAAGATACCGTCGCGGTTGGTGACGGCAGCAGTTGCTGAGGAATGCAGCTTGTGACATTTTAAATTAACTTCTTAATGCAGAGGGGTATGACCAAAGGGTATGACTACGATTACCGCTGTACCTTGTCATAGAGTATAGAGTTACTAGAAGTGAAACGGATTCTTCTGTTTTGTTCGTCTTCTGTTTTAAATTATAATAATAATAACTTTGAATACTTTCATTTATTATTTTCCTACACCGAAGCCAAAAAATTCTGTTACGCACAATTTTTTGTCCTCTGAAAATTATCGGTAGATTTATACAGAATCGAAACTAGGCTTTCTTGTTCGGTAGATCAACGTTCAACCCAATTAAGAGAATATAGCCTTAAGATACTACAGTGTAAGAGATCTTGGCCTTAGTTAGGCCTCTAGATTCTAGGCATGGCCATTATTACTCACAACTTATTCCGAGTAGCAGTGTAACAATGAATTCACCAATCAGTGAGTGTTAAATCAATTATTGATCCATTGTATTCGAAAGCTGATCGCTAAGGCACTTGTTCTATTGCTTAATATAAATTTTATTATTAGTGTTTCTTCACTACTTGTGCCTTACTAGTAAGTAGTTTCTCAAGCTGCTTCTTGTTAAATTCAAAATGCATTGAGCACTTATGTAAAAATATGGATATTTTTTTAATTATAAATACTTGTAATAAATAAAAGTAAATATATTTGTAAGACCACCTTCTTATTGAATTATTGTTAAACTAAGTGATGCAATTTTTGAAAATATTATTATCTCGCAGTGTCCAGTTTGCATTGCGTCTTACCGCTAACGCTTGTATTACGATCGTAATTTTTTTAGTCGCAATAAACCATTAGCAGTGAACGGGTGTCTCCTTATTATTTAAAACGATCCTCGAACGTCAGTCAAAACATACAGTCCACTACAACCCTTATTGCAAGCACATGTTGGTCCATAATCGAGCGGATGATACGGGACTTAGCGGCGGCCCGGTCGGTGCGGTAGCCGGTTCGCGTTCGGCGTAAACAATTTTTTTCATATGAACTTCGCTGCACCGAGCCACGCGCCTGCATCGTGCATATTGTGCTATTGTTACTACACGAAGATAATATTACTCGTTTACGAAGATGTCTTTGATTGAAGAATTGGTTGTATTACTTCAAGACTTATATCAAATGTTAGAAAAGGCTTACGTTAATCACAAGAAGTGTCCGAAAGCAAGATTAACGGCTGGTTATTTACAATCAAGAATAGGATGTATCGAAGAATACAGAAGTTCATTCCGCGACGCGCATAAAAGATTATTACAAGCTACTAATAAAGAACAACGAGCGAGTTTGTCGTATTTTACGGAGGACGAACATAGCAAGTTTGAGGAATTGTTCTTGGAGTTACGTGGCGATATGAAGGATGTTCTTGCACACGTCACGATTAAATCAATGCCGAGTACAAGTAAAATCGAACATGCTTCGCCGGGGAAGGAGTCATCGAGTGTCATCGAAGCAGAAGTCCATTTACCAAAAATGAATTTACCAAAAATGAATTTACCAAACTTCTCGGGTGCTTATGAAGAGTGGCAATCATTCGAAGACGTATTTATTTCTTTAATTCATCGGAATACAAGGCTGAGTGACGTGCAAAGATTACACTACTTGAAGTCATGTGTGACCGGAGAAGCGAAAAATGCTATTAAGAATTTTCAAGTAACCGATACGAATTATGCTGCAGCTTGGAATACATTAAAAATAGATATTCGCACAAGAGACTTATAGTGGATTCATTATTAAAACGATTGTTTTCCATGAAGAAAATTAACAATCAGTCGGCAAGTCAATTAAAGATATTAATCGACAATACAAATGAATGTTTGAGTAATCTTCAAGGGTTGAATATATCTACTGCGTCGTGGGATCCAGTGTTAGTGTTTTTAATTACTCAAAAATTAGATTCGGAGACACACAAGGAGTGGGAGAAATTCGTGAGTAAAGAATACAACCAGGAATTGCCTTCATTTAAAAGTCTTGTAAAATTTTTAGAATCGAATATTCAAACATTAGTTTTAATAGCACAACCAATCACCCCCCGCAACATTAAAGAACGTTCATTTCATGTTAATTCAGTACAGTTAACTTGTATTTTTTGTAACAAAAATCATTTGTTGTTTAATTGTAAAGAGTTTGGAAAATTAAATTCATTTAAGAGAAGGGAGTACGTTCGAGAACACCGTTTATGTTACAATTGTCTGTCGTCGAGTCATGCGGTTTATAACTGTAAACAAAAGAGTTCTTGTAGAATTTGTGGTAGACGTCATCACTCGCTTCTACATCAGAATGTAGAGGATGAGAAAGAAGATACCGGGTCACAGGTAGTTAAGCAGAATTCAACCGGGCTATCTTCTTTACACACAAATGTAGAAGCGGAGAATAAAAATTTACAAGATATATCTATAGCATCTCACTTATCGACGGGACATAAAAGGGCGCTTTTATCCACTGCATTGGTTTCGGTTAGGGGTTTTTCGGGACAGGTAACAATTCTAAGGGCACTGATAGATCCTGGGTCACAGGCGTCTTTTATTAGTGAAAGGGCAGTTCAAACATTGCGACTCAAAAGAACTGCAATTAATGGTAAGGTGACAGGTGTGGGTTCATCTACAACTACAGTTAGTCATGTGGTACAGTTGGAGGTTTTGTCTAGGTATGATTCGGAATTCAGCCTCCCTGTAAGGGCATATGTGTTAGCATCACACGTGACAACTAAGTTACCGTGCAAATCAATCATGCCAAGCGAACAGTGGTCATATTTAGAAGGTCTCAACTTGGCTGATCCTCAGTATTTTATTGCCGGTAAGATAGATTTGTTACTAGGGGTAGAAGTTTATACAGATATAATTAAAAATAATTTAATCAAAGGTCCACCAGGCTCACCATCGGCACAGGAAACTAGTCTGGGTTGGATTCTTTTCGGGAGTGTAAGTGAAAATACGCCGAAAGATACAATTTTGGTCATGCATCACAAGATTGAAGTTGATGTAGATAATATGTTAAGAAACTTATGGAATATCGAAGAAACAAAGAAGAGAGAATTCACAGCTGAAGAAAGGAAATGTGAAGAAATTTATTTGAATAACTACAGTAGAACAAGAGAAGGCAGATACGTAGTAAAGCTACCATTGAAGGGTTCTATAGAAAGCATTGGGGAAACAAAGGATATAGCATTGAAGAGATTTCAAATATTGGAAAGAAGATTAGATAGAAAACCAGAAATGAAGAAAGATTATGCAAGAGTATTAGAAGAATACATACAATTAAATCACATGGAAAGGGTTCCAGAGAAAGAAAGAAGTAAAAGATCAATATACTTACCTCATCACGCAGTTATAAAAGAAGAAAGTACAACGACGAAGATCAGAGTTGTATTTGATGCTTCATGTAAAGGTTCAAAGGGTAATTCACTAAATGATATACTTATGATAGGTCCTCAACTTCAAGAAGATCTAAGATCCTTAGTCATGAGATGGCGTCTGAAACCAATCTGCTTCGTAACTGACATACAGAAAATGTATAGGATGATATTGGTCAATAGTGAAGATGCAGATTTACAAAGAATTTTGTGGCGAAGAAAGACAGATGAAGAAATAGAAGAATACCGTTTGTTGAGAGTAACATTCGGGACGGCATCAGCGCCATACCTGGCTATAAAGACTATAATTCAACTCGCGGAAGATGAAGGTAAGGATTTTCCTGAAGCAGCAAGGGTTATAAAAGAAGATTTCTACGTTGATGATTGTATGAGCGGTTGTTATACAGTCGAAGAAGCTATGAAGTTATGCAAAGAAATTACAAGTATCTTAGGCAAGGGAGGATTTACATTACAAAAATGGGCTTCAAATAGCAAAGAACTTTTAAATAATATAAGAGAAGGAAAAGAAGAAATAATTAAAATGAAAAGGGAAGAAGAATGTATAATAAAAGCCCTAGGTATAAATTGGGATATGGTAACAGATTCATTTCAATATCAATTTAAGTTACCGCCACATCCATCTGTGATCACAAAGAGGAATATTCTTGCAGATATACAACGGCTATTTGATCCTCTTGGTTGGTTAGGTGCGGCGATCATTCCAGCTAAAATATTAATACAGAGGCTTTGGATAGAAAGATTAGAATGGGATGAATATGTAGGAGATACACTCAAGGAAGAATGGTTAAGAATTAGAAATAGCTTTAACAATTTGAATGAAGTAAAAATAAAAAGATGGATTGGGACAGAAAGGAAGGAACTAGATAATATAACACTTCACGGCTTTAGTGATGCATCAGAGGTTGCTTATTGTGCAGTTGTTTATTACAGAGTTGAAACCAATGGAGGAAAAATCAAAACTGGTATTATAGCAAGCAAAACGAGAGTCGCGCCTGTGAAGCCTATTACTATTCCGAGGCTTGAGCTTTGCGCAGCAGTTTTATTGGCAAGATTAATAACTCAAGTTCGAGAAGCAATGAGATTACCAGTCGAAAGGGTGTATGCTTGGACAGATTCCTCGGTAGTACTGTCATGGCTTTGTGGCGATCCCATGAGATGGAAGGTGTTCGTGAGCAACAGGGTAGTGGAAATATTGGACAACATAAGCAACTCTCAATGGTTCCATGTACAATCAAAGTTAAATCCAGCGGACATTGGCTCAAGAGGACTTAATTTAGACGAATTGATTGAAAACAAGCTATGGTGGGAAGGCCCACAATGGCTAAAAGATAAGGAATTATATTTATCAAGACCAAATATTATTCCTACAGATATGGAAAGGAAACATATACAAGTAAATATGAAATTAGATGAAGAATACAAAGCAATAAGTTTTGAAAATTATGATTCGTTAGAAGAACTTTTAAGAGTAATAGTTTACAGTAGAAGATTTTTAAATTATTTAAAAGATCCAAATAATATAGATAAAATAATAACAGTTCAAGAGCTAGAGAATGCATTAACAATATGTATAAAAATAGAACAAAGAAATGATTTCAGTGAAGAGTTAGAAAGATTAAATAACAAGGCGTATGTGAAGAAAAATAGTAAATTAAAAACTTTAAATCCATACCTGGATTGCTGCAATGTCCTCAGGGTGGGCGGCAGGTTAAGAAACTCAAATTTGGAGAATGAATCCAAACATCCGATAATACTTGATGGTAAAGGCCAGTTAGCGTACTTGATCATTAAGGACGCTCATCGAAAGACAATGCACGGCGGAATCCAGTTGATGCTTGGGTTTATAAGATCACGATATTGGATCATCGGGGCCAAAAACACAGTAAAGGTGTTTGTAAATAAATGCATTGTTTGTGCAAGATATAAGGCTGCAATAAGAACTCAGATTATGGGGGACTTACCAACAGTCCGGACTACATCTGCAAGGCCATTCCTTCATAGTGGAGTGGACTTCGCCGGTCCCTTGCAAATCTTAATGTCCAAAGGAAGAGGAGCAAAGTCTAACAAGGCTTATATAGCAATTTTCATATGCATGGCTACCAAAGCCATCCACTTAGAATTGGTGGGCGACTTATCTTCGGACTCTTTCATAGGAGCGTTTCACAGGTTCGTTGCACGAAGAGGAAGGTGTACACACATGTGGAGTGATCAGGGGCGAAACTTTATAGGAGCCAATAAACTTCTGATCGAAGCATGGAAGAGTACTCAATTGGAATTACCAGGACATTTGGCCGAGATCTTGACTTCAGAGGGGACTACGTGGCATCACATACCACCCTACAGCCCAAACTTTGGCGGTTTGTGGGAGGCGGGTGTTAGATCCGTCAAACACCACTTACGACGTATATTGAGTACCAGGCTCACCTACGAAGAAATGGCTACCACGTTATGCCAAATCGAGGCGTGTCTGAATTCCCGACCATTAACACCTGTTGACACCACAGACACTGAGTTTGAAGTACTCACACCTGGTCATTTTTTGATAGGAGAAGCGCCTGTCAACATACCTAGCCCAGATCTACGCGATATTAACGTAACTCGCTTGTCGCGGTGGCAATATGTACAGAGACTGGTTAGGGATTTCTGGCATCGGTGGCAAACCGAATATTTATCTCGGCTTCAAGAACGTCCCAAGTGGCTAAAGCGTGTTAGAGAGTTTGCGATAGGTGATGTTGTGCTATTAAAAGATGAACAGTTACCCCCGGGCAAGTGGCCTCTCGGGCGAGTAGTGGCAAAACATCCTGGTCCTGACAATATAACTCGTGTGTACAGTGTAAAATGTGCAAGTGATATAGTTAAACGATCAGTATCAAAACTTTGTTATTTACCAATAGATGCGAATTAGAATAAGGTATTAGTTCAGTATTTTTATCAACGCATTTGTTTAAAGGTCTATTTTTTTCTCTTATACATATCTGTACCTATACCCTAGACTATGAAGTAGCATGTTTCATTCAAATTATTTACATTAGATTAAAATGAAATTACAAGTTTTTTATTTTGTTAGTAAATTAGTTATTATTAGTAGTTAATGAATTTTTATAAAATGGCTAAGATTATTATTAATGGTGTAATGAAGTTAAAAGTTACTCAACTAACTTGTCATCCTTAGGTTCTATAATGTGAACTGTCTGTTAAGTTTTAATTGTTACTTACCAATCACATTAGATTGTCTTAACTATTTGTGTTAATTCTTATACTCAATTGGAATATAGTCTAGGGTCTTGTTAAAAATGAATTAAGTTGTATTTTGTTCCTAATTTTATAAGTTTAATTAAAGGACTATTGTCCTTTGGTGGGCGGTATGTCCAGTTTGCATTGCGTCTTACCGCTAACGCTTGTATTACGATCGTAATTTTTTTAGTCGCAATAAACCATTAGCAGTGAACGGGTGTCTCCTTATTATTTAAAACGATCCTCGAACGTCAGTCAAAACATACAGTCCACTACAACCCTTATTGCAAGCACACGCAGTTTATTTCATCTTTATCAAGTAATAATGCGTAATCCATATAAAATTATAACGAGCAGCTATAAACTGTCCATCGTTGATATTAACCAAGAAGAGTCTTCTTGAAAATGAATAAGAAAGTAATAGGAACAAAATTTACGAGTATTAAAGTTAATTGATTGTCACTGTACTTTTATTACCTACTATTTAAGTGTTAATGTAATTTGCCTTAAATTGCTCATATTTTCGCATTTCAGTTGAATAGTGAACATCACTATAATATTTTTTTCTTTTCGCTATTGGTTGCTTTTACGTATCGTTACTCGCCTGCAGTGATACAAGTGATTGTTAGTGGACAATTGGCCATTACAGGGGTCAATTGTGAATCGATTGACGCACCTATCGACTATTGTTACCTTATCAACGGAAAAATATTTACGTAAGCTTTTGTTACACTATAGATTTTGAATAGGAACAGCATACAATTCTACATTCAAATTAAAAAGTTAAGTACATGTATAGGCCATACGATGGTTTAATTGTAGCCATAAAAGATCGTGTGATTGACCGAGTTAAGTAACCACGGGAGCGGTCGGTAGTTGGGTAGGTGAACGCTAGAGGAATCTTTAACACTTCTGTGTTTCAGATGCCATTATAAGGGTCGTCTAAGAAGTTATAAAGTGATAAAGATGGCGTGAGGATGATAAAATATTCACCATGCCATCGGAATTAAATTGATAGGGCAGAGATTCACGACCTTCTAAAATAGTGACCTGGCCCTATTGTTGTTCATCAGATGTTTTATGAGCCATAGTTAGACTCGAGTATGGAATACCCTTTCGGTGAAGGAAAACATCGTGAGGAAACCTGCACACCGGAGAGTTCTCCATAATGTTCTCAAAGGTGTGTGAAGTCTACCAAACCGCACTTGGTCAGCGTGGTAGACTATGGCCTGTACCCCTCACATTGTGCGAGGAGACTCCGAGCTTAGCAGTGGGACAGTTATGGGCTGTTGCTTTGCTTTGCGTTTATGGAATACCTTACGGCAAAATACATTAACACACGGTAGCTAAGCTTAATTACACGGTGGAATTAGCAGGTGAAACACATCAGATGACATAGCTTCTACTAGCCTACCAACTATTCGCCGATCTCTATTATACCGACCTATTTAAGGCAAAGGTCATTGTTAGATATAAACAAAACACACTTTAATTTTTTGCTCTGTGGCGGACAACCGCAGAGACAGGTGATTAGACACTTTGGTTTCCCGCTAAAATACCTTTGAAAACAGCTGTCAATCTGTGTCATCGCAAACGGTAGAATTATAACCAAGGTCTATTTTTTATCTGTATAAGATATTTGATGGAGCCTGAATTTAATTAATGAAGAACAGTTTCCTGGTCGCGGACAGTGTTGAGGTTTTCTACTCTACTGAGTAGAGTTACTCTTGTTGTTTATTGTTTGGCCATCGGAAAAAATGTCCCATCCAGCGCATTTAAAATTTATCTCTTTGATAAATTTATCATTATTTTTATTATCATTCCCCCTCACTCGCACGTTATTCCTGTCTTTAGCGTGCGAGTGAGGGGAATGATAATTTCCGCCATTTTAGATTCGTTTCTTTAATGGCGCGGCTTATATTAACATTTACCGTAGACGTGAATGGGTCTAGAAGCGACTTAGAGGTTTGTATCGCAAGGTTGCTGTCCTTTTTCGTTCCGTTCCGATAGAGCGGGTCGGAGTGTACAAGGTCGGCGGTAACTTCACACCTGCGCCCGTCGGAAAGTTGTAACGTAGGTCGGTAGATTTTGACTGGTACTATTTTGTTTCTTCTACAAATTTAGGTTTAGGTTGTAGACTGGTTCAAAGGTTGTAAGTATTTTTAATGTAGGATAAACGAGCAGATCAGCCACTCGATGGCAAGTGATCATCGTCCGTCTCCCATAGACATCAAAAACATAAAAGTACCTATCCTGATGCGTTGTCGGCAGGAAGAGAGAAGCCATGAAGCCAAAAAGAACTGGCTCTCAAGGTCCCAGCCCGAATAAATAATAAGTGAATAAATAAATAAATATTTACTTCAGCCATACGGTGTACATTATATTAACAGACCTCTTCACCAATTGTATGCATATCGCACAGAAATCAACCTCAAGACAAACTGACACAAACTTTCAGGAAGTAAAATAGGGACATCGAATTGATGCGGATAATGTACAGTCACGCACATAGGAAAATATACCGGTTAGCCAGAGACTAGTTTTAGATTAGTTTGGTTCCCGTTAGAGTTGCTGTGAAACCATCGCATGAAAATAATAATGTTAAAATTTTAGCTATGAGTTTCGTATGTAATCTAATACCTTTAAACGAACAATTGTTGTAATTATATAATTCTTGGAGTCTCAGAAACGGCTCTAACGATTTTCATGAAATTTAATATGCAAGGGGTTTCGGGGGCGATAAATCGATCTAGCTAGGATTCATTTTTAGAAAATGTCGTTTTATTTGTGTTTTCAGGCAATGAAAAACTGCTACAGTAGACTCTTCCTGACATGTATTCGCGAGTAGCAAACACTAAAGCTACTTCGGTAGATGGCGTTGTTAAGCAACACAAAGCCATGCAAAGCTCGATTATCCTGTAACTATTATATAACTAGTAGGTAATAAGTGCAGACTTTAACTATATTAAGTTGAAGAAAAAACATCTCGGCTGTTACTTGCCACTATTTATCCCGGAAAACTCATGGTAGGGATTTGTTGAAGTGATGGTATAGTTTGACTTTCGAAAAATGTAATTTCATTTAATTTCAACGCGCATTAGGGATTGGAAAACATCATAATAAATTTGCAATCACCATTGGTTTTGATCAGTCTTTAGAAAAATGCTTGATTTACACTAATGCTCCGTAAATATTTATGTTACAGAAAAGTAATTGTTCTCATCTCAGTTATTTGCTGTATTATGAATCTATGTCATTGTCTAATGCGGGCAAATCAGGGAAGCGGGATACTGAGTATGTTTTTTTAAGCTGTTTGATTAAACCATCAGTAGGATGGAACCGATGGAGGTTATTAAATATACGGGTTAAACATTAATCATACTGATTATAATGTACAATAAATACAATACAATACAATACAATACAATATTCTTTATTGTGCACACTAGAAGTACATAAAATATTACAATTTTAGTATTATTTAGACACAATAGGCGGTCTTATCGCTGTCTATCTATCTTGTCTGTCTGACTGTCAAAAGTCATTATTATAGCGAACATCATAAGGCTGGCTCACCATATGCAAACTTGAATAAGCTGCAATTGATGGATTATTTTTTCACTTTTTTGTAATACCTACGCTTTTGAGTGGGTGGTGGGTAGGTGGTACAATTGTACTGTTTGAATGGGACTAAAGTACCTACATGCATTTTTATTCTAAGGTTACTTTTATGGACGATCTGAAGTGCCAGATTTTTTAAGACCTCAAATCAGTTATTAGGGATTTACGAGTAGCTCTGATGGGGCAATTGTTCTTTTTCTATATGGCGTAATATGAAAACATCTAAATCTGTGTAATCATAACCACGATTCAAGCTTAATTTTATCATTGCTAAACCAAATACCAAAATCATACGATTTTGTCATCACTAGCTATTTATTTATTTATTTATTTATTTATGCTTTATTGACCCTTAACAAATAAGTGGTACAAAAGGCGGACTTAATGCTAAACAGCATTCTCTACCAGTCAACCTTAGGAATGTGCAGAGAACAATGAAAGCGGTACCAGTGAGAGAAAGAGAAATTACAAGAAAATATATTATAAATATATATATATATACACACATATAATATAAATATATAAGTATAGATAGAATTCGGCATAATAAAAAAGTAATAACGATAAAAATAATATAATAATAAATAAGACTGAATATACATTACTTAATAATAGTGTAGTAGATGATTATAATAAGATTGTTCCAGAAAAAGTTATTATATAAATATGATATAACGTACGATAAAATCATAAACATGGTGTGTTTAGTGCTTTCAATAAGTGAGCAGAAACTCTTTTCTTGAAAGAGTATTTTGAGTATCTCCCAGTTTTAGATATAGGTATAATAGTTACTGTTCAAGCTTAATTTTTATTAGCTTTTATCATAATTCAACAATTGAATTACCTGTTTAAAAATAGTTTACTTATTTAAAAATGGTTTTTTAAAAATTTATCTTGATTTAACATATGAAAATAATGCTTGACAATACCGCGTTGCCTGTTTCGGCGGGACGTTAAAAGGTATCCTCCTAAGTCAGATCGTTGATTTTATCATTTTGTTTCAACGATAGTAACAGAATACGACCGTCACAGTAAGCGGTAAAGTTGGCGACGGAGGTGACCGTCCGGGCGTCGAGGCGACGGTAGAGACAGTGGTAACCGTACAAACTGGTTGCGACGACCTATTTGATTTCGGTTCGCATCGCTACTCTAGTCTCTGTATAGGTATACTGTATAAACCTTTTCTAACTTCTAACAAATAAAAAAATAACTTGAAACGATCCAATTAAAGCTTTGAGTAACGTTCTTATTAACGTTTTGTGTTTTGCAATGGTTTGAATTCGAAGACCTCGTGGCCTCTGCGAAGCGAATAGTTTCAGGATAGATTCCCGATTGGAGTAAATTTATGTTACAGATAAAATGTTTTTGTTGGGATTTTAGGTGATGCCAATGTCTTATTTGTGTTGTCCATGTCAATCGCAATGTTTCCTACGTACCCTAGTGAAGTAAGAGTAGAGAAGATTTTTTTACCCGACTGAGCTACAAGGAATGTTATGTTTTCGAGTGTATATATGTATGTATATTTCTTTGGCACGCTCTGTAGCCTAAAGGGCTTGATCGATTACAGCTTGAGAGGTGCCGTTAGATTCGTCTTAATCACTATTAAGACGAATCACTCCCACGAATCACCCAGTGTCACTCACTAGTGACATTGGGTATATCAAAATTGAAAATTTCTCAAAACGTATCGAGTGGGGCATCATTAGATAGGTATTCAAAAATGATTTTTAGGTTCCTTTCATCATTTTTCATTTTAAGTAACACTGTTAATCCTTGTATGGTGTAGTTGTCCAATATTATAATAGTTTTAACAACATTACTAGGCTTGTTTTTTCTTTTTAGTTAATTTTACGCAGTCGGGTTTTTTTATATTTATTTTTTATTTAATTACAGTAATGAGTAACTCACCACATCTTTCCAAGTCTCCTTTAGTTTATCAAACATTTCAAATCCACTGCATTGCATCATTTAACAACAAAGCTTAAAACCGCACTTTTCGTGTAGCTCTCGGCCTTAAAATAAAATCCGCCTAGAAAACCTTTTTAAAATGTTTAATCACGTAAGTTGGGTTTTAAACGCTAAAAGGTTTTGAAAAACTACAAACAGATTAATTAATCAAGAGGTTGATTTAACAACAAACTAATTTCCACTAATTATAAAATTATTTTCGTTACTTTTCACTACGTTCAAACTTCTTTATAAAAACTTTAACCGTTTGTAGCAAACGTCCACTTTGTAAGCTTTACAAATCACTTTAAAAAGAAAGTTGTTTATTTATTCTCAACATGTTATCACTTATGTAACCGACTGTACAGGTGCGAGAGTCGCTAGTCGGGACAATTCGTGATGACACTCCGATACGAGGGACAGTTCGCGGTGTGACTCCGGTACGATTCACTAGTGACAGTGACAGGACGTGACTCGGAGTGACCGCTGGTTCTCGTTACCCAATGACGGTGACGAGGTGACGCGGTGACGTATCGATTACATTTCCGTGAAAATGGCACGTCCGACGCCTTGCTTGCATTACACTGTACAACTGAATTGCATTAGTGATTTACGGTATTGCTTGTCTGATACGTTATCTTCGATTAATAGATTATTTTATAGTCAGCTGTGATTATATTTTTGTATTGTTTAAGTAACAAAATAGATTGATAATTTTAAAAATGACTCCTAAGTGTCTTTTATCAAAGATAGGAGTGGATAAGTTCTTATAATAATCAAAATGGTCTGTTAAAAAAGTTTAAAGTCGTGTAATAAAAGTTTATATAAACATTGGTATTAAAACCAGGTCCGAAAAATTTTAGTGTACCTACATTTTAATCTTATAAAATTTTAACAAATTACCTTACTCAAAAAATTCGAATATTAAAGCTTTGTAATTCGAATCCGAACCCAGTATCTCCAACGTTCAAACTTCATTAATGAATCACAAAAAACTACTTTCAACTTTTCAACTAGTTCAAACTCACTATCGACAGAATCCTTTACCACTCAATTGAGGTTGTAACGTAAATAGAACTCCATAAGTACCACTACATCAGTAGCAGTAGGAGCAGTATATAAAACAACTTCCCATGCACTACACACGCACTGAAAACTATTTATAAACACACCTCATAAACTAATAATAGCGAAGTTACTGACCCTTACTAGTAAAGCTCGCTCTACACATCCGGCGAAGCGATAAGAATCTTATGACGCAATAATAGCTGATAACTTACAAGTGTCACAACGAATATCAGCCACAAATGAATTACTGAAAACTAAATTAGTAATATCAAAGAAGCTATAACGTCTTATGAACAAATAATACAAAAACGTGAAGCTCTTGATAAAATCTAGTGATTTTAAATGTGCTTAAAATGTGTCTTTTGCACGTGTTTATAACTCGAATGTGACGTCCATGCAATGTAATTTTATTTTTATAGTGTACATACAATATAATGTGTTAAAAAATACTTAGAATATACTAATAATACAATACTAGCATAAACAAAGGTGAAACTAGTACGAATAAAGACAAAATAATACAAAAAACCAGTGAAGTATAATGTCATAGAACAGACATCTCTAAGGGTACGATTCCACCAAAATAGTGTGCAGCACATTTGTTTACAAACATTTTGTGCAAAACTCCAGCATTACACTTTAAGCTAGTATCGCGTTTAGCTGCTGTCTCCACCGGCAAGGCTGTGCGTAACTTTTGTAAACGCACAGTGTGGCACACTTGTGCACAAACATGTTCACTGAGAAGAGTTTTCTGTCTTCAGATGTTAAATATGGACGGGCAGGAAAAGGTAGTGCTTTGTGCTGCAGCTTGTGTTTTATTATTTAGTTTGCTTAAAAAGAAACGAAGAATAAAAGCAAGACTGAGTTCGTGAACAACAAGCGTGTACGCGTCGACGCGACTCCACTGCGTACATGTGTGCACGCACAAAAGTATACAGATGTGCGTGAACAGTTTTAAATGTTCGCGCACAATTTGTTACTGTATGCCCGAGTGACTCGACCAGCGTGAACATTTGTGTCGTACACTGTGCATTACAGTGCCGCACAGTTCAGCACACTGGTGGAATCAAGCGTTAACAAAATGTGTGTCCCGCCCGGGAGGTTCCATTTTTAAAATTGAGCACCCGTTCTCCTTTCAAAATCAAACGAATCCATTGAACATTGAAGCCCATTGGCGCCAATTGACTGTGGGATTACATCGTGTTCGGGGTGTCGGTTTTATACGCTAGTAATAATATTTAAATGCAAAAAACAATATTTTTGGATACCATTACAGTTTTTTAGAGAATAGTAAGCACGGAGGGATATTTTATCTCTTGCACTGTACGACAAATCTTAGCCCATAAATTACTTCACCTGAAATTTTTATTGCATACATTCTTTTATGCTTCCGCTTTGAAAATTGTTGCTGTAACAAGTGTTATTTATGTTTCTTCATATTTTAATCACAATAAATTTTCCATAAATATCCACTTTATATGGCGAAGAGACAGAACTAAATATAGAGCTAATAGAGCCCGTGTAATTGTTTTTATAAATAAAAAAATATTCTTCTTCATTTCTTTCTGTGTTTTGTTTTCTGTATATCTTTGTTTTCAAATCGGCTTTTTTAATTTTATCAAATTGATTATTTTGTATCAGAATTAATGTATTGAAAATGTAAAATCTTTAGGTACGTTTTACATAAATGAAAACATTACATGTACCGTACGTATAACTAGCTGTAATAAACGCATTAGGAAGTAGGTGATGACAAAATTCATTGATAACGTTTCATATTCAATGAAATACGAATGATTCATGATTTACTAATCAAAATACGTAAAGGAATACGATAACGCTACTAAATCTTATCATTAATTTACGATTATTATAGTAACGTCTCAGAACGTGACGACATAATTATGTTAGTTGCAAAATATTTATGTATTTATTTAACTTAATGGTACACCAAGAGGACAACAATACTGTGAAAATAGACATTATACAGTAGAAAAAACGCTATTATCGCCTACACATCGATTTCTTCTAGACGTATTAAAGACGCAGACTTTAAAACAGCTAGGCATGAAGTGGTAAGAGACACGAGAATTGTAAAGTTTTAGTAAAAAATAATACGCAGAATTAAAAAAAAACACGACAACTGACACTAATAATTTATTCAATGAAATCAAAGAAAGTAAGAACAAAAAATGTTTCAAAAGTACGAAGTAACTTTTGTAACAGAAGTAAAGAATTTTTCAAAAGTATTCTAGTTCTTGTATCCTGAAAAAAATCAGGACCCCGACAATTTTTTGTTTATGAAAACATAAAACGAAACATGACTAGGAAGTCAGAAATCTAGAGGTAGTGAAGAAACTTAATCTTCCGTTTCGCTCAAACTTCAAACGCTGTGAAGGATGTTTCCTGTGTCTGTCCCCATATGGAGACGTCTGTCCGTCAACGATTTGATGCAATACGGGTGCATTGCCACATGTGACGTTTCCCATGAATTATTTATAACCATAAGAGCTCTTAGAAGTCACTAAAAAAATTCTAAGAAGTTGCTAACGGCTTTTTACACTTAAATTTTTTTGTCGGTCGGTTTCCTAACACTTCAAAAGCTGGATGCGTCGAGTGATGAGAATGGATGATGAAAGAATGAGTGATGGAGATAGATGGAGGAAGTTTGCTTTAATCAGATGAAAGCTGTCAGGTGACGTATCTATTTTTAAGAACAATGGTTTTATTTTAATATTGTTTTCTATACAAAACGGATAAATTCCCATTTTATTTTCAGGACACTTACTACCAAACAGCGCAAGCAGAATATATTTGGCGATGACCACCACCTTTAAGTTTATGCCTCCATTAGATACTCGTTGAAAATTCAGATATTTGGCTCAAAATGTATTCAAATTCCTCACAATACTCCATGATTTTGTTGATCTGTTCCAACAAGATATAAGAATGATATTGAAGGAGTATTGAAGCGAAGCGATACTTCCGTACTAGTGACGTCAGTTGCCCCTGAGAACTGAATTGCTACAAGGTATCAAATCAATATTATTTTATTACAAAACGCTTTATTTGGCATCTTGAATTTTAGTGTTTTTATAATTTTATAATAGTTAAGTAACGATATAGGAGATTCAGTAATCTAATTGATTTGTTCACCTCCATCAAGATTTTTGTCGCCTTTTTCGATAGAAGTTGTTACCTAATGTGATTTAAAATTATGAGGCACCTAATAATAGATGTTTCAATTCACGGATTGTTTTGTGAATAAGTCATTACTGAAAGAACTTGAGATATTGCGGACTTAGATGTCACCAAGAAAGAGTTTTTGCTTTTTTAGTGCTGTTTGCGTCTACCAAATCATAAATCTAAAAAGTCCCACGTATACAATGAAGTTCATGTTACAGTACCGCAAATGATTACAACTGTTATGCGATACGTTATGCGATTCGACAAATGCCGTTGCACGATTGTTGCCTTGTGAGGGGTTTTGTCGGACTCAACAATTGCAATTGTCGGACGGTTTTCCGACAAGGTTGTCATGTTGAAATATCGGGGAAAATTGGCCAATTTTGTTACATGTTGTTGGTTCCTTGTACCTAACTTAAATGTCAAGCAGGCATAAGTCATTAAGTAAAAAAGAGGTAGATAATGTCACTAGCGCGCCGAAGATGAAGATCATAAGAGCAGTCAATTGACCTCGTCTGCTCGTAGTCGCTCTGTCAATACAAGACGACAGGCAGTTTTGTTGTTGTCAGAAGTGCTTGAGATTTGACATACCGTTGTATGTTTAACGTTTTAAAATGCCTTCGTATATTATTGTAGTGTGATTGGTGAAGTGAAACAAAAGATAAACGTGTGTGTGTTGTAGCTCTTTTCGGAACAGATTTTTTGGTTGATTTGTAAGGGCATGACGTATCTATATTTTTTAAATATCATTGGCATAAGAGTATTGATTTTTAATTGCACGAATTTTGAATTTTGCATCTTTTGGACACGTTAAGATCAGTTTTTTAAGCAATATGTACTAAAAACTCAACCATGTTTTTCGAGAACCCAAAAATCTAACTTAAAAGCTGACAATGAAGCAGACTAATAATAGAAATAATATCGAATGGATGTCTCAACAACGATCGAATAGAATTCAAACATTTTTATCAGCTTTTCGTCTATCAAGTGTCTCTATCTCATCGGAACATTGTGTAAAATTGATTACAAGACCTCACCCAAAGAGATAAGAACTCACACCTAACCCAATGAGAGTTGTTTATTTGTATAGTTATTATCAATGATGTTTAAATAAATATAGCTATACGTTATGCCCTTACAAATCAACCGAAAAATCTGCTCCGATGTCCGCAAGGCACATTATTGCTTTATCGCACGTCTTTATCGCTCTCGCGTCAAAACTACATCGCTATCTCTTTCTTCACCTGAATAAGAGTTCCCAATTCTGAACTTTTTGAGTCACACAACGCGCGCGCTTATGACATATCTGCCTCTTTTTAATATATAATATTATTGGTTATTATACATAGTACTTAGTTGTTTCTAAAAAGGACAACTACATACGTAATAAAGCTGCTGAAACGATAAAGATACTTGGAAGAATCGTCGCGGCGATTAGCGCACTCTAGCTGATAGGCATTGTCTGTAATGACTGTTTGTGACGTCACCACCACGTAACAGCAGTGGTTGAGATAATAAGGAGGTTCTCTAAAGCTGGCCATATACGATCAAGTTTACTTGTCGAGTTTCCAGTTTGACTTGAATGAATTAGGAATGAATTGCTCCTAATTGACCTCCAGTAGTCAAATGGAAAAATTTTCATCTCATCTGACCACCGGTATTGAGATTAAGTAGTCAAACGGTCCGGAAGGGATGCGGCATCTAGTTTGCATGAGATAGCTATATAGCCAGATAGCCATACCGTGGCCATACACCGTCAAGTTTACTGGATGCCGCGTCAAGTCCGCTGCAAACTTGACAAGTATATTTGATCGTGTATGGCCAGCGTAACTCATAACCATGAGTGAGTGGTAAAGACAGGTGTTGAATGTTGTTGATGATAGGTTTAAGGATGTTGATAATTAGGTTTATCATATGAAATTATTGTAGGTAGTATTTAAAGCGGGTTTGTGATATACAATTTTGACGTAAAACTTGAGGTCTAATGTGCTTCAACTCTTTGCCGACGTGTTATTATGATTTTCTTTGTATTTACGTTACATTATATTATTATATATCACCCATTAAATCAACAAATCTATGTATAAAAAACCCAAGAAATGTACGGATATCCTTTATAGACTTTAAAACCATTAAACCGATGTGCCCAAAAATGGTTACATTTGTAAGGCAATAATGCGGAGATGGTTTGAGAGCACTAATACGAATTAGGCATATTTTTATTATTTTTGCATTTTCGTATTTTTCCATAATTTTTTTGCGTACTAGGTACACGCTGAGTATCCACTAATTAAGAATTATTTTTGTTTATTTTGTATGTGTGAGCTATAAATGTTTTGACTAATGGGAGATTTTGGAACGAGGTATCGTTAAACAAGGGCAAGTAAACTGCAGAAGTGACTGACCCCTTAGAATTGTGCGCCCGGTAAAGGAAATCCTTTGAAAAATTATTGTTGCTGTGCTATTTAGCTTATTTAAGCTTCACCCTCTAAAGAATTTGTTTGTTTAAGAAACAGAGAATAGTAAAAATTATAAAGGAAGTGAATTTAGTCTATTAACTAAGAAGGAACAATGACTTATTTTTGAAACAAAGTGTTGAAATAGTGTTGAAACGAACTTATTTCTACCAACACTAGATGTCGTGCTACTAGTTCTCTGAATCACGCGAACGAATGTATGACGTGGCTTGCTTAAATAGATTGCCCTCAAAAACCCGTGGCGTTCAAAACCTGTAATAATTATTACTTTTTGCATACGATAACTATGGTAAGGCATAGAAGTCGTTCTAATTCATTAGTATTTAAAATATAAATAAATTATTTGTTATACTTAAAGTTATTTTTATTTTTTATTTTCATTAATAGTAAGTAATAATGTCCAATAATTTGTAACTAATTACTAAGAGTTACTAAATTAAATTATATTTTCTATTATTAAATCTCATTCAACAGAATTAGTCTACATAAAACACAAAAAATGTTTGTGGCAAATGTCCTTTATAGACTTTGAAAATATCCTGATTTCACTTGAAAGACGATAAATGCGAAGATGGTTTGAGCTCTCTAAAACAATGCATTAGGCACATTCGATTTCTAATACAAAAAAAAATTCCCGAATTGAAATTAATTTCTATAATTTAGCGTAGTTGCTAGTAGCCTAGTAGCACACACCGGGTATCCATTAGTACGTATTATAATTTCAGTTTTTAGTACGTTTGGAATGGTTTGGAATGAAATAATATTACTGTGTGCACTATTATAAAATAATGCCTTTTAATAGTTTAAATAAATTTTTGCTGAAAAAAATTTTCTAGGAATTTGCGTAAGCACCATTTTTAGGGTTGCGAAGTAAAATCGGAACCCTTATAGTTTCGTCATGTCCGTCCGTCCGTCTGTTAATTTTACTTAGAGACAAGTGTCCCTCCCGTGCCAGTTAAACGGTTGGTTGGTTGGAGATAGGAGTAGTAAAAATTCACAAAAATAGGTTATTATGATCAATTTACAAACTACTACGGCTATCGCAGCTAGGTTAGCTTAAGTAGTTAATGAGTAATAGTCGATAAACTTATACCTTTGGAATCCTACATTGCGCGTGGCCTGACACGCACTTGCCGGGTTTTTTATAATGCAAATCATTAAATTAAAACAGTTAATACGTATTCCCATTGTGTAGGTAGGTACTGCTATTATGTTTTAAGTTTTATTTTCAAACCTGACAGTCAAAAGTAAAATGGAAAAATAGTTCATCTAAAATAACAAGTCATTTAATATTGTGGAAGATGAACGAAGGGTTAATTTTCCAGAAACCCTGTCGTTGCGTGTCTGGAGAATCATTTCTAAGGATTCGTATTTTTCATCGGGTCTTCGGTTACTCAGTCGGGCAGTTAAGTAGTAGAGTCTCGAAGTAATTTAACCTTACAAAAAAAAAAAAAAAATACTGACGTCCAGCGTCCTTTAGCTCTCACGGACTCGGGATCGGGACCAATTACCGGATTAAAATTTTATTTGTACATATAATTATGTGTGTAAGATATACTAAAGCCTACATTACGTTAAAAATGTTTTGTCTACATATTTGATAGTGTCAGTTTTATACTTTATTTTACGCTAATAATTGTTTTATTCCACCCACAAAACTTAGTGTAGATTTATGACCTGAGTCATCGCTACAACCCTATACTACAACCAACTACTACTTAAAACTTTTGGCGCCTTGACGCAGTGTGTACGACATTACCTTTTATCTTGTATTGTAACAGATTTGTCAAGTTGTCGTTTGGTTAAAACAGAAAAATTTAACTGGAATTGTTTTTTTACAACATGATGTCCTTCGATTTGTAGTAACTTAATTGCCACTTAGTCTTGTCATGAATTCACTGTCTATTATAATAATTACTAGATTAGTAAGATATTAATTTTCTTTCTAGTCGTGAAATTGTTCAATCTACAAATATTTTGTCTTTTCATTTCTTGCGATTAATTGTTTGCAATAATTGATTGAGTTGTGTAAAGCAAAGCAACAACCCATAATTGTCCCACTGCTGGGCTCGGGGTCTCCTCTCACAATGTGAGGGGTACAGGCCATAGTCTACCACGCTGGCCAAGTGCGGATTAGTAGACTTCACACACCTTTGAGAACATTATGGAGAACTCTCAGGTGTGCAGGTTTCCTCACGATGTTTTCCTTCACCGAAGCAAGTGATAATTAACTTCTAATACGCACATAATATTTGAAAAATAGAGGTGCGTGCCAGGTTTTGAACCCGGGCCCCCGCGTTCGGGAGACCAACGTTCTAACCACTAGGCCATCACTGCTTTTTTTTTTGATTGAGTTGTGTAATTAAAGTTAAGTAATAATTATTATTAATATTACATGTTATAGAGTTTTAATGCACGGACCTGTTTGTTTTTATATGATTGATTTATTTAATATTATTTCTTACCTTTACATTTATTTTAGTTACAATTATTATTTAATATTGAATTACTATCATATAAATAAATATTATTTATTAACCATGCATTATAATTAAATAGTTCCGTTACAAATTGACACAAGAAGGTCCATTACAAGAAGATTTTCAATTGTCTTGAGTTTATAAATTACTAGGAAATCGCCCTCGCTTCGCTTCGGGAAAAATAGAAAAAAAATAATAATATAGCCTATGTCATCCGGGGATAGTGTAGCTTCCCAATAATAAAAGAATTTTTCAAATCGGTTCGGTATTTTCGAATGCAAACAATCAAATCTTTCCTCTTTATAATATTAGTATAGATAACGCTTGCTTTATAATTTATAAATTATTGTGAGGTTCAAGGGTTTACGACAAAAACCTTCAAGCCTTGTCACATCCAGTCTACAAAACGCTCTTAGACACTTTCTTTCAGATCTTTTCTTATCTATTGCATAAAGTGGTAAATAAAGAGTACATGCACATTGCACGTAACATGGTGCGGTTATGTGAGAGCATGAAGCGTTTCCCGGACGACGTGCAATTAAGTAACGTTATGATAGTAATTAATGAAGCATGAGGAAAGGTTTTTGTCGATTGTGAATTTGTGAGACAGTTGGATTAGCGAACTCATGCTCTGCTTATGAGAATAATAGCTGTAGTCCCGTTAAGTTGACGTGACGAGACAACTGGACCTATTTAAGGTTGCTGTATACGTAACGTGGATGGGATGGGGACGAGACGTGGACGGGGACGACCCTATAGCCTAGTTGGTAGCGAACCTGCCTGCGAAGCGAGGATTTCCGGGTTCGATTCCCGGCCGGGAATTTTTATGTGACAAATAAATATTTGTTTAATATTTGTGTTAATTGTGTTTTCCATGTAACCCGCGACACAGGTAAAAACCTACTGCAGTGGTATGAGTGTATAAGCGTTTAATTTTTTTTTAATTAATATATACGTGCGTGCCCCGTTTCCGTCCCGTACGAGCCTCCGTGACGTATGCGCTATCGTTTACATTTTCTATGAAATGATGTCTCCAAAATTTCCCGACCACGCGTCCCTTAAATTAAATCACGTTACGTATGCATCGGCCTTTAGTCTCAATTCCAACAACATGATTTTAAGTTAAAAGAAGCACCAGATTTGTAATTTCATGAAAGTAGATTAGTTAAAGGCGATAAAGGTTTTTGGATTGTCGATAACTGTAACGGGCAAGTGAGACCTAATGATTTACTTGTACTATAAATGTATTATAATACCACAGAAGAGATAACGGTACATCATTGTAGTAAAACAAAATTTACAATAGCGTTATTATAAAGAACGATATATTTCAGACTACTAATCATGATAATCATCTGCTAGTAATATGAAAAATTGCTGTTGGAATTACGTCAGTAAATATTTGATAGCGGATAGCTAGACTAGTTAAAGTAAAATCAGTAAAAATGTATTTTATTACACTTATTTTACTAGTAGGAAGAGTTATGTCCATCCATCCATCCATCAGCCTTTGGAGGTCCACTGCTGGACATAGGCCTCCCCTAATTTGCGCCACTCTGACCGGTCCTGAGCCTTCTGAATCCAGCGGATACCCGCTGTCTTCTTCAGGTCGTCAGTCCACCTGGTCGGGGGGCGTCCTATGCTCCTTTTTCCGAGACGTGGGCGCCATTCAAGGACCTTTCTTCCCCAACGGTTATCGGTCCTTCGCACTATGTGGCCAGCCCATTGCCACTTCAGCCGGCTAATTCTTTGAGCTATGTCGGTTACCCTTGTTCGTCTACGGATCTCCTCATTTCTGATTCGATCACGTAGAGAAATACCGAGCATAGCCCTCTCCATAGCCCGTTGCGCTACTCTGAGCTTGTGGATTAAGCCAATAGTAAAGCACCACGTCTCGGATCCGTATGTCATCACTGGCAACACACACTGCTCGAACACCTTCGACTTCAGGCACTGAGGTAATGTTTTGGACGACAAGATATGACGCAGTTTCCCGAACGCAGTCCATCCGAGTTGGAAGAGTTATGTATGTTATCTTATTTACTAGTTATGTAAGTAGCATTGCTTAAAATAACTTTATCTATTAGGTACTGTTATTACCACAAAAGTATTTCTCAATTTGCGTTACATTTCAACCGCAAAAATTTTACTGAAAAGTAAACATTTAAATAACAAAGCACAAATTGTCAACGTAATAAATATGCTTACATTTTACTTTATTAAAGTTGTCCTTATAGTGCCTATTTTTTACATTACTTTTCAAGATTTGATGACAATTGTGCATTATTTTATAAATATAGCGGACCATACGTTAATAAAGAATAACCAAGTATGCGTCAGCTAGCGGATCTTAAAGATTTAGTCATATTATTGTCTTCGCATTAAGTAAATAAATAAGTATACGTAATTAGTAATGGATCATTCGAAACAGTCCAGACGTGGACTTTGTCTAGCATGACTTCATTAATAACATGCATTATATTATTATGTTTTGTTATTGTATTGTCAGTTGATGGATGTTGACATACTATTTTAGCTGAATGAATTTGATAAATAACTGGTTCTTCTAAATAGTTATTTTGCGCTGAAAATGTTTTGAAATGAATTTGGATTCAGTAGGCTTTTCCTTCTGAGTTTGTACAGTTCTTTTTCTATCCAATTTAATATCGACAGGTAATGGTTTTGTACCTGCATGGTTAGTTGTCATAACTAGAGTTAACTGTCAAATCTTTATTATGTATTTCCATACGTTTATACTACTCGCCAGTAGGTGACTCATCTGTTCAATTTTAGATATGGATGCAAAAAAGCTTCGTCCAGAATAGAGTGGTTAATTTAGAAAATTATAGTTCAACAACTTTTTAGATTATAAACAGTTAGTATCAAGTACCCTCATTTCGTTTTCTAGTGATTATTTTTTATTTTGTTTCTGTAATCGACTTTAAAACCGGAATGTGGTTTATCAAGAGTTAACAAACGAGCGAGGTCCGAACTGATTTGGGCTAAGTCGTGACTCACGAATATGCTATTACTGTCCATTAGCATAGATGATTTCACTGTTTCTACATTAATTACATTACGAGAGCTTAATTACATTAATTCTAGCATTTGTCTAATTTTAGCTAATGAGCACTTAACATCTTATAGTTACGGCTGGAGGATTCTTTCTTAGGTGATAAGTTGATAATCTGAATTAATATTACCTTTGCCTATGAATTAAGTGAAGCTATGTCACTATAATTCTATGAAGTAGTAAATGATGTTCATTTTCACTGATTGGTAAAGAGTTGTCCAAATTATTTGCATCAGTTTTGTAGTACAAAGCTTAACTCTATAAGTTGGGTTTATATTCAAAATTGTATTTCAGCAATTTTAGAAGAACATTAATTAAAATTCCATGATCACAGATTTTTCTGTAACAAAACAGAATACAGATGATACAGATTCGTTTTATTCCATACTTCAATCAGTGCAATATTTATCGAACTCCGTGACTGACAACTTAAATCTTACTGATAAATCATGTTTTGTCTTAAATGTACGAGTAGATGCCCATGTGTGTGTTGCTGTTGATACAGTGATAACAAGAAGTGAAAATGTTTACTCTAAATGTTACGTGACAAATGATGTTGATGATGTTGATTTATTAGAGTTTTTCCACGATCGCCGCATAAAGATGAATCTCCGTCACAAGATGGTCACAAGTGAACACATGAACATTTTAGCATTTACATGTTTTGAATTCATTACAGATGTTTTATCATTTTACAATCAATCATCGCTTGTACGCTTTAAAATTGTGCATCAATGCAGAGAAAAACTTAGAACAGAGAAAAACAGAGAAAGACTTAATAAGGGTGGTAATTGGATAACTCCAATTAAGATTAACAATTGCAGCTTTGCTCTTTTGTTGCGATGTGGTATAAAACATAAATATTCAATTAAGAATTTCTCATGGGTCTCTACTATTCTAATCTAATCATTCTTTCAGTGCAGTCTTTCAGGTTTTATCTCAGAAACTGCTCTTGTATCTTGTTGTTTGGGTTTCTTCTGCTTTGCTCGTCATCTTTTTGGTGCAATATTTTAAAAATTGTTTAATAAAACATATGAATATATTTCTAGCTATTTTTGAATCTGTCCTACTCATATCTAATTGCCTAATCCCTGTAGATGATTAATACTGACCCTTGTACGTGATTTGCAAGTTTGAACTAACTTAACTTCGTTTGAGCTAACTTATTAAAGATTGCTGTAATAATTCACTGTTCCCTAATTTCTGTTGAACAAATCTTTTTACTATCATCGTTCATTGTAAGTAGTATTTGATCGTGATATTGCTTATTGCTAAATACTTAACTTGCGTATCGCAAAGGTGGTTCTTTCTTAAGATCTGATAGCTAAGTCAAGCTAACTGTGATACAAATGACCTTGCCTTGTTAGTATGCTACACCAGTGATTTTGTTATAATAAAATTTCGCTTATCGTCATTATATATTCACCTCATAGTTGCTCGCATTCCAATCTTGTCCTGTATAGTAAGAAGCTCCGAATGAATATTTAAAAACTTTCAGTCCAGTGAAAGTACCCTCGGCGTTTCTTTAAGTTACGCACAATCACAACACTGCACCTTCGACACGGGTTCACCAAAACACCAATGACGTCACTGATTGATCGGATAATCGGTTATGGGATTCGATTTATTGTTATCTGTCACGAGAGTCCGGTGCCATAACCACTTTGGTTCTGATGCACTGACATGCGCACGTCCTCTCTGGGTCGTTGCGTGAACGCGAATGCGGCGCGGGCGGCGGTTACCCGAGGCCTGGCCTGTGTTTGTATTTGGAATGCAATCTCCCTCGCTCTCTCAAACACGCATACGTTTTCTCCTATTCGTCTGACCGTCTCGTTTCCTCTCGTTTATGAATGACCGCGGTTATGCTATGCAGTTGTGCCCAATAAGTCTTTATTGTCGCTTTTTTGCCGGCTTCAACGGCAACCGTAGGCGAAGGCTCGGTCGTGATCGTGAACCAACAACGTTTTCAACAAAAATGTTTATCGACGGGTGGTGTTTAAATTAACATTTAATGCCCAAAATGGTTGTAAATCACATTTTCGTTCGGGAAATTTAAAAAAGTTTACCGATTTCTAACAACAGGAGACATTTCCGTATTTGGTAGCGGGTTTTATAAACACCCGTTAAATTTACTGAGAATTTGAATGTAACAAAATGTGCTCGAAGTTTTGTTTAAAACACTGCAATGGTTTTAAGAAATACTGCTTTTATGATCATGCTTAGCCGCGAGAAATAAGATGAGATACAGCAGATAATGAAAGATATAATGGACTTGGCGGGGCATAAAGATAACATCTTTGCAAAAAATCACGTTTGGGGAACCGTTTTTGAGGAACTAAGAAAGGCTGCATGCAACTTGCAGCTTGCGGATCCGGCTTCTATCTAGTTGGAAAAAATATACACGGATTTAGAACCGACTATAATCTCACTATATGATTTCGTGACAAATTCTATAAGTAACATTAGTACAACGTAATGGTTAACAAAACAGTCATATTAGCTTTGTGATATTGGCATCTTTAATGAAGAAAAACAGCAGCACCCTTGTACCTTTAAGCCTTGAGCCATTACTGATGAAGTGCACGCTCACGCATGAATTAGAGCGGAACAAAGCAACACAGTTTAAACTATCAGATACGACCTCAGATGACAATTGCTTAGCATTTCACACTACATTTAAAGCACACATTGAAATAACAATAAATATATTCCTCTCAGAACAATAAAGAAGCATAATAGTAACAATAAAGACGACCTTAAAGGCGCATATGAATGTGGAGACTTATAAAACGAAACTTTGACGCAAGCTGCAATCGCAAGTCGCAATGACGCACAGAGGAATGCCTTAACGATATTTAAACAGACCATCGAACAATGGAAGCTCAAAAAATTCTGAAACGATTTGGCCAAAAGCCAGTGGCCTTTCAAAAGAGGCTCTAAATTAAGGTCAGTAATAAGTGAAACTTACAATCTGGGTTAAGTTAGGATTAACGTGATTGCTCTCTTCAAAATATATAAATAAATCGTTATGAATAGTGCTATTTATTTTTGTGGAAAATATTGCTTTAATACATTAATTATTAATGAATTCATGACGGATAAATTGTAGAGAGTTATTATTGTTATCAATTTTGATTATTTTATAATTATTTATTTTATAATTTAATTTAATTATTATTGTTCTGCTAAATTTCAACATTTAATAATTATTCTTAAGTTTATAATTGTTATTATTTAATGATGTACATTTTATTATTTAACTGAACTATTATTGTACAATGTCCATAATTATGTGGTCCGGGATATACCGGATAATGTAGCTATATAACATACAGTTTACCTGTTTACCTACCTATATTCCACAATAAATTGAATTGAGATTTATGAAGAATAAATCATAAGTTTAATAATAAGTTTTCATGTAATACCTAATATTCATAAAATATTATGATTTGAAAAATTTTGGAGCTCCTAAATTTTAACATGATGATCCAGTAATTAACCTTCCTTCTAAGCCTAGTATATAGAAAAATCCACATTTTATTAAAATTATTGGATTTATCATTATTAGGCTTATTTATAAATCTAATCCCTTCTTCAGAGCTACGCTATGTAATTAAACTCCATTACGACTAGATTTGAAATTTATATTTGTAGATGCGAATGCTCCAGGCAATTCCAAGTATGTTCTGAAGAAAGCATTCAAACATTGGACTGATGACAAGAGAAATGATGTTAAAGTACAATTAGCTAAAGATTAATGGATGAGCGTGGATACCACCCGTGCTTGCATTCATTTTACAAACAAACGCTTTGAATATTGCAGGAAACAAAACAAAACAAGGGAAGTTGCACATGTTGGCCTGGCCGCAACAGATGAGAACAATGTGCTGAGATGCAAGATGGATGCAAGTATGCAACCTCCGGCATTTGAATGTACCAAACACAAGACTATCTACACCAATGAACTAATATACTAACGTACACTGATCTACACTAATGTATAAAGTTTGTAATAAAACTACTTTATAACTAAAGACACATAAGGTAACTTTACTTTTAGTAACAATTTGAAATTAATCGCATCGCAATATTAAAAGCGAGGTATAGTTTTAATTTCTTTGCAGCCTAGAATATTTTGACTAAATTGTAGTAATATTATTGTAATTGAACAATAGATTGAATTAAAAATAACAATTTGTCGCATTATTATTGGACTTCATATTTATCACACATAATTCAAAGGAGCTTTATGATTATATGTTTTAAACTTTATCTTATTTTATCAGACAATTTTCAATAACTAGATTTGATTTCATCAAACTCGATGTCAAAAGGTGTATTGAAGTAACGATAAAAATACCTTTAGTACCTATCTCAGGATCTAATTGTATACCCAAATGGCATGTAGTAAACATTTTATTTCAACCTCTATAATTGGTAACAAGGTTATTGGTATTTTAATATCACAAGCCCATGCTAATTGTAACGGAGATATCGACATCAAAACCGTTACCCAACATATTAATTAAAGTAAAAAAAAACAATGACGAACGAAATAAAAACAGACGTGTCAAGTTTCAACGTATTTGCTCAGCTTTTAGCGTGACCTTCTTCGTAGTGACTGAGAATTTAACACCGCACGATTGGCCGATAAAATGTTTCTTGATGATTCGGCTTGCAGCATACTCAGAGCGTCTAAAGTCTAAACCCAAATTGTTTTTTTTTTGGTTTTTCAACATTTTTACTTTTATATTAGTAATGCTTTGTGTGGTTTTGTTGTCAATGATTTAATATTCTCAATAGAAGCAGATAAAATCTTATTAGTAATCAAACATTTTTGTAGAATTATCTTTACTAGTTACATCAATATAAAAATTAATCTATCACTCTTCATTGTATTTAATAAAACAGGGTAATATTACAGGACAATATTGTCAGTAATCCTGGTGCATGGTGCCAGTTTGGTCCATGTCCATTTGTCCAGTTAAGTGGAATTAACTCCCATTGATTACAGTAAGGGCTACAGCAATTTGTCGTGCGGGCCCTTCGGCCATAACTATAAATTACTCAATTGCTGATGTGAATGACCCTGTGAGAAAGTCTAATGTTTTAAGCCAGAAGAGCTTCATTTCGACGGGAATGCATTTTTTGTATATGAGGTCATTCATTAATTACCTACGTAAGGTTCCCGAGGAGGGGAGATTCCTAAAATATCTACATGTCCTTACTTCGGAGCGAGAGGGGGTAAAGACATTCTTAGGCATTGAAGTATAATGTCATAGAACAGACATCTCGAACAAAAATGTGTTCCGCCCGGAAGGTTCGATTTTCAAAATTCAGCCCCCGTTCTCCTTTCAAAATCGAACGAATCCATTGAAGATTGAAGCCACGTGGCGCCAATGCATTGGGAGTTTGGGACATACATGGTATTCCCGGTGTCGGTTCTATACGCTAGTAATAATACTTCGATGTTCTTAGGTAATATTTTTATGTGGAAATTTAATCTACACACGTTTTCAGTGTTTAACTAGGTACCTATCTATTTTTACACATTTAATCATGATTCATGAGATTCTTGAGACATTTACACATTAGACAATATTTTTTTCGTCAAATACTTAGTGAATTTTAAATCTTTAATCCAGTTAATTTTGAATTAAAAAACTAGATAAAATCTTATGTAAAAAAAATCAAAAATACGCAAAATCGTCCATTAATGAATGGCTCCTATTTTCTGTAACTTTATTCGATTAGTGGTGACTGAACGTTGAATAATCTCTAAAATTTATGTGAAAAGTGAGTGCTTTTAGAGTTAAAATCACATGAAATTTATGGTTCGTGCCATAGTTTCGCTATTGTCGCTTTGAGAAAGACAGACTGGTACTTTTTTGTATGTACCTACATATAAATATATTCTGAGAGTAAACCTTTTTCATGCTCATTATTTTCAGACAATACCATTTTATTTATTGTTTCTGAGTTCTCAGATATAATTTTGGTAAATTGAATCTGATCTATTGTAAAAGGAAGAGGAAATTTTGTTTTAGAAAATTCGATTTGTATTTCGTTTTTAATTCTGCATAGTACATACTAAATTTTAAAGATTATGAAGATTTATGAAAATATTCCATCCATTCATGTAAATATTTACGCTCCAAATAATCTTTGAGTATGTTTTAAAGCAATAACAGCGACGACCAACATCCTAGATTATGCTGAAAGCGAGACTCTTTAGCACATTGCCCCCATTAACGGTAATCACTGCACATAACGTAGACCATAATTAGGTTTTAATATATCTGTACTTACTTTTTACTATAAATGGTACTCGTACAGTACAAGATTAGTAAGTTCTTTGGACTCATTGGAAACAATAACGTACATTATTTCATTTATTTCAGACATTGATCTAAAATGTTTTATTATTGCAAATCGTTGTTGTTAGTTATGTAATTAAATATTTATACTAGGAGTATAAAGCGCTATTATGTAGTAAGCACGTACATAGTACCACTTTTTTTTAATAAAAAAAAATTTTTTTTGATTTATTTGCACCCAGCGAAATATATTAGGTATATTTTTAACCGACTTCAAAAAAAGGAGGAGGTTCTCAATTCGACTGTATTTTTTTTATGTTTGTTACCTCAGAACTTTGGACTGGGTGAACCGATTTTGATAATTCTTTTTTTAATCGAAAGCTGGTGCTTGTCGTGTAGTCCCACATAAATTTGAGCGAGATCTGACAATGGACTCCATGTCAAAAGCATATAAGTCTTAAATTTGCATTAAGTATGTGCGCGATAAATGGACGAATAACTCAATAGCACGCCAACCGATTTCGATGATTCTTTTTTTATTGGATGTACTTCATTTGAAGTCGGTTCTTTTTTGTTAAAATTTTAGATTATAACCTAATATTTACGCTTTCTGTCTGAATGGCTATGAGTGACGATGACCACTTACCATTACCATTACCATTAGCAGATATAACTTTCGCCAGTTTGTCTGTTTTATAACTGTAGACCATAAAATACCATAATTAAGGGACTTCCATAATTGTATCTAAGGCCTAAGCCAACCTCCGTCGTGAGTCCAGCTGAACGATCAGAATATATCTCCGTAAGAGGTCGTTGGAATTAAACTTGAATTAAAATTTCGCTTACATATTTGGAGGAAACCATCTTTGGAGGAAACCATGCAGGAGTAGGTATTAGCAGTAGTCAGCAGTACATACCTGGAAAAAAGAAAATAATAATTAAAATGCGATCGGAAAATTAGGTGTTTTAAGGCCATACATATAAATATTATTATGACATACTATTATTGTTCTATTTGTACTGCCAAAAAAAAAGAAACAATTATATTATAACACGTTAAATATAATTATTATTGTTATTTTCTGTAAATGATTTCGAAAAAAATTTTATTATTCGATTTTCTAAGGAAAAACCAAAGTAGGTAATAAAATTTTCTTTAATTTCTTTTTACCTGGTAATCTTAGTCTCGCTTAAATCTTAAGTGTGTCTATGTTCACAATAGGGGATCTAGACGGGGGGTATGAAAGCGTTTATTTAGTTTCTTAAAATTTGTATGGGACCGAAGCAGAGCCATCTAGCGACAGTGAAAAGAAAAGTTTCAGTCCCGAATAATTTTAAATATCCGGATGACCGAGCTTTTCTCGGTTTAGTGTTGCTTAACAACGCCATTTACTGAAGTAGCTTTAGTATTGCTACTTGCCAATAGATGTCAGGAAGAGTATATTGTAGAAGTTTATCATTGCCTGAAAACACCGATAAAACGACATTTTCTAAAAATGAATCCTAGCTAGATCGATTTATCGCCCCCGAAACCCCCTATATACTAAATTTCATGAAAATCATTTGAGCCGATTCCGAGATTCCAATTATAATACTTATATATATGTACAAGAATTGCTCGTTTAAAGGTATTAGATTAACTTGCGTTTACTTTACGCCGCCGTTATGACAAGTAAAACTCGCACTAAGCACACTGCACGTTAAAATTTGTCTAACATGTCACGCATAGAAAACTTCGCGAGCATTCTCCGAGCTGCGCTCCACCATGTGTGCGCCGGCCCTTAGCAGCAGATGCTTGATGAACATCCCGTTGTTTGTGTGTTATGCAGTACCAACAACTACGTGTGTCAGCAAACAGTCAGACCGTTAAGTCACGGTTAGGGGATCGGAGGTTTCACTTTCGTCATCGCCATGTGCTACATTCGACATTATTTCGGCAGTTTCAAAACAGTGAGATCAGACTGTTATTATAACTTTTAAAGGTTTGCTTGGATTCAAGGGTGGATGAAGAATTTTATACCTTATTTCGATTCTTTTTGTTTCAATTTATTTTGCTTCACAGTTCGTAAATTTTTACTACTTCTAATTTTATACACTCAGCAAGTTAATTGGAATCAGACACAAAAATAGAGTTACACATGAAAAACTGTTCATAAACTAAATTTAGTTATAAACTATGCCGTCCGTTATTGAATCACCCAATTCTAAATATCTGCTGCCTTCTTCATTATTATAAATTTCCGGAAAGTCTACAACATAATTATATGGATAATACCCAACTGCTATAACTTTGTTTTTTCAAATCGCATAAAAAGGAGTCGGTGGGTAGGAATTAGCCCTCCCGGGGCAAAAAAATTTAATTTGTCCCCTACCCGCTGGGTCAAAAACTAGGTATTGTTCATTTTGAAGTCTTTGAATACAAAATCATGTGAGCTACCATATATTGCCTGTACACTTTTTAAAACGATATGACCCTGAGGACGAGGTTAACAAATAAAGTGGAATTGCGAAAAGAGAATAAATAATAATATTACTACAGCACACATTATGTCATATCGCTTGGCCTCTACACTCTATTACTACAATGAATAAGGCCTCTGGACGAGAAAATTGTAAGAAGAGTCGAGTGTTTCAAATATTTGCATTACATATAGGTATAAGATGATAGCAAGAAGATCACCAAGGATTTAACAAAATTGGTACTTTGTATCGGAAGGTTGTTTAATTATTGTTTTAAGTCCCATATAGATTTTGTAAAATAAAATAAGTATTTTTCGGTACTTTCATAAGTTAATAATCATAATAATAACAAATTATTTATTGCCACACATTTAGGTGAAACGTTACAATATGCGAAAGAAAAAGTTGCAATAATTACAAAAAGTTTTGTGGGCAAAAGGGAGTGGCTCAGCTTGTACTGACATAGGACAGTGGTCCTATGCAGCGCTGTTTTTCAGCCACTCCCTTTCCCTTTGTTGGTGGACGGGAGTAAAATTCAGATGTCCCCGGCTTCCTCAATTTTCAACAAAAGAAAAAATCTTATTTAAATTATAGCTATTAAACAAACAATATATACATAATTAATAAGTATAAATTAACAAAGTAACAAAGAATTATTAACACCCTTATTGTAGTGTGTAGATGTAATATGTGTGTGCTTGTGTGCGTGTGCATGTGTGTGTGTGTGTGTGTGTGTGTGTGTGTGTGTGTGTGTGTGTGTGTGTGTGTCGATAATAAGATAAGTGTGTTAATGTGTAAGTTAATGTCGATCGATGGTAAATACGCTTTATTATGAATCGTCTTGATCGTGTTAGCAAGTGAACTGTGAGTCGTGTCTTTATAAAGTATTTCAAGGTATTGTTTCTAGGAAGCTTTCGCGTAATATCAGAAACAAGATGTCATTCAAATTAGAAATACAAATGCCATAGATCAAGTCGATCTACGTGCTTGAATAGGTTAGAGGGCCAAGAATAGTCAGTAGTACCTTATGATAGTTTCGTTGGATTGTGATATCAATTAATAGTTACTGATCGATTAGTTGGGAATTTAGGAGCTATTCTTCGGACACATGTCACGGAATTCTACATACCCGAGTCACGGAACTAGTATGTTAAATGGTTGTAGCAACTCTGGCACGAGATATCGGTCGCGGGTTCAATACCCGCCGGTATATTTAGTGTTAACGCTGGTGTGTGACTAACGGGAATTGCGGATATACACAGTGGGCAGTTTGGCCAATGCCCGAAAAAAGATTCTGTGTACAGTATTAAGATTTTTATTGTATACGTTTACAAACAAGCACGTTAACAAACGAGCTTGCAGTGTCACTATCGATATCATCAATCGATTGAATGACTGTAGGACTGTCTCTTAAAATTAAATCCTCTCTTCAAATTACTTTATTGGCCTATCAATAAGTGTAAGTGTATTATTGTAAGTGTATATCAACTAGTTGGTCCACAGGTACTATTCTTGCCCGTAGACCAACCAGTAGGTCTACGCAGTTGGTCTACAGGCAACAACCGAGTGTAAATGGTGTGATGCAGTTTTAATATGGCTTGGTGGAATCCATATTGTCCATTTGAGACCCATCAAATGCGTCGGTTTCAGCCCGTCACGTCCAAATAATTAGAATCGCTCAAAACAAAAACCTGTTTAAGAAAAAAAATTACACTTTTTTGTACAGTTTATACTACACATTTGAATTTATAAATTGTGAAATTGCATATAAGTGTGCCAATTGCATTTGTATACGCTGCAATTGTAGAGTCTATAACCGCTTGCCTTTATTGTAATTCAATTGTCTATTGTTCAGGGTCCCCTATAGTGTTTGGATAAAGATTGCGGATTGGAATTCCTTCGCATACAGGTGTCACGCGAATAAGGACTGGATAAGATAGATATCAGTGGCTTTCATTGTAGTGTTTGCATAAATTTTAATAAATCTTAAAAACTAAACTTCATAAATGATAACTTATGTTAGTAGTTTTGAGACGTTAAGGTATACTTAATTTTTCAGTTTACAGATATAACGATTTTCAGATACACTACAGAAATAATGTGCAGTACTTATTAAATTAGTAAATAGCAATTGTATTAGCTGTCTAATATATAATCCATAATGAGGGATCAATACGAGAGTACTTTTACTGTACGAATACACAAGTACCGGAAATCATGTTCTCATAATTTAATCTACAAATGTTGTTCCTAGAAAGACAGATTCAGACCACTGGGCGTTTAGAGTGAATGAGCAAGAAGCACGTACGAATTAGCTTTTGGTATTACTCTGTTCAATGTTGGCACAATTTCAATTTTATATGAATCATCATACTACTGACCCACACATTTTAGTTCCTACGTCATTGTCTGGATAATGATGACGTGTCATACAGAACATCTTCAAAGGTTTTATTCAATGGCTTGGTTTGGTGTTATCAATCTTTAAGCAGAATTGTTGCAATTTTGAAGTACAGCCGACAAACAATTAAAAAGTATGTAGTCTATTTACGAATACGTAGGAGGCGAGTCACTAAAGGTGTTTATAAAGCGTACTAGACTTGAACTTCGCTCAGACAACAGTCGAAATAAAATGTATTAGAAGACTGACAGTTAGTTAATACGAAAAAATTTAAAAGTCATAAAACGGCTAATGTTAAGCTTGATTTAGCACCATTAGTTTTGTTTGGATAATTTAAGTCTGTGCAAAACCTAAGCACAATTTATAGATTTCACCATGAGTTGCACGATAAGCAGAAGTTGTTGGTGTGTTCACAATATATACCTTTACCAAGCAGTATTACATTATTGCCACTCTCATAGTAGTTCATGGCTGTGGCTATCATTGGCAAAATATACTGGCTATTTCACTTACGAAAACATTCAACTTTCTAAATTAAAAAAACAAATAAATCTATCAATGGAACGATGTTGATAAGGAAATTAATAATTTATCTGACGGTCTGTTATATAATGTACTTACGTAATACGTTCTCGTTGTATAAATAAATAAAATGTGTGAGTAGTTTTATGATAATGGAACAGAATTTGGATACGAATTGTAACCAATTTGGTTATTAATTTAAATTTATTTACACGCTGTGTGTTGCGTGTTCAGACTCTTATTAATTATTTTATTACCTATATTCGAGAAATTAATTGCTGTTCAATATTAATAGAATTTAATTATATTTGTCACGTAAAAAGTAGCCTGGACAATGAAATTATATATTTAAAAAAGGCAGATATGTCATAAGCGCGCGCGTTGTGTGACTCAAAAAGTTCCCAATTGGGAACTCTTATTCAGGTGAAGAAAGAGATAGCGATGTAGTTTTGACGCGAGAGTGATAAAGACGTGCGATAAAGCAATAAAGCGTGCTTTGCGGACATCGGAACACATTTTTCGGTTGATTTGTAAGGGCATAACGTATCTATATTTATTTAAACATCATTGAGCCTGGACGCACAGTGATGTAATTTTATATGTATAAATTTTTATAAAGAATTATTACTTTTTATAACGAATTGGGTTGTCGAACTGCATGTCATTCTTAAAACGCACACGCAGAATTCCGGTATAGTCGAGACATTATAATTATGATTATTTGCGAAGATTCACGCACGGTAAAACGTGACCTACGTACGTACGGGTTTAGGTAGGTCACAGACGTCACAGTGCACTACAAACGATATTACCCATTGTCAGTCAATCATAATGATTTTTGTGCAACTGTCGCTGCATTTCACAACAGGTACAGTGAAAGCTTGACAAAGGACTTTCTGTGAAGTTTGTACAACACCGCATAAAACCATTGAAGTATTATTATTAGCGTATAGAACCAACATTAAAAATTTTAAGCGTGGAACATTTTGTTTCATATTAAGTAAACTTTCCCGAATCAAAGACGGAGCTATGATTAATTGATTATTGACTAAGGTGCATGCATCTAATTATGTTTAATTTCGTAATAAACAATGATATTATATGTTAAAAGCGCAACAATGATATTATATGTTATATGTCATAAGCGCGCGCGTTGTGTGACTCAAAAAGTTTCCAATTGGGAACTCATATTCAGGTGAAGAAAGAGATAGCGATGTAGTTTTGACGCGAGAGCGATAAAGACGTGCGATAAAGCAATAAAGCGTGCCTTGCGGACATCGGAACAGATTTTTCGGTTGATTTGTAAGGGCATAACGTATCTATATTTATTTAAACATCATTGGTAATAATAAACTAACTTGAGGCCGGGTGAGGCCCACGATGGAGTTCTGTGAGTAGTATACAATGATGTTTTTTAATATATAATATAATTGGTCGTATAAAATTAAAATATAACCTTAATTAAGCCACATTTACCTATGTGAAAATTTTGTATTTCACTTCAATTATTTCATATTACCTGGTGGGCCTTAATGCTGAACGCACATTATGTATATCCGCAGCGTACGCGCCGCATTTGTATAAAATCATTATGAGAGTCTGATGCGGGTGACATAATATGCGGCTGCATTTGCATCGGTACGGTGCATACATTATGTGCGTTCACCACAAATTACAAATCACCAAATTAAATAAGTCACATGAATTAGATGAGTTTACCCTACGACCTAACTCCTACTATTTTACGTATTTAATAAAGAAAGAAACAAACGTGATTATATTTTTAGCTCGCCAGTAAATCCAGTAATAACAGAACATTGTAGTTCAGAGAAAGCGCGGCAAAAACACCTTACGTCACGATTAGCCCGCGATGGAGCGTTGACGATGTGACGCGATTCTATGTAACCCACTAATACGAGTACAGTAACGTCACTATTTGATTGAAGTTTCTTTTTTTTCCTTTTTTTTCCATGTTGTTGTAAACGGTCAGTTAGCTGTGAAAGAACTGGCTGTGTCTATAGAGTTATCAGCATCAGGCGTTACTTTGCTGAAATTCATTGTTATCTATACTAATATTATAAAGAGGAAAGATTTGATTGTTTGTTTGCATTGAATAGGCTCCGAAACTACTGAACCGATTTGAAAATTTCTTTCACTGTAATTGGGAAACTACACTATCGCCGGGTGACATAGGCTATATTATATTATCAAAAAAAATAGGGATCCTTAGTAAAACTTCAATAATGTAACCCAAGGTGTAAAAAATAAAGAAAACCGAAGCAAAGCGAGGGCAGTTACTCGTTAGTTAATAATTACACACAAACATATACCTTATCTTGTAGATACCATGCACATTGCATAATTATGGTAATTAAACATAATGATTTTTGCCAACGTATATGCTCTAGGCCTCCTCAAGATGATAGGTCCTTGCTCAGTAGTGGGATTAATAGACTGGAGCCATGTATGTTTTAGAGAACTTGTTGAAGTACGATCCATCTCCAGGCCTTTTCTTGGAAATAATCTATATGCTGCAGTACGGCGCTAATGGATAACCAGTATTAGATTTCCATGGAAGTATCTTGACGTTGGTTTTCCGAACTCGTTAAGTCTTCCTACAGAAGCTTACAACTCTATTACAAAGCTGTAACTAAATACTTTTGCTCATGAACTATTATTATTTTGCTTATAACCAGATATTCCGGTTAACGGCTTTCTTCTCCGAAGATTATTTGAAGTACTTCAAGCTTAGGCTTAAGCATTGATGGCTATGGCTACTATTTGATACATTGTGATGTGGACTTCAAATAAAACTATAACTAAATTCAATGAAGGAAAAAGCCTAAATAGTACCGAAAATAAATTTATCATTGTAAAATTAAACATTTTATGTAGTTAGTTGTGCAATCTCACCGCGGAATCAACTGTAAGTTTGAATGTGAATACAGAACCAAACAGATGGAATATTAGGAATGTACCTAACCTAGCACACTAATGGTACAACTTTCTCCGAACACCTATCGACACTATCAAATATTCTTATAATGTACTACGTGTCAGTATTCGCGCATCGAATCACAATTTGCGTTCGTTTGAATTGTATCATTATTGTAAACACGATCCAACTGCGTCTGTTAACTTGTGCGGGGCATCATTCTAAAATTGTTTTATCATCTTTAGCGTTTCCTATTCTAAACTTGTTACACGTCCTGAATTCCATCAAAGATGTCTTTCGAACATGTTTACGTTTAAAAAAGACTTCCGTGGAAAAATTCTTGGTGATGTTCTTCCGAGGTGTGTCTAATAACACAGATTTACGAGTATAAAAGTTGGAAGCTTAGGAAAAAAGTATAGTGTATTAATACGTCATAAAAGACAAATCGCACTGGATGGATCAATTGTAACAATTTATTTAGTTATCAATGCCTCAATAACTCAGTGGTGTACCTAATAAAGATAAATAAATAAATATCTGTGATTCGTCAGAAAGAAAAAGCTCTTTTCTCTATTCGTCAGAGTTGTAAAACAGTTGAAAAAGACGAAATGGAATAAACAGGAGTAAGTAATAATACATACAGTGCAATTTTAAACCATAAAAGGTATTATCAATTTTGTTACTTGTGATTCACTTTAAAGTTTTATCTTTTAAAGTGAAACTTTTATTACATCGTCTCAAACTTTTTGGTATGTGTGTCGCATGTCGCGTGACGGTCGATTCTTAACTTATCGGTTCTAGGTAACGAAAGTACTTAGGATGACCTAGCTTTCAACATATCTGATTGAGTACGGGTGCTACTACATGATACATTCTGAAGGTCTGATGATGACCAGGTATATACTTATCGGTTCTGAGTAACGGAAGTACTTAGGATGACCTAGCTTTCAACATTTATCTGATTGAGTACGGGTGCTACTACATGATACATTCTGAAGGTCTGATGATGATCAGGTATATACTTATCGGTTCTGAGTAACGGAAGTACTTAGGATGACCTAGCTTTCAACATTTATCTGATTGAGTACGGGTGCTACTACATGATATATTCTGAAGGTCTGATGATGACCAGGTATATACTTATCGGTTCTCAGTAACGGAAGAACTTAGGATGACCTAGCTTTCACCATTTATCTGATTGAGTACGGGTGCTACTACATGATACATTCTGAAGGTCTGATGATGACCAGGTATATACTTATCGGTTCTCAGTAACGGAAGAACTTAGGATGACCTAGCTTTCAACATTTATCTGATTGAGTACGGGTGCTACTACATGATACATTCTGAAGGTCTGATGATGACCAGGTATATACTTATCGGTTCTCAGTAACGGAAGAACTTAGGATGACCTAGCTTTCAACATTTATCTGATTGAGTACGGGTGCTACTACATGATACATTCTGAAGGTCTGATGATGACCAGGTATATACTTATCGCTTCTCAGTAACGAAAATACTTAGGATGACCTAGCTTTCAACGTTTATCTGATTGAGTACGGGTGCTACTACATGATACATTCTGAAGGTCTGATGATGACCAGGTATATACTTATCGGTTCTCAGTAACGGAAGTACTTAGGATGACCTAGCTTTCAACATTTATCTGATTGAGTACGGGTGCTACTAAATGATACATTCTGAAGGTCTGATGATGACCAGGTATATACTTATCGGTTCTCAGTAACGAAAGTACTTAGGATGACCTAGCTTTCAACATTTATCTGATTGAGTACGGGTGCTACTACATGATACATTCTGAAGGTCTGATGATGACCAGGTATATACTTATGTTGCTATTTCTTGCTTTTGATAAACAACGACATAGCTAGTCAGTCCGAAAAACTGATCAACGAGGATGATGCCATTTTAATACCCTAAATCGAATATTTATCCAAAAATTTTTAGTTAAATGTCTACAATACGAAAAAAAGTTTCACTTATACCGTGGTTTCATAAAACCACACAATCTTTTTTTTTATTATTGAAATTGTTTATAAATTTTAAATAAATTAAAATACAGAGCAATTATCTGCGAGAGAGTTTGATTATTATTCACATTTTGTTTTTATAGCGCTCTATCGCTTTATACTAGTTTATATTCATAAATCTATGACCAATTCGGGCGTTGATCCCAAAACCTGCAGACAGATTAGACCGACATGAGAATAACGAACCGATGGTTTCGATAGATTACGAAATAACAGTCTCGTTCACAAATTATCACATTGCGTAAACATTATACTTGCAAATATTCCCAAATTGCGAGAATTGACACCGCCATTAACGACTTCCGATGAATTTGATGTGATTGAATAAATTGATAATTTTGAATGATGATTAGGTTGTTTGTGCTTACTCCTTGGTTTAATTTGAATGATTAATATAATCAGTAGATATTCAATTTTAAATTGATCTGAGGCGTAATTTAAAATTTTTATTTTATTTAGGATGTGAAGAAGGTGGTTATAAAGATAGGTATACCCATCTCCTTTGAGTTATACAATATAGGTATAAACTGAACTGACGAATGAATAAGTGGTAATGTTTTCATTCACAGAAGACGACACACGTCTTTGTTTTAATCATGAGGTTGGTTTCCAAGCAAATTTTCCCATACAATGTTATCACAATATTAATTGAAAACACTATACGAGTAAGTACGTTATGGCTAGTCAAATACAATTTGTGAAATGAATGTGTATAATTTTATATATTGGTAGGGATTGACATTAATTTGATTGTATGACAGTTGTATTGCTTTAAATTTTACAATCCAAAATAAATACATACCTATGGGCAGGCAGACTTTAAATATTAAAATGAATTAAAATCATTATAATTGATTATGGAAATTGATTTGAAATTGATTTTATTATGGAATTGTTTCTTGACATTGTTAATGGATTTATGGGATTTTATGAAGACGATTATTAATTGATCAAATTGTAATTTATAAGAATTTTTATTTATAATAATTTTAATTTATATTATTATTATTAATTTAATTTCAATATATGCATATTACTCTAACGCATTAGTTAATAAGCTGTAATGTTAGATGTAATTTTGAATATAAATAAATAAATAAATAAATTATAGAAAGGTATGAGTTTTTCTTTTCCTTATTTTAGAATGGACAGTTGCTGCTGGCCTTAGCTCACGTGGATAGTACGATTAGTCCAAATAGGCTGTAAATATTCGATCTCGCATCGAGTGTTTCGGAAGTTCTACTTTCTAGGTACATAATACACATACATAATACAGGCAGGTGGCAGTCATCACTTCCTCATTACATGACTTGTCTGGAAACAAATCGACGCTTGAAAGGAAACATTGAAGCGACATTGAGCTAACTTTACAGGAGAGCAGTTTAAAGTTGAATTTTTAGAAAAGTTGCAGGTATAGGCCACAACATAGATGACAAAATAAGGATTCCAAAACAGTAAGAATAACGTCGGTAGGAGAATTACAAACAAAATATATGATTTTTTTCTAAAAATTCCAACTTTAAACTGCTCTCCTGTAAAGTTAGCTCAATGTCGCTTAGTCAATGTTTCCTTTGAAGCATCGAAATCTTTTACCTACTCCTTGTACAACATGTTACTTGAATGTGTTCCCACATAAAACCGCAACAACTAAAACTAAATGTGAATGTACACATTTTAATTATGCCCAAGCTTTTGACATAACATCCGGTATACTGAACAGGTTTATTAAAACGGCACGAGTGAATAAACAATAGTATAATAGTGCATTAGAGCGGGATAGAGGACAGTTCAACGCACCAAGTGGTACCTGTTGGACGGGTGATCTGGCTTCAATAGACCATAAAATACCTGAAGACATAGTGTTTCGTAAGATCTAGTACGGAATCGATATTTTGGTGGTCCAAGTTGAAGGATGTAGCGAGCGGGTGCTGAGTACAGTACTGCTATGCTGACTGGCCCCTTTCAGCCCCATGATTCTGTACTATTATCCTATCGGAGTCAGTCTGTGATGAGTAAAGTGGAATCGTAAATGTTAACTAGATTATACTTACTAAATGACTCATGTAGTCATAGGTAAAACAAATTATGTACAAATTATGTACTTAAGTACAAATTATGTAGGTACAAATTATGTAAGTTATCAATCTAAAAAATATAATTGTAGATGCATTAAATTTTGAAGCTTTAAGTACTTATATACATTTGCAGCAACTTTCTAGTGATTTTTTTTCACGTTTTCTCATACTACTCCGTCATAACTACCCCGTAGACTCGAATACGCACTATCGAAAAACTCGCCAGTGATCATGTTTTGCAGAAAACATTAAAGTTTCCGTTTTTTTATAAAAAAATGAACATTACCTACATAAAAATAAAATATTAATTAGCTCTAGAAATAATATTTTATTTGCTGTTTATATTATGAGAGAAGGGGAGAGCAAGGAAATAAACAAAAAAATTAAAATTCCATTAATTATTTTTAAGCATAATTAATTACGAAATGTTACATTTTATGGCAATTATGTTAAGTTATTATATGACATAACAGCTTTAGGAAGCTAGAACGTGAGATTCTGAAACGCATTCATATTTCATATACATTAAATTAAAGTTTTATTACACTACCAATTTAATGTCGCAATAAGTTTAGAAAATTTTATTTTGTAGATATTGTAGCATTTTGAACTTCCTATTTATTATTTTTACCCATCTTGTGAAAAAATATTTATTTATATATACTATGTAAAAGAATTTTATTCTGTAAGTAAATCGAACCCGGGAGTCAGTACAAACTGGGCCAAAAGTCGTGCAAACCGAGAACCCGTTTATTTCCCGGGCTGAGCTAAAGTGGGAGGCCTTAGCCCCACCCTCCAAAATATCTAAGTCCACCCATGACAAAATTTAAAAAAGTTCATTTCCTCATTTCCTCTGGGTTATGGCCCCCCCAAACACAAATCGGTCAAGGCCGCCCCCAGTTAAAATCCTCGATCTGTCAGTGCTAGAACCTGTACAGCTTCTATTATAGCTCAAACGTTTCACGGTCAAATTCAACAGGAGGATAGTAATAGGCGGTATCCATAGGCAGGTATCCTACATGCATGTCTGAGTACTGTTGGATTAAAAACTAGAAGGTAGAGAGGTTGATGATTGATTGAATGCACAATCATTTTCATTGTATGCTCATTATTCCTTTTTATTTTATACTTAGTTCTTTTCATTGTATGCTCCGTCCTTTTCACTGTGGGTAAAGTCTCCACGAACAGGGGATGTTCGATAGAACTGACCGATGTAAGAACCCTCTTAGCGCTCTTACAGACGAGCAGCACTTTGCAGTCGAGAGAGCCAAGTGCAAACGTCGACGCTTGCAGTAGGTAGACGCGCCGACAGCAGGCCGACAGCAGGCCAACTGCACGCCAACAGCAGTTCGACTGCAGACACCGCCATTTTAACATTGAATTATTCAAAGTTTTAACTGTAACTAATTTTTTTAACTTATTTTATTTATTTTAACTTATTTTAATTTTAACTTTAAAAATAAAATTATTAAATAAATTTAAATTTTAACTTTTTAAAGTTCTAATGTCGGCGTCTGCAGTCGAACTGCTGTCGGTGTGCAGTCGGCCTGCTGTCGACCTGCTGTCGGACTGCTATCGACGCGTCGACTGCAAGAGTCGACGTTTGCAGTTGGCTCTCTCGACTGCAAAGTGCTGCTCGTGTATAAGAGCGCTTATATCCTGAGACAACAACATGTCCATTTGCTTATAATATTGAACTAATAACACAACTTTCTTATTTCTTACTACAGCATGAGATGCCCACCAGATTTCTTGGAACTAAAACAAAGTAGGCGGTCCACACGTGAAAGCTTATTGTTCAGGACACGTTTGTTTCAAGAACCGGCGGTTGAAAGTCAAAGCCAAGTTCGCGTGTCACAAACACGTTTACACCGTGACGTGACGGACGGTGACACAGATCATAGGGCGTCATCATAATGTGACAATTGTGACAGCCGACATTGTGCTGAAATGCTAGTGTGATCTGTAACCGGTATCGTTTGACCTTTACAATGAGCTGATTAAATTAAAATAGATACAAGAAAGACCATAGTTCAGTTCGTATCTTTACGTGTCATACGAAAGGTTTCGGGTTCGATTCCGGTTACAATGTCTAATTTGTTTATGCATAAGCATGACACAGGAGATTACAGTGTGAAAGTGTAAGTAGGTATCTATGCAAGCGATTATTTGAAAATGTTGAACGAAAAAATAAAGTTCTTAATAATATATTATAAATAAATAGACCCACATAATAATGATGTAGAGTTTGAAAATATTGACGGATATTCTTACAAAACTTAATATCATACATCCGATTGATTAGTATTATAGAACAAGACTTGTTGATAATATGATGAACAATTTACAGATAAATGTAGTTATTAGGTCTAACTATCAGTGAAACTACAAATCGAACCAAAATTATTTCATGTAAAACAGATTGCCAAGATTCACAAGCTGTTTAAAGTTATCACTGTTAAAAAGTTGTTAGATCTCATGAACAGCCAAGCCTCTGACTATACAAGGCTTGACTGTCCAAGCCATACCTAACAATCCTCATGTCCTGGGCGACAAGTATTTTAAAAGTTTTGGGTGAAAGTCAATACTTATACATTCATTCGATTCGACTTCCGACTTTATAGTTGTTAGAGTTGTTTTAGATTTAGGGTGAATTTTTTCTCACACAAGTTCCTACGGCAATATTTTGTAGTCAAAACGATTATACATAGTCCAATGTGCCGTGAACTGTGAAGACTCCTTGTAGTCTAGGAGCTAGTGGCGTTATAACTGCCAAAGTGCCAAAGTACATGTTTAAGGCCTATATATTATGTTATATTCTATTACTATTATCGTTATCTACCTAATTGCTAAATAACTTAATGTGCTATATAATTATTTTTATAAAACGTGATAACTATTTTGTTTTGCTTTTTACTAAATCTTAATTAAAGTACAAACCAAGTTTTTTTCAATTGTATTGAGGTGCAACAGGTATTGTTGTTGTTATATAATCGCTAAGTAATAAATTCAATGCAATTACATTCACTTTTTTAAGTGTCCAACGGTAATTCGATATGATAATTTTAATTATAAAAGCGAGGTGAAGAACATTTTACGTAGCTCGTAATAACAATATTGGTAACCATACGTTTATAATATTTAATTACTCAGTGTAAAACAATTAAATATTAATTTATGAGTAGGTACATAGCATAGTTATGTATTTTTATGTAACAAGTAGCAAGAGAGAGATTAGTATTATAACAGTTAGATATTATAACAGTGAGAGAGTTATAACAGAGCAAAGCCTTAAAAATATGTCATGTGAGTAATATTTATAACGTGAGTTATCTGAGGACATCTACCTTCATTGAGTCCATAAAGAAATCTTGTACACTACAAAAAAAAACCCAGCCTCCTTTATTATATTTAAGTCATATGATAATTATAGTAAACTATTGACCAAAATTTATATATCATTTATACACTCCCCGAAAAACCTGAGCTGTGGTCAAGACAAATTGTTTACAAGCGCTTAGACTATAAACAAAAACTGGGAGTGTCGGCAGTGAAGCGGATCGTCTCGACAACGTCTTCCAAGCGAGTGGCTCCCGGCGGAGTCTCCCACGGGGGCATCCGGTGCTCAGTCACATGGACAGTTTACACATACCAGATATCCCGTTGGCCTATACTACCGTCATACCAAGTTCAATGTGCTTAATTAAATAAAGAAATAAACGCGAACACACTCATACCCCCGCAGTAGGTTTTTACCTGTGTCGCGGGTGGCATGGACGACACATATAACACATCACAATAACACCGTGCACTCGAGTACAAATATTTATCTGTCATATCTGCCCTGGCCAGGAATCGAACCCGGGACCTCTCGCTTCACAGGCAGGGTCGCTCGCTACCAAACAGTATACAGGGTCGTCAATGAGATTGAGAAACTATGTCTACAATTTTCCCTTGAATTCGTATATTATAGTCTATAAAATAACTAATATTATGATAATTAAACTCGTACGTGTACTAAAGTACCTACCTACTTTAGTACAACCATTTTTATACGAGTTTTATAGCAGCCGTATTAATTATTATAGGTATAATATCTTTTATACATTGAACGGTATAAAAACATATCGCACCTTTATAATTGTATCCAATATTCGTATTTTTTGGTAAACGCCAAAAATGTAATTGAAGAATTGGGCATTTTTTATTATTTATTTGACATAAAATACATGTTTTTATGCCGTTCAATGTATAAAAGTCATTGTCTTAAAATTCTTAGATATACGCCACTTCAATTCTAAAGGTGCGATACGAGATCAAGGGGAAGGTAAAGTACTTACCTACTTTAGTACAGCTATTTATATTTTTATTTTAACTGAAGTTAAAACGATACCATATTACTATACTCAAGTTTTTATAATAGATACCAAAGCGATGCGTATGATCCACTAATGATTGTAAGAGGGTCGATGATAACGCTTGAAAGAAAGCAGGCCGACCAACGGAAGCTTTCAATTAAACACATATTTATAGAAACAATTAGCCCGTTTCAAGTGTCTGAGTGCTCCTTAGTAAACGAGGGTTCTAATGCCAGTACATATTTCATTAATGTTTTTGTTTGGTACGCTTTGTGTTACGTCCAACGCTTGACTGACTTGCATTCTGTAGTTAATCGTGGTGTAACTAATTTATTTTGTTCAAAAAGTGAGTAGGTACCTAGTTTGCGTCAAGGTTAACTTCTTCTGTTTGGTTTTGGCCTGGCTCTAGGCCTCCTTTAGAGAAGAGACCCGTGCTCAGTAGATAAATGAGACATTAATAGGTTGAATGGCTTAAACTTGTTTCCTATATTAATTTACCTCCTGGAAGTCCAAGCATTGTAATACTTTGTTCCATCATAAGCCTTGGGACGTCCACAGCTGGACAGCAGCTTTCATATCTGGTAAACCTATTTTTAAGCATTACTTACCAGCTTTAAGGGATAGCCTTCGAATGACAAACCATCTGAAGTGGCTAATCTAAGTAGCCATGTACATTATACGATGTATTATCGTACAGACTTTAAAATCTGACTCATCGGCTCAATTGATTGCAATTAAATGAGTAAGGCAATTAGGTATGTTAGCAGTTTAGTTAAAGGAAATAAATATTGACTGAACTAAGAACTAACTATTGTTAATCATATTTAATGACTAACAAGAGGATTTAATCAGAGATCAAACTAATAGGGTGTGTATTCTATGTAAATTTATGACGATTTATAAATGTCCCATTTATTACACTAAGGACTAACGCCCCAACTCAGAGTTACTAATGGTTACTTAAATCGCTCTTTAGTACAGAATTTGTATGGTTATTCTTTACCAGTAGCGATTAAACTAACCGTTACATGATTGAGTTGTGGCGTAAGGTTTATTTTTTATATAAATATCTGATTTGTCATTTATGAGGACAAGTGGTCATCACATAGGGACGTACATTAGTCACCAACAGGTCAATACCAAATGTCAGCTGCAATCGGAATAGGTACCTAACTTACCGTAAAGATTTCAAAGTCAAGCAGGTAAGAAACTCTTATGTTTACATTTTATGTAATTAGGTAATTGTCAAACGAGCGGAAAGGCATCAGGGACCCCTGACCTAGCAAAAAGAAAGAGAACCCTCAATTCGCACCTTTAGTGGAAAAAAAGCATAAGTCGTGTTTCTTTTAATTTTAGTTATTAATATTGGAAAAAGGGATAAAAGCTGCATATGCTCAATTTTTTTCCAATTTTTATTATTAATCTTGACGGTTTTGTGCAAGAAATCGTAATGTAAATTCCTTTGACCAGTTTTTTGCTCTCCTGTAAAGTTGCAATTTTCATCTTATGCCTTTTTCCCACTGAGGGTACGATATTTTTTGGCTCTACGCAACTGCGATCAAAACATAGGACGAATCTTTTCCAGGAAGTTAAAATACATGTCATAACTTTCGGGTATTATATAGAGTATAATCTATGGTCATAACCACGACCATACATAAGAAACATACATACAAACACGTACAAATACGTACATATACATACAATACATACAAATACGACGGTATTTGTATGTATGTTCGTAAATTGGTTCGGGATTCATTTATTAATAAATTATTATTAAGATTATTATTTAGATGATTAAAATCATACAGATTCATGTTTCCTTCGCATCGTGTAACGGAACATTATTGTAAAAGGAGAGAGAAAGTTTACGAGACAGGAAAAAGAGTATCGTCTCAAAAATCAGGTTAAGCTACTTCACGCCTTCGCCCCTTGTAAGGATTGAAGTAATAAAAATAAAGCGAACCTTCCAGCTTCCTTCGTTCGTCGTTTATTTATTTCTGTCGCACGAAGAGTCACTAATTTTAGTTCACGGAACTTAAAGTTCGTGAAATACCAAAACTACGCTCGCTTTATTTTCATCTGGATTTCGAACAGGCTTATTCCACTAAACTATTCATCAACTCTCTTACAAGTTTAATGAGAGGGGGACCTTGTGTACTATATTACAGGCTTCGGCTTAGTTTAGGCACCTGATCTCCCACAAATTGTAAACTCCTTATTTTATGAGAAGAGAAAAACTGTAAAAACTATTATTATTATTATTATCATCGATTCACTTTATATCGAAAGTCGTTAGTTTAGTAGTTAGTAGTACCATAGAAGAGATAATACCCAGTTACCCCCATATTTTTATATGATCTAGTTACTTAATTGAAAAATAAATATCTAGAAATAAATTTTGATAGTATTTTGATAGAAGTTGGAAAATAATGCCCTCGCATTGTAAAGCTGAACGCACATATATTCGCATCGTCCGCGCCGGACGCTCCGAATGCGGATACCCTCGCACATATGTCCGGATTCGCCGTACGGATTTTTTAGTATTGCCAACAATTTTAGCAGTTTTTTCCATCTAGTGAAAAACGGTGTGATGTCATTCGTTTATTCCCACTCGTCTTGGGGAGTAGTCCTGTTGACAATACTAGTAGGAAAAAATCCCACTAGTTCTGTGTCAATTTTTTTCCGTGTATAGGTATAGTTTAGGTATGGTGTACTAAGATACAGGCCAAGGCTTAATTTAGACACCAGATCTCCCACAGATTACTTAGCACTTACATATCTTTTCCTTTTATTCATATTTTAAAATGTTACCTGAATGTAATTTGAGGATGAGATGAAATAAAGATTTTTGTATTGTATTGTATTGTGTTGTATAGTTTGCTATCAATCGTCAAGTATTGGCCATTAAATGTATATTAGTTCATAGTTTTCATAAACTTCATAATAATATATTCCTTTTATTCAACTGACAGTTGTCAGACTCAGATTCTCAGATTGCAAAAGCAAAATATTAAGACTGATGCAGCTATGGAAAAAACTGTTATAATAGCGTGCGCATTGGAAGAGGAAGAAGAAAATTAGGGCGTAAAATCTTTTTTTAATGCCAGAAGCTTTCGGAGCGCTAGATTCTTGTGAGCGTTGCCACAAGACATTGTAATGGTTGTAAAAAGCGCTGAATTTTTGTAATAACCCGACCACTTGATCAATACCTACTCGTATATTAATATAAGTTGAATCCAAAAAAAATTTTTTTTTTAAACGCTTTTATTTCAATGTTTAGTTTATAAAATTAGCTACAAGTTGTGAAAATTTCAAGTCTCTACGTAAAATAGAACATAGAGAATTATGCGTCTAAAGTCTGAAAATCGTTTTTTTTAATTTAATTTTTTTTTTTTTTTTTTTTAATTTTCGTGTATTGTCATCGGAAATACACATGTCTGCCAAATTTCATCAATTTTCATTAAAGGGAAGTCATTCAAATTAACGTTACAAGATTTGATCCTTTGATCCTCCGAAGTGAAGCTAAATATAAAAGCGATTAATAACCTTATTGCCGTGTAAATAGAGTAGCATTTTGATCATAATATTGAAGATTTGATGCGTTGATGCTCCGAAGTGAAGCTAAATAAAAGCGTTTAATGAAATTCGAAATAAGTTGAATCCAAAAAAATTTTTTTTTTTAAACGCTTTTATTTCAATGTTTAGTTTATAAAATTAGCTACAAGTTGTGAAAATTTCAAGTCTCTACGTAAAATAGAACATAGAGAATTATGCGTCTAAAGTCTGAAAATCGTTTTTTTTAATTTAACAACAAATAAACAATGAAAATTAGTTTAAAATATGATTTTCGTGTATTGTCATCGGAAATACACATGTCTGCCAAATTTCATCAATTTTCATTAAAGGGAAGTCTTTCAAATTAACGTTACAAGATTTGATCCTTTGATCCTCCGAAGTGAAGCTAAATATAAAAGCGATTAATAACCTTATTGCCGTGTAAATAGAGTAGCATTTTGATCATAATATTGAAGATTTGATGCGTTGATGCTCCGAAGTGAAGCTAAATAAAAGCGTTTAAAAAAGAAGATTCTGGGCTCATGACATCAATTTGAAAAGGCAGTCAGTTGAACGGCAAATACTATACGTTATTTCTCGGCTTTGTGGGTGATGGTCAATGAACCTAGATAATTGAAAACTTTAATTTGTAACTTTAATTTGAGGGAAATTAAAACACATAATACTCATTATTTCTTTTTAGTTTTCGACTTTGTCTCATATTTCAATAACGTAGTTAGTTATCGCAGTTTGAGGAACACCATTCGGAATCTCGAATGTCCGAAAACAATTATATATAGGCACAAACGAAGGCGACATCTCCTCACAGGATTCGTTTATTATGAAACGTTTCTCGTAATGCGTTGTCAAAAGCATCGTGGCATGGCAACACTATCGGTATTTCGGATACCTTCCGTATTTTCAGAAATGCGTGCGGACGGTGCGGATGACATATACCGACGCATCTGTCATCCGCATCGTCCGCATCGCATTTTTGAAAATGCGGAAGGTATCGAAAATGCGGATGACGTCATACGTAGGGCGTGTGCTGGTACTCAGTGTTGCCATGCCACGATGCTTTTGACAACGCATTAGGAGAAACGTTTCATAGTAAACGAATCCTGTGAGGAGATCTCGCCTTCGTGTTTATACCTATACATCATTATTTTCGGACATTCGAGATTCCGATTTTATTGAAATTATTGAAATATGAGACAAAGTCGAAAACTAATAAAAAATAATAAGTATCGTGTGTGTGTGTGTGTGTGTGGAAATTAAATTTCCCTCAAATTCAAGTTACAAATTAAAGTTTTCAATTATCTAGGTTTATTGACCATCATCCACCAAGCCGAGAAATAACGTATAGAATTTGCCGTTCAACTAACTGCCTTTTCAAATTAATATTATGAACCTAAAATCTTCTTTTTTTCGAATTTGACTTTCTTCGGCCAATATGCAGGCTACTACAACAATTTTTCCATAGCTGAATCAATCTTAACCGTCTTCACCGTTTTTCACTAGAGGTTGGAAGAAACTCCAAAAATTGTTGGCAATACTAAAAAATCCGTACGGCAAATCCGGACATATGTGCGAGGGTATCCGCATACGGAGCGTCCGGGGCGGACGATGCGAATATATGTGCGTTCAACATAAGAGGAGACCCCGAGCCCAGCAGTGGGATAATTATGTGTTGTTGCTTGCTTGCTTGGAAAATAATTGTTATTGAAATACATACATAGTTGTTACTGACATCATGCGGGGCAATCCATTCTACATAATTAGGTTGTAATGTGATTGATCGAATGAGTATTGATGGGTTAGGAGTTTGGGACAAAACAAAATACCTACATACAGATCACAAAATTATAATGATACTCAGCAAATAATTAGTAGAATTGGGCTTAAAACTATAGTTCCTTTATCGTGTCGGCGATCTAAATAGGGAGATTCAAGTTCCCCTAATTAGTGGGTTTCAGCATGTGCACTGTTCGTTTACAGAGGGTGAATACAATACTACACAAACGTTAATCTTTGACAAAAAAAATCACGTCTTCTAATAAAAATAAAAATTCCATTATGCGTGTAATCGTTCGTTTCGTTATTGCCCGACATAATACTCTCTCAAACGATATATTATAAATTAGAATTAATGCCAAAATACAAAATTACCTAGTTAGGATAGTTACACATTAACAGCCTACAGAGTCAACAGGAAAAATTAAGAATGAAAATTTTGATAACAAATGTTATTAACATTCGGAAATTCTGAAAATCTGGATACATTTACAGGTTTGTCATAATTCTGATTCCAACTATAGTCCATTTTCATTGACGAATTTATTATTTGATAAACAATTTTACAGTGGCATTTATACTTGTAATTTAAAAATAAGACAGACTAAATGAAGTGAATTTTAAGATAAATAATAATGTAATGCCAAAACAAACTTCTGTTCACTTAATTAATAATAACTATTAATAGTGAACAGCATTTTAAGTTTAGTATTTAAGTGTTATGCACATTTAAATAAAAAAACTTGAGAGGTGTCAAGGGACACCCGGATGGAACGAAGTTCCTTTCGATATTTCCTATTTTACTTATGTTAGGGCCAAAGAATCTCAACAGCGTGATTCAGAAAGTTGTACAGAGCGCCATCTAGTTTCAACTAGTTACAACTTTCTGAATCACGCTGTTAAGATTCTTTAGCCCTAACATAAGTAAAACTAGATGGCGCTGTACAACTTTCTGAATCACGCTGCTGAGATTCTTTGGCCCTAACATAAGTAAAATAGCAAAAAGTGTCGTCATGACTTTTCGTAAAAATCAAAAAGTGTCGTAAGATTTTTTTCCGTCTAGCCCCCTTTCACAACGCGCGATAAGGAACTTCGTTCCAATAAGTGCATGAGATAGCTGGCCAGATAGCCATACCGTGGTCATACACCGTCAAGTTTACTAGATGCTGCGTCAAGTCCGCTGCAAAGTGCAAACTTGACAAGTATACTTGATCGTGTAAGGCGACCATATGACTCGCCAAAAAAACACAGCATAGATAAGTTGTTTTTTATTATTTGTTCTCAAGGAAGTCAAGGATAACAAAAGGTTATCCAGTAGGTGTACATCAATAGACTTCAACAACAATCGAGGATCCTTGTAGCCCACACAGATCATCTGTTAGCATAAATAATAGGCGGTATTGTTGAGCAAATGCGATATTTCGATATGGATGTGCTATTGTAGGTAATTTTTATGGGTGTCAGATTATTTTTTGAAAATATTTACAAACTAGGAAATCGCCCTCGCTTCGCTTCGGAAAAAATAGTAAAAAAAAATATAGCCTATGTCACCCGGGGATAGTGTAGTTTCCCAACAGTGAAATAATTTTTCAAATCGGTTTGGTAATTTCGGAGCCTATTGAATGCAAACAATCAAATCTTTCCTCTTTATAAGTATAGATTATTAGTAGGTATAGGCAAACATTACGAAATGACGAATTCAATCCATTTGACAGTTATATCAATATCCTGACTAGTCTACACAATGTCTGCATATTTTAAGAGACATGGATATTCACGATTTTTAAATGTAGTCGTAAAACTTACATATAGCTTACTAGCAGACCCGGCAGACGTTGTTCTGAAACACAACCGTTTTCATCGCAGATAAGTTACTGCTAGGAAAAATTGTTGAAAACTATCCTTGAAACGTTTATTTTGAAACGTTTATTGTGTCAAAATTTGAGCTTAATCGGTGAAGAGCTTTTCAAGTTTTTAAAGCTTACACAAACCAACTAACATTTTGATATAGCTTTCATTATACGCTTTATAGTCAAAATACAAGACACAAAACGTTACTTTGACAGCATATTGTTAGATAGAAGGTTATACAGCAATATACTTACTAGACACCAATGATATTTAAAAAATATAGATACGCCATGCCCTTACAAATCAACCAAAAAGTCTGTTCCGAAAAGCGCTACAACACACACTCGTTTATCTTTTGTTTCACTACACCAATCACACTAAATAATACAGTTGTATGTCAAATCTCAAGTACTTCCGACAACAACAAAAGCGTGCGTATCTTTTTGTATTGACAGAGCGACCACGAGCAGACGAGGTCAATTGACTGCTCTTACGATCTTCATCTTTGGCGCGCTAGTGACATGTCTACCTCTTTTTTATTTATAATATCATTGCTAGACACTAAACCTTAGAAACTATTAAGAAACAAAGCAATTCTCATCGAAACATAAAGTGTGTCGCGTGTCGCACGAGGCCAAGCTTCTAAAATTGCGAAGAGTGTGTCGTATGATTAAGGACGTGAGAAAATATATTATGAAAGTCATTGAAATGCTAATGTATCCGCCGTATATACAATGCAATCCCTGGGCTACATGAGGTTTTTCAAGTCCTCTTTATTAGCAAGGTCTTTGGCGATGACTGCTAGTAAGGAAGTCATACCTGTGCTATGCACATAATTATAATATATCTTCCAGTTTTCGACTTACACTCAACACACAAACATTCGCAAACATACATATTAAAACACACATATATTCACGCACACACAGAAAAGGCAGTTAGTATAAAAAATAAAATATTGTACATAGAAAATTTAATAAATATACAGTATGCTGAATATTAAAACTGTATATACTTTCTATAGTAATAGTGCATGTGCATAACCGTGTAGTATCTATATATAAAAAAAAGAAAATAAATAACTATGTTTAATTTATTTCTTTTGTCAATGTGATGATTCATAAGAATTTACAGTATTTAATAAATATATGATGTGTAAATAATTAATAAACAATAATGATTTAACGCATAATCCATGGCAACAGAACAACTGCAACGAGCTCGTCTGTACTGAAAGACCTAAGTCATTCACCTTATCATCTGTAAGCATTTGAAGAGATTACGAATCTATCTTCTTGCTGGCGGAGAGACTCAAGCTCACTGAAGAAAGGTTCACACGAATGATCATCTTCAATAGGTACTGATATGATGTGTTAAGATAACGCAATGAACGACATGAGATATGACAGTGACGATAGATATTGGAAACCCCGCTTGATGTCGCAAAAACATAGCAATGAATAGATAGAAAATAAAAGGAAAAGCAGAAAATCCAAATAACATGGGGCATGAGTCTTGAAACCAAAAGCTTCGAAAAATATCATGACTCGAGGCTACTGTAATGTGACAAAATAAGTAGGCCAGATTTATTAAAAACCGGGCAAATGCGTGTCAGGCCAACGAAGGTTCCGAAGTAGTAAGTTTATCGACTATTACTTATTAACTAATGCTAACATAACCGTGATAGTTTTTTTTTTTTTTTTTTTTATAGCCTGAAGGGCAGACGAAAAAGCATACGGGCCACCTGATGGTAAGTGGTTACCGTCGCCTATGGACATGAGCAATACCAGAGGAATCGCCAATGCAACACCGGCCCTGAAGGAGAACTCTTTTCACACCTTTTTTGAAGAACCCCATGTCATAGCGCTCCGGGAATACTTCGGAAGGAAGCCCATTCCACAGTTTGCACGTGCGTGGCAAAAAAGTTCGTGAAAATCGGACTGTAGATGTACTCCACATGTGTGTGGGTGTGTTATGTGTGTGTTTTTCTTGTAAATTCATCATATAACCTATTTTTGAGAATTTTTACTTGTCCAACTCCAACGGTTCAACCGGCAAGGAACACTTGAATCTAACCAAAATTAGCAATTTAAAGCCAAATATTTCGCAAACGGACCCCTAAATCCGAAAATAGTCTTAGAAGACTCATAATATTTTTAAAAGACCTTTTCAACGATACCCCACACTAAAAAAAAATTTATCGTCACCTGTAGGGGAAGTGCCCTGAAAAAAAATGTTTTTCAATATTTTATTCTACGATTTCGGACAGACGGACGGACGGACGGACGGACATGACGTATGATTTTTTTAATCAGTCTATAAGGGCGTTAAAAATGCATTTGAATTTTCGCTGCCATATGGTAATCTTTGCCACAAGTTTTGCTACTTTCCTACTAGCCTAATAATATTATAACTGCGAAAGTTTATATGGATGTTTGATCATGTTTGTAACTATTTCACGCAAAAACTGCTGAATGGATTTTCATGAAATTTAGCACATAGGTAGACCATGATGTGGAATATCCCACGAAACGCAAACAAAGCTGCAGGCAGAGTTCTAGTACATATTTAAATATCTAATAATGACTTTATGGGCTCACTACTTCTACTTAAACATAAACAAATATCCATCATACATCAATTTTAGCCGTATTGGGGCGGCTTAGAATACTAACCCCAATCCCACGCCGGCCGAACTAAATCCGGCCCGCTGATGTCCATGGGCGACGATAGCCACTTACCATCAGGTGGATCGTCAGCTCGTTTTCCGGCTATTTCCATAAAAAAATACAACAAACTCATTTTATAATCGTATAATCATTCCATTCATTGAAGTGAGCAGTATTCCGAAGTTCCTTAATTGGTTCAACTATGTAAATGACGATGCAGTAAATGACAAATGAACGAATCAAGGAAGCGGCTGCCAGATCAAGGCCAGTGGAAATGAGCGTCCGGGAATATGAACCGTTGGACACACGTGGATCAAACATCACTTAGTTTTATGGTGATGCTTCTAGTGTGACAATTCCAAGTCAAAATCAAAGTCAAAGTCAAAATATTTTATACATAAAGGTATCACTGATACACTTATGCACGTCATAATTTTTTAATCTACCAACTTTTCGGAAAGGTGCTTTGTCATGGAGGAGAAGAAAATCCGTAAAGAAACACGCATTCTTTAGTCAAAGTCAATGTTCCCTGATGCACCCTGAACTGGATAAGGTAATAGTGTATCTGATGTATCCTACCATCACCACCTACTATATCACCAGTTTGTTCTGGGTTTTGGTAGGTTTAGGTTGGATGGTAGCTGCCATCATCATTGGTGCATATTAGTAAAGTAGTCTGGGTAGCAAACATTATCAGAAAGAAAGTTGATAAAAGGATTCCATATTTTTCTTGGTCTGCTACCCGTAGTTACCTACATATATATAACAATGGGTGATAGCTTCAACTTGCTATGTTTATTGTTATATTTTATGGTCAGCAAAAAATATTTTGTTTTTCATAGATACAATCAATGATGTTTAAATAAATATAGATACGTTATGCCCTTACAAATCAACCGAAAAATCTGTTCCGATGTCCGCAAGGCACGCTTTATCGCTTTATCGCACGTCTTTATCGCTCTCGCGTCAAAACTACATCGCTATCTCTTTCTTTACCTGAATAAGAGTTCCCAATTGGGAACTTTTTGAGTCATCACACCGCGCGCGCTTATGACATATCTGCCTCTTTTTAATATATAATATCATTGAGCACGAGTCTATTCCCCTAAAGAGGCCTAGAACATGCAGTCAATTATTACAATCGTACCTTGAAAGGGTCGCGTAAATAATACCAAGTTTTATAAATATAATAATCGGATGTTTCTACTTTAACGTTCATAACATCCTCGCGTGCGTTGCTGACCTTACACTTGCACCAGTCGCAATCCACGCCCAATTCTGTTGACCTTACACTAATTTCAGTAATGCGATACCCACACATTGCACTTCTCTGTTGAAACCATTTTGAACTATTAACTGGTTCGGTTAGTCATTGGGGTCATTGGCCTGGCGTGATAATTTGTGGCGTCTCGATTGCTTTCACAAATCGCTCCAGATTGCCTTATCTTACCTTATCCCTTCGATTTAACTAGGTATCCTATCTTTTAATAGAAAAGTATGTTATGAGAAAATTAATAGAATCCAATTTTTTTTGCAATTTTTGGAACGAAGTTCCTTATCGCGCGTTGTGAAAGGGGGCTAGACGGAAAATTACGACACTTTTTGATTCTTACGAATGACGACACTTTTTTTGAAGTTGAAGTACATAATAGAACAGACATCTCGAACAAAATTTGTGTCCCGCCGGAAGGTTCGATTTTCAAAATTGAGCCCCCGTTCTCCTTTCAAAATCGAACGAATCCATTGAAGACTCCACGTGGCGCCAATACATTGGGACATACATGGTGTTCGCGGTGTCGGTCCCATACGCTAGTAATAATACTTCAATGGGTTAACTACATAAAAACTAATCAGAAGCCGTATCGCACCAATTACTCTCAGGTAGCTGTACCGCTCATCCAGCTCAATTACTGCAAGATGACCCACTCAAGGCCTCAAGGCTTATTAAGCACGCGCTTACTCGTACCGACTTATACGCTAGGATTATATGCTTCGCGATTACAATGATTTCATGTCGAGAATTTCTTAACCCAGATTGTAGAACGGAACGTTTCAAATCGACTTGTTATTAACTGGCATGTATTTTAACACAATAAAGTTTGTGTTACTGTATTTGTAAACAAACTAAATTAGAATCGAGATGTTTTGGTAACAATGATTAGTGTCATCCTAAGTCCTACAAATCGTACCAAAATTATAAATGCGAAAGTTGGTATGGATGTTTTTTTAGTCTTTCAAAAAACTACTGAATTACTGAACAGAGGTAGACCATGCTTTGCAATAACATACATATTTGGTTATTTTATTATATTATCCAGGAAAACGCAGGCACGGGTCTGGTCTTTGTAATTAATTTTCAAGTATATTATCCCACTAGGAGGCTCTAGGCCTCCTCAAGAGGGGAGACTCGTGCCCAGTAGTGGGCCATAAATGATACTATTGTTATTTAAAAATATAGTGCAAAGTAAGATCCTGGGCTAATAAAATAAATTATACGAAATAAAAAGCAAGCTTGTGCATTATTACGGCCCAGATATTCAGGAACGAGAAAATCATGTTTATTTTTTGTAGGAACTTGTATTTATTTAGTTATTCTCATCTTACAAAAATATTCACTACTACTAATAAATACAGATGATACAGATACAGAAAATGCAGAAAACATATTGATGCTTTGCAATTTGACCCAAATACTTACAACGTAAACTGTGCACGACTGCATGTGATGAAAAATCTATAAATAAAACAAAACGCGTTTCTAATTACCTACTTAGCAAATCTAGTCCATTTTATGTCCCACATATTTGATTTTAGCGAAATCTGCCGCTGAAGATCGCTGCATTTGCTAATAAGCGTTTGCTTATTTAATAAGCATCGCGGTGTCGCAACAGCTAGCGAGCGTGCACAGTGTTACAAAACAACGTATTTCCATACAACTGTTGCAACGGAACTGTTTTTCTATTGTGCTTCGGTTATAGACCTCGTATCATCGTTATCATCACGTTATCATGAAGCATTTACAAAACAGATTTTGGTGCTATTATTTAATAGAGTAAAATTCATAAAATCTTCAAAGAGAAAAATGATACTAAATGTATGTAATTATCAGGACGAGGGACGCTTTTATTAAGTACGAAGAATTACGCTTATCGCCTTCTATATGTTACCTAGTTCACCTACTCTGTTCGCGATTTAAAAAAATACAAATGTGCTTTAACTATGATTGTCCGTTGGAAAACTCACCTAACAGACCTAGGAAATATTATATTTTCGATGCTATTCGAATGCCGACTAAACAATGTCTTGTCGATATTACTCATTTCCTAGGATTGTTGGAAGTTAGGGGAGATTTCATTTAAAAATACATCATTCAAAATTCAAAATAATTCATTCATATAGGTATCATTGATACACTTATGCACATCATTTTTTGGTTTTTCGGAAACTTCGGAAAGGTGCTTTGTCATGGAGGAGAAGAAAAGCCTAAAAAATAATGTCATTCAAAGTAGTGTGGCGGGAAAAGAGATACCGTGGAGCCCCAAAGCATCAATTTCTACACCGCAGGAACAAATATGAGGCGTGCAAACCCTGGTACCTAAAGGAAGGCCAGCAGATATACGCAGTGTCTCAGGATCTAAAAGAGTGCCAATGGGAGCAGAGGGAAGTGCATGTAACCACTGACCCGACTCTCAACTTGACACAGCTCTTAGCCTGGCCCTGTCAATATCTGTCTCATTATTCAATAAAACATTGAAATTGTATAAAATAGTTCCTTTTAAAAAATTTCTTTTATCACCTCTCATATCTTTTGTATACTTGTTGTAGAGTACATTGCAAATGTGAATAGCATTTTGACTGAATTCTATTAGCCTACAAATTGCAAAAAATTTAACTAAAAAACATGAGAGGTGTCAAGGGACACCCGGATGGAACGAAGTTCCTTTCGATTTAAGTATTGTTGTTTTGTTGTACAGCGCCATCTCTGTAAAACTTTCTGAATCACGCTAGCGTGGTTCAGAAAGATGTACAGCGCAGCGCCATCTCTGTAAAAGTCTCTGAATCACTTCAAAAAAAGTGTCGTCATTTGTAAGAATCAAAAAGTGTCAATGATTTTCCATCTAGCCCCCTTTCACAACGCGCGATAAGGAACTTCGTTCCAAAATTACCAACCTATTAACACGTGATCACAAAATTCACAGATAATAAAGACCCGGCTGTTAAACTCCTGTTATAAAATAAACAAACTACCTACGTTATTAACTAACTCTGGCGGTGCGTATTGCGTAATTCACTTTCGTTTCCTTCGAGAATTTAAATAAAGAAGCTTTCTCCGTGCTCTATGGACAAGAAAGGACGTGAAATGTGTAATTGGAACACGCAATGCGAATCTTGTTGCAATACTGTTATAGCGAATTTGCATAGTCATTATTGAAATTCTAATTACAAAGGTGATTTATGTGAAGCATTTGCAATTAGAATTGTCATATAATATTTAGTTATGAAATTTTATATTTAACGAACTGTCATGCGTTTTGAAATTTTATTGTACTTACTACAATGATGTTGAAACTAAAGATACGTTATGCCCTTACAAATCAACCAAAAAATCTGTTCCGATCGAGCTACAACGCACACACGTTTATCTTTTGTTTCATTAAACCGATCACACATTTATAAATTATGTAAAAGGGATGGCACTACTAAAACCATAATAATAGTGAAAAAGACAGCTAGTGTTTGTCGCTCGAGGTCGCTCGCGTCACAGCGCGTCACGAGATCCGTGACCAAATGGCACACATTTGCACACTTGGCACACTAACAAATTCAGTACCTACGGAACAGTCAGTAAAAGTTAAAAGAAATATTCGATATTAGTACCAATATTTAACATAACGTTTTATGTACTTACCTATGGTATGTAATTCATCATTTTTATTCAATTTGGAGATATGATTTTTTCGAAATCTCAAAACAACTCGGCATTTTGGTGAAACTATAGACGGCCTCACTCACGGCAGCTATCAACTGTATGAATTGAAATCGCTATACTTATGCACATACTTCTAGCGCCGTGTTGGCATGTCTTGTATATAATGTCATTGACTTACTAAGTTGTTTTTATTCTACTGACTGGACCAGTACCACTATACATTGTAGTTAAATAGGTAGGTGCTTAAGTATATGACATTGGAAAGTCTCCTCGAAAATTATTTTTAACTTTTCAATTCACTCTTCCGTCAATCGGTGGTCATTTATCCAATCCTTGACTCAGTCTCTGAAAACTACATGGACCAATCTACGATGGATAGGTACAACCTCAACATAAATGAATCATGAGCACCGCGCGGGTCTCAATGACACTAAATGCCATTGCGGTTTTGTACTCGAAAAATAATTGTTATAGATACCTTTATTACATAAATAACGTAAGGTGTCCATGCTATGTATGTAACAACAATATATTAAATTAGGTGTGTAAATCTATACTAATATTATAAATGCGAAAGTAACTCTGTCTGCTACTCAATAACGCCTAAAACACTGAACCGATTTTGATGAAATTTGGTACAGATATAGAATTGAGCTCGGGAATGAACATAGGATACTTTTTATCCCGGAAAATAGACGTGTTCCTGAGGGATAACTATTCCACGCCAAAACCACTGAACCGATTTTGATGAAATTTGGTACAGATATAGAATTGAGCTTGGGAAAGGACATAGGATACTTTTTATCCCGGAAAATAGACCTGTTCCTGAGGGATAACTCTTTCAAGCCACTAAACCGATTTTGATGAAATTTGGTATAGATATAGAATTGAGCTCGGGAATGGACATAGGATACTTTTTATCCCAGAAAATAGACCTGTTCCTGAGGGATAACTCTTTCAAGCCACTAAACCGATTTTGATGAAATTTGGTATAGATATAGAATTGAGCTCGGGAATGGACATAGGATACTTTTTATCCCGGAAAATAGACCTGTTCCTGAGGGATAACTATTCCACGCCAAAACCACTGAACCGATTTTGATGAAATTTGGTACAGATATGGAATTGAGCTCGGGAAAGGACATAGGATACTTTTTATCCCAGAAAATAGACCTGTTCCTGAGGGATAACTCTTTCAAGCCACTAAACCGATTTTGATGAAATTTGGTATAGATATAGAATTGAGCTCGGGAATGGACATAGGATACTTTTTATCCCGGAAAATAGACCTGTTCCTGAGGGATAACTCTTTCAAGCCACTAAACCGATTTTGATGAAATTTGGTACAGATATAGAATTGAGCTCGGGAATGGACATAGGATACTTTTTATCCCAGAAAATAGACCTGTTCCTGAGGGATAACTCTTTCAAGCCACTAAACCGATTTTGATGAAATTTGGTACAGATATAGAATTGAGCTCGGGAATGGACATAGGATACTTTTTATCCCGGAAAATAGACGTGTTCCTGAGGGATAACTATTCCACGCCAAAACCACTGAACCGATTTTGATGAAATTTGGTACAGATATGGAATTGAGCTCGGGAAAGGACATAGGATACTTTTTATCCCAGAAAATAGACCTGTTCCTGAGGGATAACTCTTTCAAGCCACTAAACCGATTTTGATGAAATTTGGTATAGATATAGAATTGAGCTCGGGAATGGACATAGGATACTTTTTATCCCGGAAAATAGACCTGTTCCTGAGGGATAACTCTTTCAAGCCACTAAACCGATTTTGATGAAATTTGGTACAGATATAGAATTGAGCTCGGGAAAGGACATAGGATACTTTTTATCCCGGAAAATAGACCTGTTCCTGAGGGATAAGTCTTTCAAGCCACTAAACCGATTTTGATGAAATTTGGTACAGATATAGAATTGAGCTCGAGAAAGGACATAGGATACTTTTTATCCCGGTAACTAGACCTGTTCCTGAGGGGTAACTCTTTTAAGCCACTAAACCGATTTTGATAAAATATAGTACAGATATAGAATTGAGCTTGGGAAAGGACATAGGATACTTTTTATCCCAGAAAATAGACCTGTTCCTGAGGGATAACTCTTTCAAGCCACTAAACCGATTTTCATGAAATTTGGTATAGATATAGAATTGAGCTCGGGAATGGACATAGGATACTTTTTATCCCGGAAAATAGACCTGTTCCTGAGGGATAACTCTTTCAAGCCACTAAACCGATTTTGATGAAATTTGGTACAGATATAGAATTGAGCTCGGGAAAGGACATAGGATACTTTTTATCCCGGAAAATAGACCTGTTCCTGAGGGATAACTCTTTCAAGCCACTAAACCGATTTTGATGAAATTTGGTACAGATATAGAATTGAGCTCGGGAAAGGACATAGGATACTTTTTATCCCGGAAAATAGACCTGTTCCTGAGGGATAATTCTTTCAAGCCACTAAACCGATTTCGATGAAATTTAGTACAGATATAGAATTGAGCTCGGAAAAGGACATAGGATACTTTTTATCCCGGAAAACAGACCTGTTCCTGAGGGATAAGGTCAAATTTTGTTATATGTAGTTGATAGATTCGTCATATTTTATGAAGCGATTTTTATGACCCTTTTTAGGGTTCCGAAGTCAAAACAGAATTCTCATAGTTTCATCATGCCCGTCCGTCCGTCCGTCCATCCGCCCGTCCGTAGCATAGCGCAGAGGCCCTTAGTGCTAGAAAGCTGTAATTTAGCAAGGATATACATGTTTATTTAAACTTCTGGTAGAATAACATTTTTAAAAATATGTTTTTAGTTTTTATTGCGAAATATTCGTAAGTCTTAGACACGTAAAAAAATTCATGGCAATAGCATCAAAAGGAAAACTATCATGGCTATATTATTATTAGCATACGTAGTTATTGAGTTCTATAAACTTAGAACTTCGAAACCCTATATTACCAGTGACCTGGCACGCTATTAGCCGGATTTTAACCAACTTCAAAAAAGTAGCAGGTTCTCAGTTCGACTGTTATAAACAAAAATTAACTTAACATAATTTGAAAAATCAATCTTTAAAGGGTTAATTCAGGGAATGTTTATACGAAACTCCGTCATTTTTAGGGTTCTGAAGTAAAATCGGAACCCTAATAGCTTCTTCATGTCCGTCCGTCAGTCTGTCCGTCTGTCCAAAGCAAAGCGCCGAGAACCTTAGTGCTATAATTTGGCATGCTATAATTTGGCATGGATATACATATTTATTAAAACTCCAAAATCGTAGAATAAAGTACTGAAAAAACTTTTTTTTCGGGGTACCTTCACTACAGGTAACGTGAGCATTATTTTTTTATTCATCCCTATAGTGTGGGGTATCGTTGAAAAGTTTTTTCAAAAATATTATTCTTTTGAGACCATTTTTGGATGTAGAGTTGTACCCAAGTCAAGTCAAGTGTCCCCCCTAACGGCTTAACGGTTGGAGTTGGACAAGTGAAAACATTCTCAAAAATAGGTTATACAATGGATTTATAAGGAAAACTATCAAGGTTATGTTAACATACGTATCGTAGTTAATGAGTAATAGTCAATAAACTTACTAATTTGGAACCCAATATTGCACGTGGCCTGACACGCATTTGCCCGGTTTTTTAAGGTAAAACTGTGAAAGTTGGTAGTTAGTATGTGATCTTACATAAAACAAAAATAACTGTAACATGATTGTTTGGTAATACATTCCCTAAGGGCTAAAACTAGAGGTTGTAAGCTTAGAGTATGTTTGGAGTAAGAAGTTGTAAAACGAACAGATGAGTCACCTCATGGTAAGTGGTCACTATCGCCAATGTACATTAGCAACGCTAAAGGAATCACTGATTTGCTGCTGCCCAAAAAGAAAAGAAAGATTTTTTTTTGTGTATTCTGTAAAATTACAATGTAAATTTAAAATTCAAAAACTCTCTGGCCCTGACTTAAACCTCTAAATTCTAAAAAGTTCAATTATTTTGGGACCTTTTCTATGGGTGGGTCATTAATGGCTCACTACTGAACACTCACTCTTGAGGACGCCTAGAGCATACTCCACCACTTTGCTCCAGTGTGGATTGATGGAGGGATTAGAAATCAACCCAAGTGTCGGAAGTCATTACGCCGGGCGAGGACCTTCAATATGTCATAACGACTGTTACCTTACGTGCCCTCCGAAGCTCGGAGAGCTCAAGAATTTTTTGCCACTAGCGGTCACCTATCCAACTACCGACCGCACTCGCTATTGTTTAACTTCATCGATTACTATTAGAACCGACACAAGCCGCTGCGCCCGGGCTATGAATTCTTCTCCCGATGGGTAATTAATGGGTTCTAAGAACATGTCACTTTTGCTGTAATTTTGGTGAAGAGTTTAGTATCTTGCTGACTACCAATCACGCTACAATATCAGATCGTAGTTATCATTTCATTATCAACACTAAAGATTTGTTTAATATTTTACTCATTTACATAATACGATATATGTACTAAGTATAGGTATTTTAGCTTCAACCCATAATGGACTATTACAAGGCACGGGTCTCCTCTCTTCATAGTATGGACAAGTTTGCTGTCAATTTATGAAAAACATGTTTTATACTGAAGGGATCTTAATTTTCGGCGTACGAAGTCGCGGGTAACAGCTAGTAAGTAAATATTTTAATCCAATCCGTCGTGTCGTGAATGCACTCTTGACAAGGAAAATACACACAATAATTCGCAGCTTTTATTGTTTTAAGATAACACTGTATAACTTATAAGTATGTAGTATAACTTGAATGTACCCAAGTCCCATTATATTAAGACGGGTAAAGGACAACATAAAACTCGCAAAAAAACTCACACACAAACTGCACTAGGCTTCTTTGACCTGCGGATTTATCCACAAATAGTGACATCACAAGTATATCTATACTATAATAAAACTCAAAGTGTTTGTCTGTCCGGGCATCACATAAAAACCCTTGAACGGATTTCGATGAAAATTGGTAAAGTTGTTACTGATACCCTGGGTCATATTGTAGACAACTTTTCATCCTGGAAAACTAACAGGTTTCCCGGGACTACAGGATAAAATTTGAATAAGTTAAAACATAATTTCCCTATGCAATGCTGCGGGCAACAGCTAGTCTAACATAAAATGTTTGTGATGGCCCGAAATCGAACCGGGAACCAATCGCTTCACAGGCAGAATGACTACCAATGGAGCAGGTTCGTGAGAATTAATGACGTACTCGAAAGTCTAATCTAACTCTATTACTACCCTTGAGCATGAATCAGCCGCCAAATGACTCGTCGTGTTCTAGCTGGGGACTTGAGAGCCAGTTCTTTCTTTCTTTTTCTTCTCTCTTTATTGGCCGGCAACGCATCAGTGATGCCTTTGGTGTTGCTGATGTCTATGGGCGACGATAGCCAATTACCATCAGGTGCGTCAGCTCGTTTGCCGTTTATTTTCATATTTTCATAAAAAAGTGAAATTTTTTGCCATAGAACATGGGTAACATTTAGTTATGTTAATAATAAAACTGTAATGGGGTACAATATCTAAGTTAAATAAGTAAATATTATTTGGAAATGTATATGACGGTAGGCTTAAGAATATAATTATATTTTCTGGAAATTCCTATTGGAGTCTGTTTATCTGTCAGTTTTAATAGCTAGACAGATGATGATACGTGGCATATTTCTGTTAAGGGATTAGTAAAAAAACTACCTTTTTAATTTAAAAGCCAAAAAATATATGCTTGAAATGGTTAAGGCTTAAACATTAAATTATTAGGTAGTTGATAAAATTGATAAGCATTGGTTTGGGGGTTAATATTAAGGCATAGGTTACCCGAAGTGAAGCGAGGTTGGATTACTAATATATTTAAATTACAATTTTATTCTTCATGTAGAGCGAGAGCGAGACAAGAACTGCAACTTTTTATTGAAGTTGAATAAACAGCCCATCTAACCTCCTATTTAAGGAAATGTTATTTAACTTCGTTTAATATGGTTATACATTAAAACAGTTGTAACTGACCATTATTTGCTTAATTATTATGTTTAGTTATTCACCGGAACTATTTAAGTACACGTGTATCCGATTTGACCGGATATTATAGTACAAAATTGACCTAGCTTAAAATCATTGAAGTATAATGTCATAGAACAGACATCTCGAACAAAATGTGTGTCCCGCCGCCGGGAGGTTTCATTTTTAAAATTGAGCCCCCGTTCTCCTTTCAAAATCGAACGAATCCACTGGAGATTGAAGCCACGTGGCGCCAATGCATTGGGACATACATGGTGTTCGGGGTGTCTGTTCTATACGCTAGTAATAGTACTTCAATGCTTAAAACGCTTACTTTATATCGAAACAAAATGTATTTCTAAAACTTGTACACATATACTTTAAATTCTTATATTGCAATTTTACATAGTCAGTACTTTAGAAGTTTAATCAAATTGTAAAATCTGCAGCTCGTAGATATTGCACTACCGTTGTTCGCCAAACTAACGGTTTCAGACTGTGGAAATGTTTTGTAATAACCTAGATGCCTAGCATCCAGTGGCTGAATGTCTTAATGTTGCTTTAAGTTTAAAACTAAAACGATAGACTATGACTTACCTATAATGCAATACCAACAACAATAAACAATCAGAACTTGCACTCGAACACAAGAACTTCACAAATTATCCACAATTTTTTTAACTTGTCAGAACTGTAGCTGTGCTTATAAATTGACAACAATGTTAAACAAAATATTTCTTATTAAATTCGTCACAAATAACAGTGTTCAATTTCTGAACAGTGCGTCAAAACTTTTTCGTATTTTTAAAAATGGCGGCAAGCGAGCAAGCATACGACGCGTCTCAATGCCGCGCGCAGAAATACTGAACTGAATTGAATACTGAAGCGTTCACATCACAATCACAAGGCATTCAGGTAATATCTAAAATCCTGAGATCATACATATTGTTTTATGAAGTACTTGGTATGCAGTTATACTAAAGTGCAATTGTTATGATAATATTTTCAATACGTTAACTGATGTCCTTTACCGTAAACCTACTTTAAATTTAAGTGCAAAACTCAGAAACAAACTACTGTTAAGCACCAGAATTTGTGGAGCTATCAAACAATTTTGTGATTCCTTTACTTTTAACCCATATGACTAAAGAAGCAGATAAGCTTGAATCAGCGGCTTTTACTAAGTTAATGCGCTTACTATCCTGAATAAGACTGGATTAAGTTAAACTACATAATTTATAAACAATATCTTTAGTAAGAAAAAGTGGCGGAGATTGTGATTGAAATAATGATGATGACAAAGTTGCACTTTCACAAAGCCGTTAACATTTCCCGCGACTGAAGGTTTTAGCATAATTATGTATATCTAATGAAGATAAGTTGGTATTATAAAACGTAGTAGATGAACTGCCCTAAATGTCATCTAGTTATAATCCCTAATCTAAATGCAATACCGATCTTCATAGCCATAATACATGCTGAGCTCCCATATTGGCAATGGCATCAATTAACCTTGCCTTTAGTATATCAAGAATCTCCTCGAGGCAAACTGGTTAGACCTTCGTGATCCTATTAAATGAATGACAATCCCATAATGTAGTAGCACCTATTAGATATCTAGTAGATCTTACCATCAACCAGCATACACAAGACCATAACGGAAAAATTCCGCTTTCATATGAAATTATTATTATTATCTTATTGAATGATGACATAGCCCATGTCACATGGATAATGTAACACAAATTTTATGATTTCAATAATCTATCCATAATACTGGATACATAAGTTGCAAGGTAATTTATTTGAAGATTATAAGTATGTGTAGATCTAAAAGTGAGAACGACCGTCAGACAGTTGGACAGGTTGGACTAAAATACTTCATAATTCAACCGAAATAAACGTTTAAACCATACTAATGCATATTGAACAAAAATTCCCCATCTGCAAGAATGACGAAGCCTTTTGCAAAACATTTAGAAAAAAGACAAGGTGAAGACATCATGTTACAACTTACAAAATTATGTTTCGACTCCCTACTTTACGCTAGACAAGACATGTATGAGAAATAATTCGATACACTAGTCCAAACGATGCCAGTGGCACACATTCCCGACCACACCGCACTGTCTTGCGGTCAGGTCAGCCATTATGACCATAATTTGGCACATTGCCTTCCATTGCATCTCCTTTGACGATACGGTAAGCGTGTGTGATCTAAGATTAATTTGGTACATTGAGAAACTTTTCTTACTGAGATTCATTATAACTAACTACTTGATTTTTCACGATCCATATTTCAAATGTGCGTGCATTTTCAGATTTAAATTACGAACTAAATTATTTCTGTCACTTCCAAATCATATAAAATTTATGCTATGCTTATAAACAACATAGGTACAATACTTTACATGTCTTGATGACTTCATGATCTCAATTAATGCTCAGTGTTTGATAAAAGGCACATTGATATCCTTATAAAGCATCACATTCACTGTATCAGTCTTTATGTCCATATATGATGAATGCAGCATTATATCATCAGCTAACTTTAGTTAAAATCGTAGTCAGAGGTCCTTCCATCGGGAATCAATTTCATTATGTATTGCTATCATCATCGTCCATAATAAGACAGACTTTGAGACAACTTTCATTTAGATAGGTGTAACAAATTTAGCAACTGTAACATGCTAATATATTATAAAATAATATAAAATTTAGGGGCGTTAGTAGCTCATCCATCCTCAAGACGCCAAATTTTACAGCTTGTCCGGATACTCCTGAAAAACATTTGGGACCACAGCTAGTTAGCACCATGTTCCAACTGTTGGAGGTCGTTTGACTATGACCCTATCTTCTGAATCTCTAGCTCTGATACGCTGCTGCATAGTGGCATTCATTTTAGTTCCATTATTTTCTTTCCACGTGTTTCGGTTAAAAGGTGAAGCCAGTAACTATAAATCTAGTTTCGCTGCTTCCGACATCACATGCTGACGAAAGGTTTTTGTCATATAACATTAACTGCTGTAATAATACAACGGGGACTGTTTATTTGACACGCTTTGCGAAGCACGCAAAATTGAAGGCATTTAGCACACACACATCCACAGCCACGCGATATTACACCAGTCCATATTGATAGCAACATTTGCAAATTGTATTGATCATTATATATTCTGGAATCGTGACTAGAGGGACAGTAAAATATTTTTATTATCAAAGGTACGATAGGCCTAATGACAGTTACCTACAAATCAAAACAAACTGCTTAGTTAAGTAGTTCTCGTTCATAAATGTAAAGGTTACCAGCTTACCATTCCACATTCACTCTCATAATTGCATAACCCACCTGCCTATATCCTAGAACGTCACAAGGAAAACCTGTGGCGCACCAATCGTGATCGAATAGATTAGATTAATACCACGGGTTAATACATAATTTATGCTTAGTAACTGTATAAACGGAATCAGAGCTGACTAAGTTATAACTATGTAGTTTGCTGACAACTATCGCTTAGTTAAAGACCCAAGGGCACTTATACAAACTGTTCAAATAATTACGAGTAGGTACATAACATCACTAAAAATGGATTGACAAATAATTCAAAACAATATTTTATAATGTATAGACACTGTATCTAATGAAATATACGACAAAAGAGTTTTAACAAGATAAGAAGCACACGGTTACAAATAACAAAGACAAGGTAAATTAAAAGTATCAGTAATTATATTTAAGTAATTCCAATTTAAAACAAATCGATATCCTAAACAATAATAACAAAAATTGTACTTGATGATGATAGTACTATAGGTAAATTCTAAGCGGATTTAGGATCAATAAATAAAATATTTTTGTACAATCAATTTCAAATTATCACTTATCAAAGTTATTAATAATAATTCTAGGCACTTAATAATAAATGATCCAGTTCAATCAATAGCATAAGTTACTAGCAATTTAAAACATCGATAACACAACGCAGAAAATTCTCACCCAAATAAATGATATATTTATTACGTAGAAAGCGAATATTTATCTCCATTTAGATCCATCTATGGACTCAATAAAACTGTTATGATAACTATTCAATTGCTACTGGAAAAATATAAAGATAATAATATTATGTTCGTTAATAATTCAAGAGCTGTAGTGGAATTTGCAACGGTTCTCAGTCCAAAGAAAGAGTTAGAGCCATAATCAGTTGAGAAAGACAGAGATGCAACATGATCAAGAAGGAAATGAAACTACTTTCTTACGAATCCGTAACTTGATTTGTTGTAGACAATGATGTTATAGGAAAAATGGTGTTATAGGTTTCATATAATTAAATTTAATGGTCAGCGTTAAATATCTCTTTAAATTCTATATAATTTGCGAATTTAAACGCAAGAACCAAACTAGCACTGGAATTATTTATTTACAGAAAAATACGATTTTAATTAAAAATCTTCATCTCTGAGTACGTAAAATCCTCAAGTACAAGATTAATAGTTACATAACTTAAGTAACAGTTATTATCTCATATATGACTAACAAAAGCACAACGAAAATGTTATTGCTAGGACAGGTTTGAAGCACAAAAAAATAGAAAAACATTTCTCACTTCCTACAGATGATGTATGCCCCATTGGCATCTTTCTATTGCTTTTTAAAGTGAGAGCACTAAAATCCATTACATCACAAGCATAGAAAACTACACCTGTTAATTCGGAGAATCTTCATCTGTTACATAATATTTTAATTCGTTTATTATGACGATCAGTACGCAAAGTTAAAGAAGAAAGTTTCCAATGCTGACAAACCGACGACAGTTTTCTTACATAACAATAATCTCCATGAAGCTGATGACCTAACATCGACTTTATGGCCTAATGAACACAGGATACGTTTTGTTGCGAACTCTTAAAACGCATTAGGTCGAGACTGTTATAGCAATAATTTCGAGAGGCAAACGCAAATTGGTTTGTTTGCGATATAAAAAAATATTCGACTTTCATGGTTTGTTGATTTTGCGCAGCAACGGTAAACGTCTGTGGTATTACGAAATCGTTAAAAGATCTTAATTTTTTACTGTTATTATCTGTATTATTGTTGAGATTTTTTCTGTGCGTCTGGTGTGAATTGTGATTCATTCACTTTCAGTTAAAAATCCTTTTTATCGTGCATAATATCATGACTTTGCTGTGAAAGATGACTGAGAAGAGATGAGATTGATCTATCATCGATCGATTGATTGATTGGTCGGTTGATTAATTGACTTACCAACTGACTTATCTAGCAACTTTATGGATTGTTTCTTGTCTTGTAGTCTATCATTACGGTTTAATCTAACTTCTTCCATAAATCAAAATCAATTGATATGGGAACATAAACTTTAAAACAATTCTTAAGTTTAAATTCTCTGAAAAATGGTTTCTTCAACTATTACATCAGGCAGACACCGCTTAAACTTATTTTCATTTTTATGTAGGATTTAGATACCTAAACCTGTATATAATATACCTACATCAAATTATTGTTTTGATGAGAGTCAATGTTGTTCAATGTCTGGCAAACAGAACGGATCGGTCACTACCGTGGCTGTTAAATTTAAAACAATGACAGTGAAAGCCATAGCCACAGATTTCACCGCAATAAAATATTTGCTTGCCAGTCTTGCCACTTTAACGCACCGGTGATTTGTTTACCAATAGCTTTTATAATAGGCAACTATGTTCGTATACATTTTAAAACTGTATTGTACTGGTGATGATAAAATGTCCTGTGATGGAAAGAAATAGGAGAAAATTCTGAATTAATAAGAACTGAAAAATAAACCTTTATTTCTTCTCCCTTTTTAGGGTTCCGAAGTCAAATTGGAACCCTTATAATTTCTTCATATCCGTCCATCCGTCCGTCCGTCCGTCTGTCCGTCTGTTCGAGGCACCGAGACTTTTAGTGCTAGAAAGCTGTAATTTGGCACCAATATACATATTTATTAAGACGCCAAAATTGTAGAATAAAATATAGAAAAATATTTTTTAGGGTACCTCCCCTAGGGGTAACGTGAGGACGAATTTTTTTCGTTGCATACCCCATAGTGTGGGGTATCGTTGAAATATATTATGGTTAGGGGTTCGTTTGCGAAATATTTGGCTTTAAAGTGCTAATTTTGGTTAAAGTCAAGTGTCTCCCACCATGCCGGCTAAACGTTTGTACTCGTAGTTGGACAAGTGAAAAAATTCTCAAAAATAAGTTATGTGACGAATTTACAAGGAAACGGCTATGTTAGCATAATTAGTTAATGAGTTTTGATAAACTTGCTACTTCGGAACCCTACATTGCGCGTGGCCTGACACGCACTTGCCCGGTTTTTTCTTTTCACTTTTTCTTAACCCGAATCGCAGTTATGTCCATGGGCAACGATACTTTAAGCCATGAAGAGCTGACGAAAAACCAGACGGACACCTGATCATCAGAGGAAACTACACGATATTTAGCTACAGGTGATTTGTAGATAAGGGAACATACCAAAACCACGTGCCTCATTTAGGGGGGGAGGAGGGTCTTCAAAACACCACGATTGGTCACAGAGGGGAGGGGGGGGTTTAAGTTTTTGTCACGTAGTCAATATTTTAGCAACCATTGCGCCACAAAGTCGTCAAATATAAGCAAAATTATTATTTTTTAACTCTGTTTTTGCAAAAAAGTATTGAAAATCGTACTTATCAATTACCACGTGAAAACTAGGGGGGAGGGGGGGGTTCTTCTCATATACTACGGATGGTCACGAAGGGGGGGAGGGGGGTAAAAAGTTGGAAAAAATGGGTTACGTGGTTTTGGTATGTTCCCTAATAGTATCAAATGTATTAAATATAATTTTTCCATAATGTTAGACAGACCATTTTAATCTTAGTGCTGAAAGAATAAATCTCTATGTTTAGTAAGCTGATATAACCGTACGTGATGGTATTCGACAGTCTGTGCGGCGGCGGCATGAGGCCCAAGCTATAAGGTGTTATCGATGTAAATAGTTTAAAAGTTAATATTAATCTTTCTCTGTCATAGTTACGATAACAACATTTAATATCATTGCTGTCATAAATCTAACATTAACCTACAATTATCGTGAAATATTTCTTTAATTTAACTAATTCATAAATCTTTAAATTTTACTAAATTACCCATTACAATGACGTAGGTATAGTAATTACATTACATGTGTAGTTT